>CAIGQV010018227.1:17120574-17190499 GCA_903798115.1 Danio jaintianensis
GAGAGAGAGAGAGAGAGAGAGAGAGAGAGAGAGAGAGAGAGAGAGAGTCTGTTTACAGGACATTCCTGTCATGCACTACATTTTGGACTTTTGAACTTTTTAAACACGAATATGTTTGTATTGCAATTTAATGAAGTGTTTTTTATGAAAGAGTGAAACAGACTTGCAGAAATGTGCACTGAGAGAGTGTATGTGCTTAAACTTTTAATTATAACTTGATTATGT
This sequence comes from Danio jaintianensis, assembly GCA_903798115.1. Classification (NCBI taxonomy): domain Eukaryota; kingdom Metazoa; phylum Chordata; class Actinopteri; order Cypriniformes; family Danionidae; genus Danio; species Danio jaintianensis. The sequence goes on from CAIGQV010018227.1 coordinate 17,120,800, forward strand.
GCATAATGAAAAGAAAATGAACAGGATGGAAATAAAGAGCTAGCGCAGACCATTTCTCAGAGAAGGATTGTCAGTTAGTATACATAGGGTGTTAGGTTCATTTATTTAACATTTTTTTATGATTTTGATATTAATTAAGATAGATTTTGACATTTAGATTTTTGTTTTTTTATTAAACAGAATGTAACAGAGATCTTTTGTCTTCAAATCTAAATGTAATGCTTAAATTATGAGCTTTTCTATCTCTACTGCACATTCATGACAATATTAGCATAGAAGTAAATGCAAACTCACCCAGAAAAAACACAAATTATGAACAAAATACAAACGTTTCTTCTTATAGTTTCTTACAACTGACTTTTATAATTATGATCTTTTTTTAATTCTCCTTTTGTGTTCTTAAATTAAAAGAAGGGCATTTGACAATAGAACACCAGGATAAGTAAATGATGACTGAGTTTTTGCTTTTGGGTTAAATATCCTTTAAATGTTGCTAAGACTATTGTTTGTCCTGCCAAAAAACAATTAGATTTTCTAGAAGAGAATGTTAATGGAATCTGGCCTTGTTACTTTATGGAAAAGGAAACAATATTACAAAGGATTGAAAGTGTAATATAGACAACCCATTTTTTTTTTTTACACAACAACACAATGATGAAAAACCTGCAATATTGGGATTATTAAAAATTCAACTCTTTGTTCAGTTAACTGTGACATTTTGATAAAGCTAATTTTGTTTCGCTCATACTTTTTTATGGAATTTAATATTAAATATTGAAATATATTAAGACACATGAGACAATGAAAAGTATGACAGTAGAAATGACCCTTATGCTCAGGCTCCATAAATCAATTTTGACTACATCATTTTTGTACTCATCTTCTTTTCTACAGCAATTTTCTCTTTTCTGTCAGTGAGCATCCCAGATTCCAGAGTTACACAGACAGATCACCAACACAGCAGCTCAGGGTTCACTGTGTACTTATTAGCGATGTCATGCCTAATTATTTAAGCTCAACTGCAATCTCATCTTTCTATACTTTCTCCATGTCCATTATCTCCCGCCTCTAGCCAATGTCTCAATGGATTCAGAATTTACAGTGACATATGCTTCTGCTATGCATACTCATGATGAGAGCAGATCTGCCTTGCCAACATGCATGACTGTGTGTGTGTGCGCATGTGTTTGTAAAAAGTATATTTTGAACCCGGGGTGTTTTTTGATGGACGTTATCACATCCAGAACAGAAGCGCCAACAGGTCTTAAGTAGTGCAGCTCTCTCTTTAACAATCCCCCTCCCCCCAAAGGTGTAACATTCTGCTTGGTAGGGTTAAGAATTTTGGTGTTTTTGATCTGTTTTTATTTGATCATCTTTAATCTCCCCTGCAGGCCTTAGTCACTGCAGTGCCACAACAGACCTAAAGGGGGCGATGATTCAACCAGCGTTTTATTTCCCTGCGGCATCCACCTGCACAGCCGGTGGGGGAGAAGGTGGTCTTGGTGCTTGTTCATATCTTCATTAACAAATATCTTCATTACCGCGCTGAAAAACAATGGGAGAAAAAAAAAAAAAAAAAACAGCCGTGCGATGAAACTATGGCAGCCCCTCGAGGCGTTCTGCTGTTTGTAGTGACACAGAGGACGAGTTATGCTAATTGAGTGTTCTTTGCATAATTAGAAAAAAGAAACTTTATCATTATTATGAGTACAGAATAGCCAGACTGTGGGTAATTTAGAGTTTCCCAGCAGGGTGCTGTACGGTGGAAAATGAGCGAGCGAGCGAGAGAGAGAAAGAAAGAGAGAGGATGCCCTCTCAATGTTATTCTTCTGGATATAGAAAAGCATGTTCATCAAGATGCTTAGCCAAAGTGTGTCTTAATGATAATTACTTTCCTCAATGTGCTCTTTTCGGAGTGATTTAGCGAATTTGTTTTTGAAGAGCATCCATTTGCGATGGAAATTCACGAGGAAATATTTGGATTGAAGCAATTGGCGTACATTCAGGCAGATTGCCAGGATCTTTTTAGAAGGACCAGACGTTGCCGAACCAATTAGACGTCTTTGAAATATTAAGAGGCCGTGGTGAAAGTTAGTCATTCGGAGTGCTGTCATGTCTCTTCTTCTCTACTTTCCAACATGGCCGACTGCGTAGTCTACCTTGAGACAGCAGAGAACATCCCCTCCCGCTTCAAAGGTTCTCTCGCCTTTTTCATCTCTGTGTACCAGCCCACGGCCAGAGCCATGGATTAATATTTCAAAACATGTTTCCCTCTTTCTCTCTCTACCTCCTTTTCTGCCCCCCTCCCCCTTGCTGTCTCATATACACAGTCCTCGTTCCCTGTTCACCACTTACTCTCTCTCTCTCTCTCTCTCTCTCTCTCTCGCAGCCTGGCTGCAGACACGTGTGATATTTTCCCATATCTCATGTTTTGCTGCTCTGCTGCTCCCAGGGCCCAATCACTGGAGCAGTATGTTTTATGAATTAATAAGAGATGATCCTGGAAGGTCCAGGGAGGCAGCTAAGAGAGAGCCAAGAGCACAAAGATGGAGCGAGCGAGAGCGAGGAGAAAAAAAAAGAGAGAGAGAGAGAGGGTGGAGGCTGCAGTCGAATTTTAATGAGCACCAAGGGGAATATCAGATTTTTTTCTCCCCCTAGTTTTTTCTGTGGATATCCAATGGCACACTGCTCTAAATCACTGTCATGCAAACAAGGTATTTCCCATCATGCCCTTGGTTTTTGGCTGGTAAGTGTGTCACCGTGTGGTACTGCTTGGCTCGCTGGGTGCACCTGCTCCGCTGTCCTAATTGAACAGATGATCTGCCAATTTGTCATGTTTATCTTCAGCGCCTTTCCTCGGCGGCTTGCCCACTCCCCACAGCCCCCTCGCAACACGCTGCAGATGTTAGCAGCATTTTTTATGACAGATCTTGTAGTCATTACTGAATAATTCATGCTTGCATTAATGTCTTCAGATAGCATCTCCAGCTCTCTCCACCTCCTCCTTCCTCTCTCTCTCTCTCTCTCTCTCTCTATCAGCCGCTCGCTTTTCACTCATCCCCACCCCCCCTTTCCTCTTCCCCCAATCACATGGGAAAACTTTATTATGCCTCCCTCTGATGGCAAAGTATACGGATAAAATACCCCCCATTGATATGAAAATAGGATTTAAATTATTCACCGAGGTTTAAAGGTTAGTTGAAGGTTATTACTTGGGGACAGGCATAAAGGGAGGAGAGAGAGTCTCTTGGTGCATTGTTCACTGGCGAGCAGACGAGGCGTCGGTGAAAGGCTAATTTGCAGCGCATGCTGCAGTGGCCTCTTGTGAATAAAGCCCAAAGCCTCTCAGGAGATTTTAACATGGGAGAAGTCAATTATTTATAAGGAAATTATGTCGGGCCCCGACGAAAAACATTTCAGCCTGTAAATAAGGTGGGGAGCGTGTGCGTTTCCGCTCCATCCGATTGCCATTCTCAAGATTATTATGACATGTCATTTTTCCGCTCAGCCCAGCCAGGCGAGGATAATAAGAGAGCATCTTGGAAAGGGAGGTGTCCTTTGAGATTGCCTTCAACATAAATCAGATCAGTTGAAACGCTTGCAGGTTTTTATGTGGGTTGGATAATGGGGCTTAGAATACAGTGGACTTAATAAATCATTCCCTTTGTTGGTGTGTGCGCTTTTTTCCCTTCTCCAGGTTAAGAGCCAGAGCCAGTTCAGCGGTTGGTCCCTCTGTTCTTACACCAGACTGGATCTCCATAGCAACCACGCGTGCAGGTACCGTGCTTTAGCAGGGAGTCATGAGGAGCTGTGTGATGATGTGGACGCACCTCCTCCTCCTTCACAGGCGTATACAAACACATTCGCACCCTCCTTTTTTAATCTCCTTCTCCTACTGCGGAGTGACCTGAGGAGGTTTGTTTACAGAGCTTTGTTTATGTTCTCTTATAACTCCCTGTCTCTTTGTCTCTGTCTCATTTGCATATTCCCACACAGCACTCCTCCTCCTCCTCCTCCTCCTCCTCCTCCTGCTCGGTGTGAAAACACTCGGAGGCTGTTTGCTTTCTTGTCATTTCTGCTCTGATTTTATGACCCCACCATTCACGTTGTCGTACTCAATTATAAATTTGATTATTTCAGCAATCCCAAAACTCTTTATGCCATTAGTGTGTGTCATGCCTGTGGTTCTCTGTGGTCCGCCTGGTGATCTGGTGGAAAGAAAGTAAATAAAGAAGATAATTTAAAAAATATACTGGTGATTTTTGACTGCTTCCAATTATTTTTCAGCTTCATTGACATTGGCAATATGGCCAATTCTATGGCCAAGTTTACCTTTTTTTCCTGGATTCTACAGTATGTTTTCTGATTGCAAATTTACAATTGAAACTGGAGTCATTATATAATTTTTTCATGTTACTTTTTGTGTTTTAGTCCTAATGTATGGCCTGTTTAAACAGTATATTGATATTTTAAAAAGGTAGAATTTAAAAGTCTTTGTGATATAATTTCAGTAATATGTTTTATTTTACGTAAATTCTGTATTTTGACTGCTTATTTGAATACCATGAATAGAGCCTAAATCACATTAATAATACGTAGTATCAAGGTGGTGCTTTTTTAAATTAGTGCTCTTATTAAATCAGACATGTTCTGAAAAGTTTGAAGGCCACTAATGCTAATGCCTCATCTGATTTAATGTGGTTTAATGCCATTTGTCAATTTCAAGGGCACAAACGCCTTTTGTTTTGGTTAATCTACAGGAGTTGGTAGAAGTAGCGATTGCTCACTCGGAACAAAACATTTGATTGTGTTAAACCGAACACCTCCTTGGGAATTTCCTCCCATTAGTTTTTAAGATAAGTGAGAGTCATTAGTTAGCAGGATTTGCGCCGGCTTTCCTAGGCTCCAGTGTGTGTGTGTGTGAGTGTGTGTGTGTGTGTGTGTGTGTGTGTGTGTGTGTGTGTGTGTGTGCACGCGTTAATACTTTAAATGGAAGTGTAGTCACATCAAAGATCCACAAGATGAGAGGAAGAATTAATTGCAACCTTGGGAAAGTGAGACAGAGCTTTATGTGGTAGTTTGTGCCGAGTCCCTTGCCTCCATCCGTCCAGTCCCTTTCATCCTCGCTCCTTCTTTTCCCCTCATTCAGTGTTTTGTCAGGAACATTTATTCTGAGCTTTAAGCCGCCTCGTAGATGCCTCTGAGTGATGTTAATTACAACCGTTACCACAATTCATGCTGAGTGTCAATTTTCATCCCTATAGATGCTCTCTCCATTTTCTCACCAGTTGAGTATTCATTTGCTCTGAATAATACCGAGCTTATCAAAGTCAATCAACTGTGAAACTCATTTTCAGATGGAAAATTTGAGGCTATTCTTACTTAATTTGGTAAAGACTGCTTTATTTGCCCGTTCATAGAGCCCAGAAATTTGTCGGTTAGGCCCGTGACAGCAGAACACTTTGTTTTTGATAGTTTCGGAGCAGATCGTTAACTGAAAATAAGGAACTCATGAGAGGCTCGACTGAAGCACTCTAGCAGAAAGGCAGTTCCAGATGGCCGAGCGCTGGTCGAGAAAGCAGATGTGCTTAAATAGGAACACACACACACATCACGCTGTTCCGCTTCTTCAAATGGAGCATAGGAGGCTGTCATATATCACTAAAACACATATACTGGTGCATTCATGCAGGAAAACACGCATTCACACTCGTAGGATCCTTCTCTCTTTCTGTTGATCTGGCTCAGTAACTTGGAAGTTAATGCCTTCTTGTGATGGTGCTGCTGTTTTTTTATTTTGATAACAGTGGTCTTTAAATGCACTCATCATATTCATCATATTCCTTCATGTTAGTTGATTTAGTTTTTACTAAGAAGCTATATTTATAGTCCACAAAACTGACCTTTAATGCAAACTGCTAAACTGTGTGTAAATAGACAAAATTTTAAATATTTACAAAAATGTAAGCATAATCAAGTAATATTGAACTGCATGTTAATGTTCTTTGTGTCACGGTGTTTACATTTAAAAAAAAACATAGTTTTAAGTAATATCACAGTAATTTTTGTCAAAAACATAAATAGTATTTATCCAATTATTTCTTATAGACAAATCACATTGTGTGATTTCACACTTGTGTTGTGTGACATTGTGGTCTGATCCAATATAGTCAGTGCTGCATCATCTTTTATTTTTAGTCTCCCTAAAAAGCTTGCCTCGAACTGTGCCTTTTTAAAAAAAAACAAAAAAACTAAGTCAAATGAAGTGAACATACATAACATTTGTCTTACTGGCATGGAACTTTGTCAAAAATGAAGTTCATCCATCCTTTTTTTTATATTACACACTGTCTACACTGCACACCAATGGAATGACACAACAGAGCCCATTATGTTTGGTTTCAATAAAAAATAAATGTTTTTGGACTAAGAGGTTTAAAGTTCTGATGTCTCAAGCTGATTTTACACTACAGTGACCTTTTGTGAAATATTAGAAACAAATAACTCTAATCTGGCTCTAACAACAGTTAAAATCTATATGCAATTTAAGAAATCATGTTGAGACAGTGTTAACAGTCAGCATTGAGTGGTTACTGAAAATCAGTAATGATGTATTTTGACAGCGACAGATAAAAAAAATAAAAAAAATAATAATAAATAGGCTTCTTCAGGACTGTATGATTCTAAAAAAGAACCGTTAATATGTGTGGAGAACCTTTTATGAACCATGTTTTTTTTAGAGTGGTCCCTTTTTGTTATCTGAAAAACCCTTTGACAACAAACAATTTCGTCAATATTTTTCTAGCATTGGTTGGCCTCTGGACTTTTCTGTCTTAAGGTCAAGCTCATGACCTTTCACATCTGATATTGTACACAGATCCATATCTTGACTGAATGACTAAACATGAAAGAATTACAGAACAAATGTGTTTTTTGCTGCATATTTGGCATGCATGATAATAACAAACACACTTACACGCAGTGACACATTCCTTGTCATGAAGCCCTCGATTTGCTATTTTCGTAGTGTCGTGATTGATGAGCGATGTAGATTTGACTTACGCTGTCATTGATGCACTTCAGAGAAGTCCACATTCGTCTCTCTCCCTCAGCCAGCAGATCAGATGTGCGCTGTCAGACAAGGCCGAACTTAATGGATAGTGTCAGCCGAGGGGATCACTGCCATCTCCCTCCCCACTCATCCCTCCAACAAGGCTACAAAAACTGCACTCCATCTCCGGTGAAGCCAAGAGGCACTTCTGCAAGGAGTTTTTCCTGCTGCTCCAAACAGCTTGTCTGATTACAGGCTGATCAATACTTGGCCTCTCTCCCCCTCCTGGCAAGGGAAATGATGCGACACGAGAAGCTGTGACATTGACTGGGCCCTGGAGGGGGTTTCTGAGTATTGGTCTCAGAGAAATGGTCCTGCTATTAACTCAGCTGGCCTCCTCTGCTGTGTCATTGTTAAGCGCTGGCAAGGAAGAGCAGCTCGTATTAAACGCCTGACAAATGCCATCATAATTGCACTCTTCGATTTTAGTCGATGAAATTAGTCCTTTTTTTTAAAGACGTGCCATTGTCAGACAGATTGCTGTGAAATGAAATCCATCCGTTCACCCCAGCCCTCTTGTTATGTTGTCTAAGGTTCTGTCAATACAGATTTCTCCTGCTATGTTTTGACCGTACTATATAGCAAAATGGCTCTTCTGCTATTATGTCTACCATTAAAAGTCTTGGAGATCTTGCTCTTTTCTCAGTGTGTGTTTTCGTGTCCTTGTGTCTCCATTAGAGTGCCTTCTCTCTGAAAAGCTCTCTGAGCTCTGAACCATTATACGCATCGAAATGGCTGCATTCTACTCCAATATTCAGATTAGCGATCAATCAATGGGTGCATTTACATGCAAGCTCTTACGCTCAACGTGTAAGGTCATGTAAACATCCTAAACCGTGTTCAATTGGTGGATAAAGGTCATTAACTGTTTAAGCCCAGTCGACACCATTTTAAACAGTTTTTGGCAGCTTATTCAGTATGCGCTGGAAAATATTCCAAAATTAGTTAATTAGTTTGTCAACTGACAATTTTTTTTGTATTAGTAATATAGTTTTTGAAGTTTAAATTAATTATACTAATTATACTACATTAAGATAGTTCACCCAAAACAAATGAGTTGCTGTTAACATACCTCAGGCCATCCAAAATGTAGTTGACTTTTTTGTTCTTTACATAAACATTTAAACCTTTTATCGCAAAAAAATCCACAGATGTAGACTTCTGGCTCGTGTTTAATCATCTGTCACAGGCCATAATTCTAACTGTGATGTGAGGATTAAACATTATTTTATGTCACGCATTTGTAAGTTGCACACGGGTCCAGGGAAAGATAGGAATCATGGCTTGGTGACATTTTTTCTGGTAATTAAGGGAGAAAATGAAACTTTTTCATCTTACACATGATTGTCAAAAGCAAAAATGCAGTGAATTGTATTTTGTGATAGTTCAAGAGTGAAATTGGCACTGCAAAATGTGTAAGTATTGGATTTCATTTAGTAAATATGACGAAGGCCGGCGTTATCACCCTGTCACATTGGCCAGAATTGTAGCGTTTTGTTGTAAACACACAGTATGGATTTTTCAATGAGGATTATCAGTCTTTTACATTTCCTCGCACCAGTCTTGAATACTGGGTTACATCCTTGCTCATAACTCATCGATTCCTCTACCACTTTAGAGTCAATCCTCTTTCAGCTTCTTCTGGCTGATACTGCAGAGGTGAGATTAGTGATATAATGTGTCCTTTGCCATAGTGTGCAGTGCCCCTCACCTGCTCCTCCGTGTGGGTCACACCGCTTATCTCCCCATCAGAGGCGGCCTGGTAGCTTTTACAGCCTCCGTTATTTACGGCTGAGGCAGCATGTCTCTCTCTCACTGTCTCTCTGAGGCCTCGCCATTCCTATTGAACGCTTTTATAGTCTCCCCACCGTTTCCTTGTTTGAAACAATATAGCCGGGACTGTTGTTATTGATTCTACCGGATTGTGCCCTGGGTAAGTGCTCCTTTGAGCCTTGCTGCTAAATTAAGCCATCGTTCCAAAAGCGGATGACAGCACTCCTTAGATCCTGGCTGCCTTCTAATGGCTCTGGTATTACTCATATGTTAATTGATTAGGCGGCGGAGGAGGAAGCCGGCAGCAAGGTGGAAATGACTCTGCTGAGAACAGAAGTCTGATGCAGGCCTTTCAGAAAAATAAGTTACCAAGCCGAGTGACAATGAGGTCAATCAACTGCATAGAGAGAGGGAAAATTACTTTGATGATTAAATTGATCGAAATTACCGAGGCATCATAATGGACTACCTGCCTGCTGCTACTATTTTAAGACTCGCCCTCTGTAACATTTACATCTCAGAACACTGTAGAGAATCATTCTTCGGTCAAGTAATACTGAGAAATAGCCCAAGATATTAAAAGTTTCAGGAGTGATAACCATATTTAAACGCAGAAGTGAATCATATAAAGTATTGTGTATCGTGTGTGTACAGAACATGACTCAATCCTGAAATTGTGAGAACAAAACACGACTCCTTCTTTGTAATTGTGATGATTGACACTGTGGTAAGGATAGCGCTTTCTTGCACTCTGTTTGACCAAAGTCAAAGACTTGTTATGGTCAGCAATTTTAACCACTGTCAAAATAGGCACTATATTTTGTTTATGTTTGAAAGGCTGCTTTGCAGACCGAATTCTTGAAGGGTATTACAATGATATCCTCATTAGGCATTTTTTGGGCTAAAGTGATACTGTTTATTATTTATTAAAATAGTAGACAAGCGCAAGCTGCAATGTTTTGCTTATTTGTAAAATAAGTTGTTTGGACTTTTATAAGTTGTTTGTGATTACAAGGTTTTACTTGCAATATCTGGCAACACTAAGTAAAGTCACCCTCATTGCATACAGAAGAGGGAAAAAATCTGATACTTATTTGTATATTTCATTTAGTTGGGTAGTTCCAAAAAAAAGTGCTCACCCTAGGCCAGAGGTGTCCACACTCGGTCCTGGAGGGCCGGTGTCCTGGAGAGTTATGCCGCGGTCACATTTGAGTTTGAGCTTGCGAAATTCTGTTGTACAGCGCTGCAAAAAGGGGCGGGATTAAACAAGATAATTAGACATTTTAAAAAGTGAATGATTGGTTCATATTTAAAATTTCTGTCTAAGAGGTCATATTTTGATCTTCGATTGGTCTCACGCAGTCACGTGATGCGATTTCGCAGGTCAGAGTTCACCAAGCTTGAACTTTTCAAAGCAGCGAACTGCGAAACTTGTCGCACGAGCTTGCGTTTAGCTTTAAGCCGCGGTCACACTGCACTTTTCTCCCCATGGACTTCTATTCATATGCACACGAATGCGTCAGACCGGAAACGCAAGCTCATGCGACAAGTTTCGCAGTTCGCTGCGTTGGAAAGTTCAAGCTTGGTGAACTCTGACCTGCAAAATCACATTACGTGACTGTGTGAGACCAATCGAAGATCAAAACATGACCTCTCTGGACAGAAATTTAAAACATGGACCATTTGCTCGCTTTTTCAATGTCTAATCATCTTGTTTATTCCCGCCCCTTTTCGCAGCACCATATAAACTCTAGTGTGACCGCAGCATCATGCTCCAACCCTAATCAAACACACCTGAACCAGCTAATCAAGCTCTTAGAAACATCCTGGCAGTTGTGTTGAAGCAAGTTAGAACTCAGCAGGACACCGGCCCTCCAGGACCGAGTTTGGACACCCCTGCCCTAGGCTGTCCAAGATGTACAGCAGGTGACCTTTTTTCTTAAATAGAACATAAGAACATTATTAGCTGAATCTGTAGACCTTGTTGATTTATAAATTGCAAATCAATGGCTGCTGACACACACACACACACACACACACACACACACACACACACACACACACGCACACAAACACACATACACAAAATATTTACAGGAAAAACTAAATTAATACCCGTTGCATTATTAATGTTCTACTGGAGAAAAAAGTTGCATTTGAGTCATCCCTTTAACAATTATGTGTTCAGTTTGGTTCTGAGTACAAAAGGTTTTTTTGGAGTGTTGGTATCTGTCTGTTTTATATTTCTAAGTGTAGTATTTATTGTATCATGAAGGTATGTAATGTTTTCAGACATTGTTAAAGACCTCTTTTGTACACCTTTTTCATAGAAATCAAAAAAAAAAGTAACTTCAGGTTTTGCATGATGATATAAATAAAAGGAACAATTTCAAAAATTCTTAGGAAATCTATTTTGATTTAAATAGGTAAGCCTGTGTTAACTATTAAAATGATGGCAGATTTTATGTCTTGGCAACATAATTATTTTAACTAAAAAGCCATAAAAATTATAGCCTTAATTTTTTTGAACACCTTCTTCCCATTATGCCTTATGTGTCATCACACTGCAGATGGAAGAAATGACACAAGGGGGCAATCGACAGGCTTCACATAGCAGCTCAATGAGCCAAAACAGCCAGAGGAAATGTTTGCAGTTTAGGAGGTTAAATGCTGAAAAAACATCTGGCCTGTCACTGCATAATCCCAGACATAATCCAATTGGCTGCACTCAGCTGAGGGTGTTTCAGGGTGTGCGTAGAGAACTGCTAAAGTCAGATATTACTTTTCTGCATATCTCACCAGTTTTTCAGGGCTACTCCTTGTTAGTAATGTTTTCACAGCCCTATGTGCTGGAAGCCGTATTAAAAAAATATCACCCAAGTCACCCGTAGTAAACGCCCCATTCATCCTCTGTCGTTCTCCCTGTCTCTCTCTCATTTTCATCCTCTCTCCTCCTTTCTTTCCTGCTCTGTCTTAGGCCTCATTTCCTTTCTTGTCCCATGGATGATTAGGAGCAGCCTGCAGCATTTATCACGGGTTGAGAAGAGGAGAATAGGACAGTATGAGGCTAAAAAAACGACCAAATCTTATATAGTAAAATAAAAGAATGTCATCTTAACCCATTTGTTTCTCACACCTACAGATAAATGATGGATTTTTAAAGAATATGGAGCATGTGCTGTAAAATGAGTATGAACCTGCACTTTGTATAATGGAAATACCTTATTTATAGACTTATTTAAAGTAGAATAGGGTAGACAGCTTATTTAATATGACATAAAAGAAAATGAGGCTATGGGTGGACAGAAATATAGTACATGCAAAATCAGGTCTAATTTTCCCTTCATATTTAATCTAGAATTCTTTTGCCATGATCTGCTGACATTGACTTTGACGAATGTTTTTCTGTTTGAACTTCCTGATGCTTCATTAATTTATTTAAGCAATAACAATAATAATCATTTTGTTATGTTTGGAAGTAATCCAATTACTAGTCTAAAACCAAAACACTCTAGAGGTAATAAGGAAGATACAGGAATACAGTTGTGCTAATTAAATACCATAATTGACAAAGAAACCTATATAAGAACGCAAACACAGGCACATAAACAAGGCACAGGTTACCACAATAACAAGAAAGGTAATTCGATTTTTAATGTAGTTTATAATCTGTTCTTAATCTCATAAAATTAGAAGTGTTCATGTTTTTTTTTTATAATTACAGTAAATAATATGTTATCAAATAATACAAGAAATTAGATAACCAGGATTATTAGGACTACTAAGTGTAGTGTTCAAAATTAATGTACGCATCCTGTTAAAACCTTTGTCCTCATTGTGAACTATAAAAAAGCAAGGAAAGAAGCACAGGACTATATCTTGGCATATGACTGCGGAAACTACAATTGATTGCTAGTGCATTTGTATGTATTTTTGCTAGTACATTTGTACATGTCTCAAGGGATAGGTCAGCCAAAAATGAAAATTCTGTCATCATTTACTCTTACCCTGCACTTGTTTCCCAATCTGTTTGAATTTCTAAAAAAAAAAAAGAAGATATTTTGAAGAATGTTAGAATCTTTTACCCACTGACTTCCATACTATATTTTTTCCTACTATTGATGTCAATGGCTACCTGTTTTGGTTAGTACTGTACATTTTTTAATTTCTTTGGGTGAACTATACCTTTAAGAACCCAGAGAGAACATATTTGTTTCTGTCAAATTAAATGTGGCATCTACACTGACTAAAGTCTACCACCTTATTGATGCTAATGCTGTATTCACTGTCAGCCAGAGGTGACAAATGCTGTGATAGTAGCTTGTACATTTAGCTAATTTGCTAATGGAGGGGCCTCCTTTTACTTGTCACTAATGAATATTAATCGCTGGTAGTTACGGATGGCATGGCTAATTTGGCTAGCTGTGCAAGGGCACCATTTTCTGTTTATGTGTCTTCATATGTGGGTCCAACCTGCTATTCGCCAGCCACCGCCGACCACCCCTCAATACTGGCTCGCTGCCAGGCAGAAGCATTATTATGATCATCAGTCAGAGAGAGGGGCGGCTAAATGTCATTATTGCATGCTGCAAGTGCCTCTCGGGAATCTGAGGCTGCCCGTTTAATTTCTCTAACAGCCTGAGAAAATGTTTCTTTGCATCACTACTCTGGTCTGTGGCAAAAAAAAAAAACATCTATCAGCCACCACGCAATTAACGACATAGATCATTTACATAGTCACACAGCTAATTTTCATAATGTTCCCTTTATTATCAGAGGAAGAAATTAACCCAGGAATTTATTTACATATCCACTGCAAACGGTAACAGTGCGCTAATTGACTGTTAGATGATTAATAGGCTTACAGCAGATGCTAATGAATCATGCACTCACTGTTCTGAAGGTGCTCTTGCAGTGTGTTTGTGTTTTGGCAGCTTAATTAGTCTGATAATTATGTACTTGTTGCGTTTGCTTTCAAGCAAATACAATCAAACATTGAAAAGATTAAAGTGGATTGTATTAGTGAGAGCAAGTGTTAGCTTTAGCACTTAATGACCCCGGCTAGACAATCATGGATTTTTGCTGTTGCTTTATGTTAGTGCTTTAAAAAACTAGTGTTGATTTTAGGACAACGTAGATTTGTGAATCAAAAATAGACACACACTAGCTTTCAACGCTTGAATCTAAGGGAATATTGACAAATTGTAGCACGCAGCTCAGTTTGATTGACACTTTGAGACTTAATTAAGCAAATGAGACCGTCTGGCATATAATTCAATGAAAACATCTGTTTCCATTTCTAATTCAATTTCAGGGAATTTAGTTGTGAGGAAGAGTTTATTGCAATGTCTTGTCAGAATTTGGAAACTATGAATGTTTACTACTTTACATGATAATGTACAAGTAAGAAATATTAGTTGGATAATAATTCAAAACACTGGAGTCAATATTAGTTATCACACATAAAAAAAATTGTTTAGACGGTTTATTTCAAAATATTTTATGTCCTTAAAATGCTCTTACATGTAGGACTAGTTTTCCATCCCATCCCAAGCCTCTGTGGCTAATTCCGAAACTTCAATTTTGAGCTAGTAACCAGAGTTTGAAATTCGCACACACCAGCTCACCAAATATGGGTTGTTCAGTTTACGCTTAAAGATAAGGATGGATGGAGTCCCAGGAGACAATTAAGAGGCCACTTTTTCCAACCTGTTCTCATAAAAGCAGCATTTTTAAGACATTTGTGCAATAAGTGTCCCAGCATCTTAATTGATTTGCACAGGGAAACTCTTAGCTTTCAATGACAATGACTTTATGTCAATGAGAAATTTTATCATTAAAAAATAGTGGTACTATAAATGTCATCATGATATATGTTTTCATCATTATCGCACACAGTTGGAGCTTGAATGAGTTTTTGAATGGATGTTTAAAATGACTAGTTTGGTAAATAGACGTCTGTAAAGAAATGACTGAACACATTACAAACGGACAGCCTGTCTGCTAATTTTGAACATGTATATCATTAAATAGTATTTGGAATTTACAATGAAACAAATGCTGTTAAAATTTTAAGAGACATCATTGAGAATTCTGCTCACAATTGTTGCGATTCAGATTTCAAATTTCAGCCATCAAATTTTTTTGTCTAAGTTGTCACTTTGGTAATCCTGTTATTTCTGATGTTTTATTTTAGTTAGTAGATGTTATGAATGGCCATTAACTTAAACATGTTTTGAAAATGTCAAACTCTTGAATTAACCTTTAGAATGTTAATCTTTTAGGTACGTTTTGTTGTTTTTTTAGCAGTTTTTATAGCACATTTCATGGTAATTTAAAGTGCTTTACATAAACAAGAATAAAGGAAACATAAAATAAAAATGTTTAAGAAATAAAAATAACAGAATAAAAATGATTAAAACCATTTCCATTTTTAAAAAAAGGTAAGAAAAGAAAGATACAAATAGTGCCTTTTTAATATTAAAGTTGTCAGTTGTCCTCCATATTTATTTGTGTTTTTGTAATCAGGCCCAAAACAAGTTATATCAAGATTGTTATTCATCACTCTATATATTGGTTATCTGATTCCAAATAGTTATTGTGTCCCTGGATTATAAGAGTAATTTATTTGTAAACCAGACTATCACTGGCACTAAAACATTGGTGTACATTATTTTGGGTAAATATACTGGATAAATGTTTTTAGATATTTTTACTCAAATACTTTAGTTACATTCCTTATTCAGACACTATATCAGTGTGATTATACTATTATATGAATTCTTCAGTTACTTCGTTATAATGGTACCCAACTGCATTCTGCATATAAACAAGCCTTAGATACAAGCAGATCAAGAGAAACCCCTGGTGAAATCATCCAGGACTGCAGAGATGCACTGCCCTGTAATTAAAAGAGTCCAGTAAGTCCATTGACTCTGCACAATATCCTATAATAAACCCCCAAATCGGCTCTAGCCAGAGAACCATTAGAAAGCATTGCTTGCTTATGAATATTTGATGCAAATCCTCCTTTTTGTCTTGGACGCAGCTTGAAGCGGGAATCGCATTGATCTGCTGTTATAATCACAGATTAAAATGAGCTCTCCCCAAACCATTCCCTGATTAAAGGCCTGTTTACATGCCATGCTCGCACACCGCTGCTGCTTTTGCATAGGCCTTGAACAGGCCCCCATAGGCTGAACAGTGTGGCTGAAACTAATGGGCCCCTCACTGGCTGCTGAGAGCAGGGTGTCTTTTAGATTTGTGTTTCAACTCGTTAGTTTCTAGATTTGGCCGGAGTCTACAAAATGTCCCTTATGAAATATTAAATTCAGCAAATCCACTAGGAACTGGGCTAAAAAGCGGGTTATATCACTTTGTCTTTGCGGATCATTTCGTCGCAGTGACTTGTGCGCTGTAACCACATCATCACCAAAAAAATGGTCATTTGAACCTTAAAGTCTTTATGGGAAATAAAAAAAGATGGCAGTAGTATGTGCGGTTTTGTATGTGTGCTACTGGACTCCGACACAAGAGTTTCTTAATCTTCTTTTCAACAGTCATCAAGTGTCTATTTAAATTCATGATGTGTTTTGAACTGCATTAGGTTCTGCACTAAAGAGATTTTTGTCTCTGTTATCTCAATCTCTGACCTCACTAGACTCTTTAAACAATGCCCATATCGCATTTATTTCCTCTACTTTAGTGATACATTTGCCAAGTATAGTGGTTTAGAACAGAACATTGTTGATGATGCCTATTAATACCCGGATGATGCACTTATTTAACCCCCCCAAAAAACTGTTGCAGCATTAAGTAGTCAGGGGTGGGGCTTTAAGACTTCAGAGTTGATTGAAAAAATTACCTTATAAAGTTCACTTTTGGGGGCTGCACAGTGGCGCAGTGGGTAGCATGTTTGCCTCACAGCAAGAAGGTGAGCCTCGAGCCTCGAGCCTCCGAGCCTCGGCTGGGTCAATTGCCGTTTCTGTGTGGAGTTTGCATGTTCCCCCCGTGTTGGCGTGGGTTTCCTCCGGGTGCTCCGATTTCCCCCACAAGTCCAAAGACATGCACTATAGGTGAATTGGGTAGGCTAAATTGTCCATAGTGTATGTGTGTGAATGAGTATGTATGTATGTTTCCCAGTGATGGGTTGCAGCTGGAAGGGCATCCGCTGTGTGAAACATATGCTGGATAAGTTGGCGGTTCATTCCGCGAACCCTAGATTAATAAAGGGACTAAGCCAAAAAGAAAATGAATGAATGAAAGTTCACTTTTTTATACACTTTGATGTACAGTGCATAATTTGGAAGACAACGACTTTTTTATTGTTCCAACAAGAGCCGTTTTTTGACTATCAGTAAGATCGGAGGAACGAGGAAATATAACTATTTTACGTTTTGTCAGTGCTTTTTAGTTTAGTGGCTAATTCCTACGAATTCATATGAGTTCAGGCTAACGAAAATGTATAATTTTTAAAAGCACCAACATTTCTATTTTTAAAAGCACCAAACTCCAAGTCTCCAAAAGCAAATCGTACTAAATTGTATGAATGAGATTGTACAAATTGATATGAATAAGCCAGTAAATCAAAAAGTTACGAATTGCCCTGAGATATCCTTGGTCAACCCTAAACCTAGCCTACCAGTCTATGGGTGCTTTCACATTAGGTTTGATTGTCTGGTCTGAACCTGAGTTTTGCTGGACCTTGTTCTCTCACTGATTTTTGTTTTCAAACCATTGTACATCATCAGAGTGGCAGCTGTTTACCCCTGGTGCTAGTTAACGACTATGCAGAAGACTTTGGATCAATGGATGTTTGATGCTTCATTTCTGTACTTTGGATTTTGAACATTTTGAAAACACAGAACAGCATACATATATATTTCTCATGAATGTAATGCAAAGGTTCAAAAGATTGTGGAAGTCAGTAATGAGATATAAATGATCTTTGTTTGCAGTGCATAAGCCGTGCTTGTTAGCAAAACAAGTGAGTATACACATGAATACATCAGTAACATTGATTTTCCATGCAATTGCATTGTCATCATAAACCAAACCTGTTCCAGGAGGGCCACTGACCTGCAGAGTTTACCTCCTGCATAAATTAAACATACACAAACCAACTAATCCATGTGTTCTACAAACTTTTAGGCTAGTGTGTCAGAATTTGTTGGAGATGCAGAATGTTGGCCCTCCAGAAATGGAGTTGGACAACCCTGTCACAAGTATGAACTGTACCCGAAAATAGAGGGTCTTCTCTAGTCCTAAAAGCCATCTAGCCAAATCACTTCTTACCTAAACATGACATGAATATATATATAAAAAAAAATACCTGACAGACCAGATTAAATTAGACCCCAACTCAAAGCCAAATCCGGAAAAAGACACATTTGGGCATTGCTCTATAACTTTCATTTATATATATATATATTCATTCATTCATTTTCTTTTCGCCTTAGTCCCTTTATTAATCTGGGGTCGCCACAGCGGAATGAACCGCCAACTTATCCAGCATATGTTTTACGCAGCGGATGCCCTTCCAGCCGCAACGCATTACTGGGAAACACCCATACACATTCATTCACACTCATACACTACAGACAATTTAGCTTACCCAATTCACCTATACTGCATGTCTTTGGACTGTGGGGGAAACCGGAGCACCCGGAGGAAACCCACGCCAACACAGGAAGAACATGCAAACTCCACACAGAAATGCCAACCCCGGCTGACCCAGCCGAGGCTCGAACCAGCGACCTTCTTGCTGTGAGGCGATTGTGCTACCCACTATGCCACCGTGAGGCCCTATATATATATATATATATATATATATATTGAAAACAGAATATTTAAAGGAGACTATCCAAATGAAGTGTAACCATTTGGGCTGTTAGAAATATCTGCATTTTACCCCAAAAATAGTTTACTTAGCTTGAAGTTGTTTCTAAACTATATTATTTACAAAATGCTGCTTTTTATATATTGAAACTGAATGAGGAACATTGAAGGTCCAAAAGTCCTCTAAATTACCTACATTATAGCTTGAATAGCTTTTAAAGGTTATTTGTTGAAAATGTTGACCTGAGCTGATATTTGCAATAATCATCATTATCGATGATGATGCTTTTAACATCCTTTTTGTAGAACTTTGCCATTCAGGAGATCACCATACTTTTCTGCAACACAAATTGTTCCTATGCACATTTTTCTTCAGTGCAAATGTAATCCAGCAATTTGATACTGAAGCTAAAAGAGAGCAATGTAGATTTATCAGGCTTCTCGTTTCACAGTGTCGCTGTCTCCAGAAAGATGGATGGCAGTAGGTTGAGGGGCCCTTAGCAGTGTTCAGCGTGTCTGCCATCAGATTACAGGCTTCTGGGAGCCCGGTGCTCCCCGTGTTCACGTCAAGAAGGGGCTTGAAGCATAGCAATTATGGAGAAATCACATAACGTATGGTGCAACTCTTACCTTCACTTGTCATCCTGACCGCGTCTCATTTGCACAGCCTCTCGTCTCAAGAGGCAATGAAAAATTGCTATAATATAAAAGATTACATAATAAGCTATTTGCATCTCCCCGAGTGTGTTTGTGAGGCTCCCTTAAGCATAGCGTAGTGCAGCCGAGTTCTTGTTTTGCGGAGCTGCTTTATGTCTAGAGCAGAGACAGAATGGGGCTGCAGGTCAAAAGATCAGCAGTCAAATCAGTGTAGTGTTGGCTTGTAGAGAGTACTTGAGTGACAACTGTCAGAGGGTGCTTCCAGAATCACATGTTATAAACTCTCTGCCATCCTGGATGAGCTCTTATGGTGACGCATGCGATAGCGACCTCAAAATAAGGGCAAGTTGATGAGAGGGTTTGGGACAAGTGAATTAGCATAGCTTAGGACGCGTGTCTGAGGCAGCTCTGTGGAGATTCCTGCACGCCTGACTTACCCGCTCACACACTGTCCTTCTAACCTTCACTTTGTGGCTATACGATCAGTGCACGTTTAACGCTTGCCTGGATTTTAAGCCACACTGAAAGTGCCCGAGAATTAAAGCACAGCTTTCGTTAGTGCTTGAGCATGTTCTGCCTTTGGGGACGGTCCAGCTTTGTAAGATCTGATTTCCTACCTTGTCAACATTGATTATGCACTGTTGTGTTTGAGGAAACACAGTTTTCCCCATTCTGCTTTAAAGGGCTTGTGGGAGCAGATCTGTCTTTGAAGCATATGACTCTAAAAGACTAGGTCAAAACGTAACATTCTGATAAATGATTCTTGTGTTTAAAGGCACAGTTCATCCAAAAATGAAAATGTACTCACTTTTTACTCACTCTCAAGTGGTTCCTCCAAAAAAGTTTCTTTCTTTCGTTGAACACAACAGAAGATATTTTGAAGCTGAAAAGCTGTAACCATTGACTTCCTTAGTAGGAAAAACAAATACTATGTAAGTAAATGATTACAGGTTTCCAGCATTCTTCAAAAAGCTTTCTTCACTTGTAACATGAATGAATTAAAGAGCTTTTTTCTTGTTTGATACCGTAAAAACTTTTAAAGCAACAGATGACAGATATGTACCCTAAATATTTGAATCAGAACATTATTGTTGATTGGTATGTATGCTAATATAGTGCAATATAACATATTGCTAACATAATGTGTCTCATTGTAGCATTTCTATTATCAATATAATTTTTGTTGTTACTTAAATCAAGTAAGACGCAATTTATTCTGAATAAACAGGCTTACAGTAAACGGTTAAGTGTGTTTTTGTTGTTCAGTCCTATTTATCCTCTTTCTGGCATGCTATCCGCTTGTTAAGTGTGACTTCATCCGAAGTGGCTTCCGTGTCCAAGCGCTTTATCAAACTGTATGGGGAGACTCATCAAATGGTAATAATAAACGTCTACAAAGTGATGTAATACTTTCGAAAATCGCGATCGCAATATATATGTCCATGCCTAATATCCGATGGCCAGAAAGTGATTCATTTTTTATAAACTGTTAAAAATTTTGGTGTTTGTGATGCAGCAAGCCCAGAGACTGATGTGTACACTATGATTTTAAATAAAATTCACTTTAATGTGTGATATGACTAAAAAGTGATCATAAACTAATATTTTCTCAATTCAAATGAGTACCGGACCCAGATACAACATTCCATATGTCACAACTTAACAAGCGGATGGGGCAATTAATATGTTTGTTCATAGTGTTTTACTGTTTGCTAGTTTAAAAAAAAAAATCTTTATTGATTTTGCTGTCACATTTACTAACTTGTGTTCAGGATGAATTTGTTCCCTTACTCAAAATGATCAGTTTATTACTATGCTAGCCGTTCATTTATTAAGTTTTGGTCTAGTGTACCAAGTTAAAGCTATTTAATGTGTTTAGTTGTCCATTAGTATTGTCATTAGTAAAAAACAATAAGCATTTTCCTCGCCATGTGATATTCCACACATTGTACATCACATTAAACATTAAAGCCATGTAAATAAGTGCAATAAGAGCATAGATTTTTTTAAATGATGCAACTAAATAAAGGACAAACTAAATAGGCAATTGATATAATAATGGCATTTTTTTAAACTTACGAATACATTTGTCTCCGATTAGGTAATTTCAATTAAAAAGAAGACAGATTTCTTTGTCCCGTAGAATTCTTAAATGTAATAAATCTAATTGAGATCAGATATTAACCCCACTGGCAGTGTTCCCAACTTGTTTACAGCATTGGAAGGAAATGATGTGATGATGTGGGGATCCTTAGCTTAATGGTGAGTTGGATCCAAAGGTCACAGTTTCGAGTCCCAGTACAGGTAGGGATTGTAGTTGGAGGGATTGAATAAACAGCACTTTCTTCCACCTTCAATACCACAGCTGAGGTGATTTACTTGAGCAAGGCACAGATCCCCCAACTGCTCCTTGTGCAGCCCACTGCTCCGGGTATGTGTTCACAGGTGTACGTTGCTTTGGATAAAAGCGTCTGCTAAATGCTTAAATAAAGAAATAAATAATAACTAATATATGTCATTGTATCTGCTGTGAGGGAGTGAGAGCTGCATGAAGCAGACTTGACTTTGTGGACAACAGCAGCCTTGAGAAACACGGGGGGCTTGTTGAATAGACAGTAATCAAGAACTGAAACAGCAATGCCAGATGCAGAATCCCGTTTCTTTATGCTGACAAATGGCTGCTGTGACTGGGCTTTCTTTCTCTCTGGCTATTTGAAATTGGATGATGAAACTGTGGTATTAACTTCGTTAGACACATTCTGAAAATGGGTACAAATAAGGTGAGCATATCTGATCGAAAATAGAGAATTGCATGTTGTAAGACACACAGTGGTTTCAAAACAACCAAAGCAACAGTGGAAGACTACAAGACCGCATGTGTGCATCACCAACTACTTCTCACATGCATAACACATCATTATTTTTCATTTTAGCTAATCAGTTGGGATTCATTTTACAACTCTGTTATCTATACACAAAAACAGTTTTTGAGTAAATTTGTAGAAACATACTTCATTCATTTTATTCACAACATCCTAGTTCCACTGTAGTTTTACAACCAAAAAAAGCCCAAATGGCACAAAAAAAAAAACTATTAAGGACCTTTGCTGCCGTACCATGTCTGCAGCAGGCTCAATGATATTACGCAGCCATGGCACAGCAGCAAAGTTCCTTGATTATTATGCCGAAGTGAGAATATAATTCATATCCATATCGGCATAGAAAATAGCAACTTTAAGTATATGATGTAACTACAGCAGAGTCAAGCTTTAAAAAGGGAAAATTATCTTTTTTTTTTTTTTTTTTTGAAGCAAGATGCTTATGTTAAGAAGCTAAAATTCTAGGGAAGTTGTAAAGTGTATCTATTTTCAAAAAAAAAAAAAAAAAGTGGAGTGTTCCTTTAAGACCCTAATTACACCTGTATTAAGTGTCACCCTATTGTCCATCTTAGTACTAGATGTAAACAGGGCCTAAGACAAATCAATGGAGAGAGAAAGAAAGACAGAGAGATTCCAGGGCCCCTCGTGCTCTCTGACTCTGTTGAATACTGATTGTGTCTGTCTGCACGCCTCCGCCACTGAGCCATAGAATTGCTCTCTTCTCATTCTCCAGCACTTGTGCCTTCCCTCGCTGATGGACAGCCGATTCATAAGACGTTCCCACTGAAGAGTAACATTTCTCATTTTGCATTTGATTCCTCCCTAACAAGGCGATTGCGCTGTTGCATTCGAATGCGGAGATAATGAAAAATGTTATGAATATTTCAACGGCGTGACAAAAGAGAAGTTTGTTCGATGGCTCTGTCCTCTGATCAATCCCCACTGGACCAAACAGGCTTAATATGAGAGAACAAGCGATCCGACTTATCTGTGATGGGAATGTATAATGTTAGGTTTTTTAATAACTGCGGAGTGGCCTCGGGGCCTGTCTGCAAAATGGCTGGTGCACTTTGGTATTTGTGCATTTCATTTCTGTTGAATCATTAATGTTCCTCTAGGCTAACAGCTCCTCTGGCAGCAGCAGTGGGATCGAAGACAGGCTGAACTAAATGCCTGCATTGAGCGGTACTCCATCAAAGGCATCAAGCCTTTTATTTATTGCATAAATGCATGCGTTCTATTCCTAGGACGCTTTACTTATGCTATATACCTGATTGGTGCATTCTAAGCAAGGAAAGACAGAAAATTCCTCTTGGTGACCTTTGACCTACAGCTTGTAGGATCAAAAATGCATCTAATACTCAAGGTTGAGTATTCCGGATGAATATGCACTTTAATGGATGTGTATCATTTCTTCCATGGCCAACAAGATCTGTGCTTACTATGATCAAAAATAGTGTTTATACAGAGACGTTTGCTTTCATCGAGTTAATTATAAATGGATAATTGGATCAGTGTGCTTGGCAGAGACTGTCAAGGATACCGAGAAAGCATCTTAATAGCAGTCTTTCTCTTACTGTCGAGTTACGCTTTTAAAAAGACAAGGTGCTGGTCTAGAGGTTAACATAATTAAGGTCCAATTCTCTCTTTCACGCCTTACAATGATAGTAATTAATCTTCCACATCTCCAGACTGAATTGCCAAAGAGGTGTGTAAGAATGCTGAATTACTTTGCTTTTTCAGGGTGCTTTCAGACTCCTCAAGTCTTGTGGTATATCGATCGTTGTCATTGTCCCAAAAATGAAAAATTGCTGTAAATGTACTCACTCTCAAGCCATTCAAGGTGACTTTTTTTAGTGTGTTGTATTTATGTTTTTATATTCACATTTACTTTGCACCTTTAATGTATTGTTCAAAATATTTTGATAATTTTAATATCATTCAGGTTAATTTTATGCCACTTTTTTGAAGTGTCGGTTTAGGCACTGTTTAGGCATCTAAAACAGTATCAATTTGGCACCAGTATCATTTTAAAAAAACAACTATAATTCTAATGGAAAAGGTAAGTAGCTAAGGGATAGTGCAATAGGCATGGGCTGGTGTAAGAATCTGACGGTATGACAACCTTGGATAAAAATATCACGGTTTCACGATATCACGGTTTTGTGATTAACGCTCTAAAATGTGTTCTTTTTAATTGTCTGGGTAAAAAAAAACAACTTTTTCCCCATTGAACACGGCATATTTTATTTTAACATTTAAAATATTTTGAAACAGTAAACATGTCAGGCTAAATAATTCAAATAAATCATTGACTTCTACTGTCTTCATTAGTTTCAAAAACACAGATTTCTTTACAACTTGAAAAGGCATTCTTTTTTGTGGATATAAAATAAGTCACTGCACTGTTCGGGTCTATAGCATGCTGCATGTTGGTGTATAAGTGATTTGTGATCAGTAGCTTTTGATGTGGAGGGTCCTTTTCTGCTGGAGATGCTGTTGCCCTAAAAAAAACTCAATAAAAAGTGGGAAAAAACATGTTTAAAAAAAAACCCAAAAAACTTACAAATACCTTAGGAACGGTATAACAGAAAATTGTAACCTTGACTTTTCAAAACCACAGTAAACCTTAAAAGCGGTCATCGTCCCATGCCTATAGTGCAAATAAAAAAAATGAAATTATGTCATTCTAAACCAGTGTTTTGTGGAACTATTATAATGTAGTACATGTATAATTTTTAAAGTTTTGGACCCCTCTGACTTTCATTGTATGAACATTTTTCAAAATGTATCCCTCATGTTGGTTTGGAAATAATGAAGTAAATTATGAGAGATTTCGAATTTTTAGATGAACTGTCTTTAAAGGATGTAAATCAAGGACCGTTTGTTGGAAAATTGTGTTGAATTCGTGATTATGCATTGTTGGCTGTCGAGCACTGCAGGGAAGGCAGTTTATGTGCAAACTATAGAACATTTGAATGTAAACGGCGGTGTACTTTACCCTTCTAAAGCCCTGATTTACATTGCATCCTAAGCAGCCTTTGTGAGCCCAGTGAGGTGTGAAGAGATGTAATGAAACAGAGCTTCTGTTTATGAGGGGAACATTCATATTCATTAGCAGTCAGTCATTAGCATACGATGCCTGTGACGAAGCCTGATGCATGTTTTATGAGCACCGTTAATGGTACATTGACAGCGCAATAAAAACCAGGGAAAGTGCGTGTGTGAGAGAGAGCCGCTTCCCCAGGAAAGCCACAGGGCGCTGGGCGGGTTATTGATTCTCCCCTGTGTCCTATTGATCTCTGATGTTTTCATCTCACAAAGGCCCTGCTAAGCTGTCGTGTATCTGAGAGACACACTGACAGCGCAGCCCATTGACTCAGGCTATCAATAGCCGCGGAGCTGGATATCATTAAATCCTCATCATTGTGTTTTTATCCTCCACACACCACTGACTGCCTCTGGTGACCTCCAAATGAAGCTGCACGTTGAACTGGTCGACAGCGCCTGGCACTGAGGGCATTCCAGTAGCACCTCTATTAAAGCAGACTTTTTTTAACATGCTAATTATGACAGTATGGTTTGGCAATCAGTTTTAACAACTTGCACATGAAAATAAATTTGAATTGTATCCGCTTGTTAAGTCATGACGTATTGGTGAGGTATGGAATACTGTTTCCGGGTCCCAGCCACTACTCATTTGAATTAAGAAAATATTAGTTTTTTCGGACCACTTTTTAGTCATATCACACATTAAAGTGAATTTGATAAAAAATCATAGTGTACACATCAGTCTCTGGGCTTGCTGCATCACAAATACCAAAATTTTAACAATTTATAAAAAATTTATCACTTTCTGGCCATCAGATATTAGGCATGGACATATATATTGCGATTGTGATTTTTGAAAATATTACATCGCTTTGTAAACGTTTATTATCACCATTTGTTGAGTCTCCCCATACAGTTTGATAAAGCGATTGGACCCGGAAGCCACTTCGCGTGAAGTCACACTTAACAAGCGGATACACCTAAAGTGAACTGGTAAATAATACTGGCTGTAATAACGATAAACAATTGAGGCTCAACAGCAGAGATTTATTTATTTTTTGCTGGTCCACAATCACTCACATTCTTCCCTTCTTTATCAGGGGTCCCCACAGCAGAGTGAGTCGCCAACTACTCTGGCACATTTTTTAATGGCAGATGCCGCAACCGAGCTCTGAGAGTGCATTAACTCATGAAACCCCCAGTGCTGGGAAACACCACATACTCTCCCATTCAAACACATCCTCACTCACTAAAGACAATTTATGATATACAGTTCGCCTATACGTCAATTGTTTGGACTGTGAGGGAAACTGGAGCACCCATGTAGAAATCCACGTAGACAGATGTAGAACATGCAAACTCCACACAGAAAGGGATCTTGTTCTATCTATGATCTATGGGATCTATGATCTTTTTGTGAGGCTACTAACAATTGAGCCACAGTGGTCCACAGTTGAATTAGTGGTTCCAATTTGACTTGCCTTGCAGAAAAGGATTATATATACATATTTTTTAGCTACATATTTAGAAATATATATATACTGTATATACATACACATACTCACATGCACACACTTAACACAGTATATTAAAACCCAAGCATTTTCTTAAAGCCACAGTATGTAATTTGTCATTGTTAGAGGGTGCATATTCATAACAATCAAATACGTAGTTTGATGATGCTGTGGCTGAGTGTGGAATCTTGGGAGTTGTCTTCTTTATTACATCCTATGGGACGTCTGCAGAAGTCATGTTAATAGATGAGTTAAAGTATTGAAGACTTATCGTGGTAATACGAAGCAGAGTCCAAAGCGAAATTAGACAGTAAAAGCAATTGCTGATGAGTGACAAACAAGACATTGCAGGAAAGCAGTAGAGCTTGACCACTTACGGTTCTTCTGGTCGTGATCAGCACTGTTTTTTCATACTAAATACATTTATAGGTTCTGTTATAATGGTGCTCTGTGCAGTCTAATATAACACAAAACATTATAAAGCATCTTTGGATTTTATGTCATTAGCATGGCGACACAATGGCATGATTTGTGTTACGAGTTAACATTGCTTATTTGTCTGGGTTTGAACATTCTTCAAAACACTTGGGATAATGTAAGTATACAATCAACAAAATATGTAACAGTTTTTAGGATATCTCAGTGGAAAAATTACATATTGTGCCTTTAAATTGTTTGCATGATTTTAAATAAAATTTTTACCCCAACACTCTTTCCCGGCCAACTTGGTTTCCATATGTGTGTATGTGTGTGTGTATTCCAGGATTTTTCTTTACATCACAGAACATAAACTATTTAGCTCTTTGTAGCTGCGTCATCGTTACGACAATTTTCAATTTATAAGTCTAGACCGCATGAGTAACTAATAACGAGTTATTAGCATGCAGAATATTCTATAATTTGAAGTCGATGATAGGCACATTCCTGTTGCATAATGCATGCAGGGAGAGATCAAAGGGAAGTGGTGTGTGAGACGTGCTGAAATTGTCTCCTGTTGCTAACAGCCCCGCGTAATGGTTTCTGTGGCTGTTAATGGAGGTTTTGCTCTCCTGCACTGCTCTGTCTGTATACCTGGGGGGCGAGAGGGAGAAGGACTATCACCTGATGAGTCAAACACTCCCCTTCATCTCTCCAGAGAGACTAGTCATCATGGAGCAATTCTTACAGGAACAAGAGGCGTTGCCCCTTCTATCAGGCCCCGTGGGGAGGGAAGGGTGACGGCGGGGCCAAAGGGATCAATAGAGCCGAAGGGGGTGGAGGAAGTGCTGCGATGGCAAGGACAGGTGTGGGGGTTGTTCTAATGCCATGCTCCATTAGAGACTGGAGACTCTCATGGCTCACTAGCAGACAGCCTGATAAACAGCCTGGACTCTGATAATAGTCTGTCTGATCAATAGCCTGTCCTCCCTCTCTGTTCCCTGGGGGAGAGACATGGGACGAGGGCAGGGCTGGCTGATGTCCCTGGGGTCAGAGGTCTTGGGTGCTTAAGAAGTGGAGGTGAGAGGGAGGAGGCAGTCATAAACACTGCTCCAGGCCTGCTTCTCATCAAACAATTTTCTTGATATCTAATGTCTCTTCCTGCTCGCTTTCTGTCCACGCAATCATCTGTCCTTGTTATAATTGGCTCGGCCCTTTCAGCTTATTGATCATGTGATGAAGAGTCTTATAGTGGAAGAGGAAGAGTCATTGTGCCTCCGCAGATCTAATGGTTTTCATTTTGCCGCTGTGGATCTATGGTGGAGGTTATTGATGGATGTTCTCAGCTCCTCAGTCACTCCATCCATTTAGTTTCTTTCCATGGGCGGTTGTTGGTTTGTTGTGTTCAATTGCCACCCAACCCCCTTAAAAAAAAAATCTGTACAAGCTTATGAATCCATATTCAAGTGTAGTACAGATCACATTTTCCCCCTTACATTAGAATGTATAAAGATACATTAGACCATTTGATGACATATTAAAATAATGTAATAAAAGTTAATATGATTGCTTATTCCGGTCAGTACTTTCTACAAAAATAAAGGAATGTTTTTACATTTTTACATAAATGTATAAATGTTTTATTAATTATTTTACATATTATTATCACAAAATGTATTTAAAACATTCAAGTACACACTTAAATTTCATTTGATGCAGACTCCAAATTGGCAACATTATGGGGGTATGTGTAGTGTAATTTATATAAAATATGATGATTATTATATATATCCCCCCCGACTCAGGAGTCAAATATAACAGATTGTAATAATTATATTAATATGCCTTATTTAGAAATCAGATTACATTTTAAAATGCTTATAATAAGAATATTTTTTAGTTTTTATATGCTTACAATAAGAAGTTTTTTTGTTTGTTTTACTGTATATCTGTGAAAGGCATATCTACTAATAAAGAAACATTGAGTGACCTTCATTTATTATTGATTGTGGAAGTAAGGGAACAATATATATATTGATTGGTTAAAATTGATCTAAAAGTATTCATATAGTCAAATGAAATGACCTAAAATCTACAAATAAGCTATCAAGATTATTATTAATTGTGTTACATGAAGTTTATAAACAGTAGTAAAGTAATCTACTCAGCACTGATTACAATGTAATCTCATAAAGCCTTAAATTCATGCCACAAAACAATGTCATATGAAGCATAACATTGTTGATTTATATTGTTATGGATTCTGGCCAGAACTGGCCTCTTATTGTTGAGCTATGAACATTTAAGCATGGTATGTAGTGCAAAACATGTGTGAATACTATTGATTTGTTTACAGAAGCCATTAGGGTCATGTTGCATATCCCAAAATAGGCAATTATCTAAAAGAATCTGACATCTAATCAAATTCCATGTCAAATCATGTGGGCAGGAGTTTCAAAACCAACAATTTCCCATAATACGCCATTGTTTTTTAATACGAAAATACTGAACTTTCTGAACTGCTGGTAAACTCCAGCAGAGTTTATAATTAGATATTTCTACGTAGGTTTTATAAAGGTCAGTCCTTTGGAGGTTTTCACTATTTAATCAGGCATGTTCAAACAGTGTGTACTGTCGAACTGGCGAGCAATTTAAAACCGAAGATGCACTTTAGCAGCCTTGCTGAGTCTATGGAAATGATTTATCTTGTTTAATAGAGTTAATGATGTTTTAGCATGCGTATTCAAAGAGGATGTCATGTGTGGCACATCCGAGCTTACCCTGCCGCTTGTTTTACAAGGGCCGGATGGAAAAATGAGTCAAAGAGGCCTGCGCATGTATCAGGTTGTGTTGTGGTGTGTCAAAGTCATGAGTTTAGCAGAACTAACGAGGTTAAAAGAACAAGTTCCCTTTCTTGAGGGCAGAGTGTGGGAGGAAGTTAAATCTCCAGAGCGCGAGTTTGCAGCCTTGCACTATAACTCAGAACAGGAGGTGGAAAAAGCGCTTGCTCGCACAAGTACACAAGCTCGTGTTGTCGCTGAATGAGTTGCGACCGCAAGACTGTTTTTAAACCCCCCTTTTTTCCCCTTCTATCGCAATGCGCCGCTGTTATCTCTGAGTGACAGTTGTGGCTTGAACGGTGGCGATATATCCTGACTGGGAAAGTGAGACACCATATCTTGAGAGAGAAAAAAACAAGCCCACAGACCATAAACCACATGCGAGCAGCCTCTGTACTGCAACTTCAAACGCTAACAAGTTGGAATAACATTTTGCTTGGGGAGGCTTCTGCTGGCGGTGGTGGCAAGCTGATTTGAAAGAAGCCAGATTTATTACATGGCTTGTAGACCTCAGATGCAAGCAAAACCGCATTGCATAAATACGGGGGTTAGGGGAGGGGAAGGGGGGGGAGTGTGTTGCTGGTGCAGTTCCTGATTGCTTGACGCAGACCCTCAGTTTTTCACTCTGCATCTTTTCTGTTTGCTCTATATTAGGCCGGTCCTCCTGAGAGAGGCATGGTGGATGCTTTTATTTCCGAGACATAAAGGCACGCATTGGATGGGAGGAAGAGTTCCAAGCGTGTCTGACTCTCTCTGAATATGCTGACAGGGAGGTAAATTATGCCGAAGGGGGGACTGGATGTGTCAACTCTCTGTGGCTGGGGCGCAGCTAGTTCTCTGACAGCATGGGGCAGAGTGCTAGGCTCCACACTAAATTCCACTTACGCTAACTGGCAGGGCTGTCTGTTGTCATGGCAACAGCCAAAAATTTTCACAACTGACCTCCCAGCATTTCTTGCCAGAGTGTACCGTTTACCACGCTTCACAGATTTCTATCTCTTTATCTCCTTTTATCTATGACTGTCTGTTCCTTAAGCTCACTCTCATTTCTCTCTCTCTCTCTCTCTCTCTCTCTCTCTCCACACCTTTTCCACTCTCTGATGTGATAACAGGAAGTCAGAGCCGATGGGATCCAAACGTGCACACACACATGCATTGCAATCATGCCATTGCACGTAAGAGCTTGCACCCACATAAAAACCAAAACAGCAAAACAGACAGCCGGGCCTAATGTGATAACTACTCACACATGTCTGAACAAAGTTGCGGCTCCGCTGGTGGGACATCGACTCATGTGCCATCTGAGATGCCTGCAACACAGTACGAAGCGAGTGTGAAAAATGTAAGCAAGAACACGCTAGTATTTACCACACCACAGTAAAGGAAGTGGCATGGAAAGTATGGTTAAGGGCTTTCGGTTTAGACGTAGATGCTGTTTGTTTTGTTACAGAATAAGGTCAGGATCTGAGTGCGCTTTCAGTTCCTCTGTAATACGATTCGGATCTATTTATGTTTTTTCCATCGCACAACAAAAGAGCGAAATCACACCACTAAGAAGAGGACAGTTTTACCTTCACCTCACGATTTGTAAGTAAGTAAGGTTAAGACACAGGCTTTCGAGAACACTTGAGTTATTATTTGGAGATGCATCTTTTCAGGGGATTGTGTATGTTGCTGTGTGCACGACATGACATTCTTGAGCTTTCGCCAAGTATCTTCGTAGTATATTTAAACTTGAGATCTTGCATGCCACTGTAGGTCAGATACATTAAAGATGCCCAAACATCTCTATTTAGATGCATTTCGAAGGATGAAAAAGTAGGTAGTGGCTGGAAAAAGGCAGCGGAGGCAGCTCAGACCACCCACCTTGTGACGGAAGTATAAATCGGGCAGAGTGTGGTCTGGGTGAAATGAAGCCTCTAACCAGATAAGTCTGTGCTTTCATCAACCACATTAGAGGAACCTACATCTGCAGAGCATTTCCGCCTTCATACAACTCAACAAAACTCTCCATTTAGACATCACAGGGTTGAAAATTAATGATTTAATTTTGATACGAAAAAATTGGCCCATTTATTTTTAATTCTCTAATGAATATGGCTGATGAATCAGGGTGCATTAAAGTCAGATAAGGCTGTTTTTATTATCATTTTTATATGACCTTTTCAAGAATGAAAATACAAATCTAGAAATTGTAAATGATGAATTGTTTGTAAGGTTTGGTAAATTTCAAACTAAAAGGGTTGGCAGATTGTAAAAAATCTACCTAGACAGATAATCAACTTTTCAAATGTCAATTGTTTATAAAAAGATAAGTAAGTAAATGAAAAAATAAAAACTAATTTTCTAAGTTTTTAATTAAACTAAGTGGATATATTTGTTTGTGTAAAAAGATAGCAAGTAGCAAGTATAGACTAAAAATGCATGGTAACGATGAAAATAAGAGGGGGGAATGCATATTAAAATGCTACAAAATTGTTCCATTTAGTTTTATGCATTTCAGCATTTTTATAATTTTTATTTCTTATTATTATCATCGTTATTATTATTTAGCATAAACAGAGATTGGTCATTCTTTGTGTGTGTGGTTCACAAATGTAATGAATAAAAAGTTTTAAAAAGCTTGTGACTGCATTGGATCCTCAATCTGTCATTCAGATTTGATAATTCCGGCCACTTCCATTTTTTTCACAGTCAGGATGTCTCTGTTTTGGTTTGTTTAGCAATTCAAATGTAACAAATTATTCACGGTGAGAACAAGGCTAGCATTTCCATGTGGTCATAGCCAAAACTGCCATGAAAGGCCTTTGCATTTAACAAATTTTCTAACATGATGTAATCAAGAACAGAAAAAAATAAGCACCCACATAACTACAATAAACTTAACATTCATTCATTTTCCTTCAGCTTAGTCCCTTTTTTATTAGGGGTCGCCATAGCGGAATGAACTGCCAACTATTTCGGCATATGTTTTAGGCAGTGGATGCCCTTGCAGCCGCAACCCAGTACTGGGAAACACCCATACACTCTCACTTTCACACATGCACTCATACACTACGGCCAAATTAGTTCAACCAATTCACCTATAGCGCATGTGTTTGGACTGTAGAGGAAACTGGAGCATCCGGAGGAAACCCACACCAACATGGGGAGAACATGCAAACTCCACACAGTAAACTTAACATGTAACATGATGGATTTACTGCCTCAGATGTGGGTGTTCTAAAAATAGACAAAATACAAATCTGAGACATCCTCTGGTCCATTTGACCTTGAATGTTAAATGCTACAATGACACATTTTGTAACATGTAAAGCCACACCAACAACCTTCAACAAAGTTTGTTTTCACTTATTCACATATTCTAAACATGTCTGAAGTTCTTACCTCTGTTAAGGACGCAGGAAGATATTTTAAATAATATGGGTTGGTGGTTCTCGCTGACTTCCATATTATGGAAATAATTACAAAAACAAATTAAACTTTTGGTTACGCACATTCATCTTAATTTCTTTTGTGCATGTCTGTTCAGCAAAAGAAAGAAATTGAGGTTGCATAAATGACACAAGTTTCAATTTTTGTGTGAATTGTGCCTTTAATACAGGGGAAAACTTTTAAAAGGATTGTTTCCATTGTACTCTTCTTTCTTGCTTTGTGAGGACAAACACTAGCTGCTAGGTTTTTCTAAAACTCTCTTGTCATGGGCAATCAATACTGGGCCATGATTGTAGTGGTTAAGAGCTCCTCTGTTGACATGCCGAGACCTCTCCTATTCTTATTCTTGAGTGGTCACACCACAGTGTTCACTGTATTGGATGAATGGCCAAAGTTCAACCCAAAGTGGGTTGAAGACTGCAGAGAGATGAATTATGGGTGCTTGATGTCTGTGTGGTTTTTATCCTTTTCGTATTTCATTGATTTACAGCAGCGAGGCAGGCTCATTGTCCCAGCCACTAAAAATAACAGAGAAGGAAAACAACAACAGTGACACGGCAGCGGTATTGATTTTAATGGCCGGCCGCAGCCTCCCAGCCGCCCCAGGGTGCTTTTTATCGAGAGCAGTAAAATAACAAAGGAGATGGGCTGGAAGTTTTCCATGTATACCAATCAGAGTTTATAAATTGCTCCATTACCTTCATTTCCCTTGGTTACTCTAGGAACATTAGCAATTATTTTCTCGCGGGCTTCGCCCATGAAACTAATAATCTGGTGATTTAGTGCCTTGTGGCATAGTGCACCCTCTCCTGCCTGCCTTAATCCATTCATCTTGCCACCTATCAGTTTGACTTTTGCAGGGACAAATTGCTTTTCTGAGTACATCCAGGAGAAAATGGGTCAATAGGTGTCTTCATGATCAGTCTGAAGGTAATTTCTCCCATAAAATAAGCTAGGCCAGGACAGATGGCGGAAATTGTGAGAGTGTGTGTGTTTCCTGTATAGATCTTGTACAAGCAGAAAGGTTTATACGTCAGCTGTTTGTCTGTGTGATTATCTGTGAGTATACTAGTGTGCAGGGCAGTGGCTTATTTTAGTTGTGTTAGTACAGTAGATGTATAGCAGGCTGTGGGAGCCGAGAGGGCAGCTGCGGTGTTGTGGCTCAGGCTTGCTGTCCCATTAGCACACCCCTGGGGAGGGACAGACCTGGAGGACAAGGAGACAAGCCTGGATTAGCTCATAAATCACAGCCCGAGGGACCAACGAGAGGCTGTGACATCATCATTTAGAGACACACATCCACACGACCTGGATGACCGCACGCTCCTCCTGGTTTTTGTGCTCCAAAAATCGTTAGTTTGTTTAGTTATCCATCCATTTATCTATCCATATACTGTGCCTATCTGCTTTCGGTTTATTGCTTTTTGTTCAAACATTATCTATCTACAGTATCTGTGTATCTACTGCATCAGCCTATCTATTACTCTCTTATTCCATGAGACCATTGTCACCAATCACCATTTGTGCGCTTTTCTAATTTGAATGAGTTCATTTGTATCATTCCTATATAAATTGTACAGTGGGTGTGGAAAGTATTTAGACCCTGTTAAATTTTTCACTCTTTTATATTGCAGCCATTTGGTAAAATCATTTGTTTCCTCATTAATGTACACACAGCACCCCATGTTGAACATAGAAAACACAGAATTGTTGACATTGTTTGCAGATTTATTAAAAAAGAAAAACTGAAATATCACATGGTCCTAAGTATTTAGACCCTTTGCTCTGAGTATTTAGTAGAAGCACCCATTTGATCTAATACAGCCATGAGTCTTTTTGGCTAAGATGCAACAAGTTTTTACACCTGGATTTGGGGGTCTTTTGCCATTCCTCCTTGCAGAAGTTCTGCCTACTATTTTAGTTAAAATACAGGAATTTAATTGGAATTTTAAAGGAATTCTCAGCTCACTTCTTAAATGCAAAACACCATTTCTTAACAGTAGTCTCTGTGTAGATGGTAAATATACTTTTGGAAACTTTGAGTTGGCCATTTATATCTGATTTTGGTGTTTTTCTTTGACTGGGGGACTCTGCCTTAAAAGTCGGTGTGCGGGATGTGTTTGTTTTTATGGAGGCCTCAAATTTGTCCAGTTCTCAGTCTGTAATAAGGCTTGTGGGTCTCCCTCCTTCACACAAACTCACACACACATGGATCTGTGGTAACAGAGTGATCCAGCGTTGGCCGACGGCCCTGACCTCAGCTCTTCCCAGGCTGGGTGGGATGGCGAACACTGCCAGGCCGCAGTTTTACCAAAATGGGCTGAGAGCTCAGACACCACAATGTGCATATATGTGTGTGTGTGTGTCCACAGTGCAAGGGGATGTGGTTGTTTCACCACTGACCCTGTTTTACCAATGCCACATACCATCTTGGCCCACCCAGGAGCTCGTGAACACCAGTAACCCAATTACCCGCCCAGCACCTGGCAGCGCCATTGCTTGGTATGTGGCTGTGCATCAAAGGTAAAGGGCTTGAGCAAATGTGGTGCTTTCTGTCCACTGTAATTCATGTCACCTCCAGGCCTCTGTGCTCACCATAACAGCAGCGCAGTGCTGTGGGATGAAGGCTTTGTGTATAATAGGAGTCGACACCCCATTGGCTGGGGGGAGATGGAGTGGAAGAGGTACCACAGACCCAGATCTCTCATCGAGCTGTCTCAAGGCGCTGGGGGGAGAAAGTGTGTGTCACCCAGGCGCGAGTCACCACAGTCTCTCTCTTTGCTCTCCCCACGGGTGCTGCCCTTTGTCCCTGTCATTTTCTGTTGATAGAATCTCTCAGACTAAACTGTACATTTGCACAGGATCTAAGGCTGCGATAAGATTCCTTGAGGGCTCGACTTATCTGGAGGTATCAAAGGGTAAAAGGCAGGAGTCGAGCCAACTTATCTTTGCTCTCTGTCCTACTAGTGTCCATGGGCCTGCTGTTTTGTCTGACTGTAAATGTTAGTCAACACTTAAATAGTTTTGAAATGGAAAAAAAAATTTTATGGGTCAAAGAGGTTTCATTGTTTTTCACACATTAGAATGTGTACTGTTCATTTTTTTCTGAGCAAAAATATTGGCTATAATTTGTGTAAACTATATTATAAACTATGAGTACAGATAAGTATGTTTATTTATTTGTACATAAATATATGTTTCATGCTGAATGATGATGGATATTATTTCATTATTAATTTGAAAAACAGGCAGACACTAGTCCATACTCAAACTATTTTAAATGCTTTCTGTGGATAAAAGGTTGCTTTTGTACATTTAATTTACCTGACACCAAAATGGGAACAAAAACCTTTTCAAAAATTTGGGGACAGCATAACAGTAACATTAGTACACTTTAGATGAGCTGCTTTAACTGTAATACATTTTAGAAAGAAAAGTATTTCGGGAATTGCAAGTATGACTTTTAAGCAGAGCAATTTTTATAATCATTGATAATCATTGTGCATCGTGCATATTTTTGTTGAAACTGTAATACATTTTGATAGTATTCTTTGATGAACAGAAAGTTCAGCAGAGCAGTCTTTATTTTCACTTTTGATCGATTTCATACATCCTTATAAAATTGTCAATTTGCACCTTTTGAACAGTGCCATAAATACGTTTAAAAGCGGAAAAAAGAAGTATAGGATAAGAAAACAGTGGAAAGAGGAGCTTGATATAAATATTAACAGCTGTCACAGCACTGCGCATTCCCACATGTAGGATAGTCTGCACAGTGTTTTCCGCATGTTTGCAATGAGTGCAGACAAGGGACAAAAACGTCTATCTGCCTCTGAGTTTCAGAGGAAATGCTTCAGTGCTACTTTTTATGGCTTGCTACCATATGCAATATCAAAACAGAGCCTGAGTGGGAATGAAAATAAGACATCACAGCATAAGTAGCAACAGCGCGCTCATCTGAATACATCCTGTGATCTGGATGCCCAAGGAATCGTTATAATAGTCTATGTGTTACAGCCGAATCAATCGCATAGACATTGCACACAACCGCAGAGGCCCAGGCACCACTCAGCACTACCGCAGCCCCAAATACAGGGTAGCCGGCTCCACGCTAAACCCCATGTTAAGCGGCTTCCCGACCTCAGCACTAGGGGTCAGAAACGGGAAAAAACATCACACAAGAGCCACAATTACAGCCCTCAGACATGAAAAGTGTCTCTTTTTATTCCCTGACAGGGCTCCCGTTGTTAATGGCTGGGTCTGCATGCTGCGTAAACAAACAGGCAAGCCGAGGCCCGGCCGCGTCTGTACTGGCTGCCAACAGCAGCGGCAGTGGTTTCAGCGGTGAAGGCCGATTACAGGATGCAGCATGGGCTGTGGCTGAGATGGCACACAGTTCCGTCCACTTTGGGCTTCCGTCACATTGTAAAGTCCTCTGGATCTCTTTCCGTTTTTCCCTGACCCTCTCTGAGTCTCACTTTCTTTCCCTTCCTATTGATTCTATGTGGGTTTATCACTGGCTAATAATATCATCCTGATTTTGGCATAATGTGCTTGATGCAGAGTGTCGTAGAGATCTGAAAACAACAATGTGCGTCAGATTGCTGAAATTGTTTCATCGTTCCCTCTTTATATTGCATGGCCTTAAACACTATGTACTTACATTTAAATGAATCATTTAGAATAGTGCTCAGAATGTGTACATGTTTTTAACGTTGTACTTATTTTTTTAAATACTCGCATGTAATTACATTTGTAACTATTTTCTGTCATTGTTTTACTGTATTGTTTATTAACTTTAACATATAGCTATATTATATATGGCTAATTATAACTGTTGGTTTAATATATTAACTAACGTTTACTAATGAGACTCTATTGTTAGATTTTACATATTGTATTTTAATATTGTTTTGCAATTGAATTTGTTTACAATATTTATTTACTCTGAACTAGGGCTGCACAATATATCATTTCAGCATCGGTATCGCAATGTGTTCATTCTCAATAGTCACATCGCAAACATACGCAATGTTAAGTCTGAATTATAATTTATAATTTCGCAAGTGTTTTTTGAGGCCTAAGAAATTGTAGCGTTTGTAACTTTGACAAATGAATAACTATTAAATTGTTGATAAAATGAAGACAATGCAGTATTATTTTACATTTGATTATTATTCAATTACTCTACACTTGAATACAATTCGACTCAATGAAAAAAAACAATCAAACGTTGTTTATTTAATTGGTATCTCTTTCTTTACTGAATTTATCTACACTTGTAGATTGTTTCTAATATTTTATGCCTATTTACTCCCCTACAGAATCATCCCACTCAATCTAAAATGATAAATTCTTTCCAAATAGTTATTCATGTCATTTAGTGAAATTGTATTTATATTGCAATATAAAATACAATTTATATCGCAGAATAAAAAAATATTGCAATGTTAGATTTTTCCAATATCGTGCAGCCCTACTCTGAACACATATATACAATAAAGTACACTAAGTACACTTGTTTATTTTACCCATTAAAGTAACATATTTTGCAGCTTAGGTCAATATTGTGATAATACCATATATCGTGAGAAAAGCTTCAGCAATTTATCACAACAGGAAACTTTGATACCGGCAGAGTATTCATGCACTCAATAAGAAAATTTTTCAAATTAGATTTTTTTTTTTACTGTATTAAATGTTTACATCCAAATACAATTTAAGTCATTCTACTTTAGAATGTTGCATTTAATTCAATGCGCTATTTGCTTGAAATTTATAGCAACTTCAGAGTGAGATTTGTTCTATACAATTTTATTTCAGTGTGGTGTAGACCTGGATTTATCTGACAGGAAAACATAACTCATTTGAACGAATGAGTGCAGTTATTTCAGTCAGAGTTAAAAGTATGTACATGTGCAGTGGTATGTTGCATGTCTATAACCATTTGAGTCTCATGTCTTAAAAACTGGTCAGTGGATAAAACATTTTTTTTACTTACTAATTCCTACTCATGGTAGCTTTTTTTCTGAAAGAGCCAACTGGGCAGTGTGTGAACGCTGATGTTTTGTTTGAAATAAATGTAATGCACATATAAATAAATGTGTGATTCAGATTGGTCTAGGAGTACGATTGGCCTGGGATTCATTTTTTTTTATAAAATAGGGGAAATCCCCAGCATCTGAATTGAAGAAGGGACTATGCCATGTCTAGACATGAGAACATCTGGTTCAGTTGAGATGTTTTTCTTTTTTTGACTTTGGGGCCATTAGGCAATCACATAGCAACATCCTAGCAACATTTTTCACTCACATTTTCTTCAGAAAACGAGTTTTGCTTTCGTTTCGCTTGCTCTCCTCGCTACAGTTAAAGTCTATATCATAATATTTTGGAAGAGCCTTTGGGCTTTCTGCAGATTTAAATCAACTATCTTCTGATTATGAACTATGTGTTGTACATCTGTTATGCAGATACGGTCCCTGAAGGAATGACTGTCGTTATGCTGATAAAGTCCACGGAATAATGACTGTGTTACCATCATTTGAAAAATGATACTAATATACAGAGAACATCCTACCCCAGAGTTATGAATTATCCTATTGAACTTAGTTTATCCTTTACATATTCAGCACAAACTGAGCCTTCTAATATTCCTTTAAAGCGGAAGAATTAGGTGGAATTTGAGCTCAATATCCATAATTCTTTTAAATACAGACGAAGGTGCTTTTCATCTTAGTGGAAAATTGAGAATGCACATTTATGTAAAGTGCAAGCCAAATTGTATTTTGAATTGAAGCCACCTTGAATCACCCCAAACAAAAAGAAGCATAAGCAAAACGTTGAGGGATAAAATGCACGTCAACAGCTATCGGCACATTTACAGTCAAAGAATTTAAAGCTAAATTATTGTCTGTGGCTCCTGAATATACACTCAGGTCTTATGAAATGAAACAATTGATCTGTAAACACTTTTTACTTTGTAGTGCATTTAGTTATTGTTTATGGCCATTTGGCGATTTCAGTCATCATACAGTAGGCATCTGTCATCTTCTAATCAGTGACATGCTGTCTCTTGGTTGTTGCGTGTAACGATTTTGTGTCTTTTGTGTCTTGAGGTTGTTTTGTATGATGCGATTTTTCTATGTGTGATTTGATTGAAGGGGAATTACAGGACTGATTATTCTACTTTAGCCAATCACCATAGACAAGAAAAAAAAAGTGACTGCAGGTTGAAGGAAAATAGTAGAGTAAAAGTACAGATACAGCACTAAAAAGGTATTGCAAGTGAAAGTAAAAGTACACATTTTTAAAACTACCTAGTGAAGTATAATTCCTGAGAAAACATACTAAATTACAGTAATTTGAGTATTTGTAATATATATATTTTTTTGCTTGTATATGTTCTGACTCTCAAAGTGTCAAGACTTGCTGACTTCCATTTTATAAAACAATCTACATCTGTTCTGAGGATAAGTAAATTAACAGCAAATCATATCATTTTTGTGTGAACTATCACTTTAAGGAAAGCATTCATGCAGTTTATTTATGGCTATTTCATCATATAAGATAAGTCTCTTAAGACCATCTAGGAACACTTAGGACCGCAAAACTTTCTGGTTCAATTTTCGAGCACTTTAATGATGTTTTAATGCCTCTGGAAAATGTTTTGCATTAGTTTAGACTAGATAAAAAATGAAAACACAAGACATACTGAGTGGAGCAGATTACAACAA
The DNA here is from genome assembly GCA_903798115.1 of Danio jaintianensis. NCBI lineage: Eukaryota > Metazoa > Chordata > Actinopteri > Cypriniformes > Danionidae > Danio > Danio jaintianensis. The sequence continues at coordinate 17,162,047 of CAIGQV010018227.1, forward strand.
ATACAGCTCTTCCATTAGACAAGCACACACAAACATCCGCACGCTTACACATATACACACACACACTATTCCCCCAGCGGCCTCTGAAATAGAGAGAGAAGTGCAGCTGGTGCACCTGCCTGTGTTTGTCTCCTCTCCCCTCCTAAGCTCTGCTAATGAGGGGGATTTTAATTACTGATAGCGTGTCCCTATCCCTCCGCTAACTGTACTCGGCTTCATTAACCGCCATCAACAGGAGAGTGCTGAACATAAACACAGCTCATTAATGCTGCCTATCCTCCCGCTCAACTCGCCTCATTTTTCTCCCTCTCTCTCTCTCTTTCCTCTCATTCTCCGTAGTGGCATTCCTGTGGGACGAGAGGTCACAATCCAGGTCAGCCCTCACTTAGATTAAGATGCAGAACGCTGAGAAAGTGATGGTTTTTTTTTGTTGTTGTTGTTTTGTTTGCGCAAGGCCTATTTCAGGGAGTTCTCCGGGTAGGTCAATATTTGTCCCCGTGGAGGTCACATGACTGTCTAATCTCAACTGGGGAGATTTACCTTGATATAGAAATGCTGGCTGTTGTTGCCGAATTATCTTATGAAATGTCACAGAGCAGTTTGAGAAGCAAGTGAGCAGAGAGTGCCCAGTGAGTCCCCGTGGCACGTCAGATAATATGGATTAATCTGCCTTTCACACTCCAGATACAGCAACAGCATGAGTAGGCCTCGCTCTGGACTGTTCATTGGACCTGAAAATGTATTTTCACATCTCAGCCATACAGAGAGGGAAAAGGGGCGAGGGAGGGAGGGAGGGAGAGTGCTTGGGCAGACCCTCTCGGAGACAAGAAGCACACAAGAGCGGTGTTTAACTTTCTCCATCTTCCTCTTTATCTGTGTACACACTCTCACACACATTGCCTTTACACTTTATCAGTCTGACAGACACCACACAGTGAGTGGGTTGCTGCTAACAGCACATTTTCCTTTGTATTCTCACCCAGAAAGTTAGTTTTAGAATTGTCTGGCAATCACGACAATAACATACTAGTAATTGCAGAAATATTATATAAATATAACTGGAATGAATGTGATACATATTTGTTCGTCACACATAAATAACAAAGAATTCTGTAATAGTACTAATAAACTGAAACATTTTTTATAAAGCGAGACATATCCTTATTACCAGTAAATCCAATTTGATTTAATTTCATATTTTATATAGAGAAAATTGCTTGTTCATACTTTTTAACTTAAGAAAGTTGCTTTGAATGAATAGATTTTTGCTGATTATAGGCAATTTGAATAAATGCATTTAGACAAATCCTAAGTTAATAAAATCAAAAACATTATAGCTAATAAACTATGAAGTATGTTTTTAGTGCAGATATCTATCTATCTATCTATCTATCTATCTATCTATCTATCATTCATTCATTCATTCATTCATTTTCTTTTCGGCTTAGTCCCTTTATTCATCAGGGGTCGCCACAGCGGAATGAACCGCCAACTTTTTCACCATATGTTTTACGCAGCGGATGCCCTTCCAGCCACAACCCAGTACTGGGAAACATCCATACACACTCATTTACACACATACACTACGGACAATTTAGCTTACCCAATTCACCTATACCACATGTCTTTGGACTTGTGGGGGAAACCGGAGCACCCGGAGGAAACCCATGCGAACACGGGGAGAACATGCAAACTCCACACAGAAATGCCAACTGAGCCAGCCGAGGCTCGAACCAGCGACCTTCTTGCTGTGAGGCGATCGTGCTACCCACTGCGCCACCGCGTCGCCCCTATCACATATATATGTATATATATATAACGTTTATACTTAAACTAAATAAAGCATAATTATGTATAGGAAAGAAAAAACATTTTGTTTAGGTAACATCTGAAAACACAAAACAGCAGAAAAAGGCTCTGAAGTATTTGTATTGATTAGCTCTAAATTTTTCATGGTCCATTGTGAAGGTAAACTGGTTTGAGGTCAGCAAATAAATCTCAACCATAAGCCTTATGGGATATGTGGCTTTGCGTGATAGCAGTGCTCTAGTAAAACCAGTCTTGGCTCTGGGATGAATGATTAATGCGGCTACAAAGAGGGAACGTTTATGACATCATTTTCCCCTTTGGAACATGAAATGTGTCAGATGTAAATGCAATCATTTGCCATTCTAATTACTGTCTAACCAATCTCTTTCTCCATCACACTGGCAGAGTGATACATTGCACTGGCGTTCGCGTGGCGGCACAGTCATTATGCAAAAGTGGCGGTAATATCACAGGCCTGGAATGTCGGCCCACGTATTTGGAGCTGCATGAAAATGTTTTGGACCACGACTCCGAATCCTGCCTGCCACACGTCATCAAAGCCTCTAATGTTGGCTGGCTTAGGCGTGCACACTGTAGCAGGTACACTGTGCTCTTTGTTTACCCTCTTCTTTTACCAATCTGGTGCACAGATGGCTAACAATTATTTCTCTGTGTGCTCATTGCTGCTGGCAAACTACCAGCGTGCTCCGAGATTGGTGTAATCTTTTATTATTTATGATTGTCTTAGATTTCTGGATCAGTATTTGAGCACAATCTGTTGAATAGCTGAGAGGCGCGAGTGAACGGGGGAGGCGGAGGAGTAAAATTGAGTGTAAACAGAGCCGAGAGAAGTGGAGGAGCTACCGTAATGAAGCTGTGATATTGGTAACGTTTAAACGCGAGACACACTCCTGAATTGAGCTGAATTTAATCCCATTACCACACGCTAAATATACAATTTGTTTTAAGGTTGCCGTCGGTTGTGTGTATGTTAATAAGCGGCATGCTGCAGGCGCTTTCAGGGAGACTTTTGGAGGGCACAGGCTAATAATTAGATTTCAAAAAGGAAGTCAATTTAAATCCTCATTTGAAGGAAAAATAAGAGGCTTAGTTTCACACTGTAGCACCACATTAATTTGCATGGCTTCTGTTCGCTCTTATAAGATTCCTAGTGCCGTGCGATATCGAGAATCTGAAATTAGCAGACGTAATGACCTCATTCCAGCCGTATCGGGACTCAGCCTTTTTCAACTAGCTGTTTTGATTTGTTAAATGGCCCACTGGCAAGAGGAACGTATAGGTCTCAGACCAGTGATCAATGTCATTTCCAGCTGATTGTTTTGCGGGCCCACTGGCGAGATCAGAAGTGCTCCGCTTCACGGCTCTTCTCGTCCCAGTGAGTGATCTCTCTCAGAAAGGCCAGAGTTCCAGCTAGATGCTCACTCTTAACACCAGGCCTCATCTCCTGTCAGAAATCCCACTCTATCCATCGATCTGTTGTTCCAGGTAAAAGACATCTCTCTCTCTCTCTCTTTCTCCCTCCCCCTGCCTCTTTTCTCGCTCTCTCGCTTCTCTATTATTCTTTGACTCTTGTCGTCCTTCTCATTTTTCTCCTCCTCTCTCACCGAATCACTCTATTACATTCCCTCTCTATCTTTCTCTCTCGTTTTCAACTTAATAATGGAATGGAGTCCCCCTCGGAGGCGGCACAGCACCGCAGATGGAGGAGTAATTTTTTTAGGGAGCATGTGTCAGTCAGCAGCTATAGGAGTGCTTGTGCACAGGCAATTTTGCCTGGAGGAGCAGGGCTTTATTGCTTTTGTGGCAGGAAATAAGAAAAGAGACTCTCCATGGTGTGGAAGTCATGAAATTACAGTATCTTGGAAGAAAATGAATAGGGGCCGTGTGAAGTAAGCGCCAGCCTTTGTTCTGTGAAAGCAGCATGCACCGGCTGCCTGAGCCTGTCCGAACGTCACCGTTTTCCTTCCTATCAAACAGACTACATGAAAATCAGGTCTGGGACAGGGACAAATGCCAAGTCCAGATTTTTGTTCACCAAAACAATTTGAAAATTTTGATTTTTGATTTTTATTTCAATTGCACAGCTGCTACAACTCATTGCTTAATTCTAATATACCCTTACAGTGGGTGTGATTTGCCAAGTAAGATGCCATCCTGGATTAACATATATGTTGATCATAGAACATCATTTCTGTTTGAAAATGTAATCCATACCTAATCCCTACCCCTAAACCTAACCCTAACTGTAAATGATTCCCAAAATCAGAGGGGATCGTTGGATAACAATGATGTAGAAGCACATAAAACGCACTGTAAATGTATTCCTGAAATCTGATTGGCTTGGAATGTTATTTCAGGATCAACATAGTTGATCCATGAACATGTTCTACTTGATTAAATTACATTAACCATACACTTATAAGCCAATTCATTAAGTACACTTGTTCAGTTCATTTAAGTATGTAAACATGTTCATAATGGCATGGGTTTTTTTTCGATGGCAAAGTCAGAGGAAAATGGACAGACTGCTTTGAGAAGTTAGAATGCCAAAAGTAACTTACTTGTTTAAAGCAAGGTCTGCAGAAGAGCATCTCTGAAGACACAGTGCATTGAAGCTTAAATCAGATGGGCTACAGCAGCAAAAGAGCACACTGGTGTCACTCTGGTCAGCTAGAAACAGCTAACTGAGTCTACAGGTCATACAAGGACATCAGTAAAAAATCAGAGAAAGGTTGCCTGCTCTGATGAGTTTCTGGTTTAAATGTTTTAATTATTTGAATTTTTAGCAGTCACATGTAATTCCACATTTGTTTTAACAAATAGACATTAAAATATTGAAATGACAAACAATAGTCATGAAAATAATAATGGAAAAAAATATTAAATACCTTTCCACCACCCATAAACTTTAGCCAAAACTTGGCTATCCAATGGTAAAATTATACTGAAGGCATACAAGACATTAATCACAAATTATACCTAATTCTTTCCAGATGTAGTGTACCCGTCAACTCTGTCATCCATAATTTAAGAATTGTAACTTCTATCTGATGAGTTTCTGCTGCGACATTTAGATGGGTGGGTCTGATTTTGGCATAAACAACATAAACACTTGGATCCTTCCTGCTTTGTATCAATGGTTCAGACTATTACTGGTGGTGTAATGGATATTATCTTGGCACATTGGTGAGTGTATGTAAGATCAAGATTAAAAGAGTTTAAAAATAATACCAGTACCTGTCAATTTATGTGTCATTTGTTTGTATATGGGTCAGTGCGGTCAGAACAAAGTGTGCTTTCCTGCATTATTCTGCAAGAATACAAATTTGCTAAGTCTTTCTCAAATAAATCAAAGACATACATCTTGGCAGTCTACTTTTAGATTTAATGAATTTATAAGCTGGGTTCTTTTAGCGGATTAAAACACATATACAGCAGCATGACCAGTGAAGTCTGATTACCAAGCTAATGATTCCCCTGAGCAAGTTCTCTTTAGTGATTTAAATACATGTAGCATGTCCACTGAAGTCCATTTTATAATTACTCGTTTTCCGAGCGAAAGACTCTTATGACCTATTGGAGCAGTTTCTTAATTAATCCGACTCATTCACTGAACCGCAATGCTGTACTCCCCTTGAGACCCCTAAATCATTGTGGTTACTGAGTGGCTGTTGACAACGTAATGATACGTATGACTTTTGACAGCATTATTTTAAAAAAAAATGGAAATTGCTGACATTTTATTATCAATTGTCAATTATTGTTTCTCAAACAATAAAGAACTGTTGATAGAATAAAATACTATAATTGCTAAATGCCTTACAGTTTCCACCCCAAGATGTGTTAAAGTGTTATTCTGTTCCTCTCACAAGTGTGGTGTGGCAGACCCTCTAAAGAGCATAAAGAGTATGTGGTGCTATTTTTTTAAATTGTTGTCATGTCTGCATTCTGTACTGTAATACATAAATAATAATAAATAAATAAAGCCTTCACTTGCACTGAAAGACTTTTTTTTGAACCAGTGAGCGAATTCCTAAATATTACTTTAATGCATTACTTTGCATAATCGGTTTTGATGTGTGGTTATCAGCCTCCAGTGGCCAACTTGTTGAGTCCCGGGTCAGGTTGACAAGACAACCATCCTTTCATTTCATTATAAGCCATTTAGAAGAATGAACTGTCAGACTGCTTGTCTGAAAATAGCGAAAGCGTTTAGCAAAATATGAGTCACTGTTTATCATACGAGTTGTGTTTCTATTGCCATGGATTGCACTTTTCATACTTGTTCCCATGGCAACTATGTAGTTAACTTTTACAAAGAGATTATATTCCGGCTAAACCTTTCTTAATTCTGTTTATTTAAAAAAACTAACTCATTTGTCTCCATGAACAGTTGAAGTAATTGATTTTGATTGAACAGTAGCATGCTGATGTGTGTGTGTGTCTGCTATGACCAACAAGCATAGCGGCGTTCAGTGCATATGACATCCTGGAAATGAGTAACACGCATGTAAGAGATAACAACTTGGCATGTAGACAGCGCTCGAAACCTGCGGTGAGTCTCTGGCATGGAAAAGCATCCAGCGCCAGAGCAGTTATGAGAAGTGACAGCAAGCTAAAGCTGTTTGTTAGCACGGGGGGAGGAAACAAGCTGTGCCTACATCTTCTTTCCGAATTAGAGAGCGTTTCTGGACTGACAGAGGGTCTGTGCCCCCTGAATCTGGAGTCCACCAGGCTGGCATGTGAAAATAACAGCCCCACTGTTTCTTGCTTACATCTTAGGGGTCCCTGCTATGGTTTCTAGCACACGGATGACATGATGACCCAGTCAACCACCTGCAGCGTGGCCCCGAGGGTGGCGTTCTCCACTGCAGACAGACGACTCCCCCTTCTATCTGCTCAGACAAGTCTCCCCGTGATTGACCCACAATCCACTGGGCTTTCAGTTCCCATAGCAACAGATCTCCATGCAGTCTTGAAATGATCTACAAAATAATGCACATCAACGTTCCTGTAATATGCTCCGCTGTCTTTCTTCCCAGCAGCTCGGAGCTCACAGACGTGTGCGCACACGCTGAAAATCTGTCAGACAATTAGTTTTGCTTAAATTCATCACAGAACTGTCAGGCACAAAGCTTACATCAATCACACTTCATTGATTTTATCTAACTGCTACCGCAAGAAACGAGACCTTCGCAGATGTACAACAGATAGTGTTGATTTGTGTGAAAATACAGGAGAGGCAGAATCTAATTAGAATTGGATAATCTTTTAGGGGGTGGGCATAAACTGACAATGATTTTTTTTTAAAGAGCAGGGGAAGTGTGTGAAAGAAGCCTCTCTTTAAGGCTTTGTTTACATCTGCTATTAAGATATGTTTTGGTTGACTGAAGCACAAGTAGCTGAGGGAGATATTTCCATTTTCACCTGTGTTTGAATTCATTTCTTTTGCCACTTAATTTCTTTATGGGGGGCAATAGGCTTTTTATGATCTATCAAAATGGCATTGTGGAATTTAAGGGTACAAAGAAAAAATATATACAAGACTTTCATTTCTGCTCTGCTATGTATTTGGTTTTGTTTTCATACCAAATTTATGATTAAATCCTGTCTGCCTTCCGTGCAACAACAACACATCCTATAATGTATGGAAATTAGGTCAGTAGGTGGAGAGTAGGTGGTCTTCAGTGGCTGTTTGAATGCATTTGATCAAATAAGCGTTTACTCTACAACACGAAGGATGCTCATTGTGCTCAAGGCCACAGATAACCTCTTCATTTAGTTAGCTAGAGTAGAAGTAGTTTGAGCCTGGGTTCTCCTCAGTTTTTTTGTCAATTACTGGAATTTGGATTCCTTGTCACTGTTGTATTTACATGCTTAGCCTTCTACATTGACATTTGTATTGAACAAAAAGTGAAGCATCAATCAACTAACTAGAACAAAAGCAGCATTCTGTAGAACCGTATTTCACAATAGGAAATAGTTATGGCTTTTTATTTTCATCATCAATCTACATTGTAAAAGTACTACAGAAATTAAGATGACTTGACATGGAACTGAATGTGCCTGATGTATTAGTTTCGGAATGATGAAAATTTCCTTAGTCCCTTTATTCATCAGAGGTCGCCACAGAGGAATGAACCGATAACTTATCCAGCATATGTTTTACACAGCGGATGCCCTTTCAGCTGCAACCCAGTACTGGGAAACATCCATACACACTCATTCACACTCATACACGACGGCCAATTTAGTTTATTCAATTCCCCTATACCGCATGTCTTTGGACTGTGGGGGAAACCGGAGCACCCGGAGGAAACCCACGCCAATACAGGTAGAACATGCGAACTCCACACAGAAATGCCAACTGACCCAGCCGGGACTCAAACCAGTGACCTTCTTGCTGTGAGGCGACAGTGCTAACCACTGAGCCACCGTGTCACCCCCCTGCATTGTACAATGCACAAAAAAATAAAGGTGATGACACAAATAACAAAATCCATTTAAAGGCATTTTGTATGACTTCTGGAAGTGGTTGAAAATGAACAAGCCCAAAACATTTCAGATCCCATTTAAATCCCCTTAAACACTTGTGATTGCGTTGACAAAAGCTGAAAGTATACTTTTGGCTATTCACATTCTGTTAACTGTCCTCATGATGCCGTTTCAGGAGTGTCTGCACACTTCAGTACATATACAACAGTGCAGGTGCAAAGTGAATGAACAAGTCCACTAGGTGGTACTGCGCATGTGTCAGACATGTCCATCTGTGTCAGTACTTTGAAAGCTGTGTGGACATGGCTGTGTGTGAGATGAAGCAGAACACAGGCCTTCATAACAGGTGTAGCCTAAGATGCAGATGGCATGGTGTTGTGGGTTTACACCTTGATTGTGTCCCATTGTGTTCATCATCCTCTATGGTTTGCGACCACAAAGCAAAATAGAGAGAATCTGTGGTAGCATTTCGGGAGGGGGGTGATGGGAGGCGAGTGGGCCTTGTTGATCGGTGTGGAATAATAATGACACAATACCCCATTAAAATCTCCCTCCCAGTGACTAATCCCTCTCCGCTTTAATGAGAGCCAACGAATCCAGCAGAGACATGGAGCGGTTCGTGCTCCGGGAGTTCAAAGGAAAGGCTCTGGGAACTTTAGCGACTCATTGTGAAATTGATGTAAATGCCGAAGTAAGTGTCGCTAGCAATTATCCAAAGGCATTGCTCTGGCCTAGAATGAGTGAGATGTGATTCGGAGAGAAAAGACGAGAGCTTGGATAACAGAGGGCCCTTTTGCCAGTGCATGCATGGGTTTGACGCTAACAAGAGAGCAGAGGGGGTCGCGGCATGTTTACAACAACACCGAAATCCCTCCGTAGGAGAGAGAGAGAGAGTGAGAGAGAGAAAAAAATGTATTCTCAAGTGTCATCGTCTCGCTGGTTTGCGGTTAACCTAAAGCTACGTGACGCTCTGTATTAATGGATTGCTAATCAACAATGGCACAAGAGAGGCTTTCAGTAGCTTTTTGTAGCTAAGAATGCCTGACAGGAGGTCAGACTTCAAGGGTTTGATATCACACAGTCTGCCAGCCTGAGCGGAATAAATGATGGCCGTTACCATTATGGAGGAGGAGAGGCTTTGTAAATGGGAGCATACAAGCCTCTTGACAGATGAGTCAGTCGCTGCACACAATAGTCATTAATGCGGCTGTGTTCTCAAAACGGGACTCATTGTAGCATTTTATTGTCACAGGCTGAATAGCATTAACCCCTGCTCTGAGGATATGAATATACTCTCAACAGATCCTCCAAATGAGGAAAAAATGACCATCTGACTGGTAGTGAAATAATAGCGGGCCAGAAGGAGTGTGTGCGTGAGGCGTTTCTTTGGCCGTTAGGCCGCTTCTAAAGCCAGTGTAGACAGGGCTATTGATTTTTACGACAACACAGTGAGAAGGTCATTGTGGTTGAGAGGTTTTGGGGGGATCTTTACTGTTCATTCTGCCAGCATTTTACCCTCAGCAGTTCCAGCAAATTGCCGAGGCAGCTGTACCTTTCAGGCAGTGGCATGTAACAAGATCTTGGCTTCAAAACGCTGAGAAAAGACTTGGATTATGTTCATTACTGAGAAGCAAACAATACAAAAATTGCTAATAGGGGGTGTAGCTACACATGATTCAGTTCTTGCACGAAATATAATTTTTCAAACTAACAGTGTTACACTTTCCCGATTCTAAATGAAATATCTGTACATTTTCACTTAAGACATCTTCTAGTACTAATTAGCACATTCATCTCAAGTATGAAATAACTGGACTAGCAGACAATCTACTTTACGTACAGCGCAGCGCAGAGACAATACATTTCTGTTTGCTCGCAGTGCGTAGTGCTAATGCCTGTACTTGAGGCTTTAAGATATCAGTGAGTGGCTGTTGATGTCAGAGAATTAGAATTTCAGAGTAGTAATTGGCTCTGTTTCCCCGCTGCTGGCTGCATTCAGCCTGGACCGGAGCCTCTGCCAACGGCTCCATCCCTTTTTGTTTGGCGACACTGTTCATGTCTGCATTTGTCCCTTTTGATAAGGCCTTTCATCCTGTTTGCATTGATTACAGCCTGACGAGTCACCCTGATACACTGTGGGCCATTCAATTCCCTTCACCACACACTGGGCCCATTGTGGGCTTGGAATGCGTGTATGTGTGCGATTGCACTATCTGTTCTCCTGGCTTTTTAGGTACCAAAGCACAAGCATGTCAGAGCCTAGAAAACAGCGCTTGGACACAATACTCTCTCATCACGGAAATAATGCTGCACCTTCCGATTGAGAATGACCGAGCATTACTCATTTATGGGCTGAGAGTTTACATTTCACCCTGCCTTTTTATGTGTGTCACATTAATGACCACATAGTGAGCAAATCTGCATACGGCACCAATCGGATGGTGATGGATGCCGGTGCGGTTTCAACGATTTATCTGTGCCTCGTTTTCCGCATACAAACATTAATGAGGCCCGCAAGATGTATGGCCTCCTTATGAACTGGCATTATACTGTATGTTTAACAACGGCTGAGCCAAAACAAGGAAGAACCATATATAACATCAAAACACTCAAGGCGACCTGAATAACTGGAATCTGTGCACACAAACGCCTGAGTGCGGCCAGTTTGTTTTCAGTCATGTGTTTAGGTTGTGTGTGTGTGTATGTGTGTGTGTGGACGTGTGGGAACTGGGCAGGTTGAGATCAGGGCGGGTGATCCTTGTTCTGTGAAGAATTAAAAGCACCTCTGCAAATAGCGGCATGTGTAAATTCTGGGGGTGGGAGTTTCACAGTGGCTGGGGTTTCCGTGTAAATAAACAGTGAGGAGGTCTGCGTGGGTGGAGGGGCCCTGGCCTTCTCCCTGGGGTTAGACCTAGTCTTTTGTTGCTCTAAATCCGAGCACTTTCTATTGAGGAGGATGGGGGGTTGCCTGGGAGAGATTAGTCTGCCAGTTCTGACACCCACACACGCATACACACACTCACACGCATACATTGTGCTTCTTTCTCAGCCAAAAGAACAGCCCTGATAAGCACCTCCTGATTTTTTTTTTTATCAAAAGGATGGACAGAATCAAGAGTATCAGTCACAGGCAAACCACAGAACATGACGTGTGTCTCAATGCATGACACCCCCAATTCAAAACCACAGTCCATAAATACTAAAGACTTCACATCACTGAGCTGTAAGTATTCCCAGATCTGGAATAAACATTAAGCAAATTCATGGTGCATAGCATTTTTTTTTTCTGAAAATATACAGGACCACCCTGGTGTGTTATGTTGTAAATGATCCATGTTGGTTTGCATATTATTAAACAGAAAATTATGTAATTTTATAATCTAATAATAATATTAATAATAAAAATATAATTAGCAAAAATATATAAATTAGATATTTTTACGTTTATACAAAATAAACATAAATAACAATACTAACATACTATATTGAAAGTAATCACAAAGCATAATCATAAAGAAAAAAATGCTGCTTGATATTAATAATAATAACAATAAATAATGGTAATAATAATTATTATAACACAATAATATATTAATTAAATTCTAATTATTATTATGGAATATTTTACAGTTTAAATTGTGAAGAATTTGATTTTTTTAAACATTTTTTTGTTTGTTTGCTATTTTAAAATGTATAATAATTAGATGTAGATACACGTGTCACACTTATTAATATCTCTTAGATTACGGAAATATAATGATATTAACACGACTGTATTGTTATGTGTGTAACATGCGATTATGAGTGAGGGATTTTTTTTATGTTATTAAGTGTTTGCATGCTCCTTTGCTCCTTTGTTTTATGTAAGGCTCTCATTACCACGTGGTAGTAACAGATTGTTTGAACTGGAAAGAAAAGCCATTCGAAGCTAATTAAGCAGCCATTCCAGGCACTATTCACGGGCAGAAGAGCGAGAAGCACAGGCATTTGTCAGCGCTTGACCCCGCGTGGTATTGATTGACAACAAACCTTCTTGAATGACAGCCTTAACCTTTCCTGTCCAATTGCAGTCGAGAGAATATAGATGCTGCTCTGCGATTGGCTGAGAAGCTGTAAAGCCGCAAAGGGATCCCACGTGGGTGCAACAGAAGAAACGGCACCGGATTGGCCGCTTCTTCTGAGTTCAGACATGGCCGTTGTTCACGGAGATCAAACCTGAACAATCATCGTATTCCCAGCGCTAGCTATCTGTCCATCTTGATGATGGCTCATATTCGTGTAGATGTGCAAAATTATGTTATGAACGGCATTAGCTTGAGAAATCTCAAAATAATGTTTTTGTCAACGCCGATTGAACCAGTATTATTTAAATAGATGTGTGACGGACCAGGGGAAATGATGACTTCCAATTTATGCTAACTTTATATTTTAAAAGGGCGGTAGATGTACACACAAAATATAAATAACACGAAAAACGTTTAACTTTAATATGATATATAATAATTCAAGACATTGTTGTCCTCCTTAAAACGTAAAGCATGAATGCTAACCTACTTTATGTAAACATTTAACATAACCGACTTAAATAACACGCAGTCGTGATTCCAATACACTGTTTTTCTTCTCGGAACGACATCCGTGTCTACACTGAGACTGCATCAGATCTCCAAACAAAGACATTCACTGTGACATCGGTCCACTTTGCTCAAAAATGAAATGTTGAAATGTTCAACAGCAACATTACGAGCTACCTGTTCTGATCTAAAATGGCGAGTATGATGTCATGCATCAGGATGCAGTCCCCACGTGGGGACACGGCCCTACTATTGGTCAGTAGAGCAAAACTCTCTGTTCTCTCATGTGATTGGCTAGCAGGAGGTGCTCTCGCAGTGGCTCAGCCCTCGTGTCAGTAGACTGTCTGTGTGTGGCACAGGGTTGCATTGCTGGACGAAGGGGAAATGCGCGAGCGGCGAAGAAGTAAAACGTTTCACTTTTAAACGTTTCAAACCTCTTCAAAATCGGAAGTACATTTTTTGCCAGTGTTTTTTTTGAGGATTACACGAACATTTTTTCGAACCGTGGAGTTTGGCGTTTCTTTATTCCTTTGCCTCGGAGTAGCTTATTCTCACCGAGTCGCTTCGCGTGATAGAGAGCGAGCGCACCAGAGATGTTCGCCACCGTTCGCGTCCCCCAGGAACCGTATTTTATTCTGAGATATTGAAGCGGAGATTGACATTTCTGAAGTTACGGGAACAGTGGAAGTCACTCGGACGCACAAAGACAGGTACGGTGGACTAGCAGGTTAGCTAACGACAATAGCTTTTTATCCAACCAAGCGAGACTTGAAACGCTTCTCTCACTCAAACAGTGACTGAGCTCATCACTTATCACTTTGGCGACTCATTTACGAGCCTCTTATTTGGTTCTTTCAAGTAAGGTGAAGTGCTAAAAGACAGTTGCCAAACAAAGAAAAACGCATGATTTCCGCTTAATTTCCTTGTGTATTAATAACAGAGATAATGTTTCGCTTCGAGTTGTTTTCTCCTCTCACACAGTCAATTGTTTTTAAAGTGCAGGTGAAAGTACGTTGTTAACGCTCCTCTCAACGCAAAGTTAAAATTTTCAAGCGTCTTTTTAACCCTCTGCTTGAGTGTAACGGTCTCCCCTTCGTCTGTTTGTTTATTTTTCATTGTTTGGGTTCCAGCAGCGGAGATCAGAGAGGATTTTTGCCCCCAGCGTCCAGTGGGCTTCGTGTCCGGCTGATTTTTTACAGTACAGTGGCTTGCCGGTGGACACCCCCTACCAAATAGAGCTCCAATAAATAAAGGATACATTTCAAGATGTATCCACAGGGCCGGCATCCGGTAAGTGCATCTTGAACTGATATGCAACATAATTGCTACATCTGCATCAGTTTAGCTAGAGAGCAAGGGCAGAGCCGCCCGTCCATGACGAACGACATCCTGATGTGTACCTTCATTTGATTTGCTAAGCCCTGGTGCATGTGATAATGCTTTGAAGTGAAAGAACAGGGAGGTTGGAGGCACAATCAGATGGGGTAAAAACCCCTGACGGCTACTTGTCAATGAAGTAGTTGACGTTGAAATTGTCTTTTGTTCGATAGTCTGTGTTTTCATGTCTTTCCATGAGCACCTGGTTTTGATAGAAAGAGAGAGAGAGACTGAAAACAACAGCATTTTTACAGTTGCAGTTTGGCAGGCTCAGACCCATCCAAGCGAGGCGACCCCATTTCTCCCGCCGGTGTTTATGTGAGGCATTAAAACAGCGGACCGAGCTGTAAAGATCCCCCCCCCCCCCCCCCCCCCCTTTTGTCAGAACGCTACTGGTGCTCCAGCTATCTCCCAGATGTCACTGTAGCGTGGATGTCACCCCAGCCCTCATTCAGGCTGAAATATTAGAGCTGCTCTCCCAGGGCCCAGAATGCATTAGAGCCTCGCTCTGCAGTCGGTGGAAAACAAATTTGGTTCTCTGAGGATGTAATTGAGTTTGATTGATGTGATGGCTGTCTTTCAGGCGCCCCACCAGCCTGGTCAGCCAGGCTTCAAATTCACAGTGGCGGAGTCCTGTGACAGGATCAAAGACGAATTTCAGTTCCTGCAAGCCCAATATCACAGGTAATAATTTAGAGTTATGTGGCTGTAAAGTAGCTTGTACAATTACCGTTTGGCCTAATTGCGTTTCACAGGCAAAAGGGAGGGAAATCTATTTGATTCACACTTAAAAAAAAAAATTGTTCTCTGTAAGTAAAAAAAATATATATTTTTGATCATGAGGTAAGGCTGCTACATCATACAGTGTATTGGCACCTTATTGGTTCAAAGCTAATGTTGTAAATACAATTTTAGGTATGATTGGAATTTCTTTCTCTGTTTTCAGATGTATAAACAGTGTTTTCCTTCTAAGATAAAGGACTTCATGTTTTCATCTAGCAATTTTCTTTTCTTCAGTATATTTCAGAGAACATTGTCTAAATTCACTTTAATATTTTTAAATATCGCGGAACATTTGGTGATTGGAGATTGACATATCTTTTCATTTATTATTTGTTCTCGTTTAGATTTTGGGAAAATGTAATTAGTTTGTTTTTTAAAAAAAGTGTGCTTTATTGATGTAGTGTTAAATAAATGAGGTAGGGGTGTGTGATATATATTGGTACCATATTGGTTAATAATGTGAATTTTAATTCTAGATTTAATTGAGTTTTCAGCCATTACTTTAGCTATAATACAACACTAGTTTAAAGGTATAGTGCTTCATTACAACAAAGATTTAACCGTTAAAACTTTCTTTGTTTCTTAAACAGTGTTTTCTTATTAAAATGACAACACAAGGTTTTTATTTAATTCAAGAACGTGTTTAGAATATTGATTATTATCATGTATACATTTGCTTTAACATATTCAAGCAAATAATTCAATAATAATAATTGATATTATTGTCATTGCTAGCTTTGCAATAAGGTTCTATTTGCTAACATTATCTAACTACAAGGAATAGGTCTTCTAAGCTATTTTTAATCTCAGTTAATATTAATTTCAACATTTAGTACATTATTACAGTCCAAAATTGTACTTGTTAATGTCATGTAATAGACTTGAGCTGCATTTGTTTGAAACAACAATCTTTTATTTCATGATATGAAAAAATCCTTACTCATGACCAAAAATTTTAATATTACAACCTAAATTTAATGTGTTAAAATTTATTTGACTTCTTTTACTACCCCTGTAAAATGTGACTGTTTGTTTAGCTTCATGTTTGCGTTGTGGATTAGTTTTGTGGGTGGAAGCAGTGAAAACGTATATTTGTTCAGTAACTAATGTGTTTTGTTTTCATCGCAGTCTTAAAGTGGAGTACGACAAACTGGCCAATGAGAAGACTGAGATGCAGCGCCATTATGTCATGGTAAGATTAGCCAATATATGGTAAGATTAGCCAATATGTAAGCTGCCATTAGCCAGTAGCTGGGGTGAAGGTAGATTGTTGCGTGTCTTTTTCTCTCTCTCTCTCTCTCTCTGTATGTGTGTGTTTTAGAATGTGTTTGTGAAACCCCCTCCGGTGCTTTTAGTTCAGCCTCCTGCTTTATTAAAGGGCCCTGACTGACTGCTCTTAGCCTCGGGCCCTTTCATACAGCAACCCTTAGCCGTAGGGGTCAATGACCACTGCATTGTCCCCTCTTCTCTCTCTCCCCTCCTGTTCTCCCCCTTCTCTCTACCTCCCTCTGTGTGCGGATCTGATTATTCTCCAAGGAGACGCTGCTCTCAGACAAATGCACGGCCGTAAATTGGGTGAGGGGTGATGGAGGAGTGCCAGAGGCGTCTGTGGGAAAATACTCAATCGCAGCAGAAATCCAAAGACTCTGTAGCGTTCTGTCTTTGATAACCAGATTTTACGCACAAACAAACGGCTACATAAATTCAGTGTTAATCTTAATCACAGGCTTAATCATTTACACAACACCAAAGCCCTAAATTCAATCGTAGACGTTCAGGAGATCAAAACAGCCTCATGTTAGGATTTATGATAGGGAGAGGAAAAACAAAGCTTTTCGCGGTGTAACTAAACAAGGTTAAACTGTGGAAGTGTATTCTCTTATCTTGTGTAAACACGCGAGCGATGACTTTAACCAATACCCAGGGACGCTAGTTAAACATTCCATTCACAGGAAAAAGCATGTCAGTCAGAAAGGAGGAGGAGAGGTTAGGTAAACACCATGTCGAATCCCCACGCTGACTGTTTGCAGTTGATAGTGTCAGAATCTAGACTTGGAGAGGACTGCACTGAAATCACTCTTTTCATTTTAATCTTCTTTTTATCATTGTTATTATAATTGATTGGGTGTTTCTGTAGCAAGGTGTCATAATTGGGCAAAAGTTTTGCATGATATAGTTTAACTTAATTATATTCAGGATTCTCACATTCTCGCATGTTCTGAAGAAATGATGATAAATGTAAATACGTTGTCAAAAAAAGATTAGATTGTCCTGTTTGTTTTTATATATTAAAGGTGTTTTTTTAACCACAGTTGACACCCACTAGTTTGTTTATATACAAATATTTTTTATTTAGAACAAGAATCATTTGGTGACATAAAAAAAATGAAGGATCACCGAGCAGCCTCAAAATACATATTAATTGTCATTTTAAATGTTATGCTTTGCCACTATCCTTCAAGCCATGAGATTTTACCCATTTGTCAGCAACACTTTTTTTTTTTTTAATCCTTTAAAATATAATCACTGAATGATGATAGAACATTAGTTGACCCATATTGACCCAAGTTATATTAAACATTAAGTTAGACACTAGCATTTTTTTTATGCAATTTACCTTTGTTAATTGAATGTGATGCTGATACCAATATGAGACATCTCGACTTTGACCCATAAATGTTATTTCCCATTTCTGCTTGGGTGTAATTTTTTTTGGTCCAAGGTATGGGAACTCTGACCTAAAACCAAGTGGGATTTCCATTGTATGCTTTCATCAGTATCACACAGAAGCTGTGCAGATGTGAGGCACTGCTATGGGACATGATTTTGAAGTGTGCATCAAAAGCCTGTTCTCCTCTTTTCCCCTCATGTTTCACTAGAATCTGACTTTCTTTTCCCTACTCTCTGATGTGAGGTGAAAATGTTTGATGTGGCTCGGATTGAATAAAAAAAACTGAGTATTTTTCATTTCTCTTTCTTTCAGTACTATGAGATGTCGTATGGGCTGAACATTGAAATGCACAAACAGGTATGTAGCCCTTTGATCCCTGTTCACACAATCTCTAAATCACAGAGGATCCGTGCGCTGTGTGTGTAGACGTCAGTCAATGCAGTCACACTGGTGTGTTAGCAGACAAGTGAAGTGCACTCCGTATAGATGATGAGACTGTGGACTGTGTTCTTTTGAGCAGCAGTTAGAATCAGGCTAGAAGTCAGGACATTACAAGTGTGCGCACACAGACACACACACACACACACACAGAGAGTCAAGTCTCTTTTCCTGCTTGTGCTGCATGAGTAGAGTGTGGTCAGACAGCTTTGATAAGATTAAAGTCAGGACTTTGGCAGCAGGGGCCGTGTGATTTAATGACTAAAGGGAGCAGAGTCTGTGGAGTCCCTATTATGTCAGCACATTTAAGACACCCTTTATAAATTAACGCTAAGGGAAAAATAGACAACCGTAAATTCATTTCCTCCAATCAATTTTTGTCCCTGCAATTTCTTTAGGGCTGCAACTAACGTATATTTGTGATATTTGATTATTTGTTATAGTAATATCCAGTTAAATTAAGGGAATTTTATTTCTTTTCCAGTAATCGCCTGAAGCTTACAGCATGGCCACATGAATCTGTTTAACCTATTATGAGCTTCTTTGAAGCGATGGCCAGATTGTGATCTTTTTTCTGCCTGTTTTTTTTTTCTTCAAAAGAAAGATGTTGTTTTTTGCTATTGCAATATAACATCACTTACAAAAGTTATTTGTGCTGTGCGCATTAAATTTTTTTTTTTATGTTACATTGATTTAATTATCTGTCCTAATTTTGTCCACCCGACTACTTTAAAATAGCTTTTCAACTGTCAGATTCTTGAGGCCAAAGTATACTTTGTTTTAATGCATTTGCAACGTACAGTGGGTGTGATACAAGTTTCATCAATAGAACTTTTGCAAATGCGTGCACCACCCAATCTTTGTCACCATGCATACAATGTAATTGTACATGCGCGAGTTTATTTTAAAGGAATATAAATAAATTTTGTCTGTCATAACTTTGTAGTGGCAGAGCAGACACTGAACAAGTCTTTCTAGTACACTTGTCAAGCACCTGTGTGTGTGTGTACTACCAAATGAAGGACACTTTGAAAGGCTGTGTGCTCAACTGTGCAAAAACAAAGTATATTTTGGGCTTTATCCACCATATTTACAAAGACTAATCTGATATGTCTTGACATTATTGTGATACATCGCACATTTCCTGTCCTCTAGATAATAATGAGATTGTGCTGTGCACCAGATGTAGTTAGGGCACCTAAGAGACAACCCAGCTCCCTCAGCCGCTCCCCTTCTCTACCTCATGAAGGTTAATGGCATCAGGGAGGAGCTGGTGGATGGCGATCCATCAGTGTCCACAGTGTAAGTCTCTGCGCTCCTCTCTCTGTCAGGCCCCTTGCCCCTGCGATGCCTCCTGTTAACCACTTATCTCCCAACCATCAGCTGAGGGACAGAGGAGTGAGAGAATAGGATATAAGGTGGGAGGGCTGGCCTTGTGTAAACAGGTTAATCGACTGATCCATTTTAGCGCCTTGACTTTTATCAGGAACCGCCACAGAGTCCATGGATGCACTATTGAATAATTCATCCAACGCTGGCTTTAACTTGCTAAGGAGGAGGGAGGTAATGGTGTTCATATAAGCAAACACACAGGTCCAACCCTTTGATCCAGATCTCTTGATCCTGGTTAAACTGCACCCAGGAGCAGATGCCAAGCGGGGAGTGGTTAACCAACCAAGTTAGCGTAGATTTCTGAATCTGCACTGCATCATTCTGTGCACTGTGGATTTAATTTCAGCTGCCAGGCAATCCATTCCCTCTTCCTTTCAGTTGTCTCTAGGCACTTTGTATTTTAAACAGTTGTGGCATAATGCGGATTTCAGGATGCACACTAGCATCTGATACCTGCAGACAGCCATAGCAAGGGAGGAAATGCAGATGTAATGGCAGCTGCTCCATATCAGTGAGCCGCTGTGATGACTGAGGTGCACTCACAGCGTGGCTTGTTTTGTGAGTTTTTCCTCACCTATTGTGAGACTGAGGGAATCTCCTCCCCTCTCCTCGCTGTCAGACCCAGATTGAGCCAGTCAGGCCCAGTGTGACACAGGGACGCTGATAAATGATTTATAAGGGGTGCCCTAGGAAGTGTTTGCTAACTGTTGGATTGTCCTTCTCTATGTGAGCCAAAACAAACTGGCTGGCTCAGCGCGGTGAGTATACAAAGCCTCTGTTTAAGAGGAAGCAGGGTTGGGAAACACAGGCCCGCTCCATCCCACTGTTTATGGTGTTTGGGTCATGAATTCAGGTGAACCTGTACAATGACACTCCAAACACATACATAATAGAGCAGGGCTCTTTGGAGAGGCGTAGTATGCGAGACGACCAAAAAAAGAAACAGAAAACACAAGCTAGCCACCCGTGCAGACCTACAGTCCAGCTTCACTAACGTCGATCAATGCAGGTAAGTTTTAATGCCAGTTCTTAACAGCACTGCAAGTTAACAACCCTGTTAAGCTTGTGCGCTCACCTCTGGCATGCACATATATAGACCTTGTTATAACTTTACTACTGAGCATGAGGCTGTCAGAGAGCATTACCACCCTCTTACCCCAGCAGAGTACAGGGGTCCATCAACGCGGCTAGGTCAAGTATTGTTTGTGATGGAGACACATGCTTGGAAGGGCCAGTTGTTTTCCTCTATATTCAATGCTCATCAGCATCTCACTCTATTCTGCTGGCGCTGATGGCAACAGACAAATAGCTTTCAGCATGCCATTGACAGCCTGGCCCTGGAGTGCTCTTGAAATGGTGCTAGACAGGTCCGAGTACCTGTAATTGTGTACCAGAGCGTGAAGCTTGCCACTTAAGAGGCAGGCTTTCATCTGCTTAAAGTGACATCCTATTTTTATCCGCAGTTGTAGCTAAAAGCTCTGCTTGTCCAGCTCAATGCACAGCACGGCTTTCATCATAGATTCATACATTACGGGTGGCGTATGTCTGCTTTTTAGGTACGTCACTGCCGTCGGACATGTTTTCCCCCGACACAAGGATTGTTTTTGCAAGATAAAGCATGAAGCTTTAGAGTGAGCGTCAGATAAGGCAACCCTTAACCTCACTCGGCCAGCTGTCAACGTCGCGTTAAGCCCTTAAGGAATGTGTTCGATGCTCTCCAGGCCTCTCAGCAAATCCTGTCAAATGTTAGGCTGCTATTGACGCGGTTTATCTCGGCAAATAAGGATTATACACTGAGCTGGCTTTTCAACCAGCATTTTTGTTGATGCATTCTTCTAGTAGTGTAGTTGAGTGTCTGAAAGCTAAACTTGTACACTGCTTCGATCCTGTTGCTTTGAAATGCTATCACCCGTCTTGTCACACCAAGTTGAAAATAGCTTTCAAGAAAGACACTTCGGATTCCGCAAAACAGAGATTTTTTAAAAGATTGTAATTATTCTTTTTCTTTATTTAATTTAGTTTTTATTTTAACTTTTCACTTATAACTATGACCATCTGTTCGGGCATTTTTTTCATTAAGGAAATCTTGTATATGCTGCCATCAGACACTTTAAAAAGCACTTAAATCACTAACAGCAATACAGTCAAACATATATTGCGCAATTTTAGATCACATTTACATTTACATGTAATTTTTTTGTACATATTGATGCTTTTGGTATGGACTAATATGTATAATCTCAGATTATGCTCAGTGTGTTTTATTTTATTCACTATGGTATTTATTTAATTCTCCGCAAGGCTTCACTCAATCATATTTCGCCTATAGCTTGGCCTGCCACATGTCTGTATCCCTTTTATGGGAGGGAGCGAAACTTTCTCGGTGTTACAGAATATGTTGTAAAAAAATATTGTGTCTGGCTCCTTCAACTGCTTGGCATTTTCGGCTATATGTTATAAATAATTTCCTGGTCGGCGCAGCGCTGCGTGTTTGCCATTGAAATGAAAAATAGAGCCAAAATCCCTGTGATGTGTTTGTGCTCCGTTCTGGCCCTGGGTTGAACTGAGCCTCATAAATTCTATAGATGATGTATCTGTAGCCGAGTTATTTTTCAGAGGCTTTCCTCCCCCTCTCCTTTGGTCTCAGTCAAAGCCAGTGCCAGACCTGTGATGTGAGCTCCTTTCATCACTGGAAGAGGCTGTGATGTCGGCCGTGCTGTGTTCCTGCTGGCGTCTGATGATGGAAAGGAAGAGGGATGGAGTACATCCTACTGTAGCTGCGTGTTGCCTTTGGGTGGGGAGGCCTGGCTTTGGCCCCCAACATCCCCGCCCTCACACCTCCTTTTACTGTCATGTGTTCTCACAGCGACCCCACATCATCCTCTGCTATTGCTCGCCTTTTTATCCACCATTCGTGTGCGGTACTCATCCAATCGACAGGCTGAAAATTCAATTTAATGACCTGCCTGTGTGCACGTAATATGATTTTACAGGCTGTTACGGTCAAGCTGAGGGACCATTTGCATAATGATCGTCACCCGATAGGAGATAGGGCTTGCTCGGCTACTGTTGCCATGGCAACGGTCAGGCGGGTGGAGAGAGAATGAAGGTTGGGTCCCTGCGGTGGGCTGGATGAAGGGGTACTTGGGAGTGGGTTGCTGAGAAAATGAGGTGGGGTTTGGGGAAAGCAAATAGGCATTGGCCTGACAGGTCTGGATGCAGTCCACCTTTGTTCATTAGTTAGGGGGGATACGTTATTGTGAACATTGTATTGTCATAGGATTGCCAATGTAAAGGTGTCAGTGACCCTACAGATGTGGGATAGGTTTTTATTATTATTATTATTTGTGACTTGTTTTTATTTGAATGAATATGCTATGATTAAATGTAACAATCAACAAAAATGCTGAAAATCTGCTATTTAGACCATTTGTGTACAACTTTTAGATGGTTCAAATTCATAAATTTAGAATTTATAAAACTGCTTTATTGTGGTCAGCCCTTAAGTCGTCTGCTTCCAACATGTCCTCGGGGACTGTCTACATTACTTAACATCTGCTAAACAACAGGAGTTGGGAGTCATTTTGTCGTGGAGACATATGAAATGAAACCACTTCTGCAGGCTTTTCTTTTTTTTTTGTGCAATTACATAATCTGTGGTGATAATGGTCATGGTGTAAATATGAAGTTGTGAGCGCTAAAGGAAGTCTTGCATGCTAGTAGACTGTACCTGCAGGCTGATGGCAGCTGAAGTGCTGGGCTACTCTTAACACAGCTTCAGCGTATCTGGCTTGTTCTTCATGTGGTTTGGAGAGTACACTCATCGCAGCTGTGCTCTCTTCCTCTCCCCTGGGCTCTCATAATGTTTTAAATATTTCACATGTCAATATCACGCAGTTTGGAGTGTGCCGAGTCAAGCGGTTCTGATTGCTGTGGTAATTGGCTTAATCGTTGGGAAATGCTAAAAAGGCTTACTGGTGCTCTTTAACAGAAGTTAATTAACCCTTTTTTAACTTTCCCTCTTTCTTTTCCTTTCCAGACCGAGATTGCCAAAAGGCTCAATGCGATTCTAGCCCAGATTATGCCTTTTCTGTCACAAGAGGTGAGCTTTATTTACATTTTAAAGCTTTTTTTTGTTCTGAATTGTAATATTTCTTATTTTATTTTATTTTTATTTTAGGTTTTTGTATTTGCTTTGACTGTATTTAACCAGTTGTTTTCTCCCTGTTTCAGCACCAACAGCAAGTAGCACAAGCTGTTGAGCGTGCAAAACAAGTGACAATGACTGAACTGAATGCTATCATCGGGGTACGTGGACTTCCCAATCTGCCTCTCACCGTGTGTATACCCCTTTAATTACTTTATTTGAATCTAAGAGTGGGGCAAACCTGCACGGATTTAGAACCAAAGTAACCAGATTGAAAGATTCATTTTAAAGTCAGTGGCTTTTTTTAATCATGTGCAGGTTTGCCTCTAAAATGAATGCTTTTTGTAATGTTTTAATGTGCATGCTTGCTGTGTGCTGATTGAAGTATTTGTGAATTGAGTGAGGTGGTGTATGTATTTTACTAGTCTTTCTAGGTTTGCTATATTAGTGGCCGAAGTTGCATTATCTATAGACTTTCCATCATATACCAAATTTACACTATATAAGAAACTGGTTTCAAAAAGTGAGACAACCAAGTGATGTGTAATGATTGTTTAGGGCACAATAATGAGGTGTCACATGTTTTCCATTGCTTTCATTTACCTCTTGACCCACAGCAGCATTATTGTTTATCTAATGTACAGCCAGACTGTTGACCAAGCTTTATTTAGTCCCTTCTATATGTGGTGTGAGTGTCCCCAGAGTCTGCATCTAGAAGCTCTTCAGAGCTTTCTTTAGAGGATGGATACCTTTAATTAGATCAGGTTTTACAGGGGAGGCTCATTCCTCTCTGCTGACCTGGATTGCATTGGGAATTAACAACAAATAGGATTTTGCACACATCCCTGAGCTACTACAGCCATTGCTTTCTTAGAAACGCCCACATCTGCCTTCTAACAATCACTTATCGACCAGGGGCAAGTGACCTGGATCTTTATCATTATGTAGGGAAAAACAAATCTGACCCCTGTGCATCCAGAAGTAAGGCTAGCTCTGATTACGTATGTTGACCCTGCTTTGATTCCTCTTCAGCTCTACAGCTGAAGAATCTGATAATGGTGAGGTGAAGGTTTGAGGGTAGCTTTGTGTGTTCTAATATCGGAATTCAATTAGATCCCTGAGCATTGACACTTACTCCGAGGTGATTCCTGAAATCTGAACAGGCCAGTCATGCGATCGCTCTTAAATGCCATGTTATCTTTAGGAACGATCACTTTCTTTCATTACAGCAGACCTAGTTTAATGACTATTATTATTTAGGAGCCTTTAAGAAGTAGCAAATATATAGCTTGTCTGAGAGATTTCTTTCTTTCTTTGAGTAGTATTTGTAATTCACACAGTAGGCAATGTGTGTGCGTTCACGCAGGTGCCAGAGTCCTCATAAATAGTATAAGGCAGAGGTGAGATGTGAGCCACACACACACACACACACACACACACACACACACGCACTCAAAAGCAGAAACCAGCATCTCTTATTGATGAACCTCAGGGCCGGTAATAGGATGCATCTAGGGCAGCGGCTTTTTTTTCTGCTGTGCTATGACTTTGATCAGAGGACTTAAGATGGCCTCCTCTAGCAGCTCAGCACTTTGGCCCTAACCAACTGTGCGTGCGTGCGTGTGTGTGTGTCTGGCCTAGCCCTGTTTATTTTCGAAAAGCAAAAGCATTTCTATCCCCATTTTATATTTTCCTCCGTTCTTTCTCTCCATGCTCAACTTCCTCACTGTTTTGTTTGGAATGGTCTGAATATCAGGAGTTTATGGCCTGTGGTTGGCTTTGGAGCTCATAGTGGTTGGACTCGGTGAAATATAAAATTTTCACGATTTGATGGGTGTATAAAACCTAAGCATCTTAGTTTAATGGTGAGATTTTTATTGTGCAGGGCCCTATGATGTCTGTGATGTGGAAAATGCTGACAGAGTGGCTGAATCAAGTGATTTAAAAATGGAATTCTAAACCAATCAAAACAAAAGTTTGGTTTAACTCGACGATTGTGGCAAAAATAAAGGACTGCTGCAACTGTTCTTCTCAAAGTTATAGTAATAATAATAATGAATAAAAATGATTTCAAGATTTTTTTTAAGGAATAAAAAATATGCTTGTTTTATGTTTTAATATTAACAATTAAAGCAATTCGGTAAAAATCACATTTGATAAACTCCTAAATATAATTGTTGTAAAAGTTATAAAATTGCATAAATGTCATTGTTAAATAATATGTTGAATACGCTCCATGGTTTCAGTTGTTTAGAAAATTCCAAAAGAAAAATCAAACACCCTTCAGAGTGCCCTACATCACATTTATATCCCATTTAGTCCAATGGTAAAAATATCAAGATATAATTGTTTGACCTTTTACCTAGTCCTGTAAGTGGACAGCCTTTTTGACTGCCAGTCGTTTGCTGTGAGTGTATAGGTAGATCTCTATTAAGCCTGCCCCCCTGTTGTGCTGTGAGGCCAATTAAGTATGTTTGTGGCCAAGAGGGCGAATCATGGGGCTTTTTGTTTTTCGAATCCCCCCCAGGTATGCATGTTGCATGGTTACATCACTCTCAAGATGGGGTTGTTTAACATACACACCTGAGAATAGAAGCAGGCATTTGTCTGATTTAGCCACTTATCTTTTTTTATATGTCTATTGTTAATTGTTCGCACTGGGCCTAGATTCATTGTTTTGCTGTAAGAGGGAGAGATTAGCACCAGTTGAGCCGGTCTTTATGCAGGAATATTAAATTACTGGAGACATTTTATTTCTTTATTTTCTTGTCTTCATGGCCGGGTCTCTAATGAGGGTTCTCTTATTGTCCATGCATATTACACATCAGTGGCTCATTAGCTGGAATGAGCAGGGAGGATTCTCCCCCGTGAATCAACGGCTTCTTTAATTTCCCATGTGGTCAGTCGTCATCTCTGAAGCCACACACACACACACTTCCCCCACTTTTTTTTTACTAGTGGTTCACTTCACTTCCTGACACATCCACACGAACATCCTATCACCAACACTGTTTCTCTCTTACAATCATTCACTTCCACTCTTGTCTCACTATCTCTCTCCTTTTCTCTTGCCCTTTCACTCTCTCTTCAGGAACATGCGCCCACCACCCACGCTCAGTGCCTCGGTACACACACACACACTCCCTTATCACATCTCCTCACAGATCCACACTCTGAGGCACAGCTCATAATTGACTTGGCAGCTCTGTTGTGTTGGGGAGGGTAAGGTTGCAGGTTCAAATCCCAAGCGGAGCTCTTCTATATACCATTCGCTCTCCTGCCAATCTCAAAGGCCCCGAGTCTCAATATACAGCCAGCTGTGCAAATAATCCGCAAAGCTGTTAGCAATTATACTTACCCCGTATAAGAGCCTGTGATGGACATCTTAATAATGATTTACCCACTGGAAAAGGGCAAGCTTTTGGAGCATTCCAGACTTATAAATAAGCCTTTCGTATTGATATTTACTTATGGCATGGCATTAATGACCTGCTGATAATTCTGAAAGGTTGTACCACCGTGATCGCCATACATAGCCAATAACATCTACCCTTTCCACGTCAAGCTGAGAGGAAAAAAATAAACTTTTCAAAGAATGACCGTAAATGGTCATTGATTGACTGGTGAGGTCTGTAAAAAGTTGAGCAGTACGTGCTCTAACAGCCATTTGAATAATTCATTCTTCCTGTGGATGCTAATAAATTGTAGAGGCTGTATTTTTGTTGTTGTTTTTTTTTCTTCACTGGTGGTTCTGCTAAGTATTATTTAACCTTGCTTTAAACTGCTCTCTTCCCAAGCTGAGTGGTTTTTAACTCTCATCAGTTTCCTCCAAGCTTTTCAAATATTGATGGAGGTATTGGAGGCTTGAACGTGTGCCAGAACAGGACCCCTCGCTCTTGGCCGCAGCCACTCGACACAAACGCACACACACAAAAGCTGAGCCCAGCTGCTGTTGGAGTGGTGTTTAAAGTTTGGTTTTCTCGAGTGACTCATACTTTGTGTAATAACCAGACCCAAATGTGAGGGGAGTAAATATAGCCGGCCAACGTTTTGATGGGGCTAAGGAGCAGGTGGTGTAAAGCCAATGAGCTGACAGCAATCCAACGCCTGCTGTCTTTAAACTGTATCTTAAATAGGGCTTGACGACTCTCTTTTGGGGAGTGTGTGGCTGCGAGTGTTTTATTATCTAATGAGTGAATTTGCATGCTATTTGGAATGATATTTCACACTGTTCATTGTGGTTAAGCAGAGAACCTGATACATAGACTGACTTGATGTTCTGTAATATTTTGGATAGCATTTTCAGGTTTAGATCCAATCAACATAAAGGCAGGGTTGTTTGACTAGCAAGCATGTGAGGATGTAAATATTCCAGGACCCCCGCCTATGCTTCTGAATTGGTCTCCCAGAAGCTGTGTGCATAGTTTGTGGCATGGATTTCTCTGCTCTTTTCCCTCTGGCCCACTCGTTGTTTGTCTCTCAACAGCAGCAGCAGCTCCAAGCTCAGCACCTCTCTCACGCTGCCCACGGCCCCGTGGCTTTACCTCCCCACCCTTCTGGCCTTCAGCCACCAGGAATCCCTCCGGTCACCGGCTCTGGCTCTGGCCTGCTGGCTCTAGGAGCTCTGGGAAGTCAGCCACACTTGCCGGTGAAGGATGAAAAAAACCACCATGACCTGGAGCACCGAGGTAAGGAGCAGACACACACACACACACACACACACACACACACACACACACACACACA
>CAIGQV010018227.1:17190509-17233545 GCA_903798115.1 Danio jaintianensis
CACACACACACACACACACACACACACACACACACACACACACACACTGCTCTCATTTAAAGCCAAGAGAGTGGAACATTAGTCGCTCAGCCATACAGACCTGTGTGAATCAAAAGCTTGTTTCGAAACACCCCCATTCTCCCCACCGCCCTGTTCATTATTATTACAGCTCTTATAGGCTGCTGACATTATTGACCTTCTTAGGTTTGCTATATAGGACTATGCTGTTTTCATGGCTTGCCATTTAAGGATGTTGTCCTTTTTCAGAGAAGAACTGAGAGTGTATAAAGCAAATGATTGTACATGTGACAGTGTGACTTTAATGATTTGGCAAGGTTAATAGTTTGCTAATAGTTTGACCGAATGCTAATGGTTTGGTGGTAGTATTGTTTACTTTACATGCATATTCTACCTACTGATGAAATGATCGTTTAACGCAGATTGTCTGTCAGTCAATCAGGGTAACTGACTTTTGTTTATCTCTGTTTTGTCTTGCCGTTCTGCCTGTCTTTCAACGCCAACCGGGGTTTGCTGACTACAGAGAGCACAGTGAGTATCCGATTTCCAGTTGCCTCAGTTGTCCTTTTCTCTTCCGTTTAATAGCTCTGTTCTCAAACCTAGTGTGCTGCCTACATAGGCACCAAATCTGCATGGGACATTTGACACTCGTTTGATTTTGTTGGAGTTTGCATGTTGCAAACATTGAATGAAATAATCTGTATTTTATCCAGCTTTTATCTGTTCATTTCTGTAATAAGGCTGTTTATGATAAATTTCTACTTTTGTCCAGCAGTTTGGTTTTACTTACAGAGTGTTTTAGAAGCTGCATGGTGTTTTAAACAGCCTTCTTGGCAGGAGCGCACCTTAAATGATACCTTAATGTTGCCTTGGTAAGCGGCTCGCTAGGTTTTGAAATGGAGCAAATATGTCTTAGTTTTACCGGGTGAAAAGCACCTCTTGGCCCATTTCATGCCTAAGAAAATTTCCATTAATGTAAATGTCAAGTAAGGTCCTTCATCCTGAAGCACACGCAACTCGTGCACAAAATGGTAATCTGCATTCATTAAAATGACTAATAGAGAAACAAGCTTTTTATGAAATAAGCACTCGCATCTCTCCGCAGATGGGAAATGACTCGTATTACAGCGCACAGATTAGCGCGGCTCTATAATTTCATCACAATTAAAGACGACGTCGACTCCCTCCCTCCCTCCTTTGTGGGATTTATTTTATCCCTCTCCCCTCCACTATCTCCACTTGTTTACTGCCCCTCTCCGCTCTCTTTTGCTAGCACGATAAATATGTATGAGCACAGTCGCGGGAATTGTTTTCCTCCCTCTCATCTGTGCCCTTGTAAAAGGCATTTATTCGACGGGGCTTAAATCTCTCTGATGGCTGATTGTGGCCGTGAGATTGGGTTTCTGCTGGCCCGGCAAGCCCTGAATGGGTGCAGTCATGTCTGAAGGAAGGGGAGCTCCTCTGGCAGTTAGCAGTCCAGGCGCTGTTGTGTGTTCACTGCTGCTGTTGTCTAAGGTCATCTGATAGCACGCTGGTGACTCTCCTTAATGAGTCACGCTAAGCATCTCTTTAGAAGGTCAGACATCATGCAAAAAGAGCAAGAGAGACAGAGACTATTGGGCGTTTGGCCCAGTCTGCTACTTCATCATTTCAGCTTAGTTTCCTTTTTATGCTTCCAGTGATCTGGCCGCATTTTCCCCTTGTGAATCTTGTTGCCTCACACTGAGCAAAGGCCCTTGGGACAGGATGAGTGAAGCTTCAGGAGCAGGATTGTTTTGAGAACGCGCCCAGAGAACCCTCCAAGTCTTGTTTCATATGGAGAACGAATAATTGCTAAATTCTTTGACTTCACAAAATATTTTTTGCAGGTCATCATTGTGAGTATGGACTGTGGTCACAGACATAGTCACCCACCAATTCCTGATTATGCAAGTCCCTTTTTTCATTTGTCCACCCTATTGCCTGTCGGGACCACAGACCCACAGCGTGTTGAGGAATGGCTCTGGGAGATTTCCAAATAGGAATCAATGGATATTACATGCTCCCAAACACACAGCCCAAGTCGGACTTCTTAGAGATAATGGGCCGTTGTTCGACACTAACATGCTGCTCATGTCTTCCTGAAGCTGTTTGTTGTCTCTTTTAGAAGATGGAGGGACTGAGGTGGGTGAAGGAAGGGAAGGGTGATTGGGCAGGGAAAACAAGCCCCTCTTTGCTCTGGGTAACTGTGTCTACTCTGTAGTTCAGCCAGCACATTTTTCTGTGTTTAGTCTACTGTGGGTTGTTAGATACAGCTTGGCGAGTCTTTCTGTATTATGTTAGGCCTGTTTTGGGGTTTTGAGTTGGATAGCTGGAATGGATAAATCGCCTTTGGCTTTTTAAGTGTGCGGTTTTGGAGTGATAAGAGCTACTCTGTCCTTTTTTTCCCTCCTCGCTGTTGATTTCCCAGCCTGGATCTCCTTCAGATTCGACAGCTGGGAAGTACCTGTCATTTTAATGGTAATTGTTTTTGACTCTGAACCCAAATTTATTTGTCACTACCTAAAACCAGAAATAAACTGGAATCGTGTTTGGATATTAATATCTTGTGCTAAAAGAGGTTGATGGGGTCTATGGGGTATTTTAAAAGCAATTTGGAGGTTTTGTGGAACCTAACAAATTAAAAACCACCCAAAGATCTATATCTACAAATGAATGAGTTGTGTTAAAGTAGTCTAGTGGCACACATTTATATTTCTCCTCTTTCTCTCTTTCAGAACAACTCCATCTCTCCATCAGACAGCCTGCGCACAACCAGTGAGAAGCACCGTGGCTCCTCCGATTACAGCTTAGACTCCAAAAAACGCAAAGTGGAGGACAAGGACAGCATGAGCCGATATGTAAGTGATGTTAACTTGCATTATAGATTGTTCTGTAGCTAAATGCTCTGAATGCTAACTAGCTGACTTTCCATTTTTTCAGGACAGTGACGGAGACAAAAGTGATGATTTGGTGGTTGATGTTTCCAATGAGGTGTGAGAATGATCATGTTGGGAGTGTTGAATTGTTAGAAATTGAACGCATGAAATGTCATTAGAGATCTTTATGCATGTAGACTTCAATGATGTATTTTTGTTTTCTAGGACCCTGCCACACCTAGAGGCAGCCCCGCCCACTCGCCGCCAGAGAACGGTATAGATAAGCCCCGCCCAGCAAAAAAGGACACGCCCAACAGTCCCGCCTCTGTGGCCTCTTCTGGCAGTACCCCTTCCTCTAAAAACAAGGAGCACGGTCATGTACGGAACTCTTTCTTTTACACGCACACTTATACACGAGCTGGCTACATTTAATTTCGCTTGCTGCATTTATGTGTATCAGCTCTATTTATCCGGATTTCACTACTGTAATAATCGACGGCGCTGCATATAAGATTTGATGGAATGTGGGTCTGTGCCATTGAAGCAGAATTATAGGATATGTTTGAGGAAAAGCGTTTGGTGCGAGGGGGCAGCTAGGGAAGCCTGAACGCCCTGTGATCTTCCACTTTCTCTAATAGCTAAGAAGTGAATGTCTGTTTCCCAGCCTCGGCTTTAAATACATCTGTAAATGTCAGGGATAATGCATTCCCATAGCTGGATCAGTCGTGTCTTCCCTGCTAATAACTCAATGCGTTTAACCATTCTGGGCCTCTGCATCAAAAAAAAAGATTAGAGGGAGAAGCGAGGGAAGGATAAAACGAGCCTCATCTCCATTGTAGCAGTAATGGGTTTGGGGATAAATAGCAGGGTTTATAGTTTCGTAGGAGTACTGAGTTTGTCAGAATTGGATTGGATTAGGTTCTGGCGGCACTTAAATCTTCTGCCTGGATGCTGCCTCGTTTGGGGGGATTTTAACTCTGTTTTCTCTATCTCTCTTTCTCTCTCTCCTCTCTCATATCTGCAGAATGACAAATCTTCCACGCCTGGTCTCAAGTCCAACACCCCCACACCTCGTAACGATGCCCCCACACCAGGTACCAGCACCACCCCTGGGCTGCGGCCCATCCTGGGCAAGCCTCCGATGGAAGCTCTTGGTGAGTTTGTAATCAACATCCACAGAGATGTTATTTGGCTATCACTTCCTGCAAATGTATAACACAAACACAGCCAATACTGTAACCAAAAGAGACTTCTTTGCATATGGTAATAATCCAAAGCTTCAGCAAATTTTTAGGCTTGCCTTTTTAACAGAGCTTAAAGTAGCTTTCAAAAAACTGGTCTTTGAAGCAGCTCAGTGTAGGCAGGTCTTTGATTAAGATTTATCTCCCTGCTCCCAAGTTCAGCTCCTTTTCCCTGTGGTTGACTGATGCTGATTTATGATTGGCTGTGTGTTTATGTGTCTACAGCCGCCCCTGCTCTGCGCACCCCCCTCACTTACCCAACTCCCTTCGCCATGATGAGCCACCATGAGATGAATGGTTCTCTGACCAACCCTGGAGTCTATGCTGGCCTTCACATCTCTCCTCAGATGAGTGCGGCTGCTGCTGCTGCCTACGGACGCTCACCCATGGTGAGTAATTGTGTTTGTATGTAAATGTAAATAAGCTATTAAAACATTATTTGTTTGCATATCTTGAACTTGGACCTTTCTGGAAACATTCAAAATGGAAACTTTAAATATATAATATTTTGGAGTTCTCATGCACATTCACAGAAAACAACAAATTGATATTATATGGAAATAATGCTTGTTCGGAAATCTAGAACTTAATGTATCTGCTTATCCTGTATTGCAGGACAGGGCATGCGTGTTTTATGCGTATACGTTTTAACGTTTTCAGAATTTGACCAGGGGCCACCTTAACTCAAAGATTTGTGCCAGAAAATTGAGATGTATTGAGGATTATTTTGGAATCAGATTGTAACTCTCTGAAACAAAATCGAATCAAATCCTGTGGTGCCTAAAGATTCCCACTCTCTACTCCAAAGTAGGCCTCACCTTACCTTTCTCTCCCAATTTCTTCCTCTCATTTCTTTTTATTTTCTTGCTCGATTTCAATCTTACTCTCTCACCCAAAGCCCCCAACCTGAGAGCGGAGGGAGAGCGCGAGGTGATGTAGTGTGTGTGACTGGGTGTGAAATGAGCGTTACATTGACTGGGCTCTCAGGCTACCTGACTGCCTGCCGTCTGATTGCTTCATCCTTTCGGTTAAATGAAGGAGCAAGGCACGAATCATTCCTTTTCGTTTGCATGTTAGTTTTCACAGTATACATCGATCTAGTCAATTTAAAGGAATAGTTTACACTACAAATATCTAAATAGTCATTATTTAGCATTATTTATACTTGCATTGTTCCGAGGGAACTAAAAAGGACCAAGAGAAATTTGGAAGTATTGTATTAAATGGGAACTAAGGCGTTCAAGCATAAATGCATTATTACAATGTATATGTATATATATATATATATATTTCACAATAATATATATAATTTTCTTTTTTTTTTTACACAACTAATTAATGGCACAGTAGTAAAACTAACAGATCTTACTGGTTTATATGATGTGCAAGTTATGTTTGCACAATTTTTTGATAGTTTTTTTTATTTTATTTTTTTTATTACTGTACTAATCCATCATGTTTTTATTTTGCTTCTGTAGGCGGGTTTCGAGCATCCTCATATGAGAGCTCCCGGCCTCCCTGCCAGCCTCACCTCGATCTCTGGAGGAAAACCGTAAGTGTCCGTCAAAGATTAAATGATCATGACTAACTCGTAGCCGCACTAGACTGCTCTCTATCCCAGCACTATTTATGTAACAGTTCCACGAGAGTGCTTAAGAGCACAACCTTTTCCACCTCTTAATACCTCATTTCAGACTACTTACTCATATTGCTGTAATTGATTTAATTAACCCACTTCAATCAGTGCACTGTTGACTACTAGATTACTAAAGAGGTCTGTCTCTCTCCCTGTCTGTCTGTCTGTCTGTTTCTCTCTCACAGAGCCTACTCTTTCCACGTCAGCGCCGATGGACAAATGCAACCCGTTCCCTTCCCTCCAGATGCTCTTATTGGTCCAGGGATCCCGCGCCATGCCCGTCAAATCAACACACTCAGTCATGGTGAGGTTGTTTGTGCCGTGACTATCAGCAACCCCACGCGCCACGTCTACACTGGTGGCAAGGGCTGTGTGAAGATCTGGGACATCAGTCAGCCTGGAAGCAAGAGTCCGGTTTCCCAACTTGACTGCCTGGTAAGGCTGGAATCACACTTGCTAGTATTATTGCTCATGTTTATATTAAATTATGTGTGTGAATGAGTGTGTATGGATGTTTCCCAGTACTGGGTTGCAGCTGGAAGGGCATCGGCTGTGTAAAGCTTATGCTGGAAAGGTGGCGGTTCATTCTGCTGTGGCGACCCATGATGAATACAGGGACTAAGCCGAAGGAAAATGAATGAATGAATTTTTGTTGGGCCTGTGATCATTAGTTTTTGAAAATTGACTTTAGATTTTTACATTCTTAATCACACTTTTTTTTTTTATTAAGTTTTAAATAAACTGAGAAAAATATTATCATATGAATGTGTATTTTTTGAATTGTAAAAAAGAAATAGTACTTTTCATGTGGTCAGTATGTATATGAGATTTATTTTATCCTGAAATGAGATATTGATATGATATTGTTATATTGTCCAGCACTGTTATATTTTCCAGTTCTGTATATGCATTCTATCTTCTTTTTGAATTGTTCTTAAAATTTGCTACCTTTTTTTGCCTTCTACAGAACAGAGACAATTACATTCGATCCTGTAAGCTGTTGCCTGATGGCCGCACACTCATTGTTGGAGGAGAGGCCAGCACTCTGACCATTTGGGATCTTGCCTCCCAGACACCCCGAATCAAAGCCGAGCTGACCTCCTCTGCACCGGCCTGCTACGCGCTGGCCATCAGCCCAGATGCCAAGGTGTGCTTCTCTTGCTGTAGTGACGGAAACATTGCTGTCTGGGATCTTCACAATCAGACCCTTGTCAGGTGGGCTTTTTTTTTTTTTTTTTTTTGCAAACTGCATTTCATTATACATCTTTGATGCCATTCTCAGTGTAAACCACTTTTTGGGTGAATTTTCAGGCAATTCCAAGGCCACACAGATGGTGCCAGCTGCATTGACATCTCTCATGATGGCACCAAGCTCTGGACAGGTGGTCTTGATAACACAGTCCGCTCCTGGGACCTAAGAGAGGGAAGGCAACTCCAACAGCACGACTTCACATCTCAGGTTAGACCATAGAGCATGGTTGTATCAATTTATGTTTTCTTTTATTATGAAGTATATCTGAGTACTACAGATGTTGGATGAGGATTTGGTTGTGCGCAATATAGATTTTGAAATGCAAGTGTTGTACTAAAAGATGGAGGCTTATAAATTTGAATTTAGAGGGACTTTTGATGGCCATTAGGAACTGGGGGATGCCACTGTGCATGTGATATTGTACATGGAAGGCGTCTTTCTGTACTCCCCTTCTGAGGTTCAAAGGGGTAGTCTGAAACCTGAAAATATAAATTAAATATCACCCTAATTATTATATTTTAAGCCTTAACGCAACATTCTTCAGTTATTTGTTTTAAAAATTAAAAGAATGTATTACATGCATTGAGAAAATAAAGTTTGTTCATGCCAACTTTAAGTGCAAAGCCACAATGTTCAACTTGTCTGCGTTTCCTGTATGCAGATCTTCTCTCTGGGCTACTGTCCAACGGGCGAGTGGCTGGCTGTTGGTATGGAAAGCAGCAACGTTGAGGTGCTCCACCACACTAAGCCTGACAAGTACCAGCTGCACCTTCACGAGAGCTGCGTTCTCTCTCTCAAGTTTGCATACTGTGGTAAGTGACCGATTCATGCTTCCCAGATTGAGGGCAGGCCCTCTATACATATCTCCACTAGAGCTTCTGCGCTCGCTTGAAGTTATACGGAGTCACTTCTATATAACTGAACCTTGACTGTCCTTTTCTGCTAGGCTGTCTTTTATTCGGCTTTCTGTGCATGTCTCCATTTTGCTTGTACTCTGAACAGAGGTCTAATTACGTTTGATTTCCCTTGACAAGGTAAATGGTTCGTGAGCACTGGGAAGGACAATCTGTTGAATGCATGGAGGACTCCCTATGGCGCCAGCATATTCCAGGTACAGAGATCAATACAGACTGTCTGCAGGAAATGTGTGGGTTGCCTGAATCAGTAGAAAGGGCACAGTGACCGCTGGCTGACAGGCCGGGCCTCGATCAGCGGAAATGGGCTGGAGTATATCATTAACGCTGGGTCCTGACCACTTAGTGCGGATGTGGGTCCGTGCGTGCAGCTCGCATCTACCAGCTTAAGAGTAAATAATGATAACCCTTCAAGTGTTTATGACTGAAGGGGCTCGGCACGGATGCTAATGCATCGTTGGTGGGGGGAGTGAAGTGCTTATGTATACAGCTGTCAGCATTTTCGTTGAGTAATAGAGGATGTCTGAAGAGTTTTATGCAGGGGCTTTGTGGCACATGTGAAGTTAAAATTTAGATGTTGTTTTTGTTTCCCTCCAAATTTATTGTGGATCTTTTTGTTTCTTCTTGCAGTCAAAGGAATCATCCTCGGTCCTGAGCTGTGACATATCAGCTGATGACAAGTACATTGTTACGGGCTCTGGAGACAAGAAGGCCACGGTGTATGAAGTGATCTACTAGACTGAGGTAACAGACTGGAGCAGCTCAGGCCTCTGGAGGAGGAAGGGGGACACAAAACTTCTCACTCCAGTGACTCTCCTAGTCAAACAGACAGGAACAGCCCATGTCTGTCTGACTGTCTGTCTCACTCACTGACTTTTACTGACTGACCGCAGATGTGGACGAGTGGACACTGGGGGGGATTGAGCTGCCGGGACTGGGACACAAATGTGCAGCCCTAAAGACCCCACACACTCAGCCCAGTTCATATGGCACTAGAGAACACTTGTTGTTTCCTTCCTTGCTGTTTTTTTTTTTTTTTTTTTTTTTTTTTTTTTTCTCACTACGCAGTGAGAATGTTCCATAATGCTTCGTGAAGCAGTGCTTCGTTCTGAAACTTCATCTGTGTGGAGGGTATGTGAAAAGTGTACATAATGGAGTATTAAAATGCCTTTTATAGATTTATATTTTGGTGTCCTGTTACACTAGTGATGGTTCTCTCTCTCTCTCTCTCTCTCTCTCATTCTCTCCTTGATGCTTCTTTTCCCCTTCGAGGTTTGGAAATTAGATTAAGACGTTTTTTTTTCTATGAGGATATTCTATTCCGTTTTTCTTTCTCCCCCTTTGAGAAGTTCATTTTCCAAGCTGACCTTTTATGGAAATCTAATTTACTTTTTTCCCTCCCTCCTGAAAAACAATTTTGAGCTAAATCGCATTACAGAGGCGTTTTTGTAAAATGTCCTGTGGATTTTTTTTTTTTTTTTTTGAGTGGCTTAAACCCCATGCAAGGCACCCGAGACTGCAGTTGAGGCTCACGGGGGGGGCGGTTCGGTTCTCAAACAAACTCGCTGACTGTCTGCTCCGCCTTCCTGCGAGAACAGAGACCCTGCCTCGTACAAGCAGAGAGTTCCTCATGGGGGCACATGGACCTGGATTTGAATATTTACCAATTAGTAGAGGACTCCTCGCAAACCTGTGACTTCATTGTGCTGTTGTATGACCAGGACACGACATCTGGTCTTGTAGTGGAAGACTTGGAATTTGGATTAATTGGTGATTTCCTCTTCTCCTTCCTGAGTCCCAACCAAGTGACATACACTGTGTTTTGTGTGCATACTGTTCCATATACAGGAAGCACAGAGTAAAATGTCTGTCGATAAGCCAAACGGACTGTAACACTCACAGACATCTACTTACTGTCCAGCTTGTTTAGAGCATCACACTGTTAGTAACTCCCCTTCAAATCAAATACAGAGAAAAGAGCTGCAAGAAATGGACACGTCTCAAAACACACACCAAAGTATGTAGCAAACTGTGTTGTCACTGAAGATATGTACAGTTGTTGATAATTCAATAAACTGTTTTTGTAAAAAAAAAAAAGAAATAATTAGCAATGTCTCTGTGTTGTGAACTAGTCTCTCCCGTTGGTCTGCTCAGTGGGCATTGTAATGGTGCATCAATAGAGAGCTGAACTTCAAGGCTCTTGAGGAGAAGCATGACGCAAACCCTGCTTTTCGGCCTCTCTGAATGTTCTGGTGGTAGTGAAGCACTCTTATTAGGCGGTCAGCTGAGATGAATGCCCTCTCTAGCCCTTATTTTCTGTCTGTTCCTTTGTATAGCGAGGGGCTCTCTTTGAGAACTCCATCCCCTCGCCTCTTTAGTGATGTTTTTGTAAGACTATAAAAGCAGAGACGGATGGTTTTGGCTCTGAAATGCTCTCTCTCTTTCCTTTTCTCTTCTCTCTCCATAATGCCCCCCACATAGACACAAGTGTGCATTTCCTGAGTGCATCTATATAGCAACCCCTGTGCTCTTCTGGAACTTTCTTCTTCTCAATCAAGAGGTTGAGGGGCCGTACAGGGATGAAAGCTTTTGCTCCCTCTGAGAGTGCCTGACACTGGACGAGTGGATGGGCTGTCAGTCGTTTCCGTCCCTTTTCATGTTTTCAACAGATCTGCTGGAGATACAGACAGCTTTTCATTTACATCTTGTGTTTCTTATTGACAATGAAATCAGGTAAGCCTTCAGAGATCTGTGATCTTGGTTTCAAGAGAGGCTTGATCTTTGCAGGAGCTGCTTTCATCTGATTGGTGCATGGGAAAGGACATCCATTTTCATTATTTCTGCACTCAGGCTCAAGAGTGTGTAGGTGTGTTTCAGATATTCAAAACGTAACAATTGAATAAGGATTACTTCAAAATGTATACTGTTAGTTAATTGGGGTTGAATTCTACTGAATTTTAAATCATTTACAAATATATTAGTTTTTTTCACTAATTTTGTGTTAGGGATTTTACTGTATATATTTATTTTAATTATATTTAATATATTTATTTAATAGCATTTTGTGATAAATGAACACCGGTGAAATACTACTCTTTTGTAGCATATTAAAGTTTTACTGTATAAATTTATTAGCATCTTTAAAAAAAGAAAACTTTTACACTACTTTCTGTACATAAGTTTATCCCAAATGTTTGAACTGTATATGTAGTTCACTTGTGAAGTTGCATTCTAGTTAGGACGCTGCCTGTTTGATCAGTGATGTGCCTTACTGTGTACTAATCGACAAACTTGTTTTGATATGAATCACATCTTAATCATGGAATGAAGTAGACTTGCTTCTTTTTCCTGCTTCTCCAGTAACATTATTGCCCATTCCAAACGGGATTGTCCATGTTGTGGACGTCCAGCCTTTGCTCCTCATGCCATGTTTCTGAGCTAACGGCTTCAGCTTTCATATGATGTAGATCAGCAGTAATGTTCTCCTGCTGGCGTGAACTTACCTTCTCTTGTAGCCAGTGGAGATGGATGATGTTTCGACTGGCAAGGTCCTGGCACGGGGCTGAAAGACTGTAATAATGGCCTAATCACCTGAGCATTGCCAGGCTTTGGCTTTATCTGACGTGGATGCGAAAGCCCCATCGGTGCTGTGTGATTACAGCGTTTGATCTGGGTAATAATGTCTTTACTATGGCCCTGTCTGAGCCCCGCGGGCACTGCTCTGCGCTAATCCACACAGTGCATTCTAGTGGAATCGCGTTACACAAAGACCACCAGAGTTCTGCAGAGGAGTGGGGAAAAGAGTGGGGGGGTAGGACTGTGGTTGCCATGGAGACAGATCCCTTTTCTCTGCTTTTCAATCTCCCTCCTCCTTTCCTCTCCCTTCTGCCACCTTCTCGCTCTTTCCCTCCTCTATCCCTCTTCTCTCTGGCTTTCTCTCTCTCCTGGGACAGATAAGCATGAGGACAGGTTTCTGTGTTTACTCGACACAGTAGGGCCCTCCAATCCCCGAGCAGGGCTGACCCTGATAACACTGCCTGTTACAGCAGCAAACCACTGACAGTTAATAAGCCGCGGTGCAAGCATCTTCCTTCCCCTTTCTCCCTGCCCGGGATAACCACAGCCACGCACGCTGTGTTCATTTGGATTAGTGTGGATTCAATTGGATTATTCCTCCTGTGTTCAGAATGTTGATGTCCGAAAGCATGGCACTGTTGCGCTCTCTCTCTCTCTCTCTCTTTTTTTCTTTTATTTTTTTTTTTTTTGGAAGGATGAGCTAAATGTCAGTCAAGAATCTGCAGTGAAGTTATCGACTGACTTCCTCATCTGCATGTTCAGGTGCACAGCAAAAACTCCCAAAAATAGCTTATTGAATTAACTCGTTATCCTGCTTTACATGCAAACTTAACTAATAGCCTTTTACCAGACTTGAGTGCTAGCGATGCTGTAGTTTATCTTGGCTCAAAAGTATTCCATTAGTTATGTGGCAGGTGGTCTTAAAGGGATGCATATAGAATTTAGAAAGACTTATTAGCCACACTGAACAT
The DNA here is from genome assembly GCA_903798115.1 of Danio jaintianensis. Classification (NCBI taxonomy): domain Eukaryota; kingdom Metazoa; phylum Chordata; class Actinopteri; order Cypriniformes; family Danionidae; genus Danio; species Danio jaintianensis. The sequence goes on from CAIGQV010018227.1 coordinate 17,203,015, forward strand.
TAAGTGAAAAAAAAAAATTGATGGAAATACTAATAAAGATACCGATGATAATAAACATTCAGACTATCCAGAGTGGTGTTTGAATGAATATGTAAATACTGCATGCATTCTTCTCAGTAACAAATGAACACACAACTAAATAAGAGATGAGAAAACAGCAGTAAAGAAAGAATCTAATTACACCTGTTCTGCAATCCAGCAGCATCATGTTGACAGATTAACCATTTTCTGATTAAGCAGAATCGGGTTTGGAACATGCTGACAATGACCATTACCGTCTGTAAAACAGCTGTTATTGAACTGAATTGAATCAAGTTTTTATAATTATAGTTAAAGGGTTAGTTTACCCAAAAAGTAAAAATTATCTTATTAATTAACCCCCCACATGTCAAACAAAATTAACAACTTCTTTCAAGAGTTTCTTCTCCCCAGTGTCAGTATATTGCTCTTTCACTTTAGGCTTTTGAACTGAACTAAACCAACACTAAACTGACTCCTTTTGTTTTCATTTCCCTGTGTTTTGAATCCATCTGCATTGTTTGAGGCATCTCGACCTAAAACGGCATTCCACAGACACCTTGATGTTCTTGTAAAAAGACTGCATTCCTGACTGTTTATCTCTTTAACTGCTGGCCTGTGACCACAGTCATATGATGGTCCTTTCTGTCCTTTTTTGACATGGGGCTAATATGCCTTGATCAGAGTCACACAGTGTGGCTGTAAAAGATGAGGTATTTTGAGGGCAGGCTGTCAGACATGGGCTTTGTATTCCTTCCAAGTAAGCATTGAATTCCAGGCAGTAATTAGATGTTGTCTGTAATGAGATTTGTGTGATACGTTTGCTGTGAGAAGGTACCGGCACTCACTCACTTTGATGTTGAGATTAAGACGTGCACAAGAGTGCTTTTACGGCGCATATTAAGCCTACACGGTAATTACATTCTCACACAAATGTTGAGGTTTTAGGCCCAGCTGGGGGTTAAAAAAAGAACATGCTTAATTATTGAAGCGAGAAACCGATCATTCTGTGAAACAAATGCTCTGCTTTTATTTTGAAACCCTTGCTTCCTGGTTCACACGCGGTTTGATTTAATTTAGTTGTGCACATTTATCTAGAGGAGTATACAAATTAAAAATGTCTTTGCTTTTCCATCAAACATCATAAAGTTGCACCATTTTGTGGTGTTTACACATTTTGTGGATAGTTTTATTATATGATTTGTTTTTCTGCTTTTCTTTAGTGCAGCAACCATAAATACTTGTAAAATTCCAGATTGTTTATTTAAGCTCATTCCATTTTTAGCACAAAGTTCATGGACTCTGAACTAGCAACAATATGGAAATACTTAGGTGAACAGAATGTGTTCAGTTCAGGTCGTAATTATCTCTTATGAGATTCTAAGAGAGGTCAATCCAAGCTGCGCACTGGCTAATTTCAAATAATTATAGATATGCTCATGTTTTTTTTTTTGTTTTTTTCCCCCTCCATTTTAACATTCTTTTTCGTTTCACATCAGGTGACATTGTTATTGCCAGGAAGTTCAGGGTGGCAGTCTTAAAACCACTTGGATTTAACATGCAAATTTTGGCTACCATTCTCTGTTCATTTTTTTTATACCAGGCAAATATTCTGTTGATTTTATCGTGGGTACAGTGTGTTTCTCCTCGCTTCTTTCCGCTGCATCTGAACATTTTTACATGAAAATGAAGATGTGGTCAGATTTGATTATTCTGTATGAATTATGAGGTTTAGACAGCGCCATGCAAATGTACAGTGGCAAAATAGCACAATTTGCCTTCCCCAATGTAGCCATAGTCAATGGTCCTTCCAGACATACAACACATGCTTTCAAAGGCAAATGCACACAAATATAGCTATATATGGGTGAAAAGAATGCAAGCTATTTTGTCTAATAATCAGGAGATGGCCTTTGTTTTTTGTATGTGAACACCATAAACCTTATTCATCATTTGAACTTCTTTTGAAGGTCTATTTGCATCAGAATGCAGGTTGACAAGCATAATTGGAAACAATTGTAAAGTTAAACAAGACTTTTAGTGTTAAATAGATTGTAGTTTATCAATCCAATCTGTCCTCGAATCCACTTTTTTTCCATCACCGCCATAGTCCGAGGTCATTGATAAAATGCAAGTCAACAGCTTCTGACATTTGTAACATAAAAAAAATATACAGCCAAAACAAAATTAAAGGGATAGTTCATTCAATGTTGAATGCTCAATGAAGAATCAATCTTTGAAAAGCCAAAATTCCCTACTGAGTACAGCAATTCCCAATTGGTTGAGCAAATCCCAATTGATCAACCAGTAGAATTTTCATTTATGTTCAATGTATGACCGTATACAGCTAGTTGTGCGTTGTTCCATTAATCATTTGCATGTAACATACAGTTTCCAGCTGTAGCGTAAAGCTCAAACTAAATTTCAAAGTTCATCCAAAATCCCTCTTAGAAGCCCTGAAATTTATTTTTGGTTAAAATGCAAAAATATTTGTTTTGAATGCTGCAGTATAATTTAAATGGCAGTGTTTCTTTGCTAATGGTATTTGTGTCCGGAGGCTGTTTCCCAGTAACTAATGCAGTTATTCTTCTAATTGAGTCATAGTGCATTTAGGTATTTCCTTTCAGTGGCTTGGCAATTAAACCGTGGTGTCAACACCTTAATACAATGCTTTTTGTTTTCTATCCTCCTGCCAGGATTGCAATTACAGCCGCTGGTAATGGACACACACTCTTTGCTTATGGGTCAGTAAAATGACTCAATTCTCTTAAATGCTTGAATCCAAGTCGGTGTTTATGATTAATGGTTATGCTCTTCAAATTTGGACCATTTTAATGTTTCATGGTTTAATGGATGAACGATCTTACCCCGTTTGGACAGTTGCTTTTATAGTCAGCGGCTTTCTTTAGCATTAGCCGCGTCGGCTCACTTGCATAACCTAAATTTGACTCATCCCATCAACCACGATGCATCTTTTAATTGGCTTAGACGTGGATTTGATGGGCCTCACAGTGGCGCAGTGGGTAGCACAATCGCCTCACAGCAAGAAGGTTGCTGGTTCGAGCCTCGGCTGGGTCAGTTGGCATTTCTGTGTGGAGTTTGCATGTTCTCCCCGTGTTGGCGTGGGTTTCCTCCGGGTGCTCCGGTTTCCCCCACAGTCCAAAGACATGCACTATAGGTGAATTGGGTAAGCTAAAATTGTCCGTAGTGTATGAGTGTGTGTGGATGTTTCCCAGTGATGGGTTGTGGCTGGAAGGGTATCCGCTGCGTAAAACATATGCTGGATAAGTTGGCGGTTCATTCCGCTGTGGCGACCCCAGATAATAAAGGGACTAAGCCGAAAAGAAAATGAATGAATGAATGAATGGATTTGATGGCTTGTACTAGTACACGGTTTAATACTTTATCCTGTGGAAGCTTTCTAGGGTTTCTAAAGCAAGGCATAAAGTGGAATTTAATATGTTGATTATATATGCGGTGTAAATTTAAGGGTATATTCCGCGTAGTTGATGTCTACAGTATCCCTCAATTTCCTCAAGGAGGGAAGAATGGGCATACTGTATATTTTGTAGCAGCAACAAATGTTCTTGCTCTTGAATGTGCTAAGTGGAAATATTAGACATCATTTAAGCTGTTAAGGCCAACGGGCGTATTGATATTTTTAAAAATGTGTACAAAAATGAAATACAGTTAAAAGTTATACACTGGTGGTAATGTATTATTTTTTCTTAACAGTGAAGGTCTATTTCAAAAGAAATATTATTTTTTTCCAAAAGTGTATTTGAAATTGAGTACTCTCCTCTTAAGTGGATCATTTCAGTTAGTGAAACAAAGGCCAAATGCCTCCACACTAGCTGCTGCCTGATTTATTATGAAACGGAATAATACATATATGTTATTCTTCCTCCTCTTGGTGTAAAAATCTACCCTTTAAATGCGAGTGAGGATAAGGCTGACACTTTACAACCACTAATGGAATGATAATGGAATCTCACATATTCAGGTTTTTTTAAATTTTATTCTTTCTTAGTGCTGTTGATGTCCTTTTGCCTTTGCGTTTTAGGGTCGCTTTAACTGACCTCAGCAGGACTGCAGTTCACGCTGAGTGGAAAACGCATCTACGGCTGCGGTGATGTATTTGTGGCTGTGGTAAAACCTCTCCAGGTGCCCTGTTTGATTCATTGGCGCATCTGTCATCCCCTGCCTCTCCTGCTGAACCAGACAAAAGCAGAGCCACGCTAGATTGAAAAGGCAGAGGAGCAATCTTTTAAATGGATCTCTTTTCGAAAATATATTATGACATAATCATGTTTTCTTCTCAAAGCCCAAGGGAAGGCTGCCTGTCAGACTCTGGCCTTCTCTTCACTCGCCTTCCCCTGAACAAAAAGCAGCTAAAAAAAGAGAGAGAAAGCGAGAGGGAGGGGGAAAAGAAACGTGGTTGTGTGCTAATAGAACCCAGAGGCACTCTGAAACCTTAGACATTCTGCTTTTCTGCTCTCAGTCGGGAGATTAAAGCTGGGGAAACGTTACAGGAGGCTGGATAATTGCCCCTGTGTCTCCAGCAGACAAAAGCCAACGCTTCGACAATTCCCCGCGGTAAGTCGTCAAGAGAGGCTCAAGGATCCTTCAAGGCTGCAGCAAATTGTATAGTCCTGTCTAACAAACTACCAATCTCTGGATATTATGAGGCACCCATACAATCCCGGGCGTAATGACAGCTTGCACTGCCATAATGGAGTGGAGGCACAAAATGTTTTGTTTTTTTCTTTTCCTTTTTTCGTGAGCACACTTCAGATGGGGGAAAAAAAAGCTATACCAGCTACTATTTTTTTTTCTCTTTCTGAATTCCCATTTGCGTTTTGATCTCTTTTTTGTTTTTCTTTTAAATATTCATTATCGCTGTAGCTGATGCCACCAACAGGTGATTGCAACCTTTTCCCCAAAGGACCACTTGATCCTGTTGCCTGAGAAAAATCTGCTAGCAGCTAATGAGTTGCCTAGCATTGGGGTGGCTATAAATTAACAAGGGTTTTTTGGTGATGTTCCCTGCCCCCCTCCCCCCCTCCCGCTCTCACGTTTTTCGATTTGCTCCCTCTCTCTACCTGCTTCACGCCTCATTGCCGCCAGCAGCAGCGGCGGTGTTGTCTGGCTCCGGCAGCCCTTTTTTTTTTGTCGGTTCGGTTCATGTTTAGAATTAGCCATTTGACAAGAACAAAAGAAATTAATTGGTGGTTTAAGCCCTAATGAGACGGCTTTGAAATTAACAGGGCTCATCAATGGAAACAAACAAAATCCTTCAGGGCCGTTGTTGAGGGAGCATTACTCTGACAGAGCTTTTGACACAATGATGAATAGCAGGTCAGGAGAGACCATCTGTGCTTATTTAAACCCCTGCAGGAGAGGGGAGGGTTGTGGCCTGGCTGGAAGAGATGGCGATAAAAAGAGAGAGGGGGCCGAAAATAAGCCGAGAAAAGCCTCAAATTCACCAGCTTTATTCATCGCCCTTCAGCATGACACCACTGCCCAACTAGGGCTACAAAGGAAATAAAAAGCACTCACATTTGCATGTGAAAGGTTCAGGGACTCTGACTATGCATCCAGAAAGCCAAAGAGCTCTGATTTCAAGGGATATTTAACCTCCATTCAGGCTGCAACAAAGGCTTGGCTGTCAGGCTGAGAGCCCCGGCTCGGGCTGATTGGGGAAGGGGGAGGGGGTTTGGGATCACAGACCTCATTTGTTCTCCCTCTTTACTCGGCTCTGTCTCTGTATCTGCCGAAGAGCTCTAACCTCTCCCTCCCTCCTGCTCGACTCCAAAGGCGCAAGGCCCTCCGTGTTTTGTAAAGCCACCATTTTGCCACTTTAATGTATAATTAACACATTAATAATCCATCTGCACATGGGCTTGTTTTCAAGCTTGTTTTAGGAATTAGCTGGGGAAACTGTTCAGTTACAGTCAAACCAAAAATTATGTGCATTTTTTCTTTTTCTTTTACTAGTGGGTGCAGGACCCTATTTATGCAAGCAAGGATAACAAATCCTTGTCAACTATGACATATTATAAGCATTCTTCATGCAGTGGTTTTCATGGAGCTGGTTGACAGCAAGGTGACTACAGGCTGTCATTGAGGCTAAGGCTACATTTACATGACAACAATGTAGCCAAAAACATTGGCTAAAAAAACAAAACAAATCTGTTTACACATCTGTGAAAAGAACCAAAGCACTGTATTACAAATTCCACGCCACTGTATGGTGCTGTCACTTGTTAGTAAACAGTACCTGTAAGTAAGTAACGATGTGTCATTGGCGACTTAATGCTGATGTGTATATAGAATTTGCAGTGCATTTATAGTACGTCTACACTGTTGGTTGTAATGTGAAGAAACAACACTACCACGTACTCTGCAATTGGTGTTTAGTCTACACCTCCCTAAACAGATACCATGCACCCTCATGGCATCGTTTTTAAAGTCTTGTTTTTGGGTGTTTACATGGACATGACAATGGTGGCGTTTTCAAAAATGTCAGTCATATTCCAGATTTATTGCCATTGTCGTGTAAACAAACAGACAAAACGCATAAAGTGTTTACAGTTTTTGTCTGAAAATGTTGTCATATAAACAGCCCCTAACAATGACCAACAACAGTTGTCTGGATTGTTTTGGGTTGATTATAACCCATTACATACTCTACCTTTCTATCAAAGTTATCTGACGTTATAAAGATAAATTTGTTGACATAATTTAACGGAGAACTAAGTTTTCGGTATATTTTATTATCATTATCTAAGCTTCAGTGAATAAACTGAGAATTGTTGAAGGTGTCTGAATAATCTTTGGTTTGACTGGGCACCACAGCTCAGACTCAATGTCCCAGTCCCTGATCCCTGATTTTGTCCTCCCAGCATGCCTCAGCTCTCCCCTGCCAGCTTGTTTGTGGATCACAGGGGACTGGTGATAAATAAACAGCCCATGCAGAGGGAAGGAGGAGTGCTGGATGTCTGGGCGATGTTTAGCTCTTCCTCAGTTAGATAAGGAAATGTTTGATGAAGTAAGGAGGAACGAGAACGATTTAGGTCATCTAATCTGATTCTCAGAGAATTGGTTGAGCCTCAGTGGGGAGCAGTAATTACATAGTAGGATTAGCGGGACTGTCTCTCCCCCTCCTTCCAAAAAGCGCTCATGCCCTGTAGGGGTGGCCTTTGACGGGATGAGGGGGGTTGGGGGGAGGATGAGACTCGAGGGGAAGTACAGCATGTTAGTCAGGGTGCACTCTGGGTAAAGCTGGCGAATGGACATCTAATAATATAAATAGGTAAATCCTTTGCTTGCTAAGGCAGGGATTGCACCGTAGCCTAACAAGGATTAGCCCAAAATATAACATCTGATGCTTTTTTTGGGGTTGGTCAAGTAGTGGGTATTAATAAAGTGCAAACTGATAGCTGCTTAGTCGCTGATTTATCTAATTAGGAAGAATTAACTAATAAGGAGACAGAGTACAGTCTGATTTAGTTACTTGAATTGTACAACCAGAGTTCTAATTGTATTCATCTGTTTTTGTCTGTCTGGTTTACCGCTGTTTGCAGTGTTTTAAATTAGCTGCTTCATAAAAATAACTGTGGAAGCCTGTTGCTGCTTTACAGTAAAACAATAAAACAAGTAGTGGAAAGCCAGTTTTAATAATAGGAAATGGAAATAGTTGCACTGTGTACTATAAAGTTAAATTTATTAGAAACATTATTTAAAACAAAACAAAAAACAGCTCATAGGTTATGCAATGTCAGTTATTACTACTAAATGGTTAACAGGGTTTACAAGGTTCTGTGTGTATATTACTGCAGTGGTTAACAAGACATATTAACTTCACAGCATGTCAGGTTGTACATTATACATTTCAGGCTGTATAAATTAATGATGAACAATAATATATTTATTAGGGATGTGGAATATTTTGGCCGTACTGTTATCTGCCATACTGTATTTACATGCATTAATCACATTTTTTATGGCCAATGTGTAACCAGCTTGTAATAATACATAAAAATTGAGGTATTTCCCAACTTCCTAATCTATGAATGCCTGTAGATAGATTTTTATGTAAAGAACCAATGGCGTTTTTGACAGGACAATCCAAAGTATGTGACGTTCAGGATAATGCCAAACAAGCTATTCGGCATTGTAACATCAAAGTGCAATGCAAAGAAAAGAATTCCTGAATGTCAATGTATAGTCTCAAACATACTTTATATTCTAACAATCGCAACAATGTAATTGTACAAACAAATCTCACCACTGTCATTTTTGTTGTATGTTTATATAGTTAATGATAGGAAAGTGCTGCATGTACATATTTACACGTTTTAATCTCATAGTGTGAATGGCATCTGCATGCTGTTGTCTCTTGTGAGTTGCTGACTGCAGTTCACTTAATGGCCACCGGTGTTATAATAACAAGTGTTTCTGAAATCTACATGAAAATACTTTAGTAAAAAAAGTGACCTGAGTATTTATAAATGAAGAATGTATTTATCAGAATGACCATTATACCAATTTCAACCACCCCATAAAATGTCTTCCTGAATTTCACCCTGTTTATTATCTTAGCTGTGGTGCGTGTCCATGAATTGAAGTATGTAAACAGTATATATGTACATGCATCTACATACTTTACATGTAACATTGTAAAGCAACCATCTTCAAGCTCGCCATTGCCTGTGTAGCCTCACGGGACCATTTGACGGACCGTTTTAGCATACAGACACACACACACACACACGAACCCTGGCCTTCTGCTTACCTTCCGTCTGCACCAGAAACACAGTCATCAATGTGCCTTTTGCATAATTCCCAAATGTCACTCCACTGCAGCCAGGGTCAGCTGGGAGTTAACTTGCCCCTAGGGAACATTATTTGCTGACAGATACAGACAATACATATTGAAAATTTTCACCGCGCTCCACCCTCCTCCCCTTCCATGCAGTCAAGCGAGCGTGTTTGAATATTGAATGGCTACTTTAAATCATGCAGAGAATGCGAGCGTGCGTGTGTGACATGACTGTGTTTTTAAATTGCACGCATAAACGAGTGCGGCCCTATGAGAACAGCAGCCCCGATTGCAGAAATGCCTGCCACGCATGGCTGCCATTTGGAAAGGGTAATCCACTCATTGCCGTTTGCATTCAGTGCTGTGAACCGTGGGGCGCTCGCCCGGATGCCCGTGCATAAATTACTGCCACGGAACATAAAGTGCTGGGAGGATTTTCCTTAACGATCGCCCAGGACCGCTTTAAACGCTTCTGCTTGAGCAGTCGATACCACGCAGCCCATTCAATTATGCAGACGGCAGTCCCTCATTAACAGAATCCCGACCTTGACATGTCTGCCCTATTTCTCTCCCCTGCCAGCCCATGCTGTCTTCCTCCCCCCGTACACGCGCACAACCGCTCTGTTTGCCTCTTCGCTGACCTGGAAATCCATGAATATCGATTAGTTGTTTGCAGTGTAATTGAAAATGTCAGTTATGAGGCCTGCACAGATAAAGATCAACACAGGCAATGGGGGCTTGCTGTACTACTACCTGCTGCCTGTGTTTATGTGCGCGCTAAAGCTGGCGGTGAGGCTAAAGCACTTTAAATAATGTTTTTCATTGGCTTTGCATACAGTAAGCGACGATGTATGTCGATGGTTTGGTTTGGTTTGTTTTCGTTCTAATTGAGAGGTACAATGAAAAATATTCACGGAAACTTTTCCTCTTTTTCATAACCTTTCTATAATTTCATAACCTTTCTGTCTTGCTGCTGGCTTTGATGAATTGACAGCACGTCACTTGATTTGAATTCTAAATCGGTTTGTGAAAGGTCAAAGGTTAGTTAGCATTCAGTTCACAGAGGAATCACGCGGGGTTTAAGATTATGTTGGGCATGTTGATGTCTCGTGTTTTGAGCTTCAGGCTATTCATGAGCAGGTGCTTAATCTGATTCTTTCTTTATTAAGGGTTTTGTTTATATTTGTGTGCTCTAAGGTTAACCCACATGCTAAAACAGTCAGAAAAGCGGCTAAAATTAGCATTAAGCACATAAGTGTGCTTAATCTTCTTTCTTTTTGTGTGTGAGATACTACTAAACTTTTTGTAATATTTGAATTGGTTTTTATTTTTGTTTTTTAGTTCTCACATAAATTTGCTTGCATCTTTAGCTATTTTTTTATTATTTAATGTCTATGTAGTTATTGATTTTAGTTGCCATTTTTCCTTTTAGTTTTAGGTAATAACTAGGACATTAAAAAGTCCTTCAAAGCATCAATATATTTGGACAGATGTTAATTTTAAATTAAAATTAAAATAAATTATATAAAAAACATTTACATAAAATTCTACTGCTTGTAGTTTCACTTTAAATATCCACAATATGGTCCATTTAACTACATTTGGGAATTGGGGGACAAAAAAAAAAGCTATGAAAAGTATCAGAGTAGCCAGAATACATTACTGACTATAATTTTTATAATTTCAGAAGATTTCTCTTTATGTAATTTATTGAAAACTGGAAAATAATGTTGTTTTGGGCTGTGATTTGCAATTCTGTCATTTTACATACTGTACCTCAGTGTCGTAATCTGCTTTATAGAAACACACTTCTTGCTTAAAGTCCTTGGCGTTAGTCATACATGAAGACTTTAACTTTAGTCCATCCCTCTTTCAGACACACCCAGGCTTCCCAGGATGCCACTGCCTGCCTGCTGGTTCTCTAATCGATTGCTAATGGCTTCAGCTCCATCACTGCGGAGCAGCTTGGAATCTGGCCCTGGGACTGAATGGAGCGGAAACACCATTTTCAGCTCTATGAGCCGTTATACTGCATTGAGAAGCCCATTCTGCATGCTCCATAGCCCTGCTGATGGCGAGTGCATGGCTGCTAGATGGCTTTTGACTCTGACTCGCTCTCTAATGCTCTCTTTTTCATTCTGTCGATTTCTTTACAAGTCATAATGCTAAGGGCGCAAAGTATGTTGACGTACGACAAAATAATCTCTGTCGGTGCATCCGATGGTTGCAAATGTTTATGTTATCAGTGACCATAACTGCATCACTCAGATGCTTTTTTATTATGTGGTTGATGTGTTCTGTAATTTCCGATGACGTGGTAGTTGGGTCTGTCATTCAGAGTGTCAGTGTTTACACACATCAGTTGGCTCAGCGTAAGGTCATGCTGGCATTAAAGCTGCAGGCTCTATAGAATGTTATTCAGCAGAGTGTGTCAGTCAGTAACCCAGGCCGGTGTTAATCTGGGATTTCTGCAATCCGGCCTCGCTGTTAATGAGCACCTGTGGATTATGGCTGCAGGCGCCCCGGTAGACCGCTAACAGGCCTCCAACCACAACACCACATGCTGCTCATTTGCTCAGCTCTGCATGCATTTTAATTTGGTTTTGTGGTTGGACACCGCGTTTGGCAATTTATGATACTGTTCACTTATTTTGAGAATGCTTTGGCTTGTCAGAACCAGAAGGTTTTGTAAGGGCAAGGGCAATGGTTGTTAGTTAATTATCTTGTGTCTTCTTATTTTTTTGTCTTCTTTATCATAACAATTGTCTGTGTGGGCTATTGCATACTGTGAATCAATAGCCAATACAGTGAAAAAAAAAATATTTAAAGATGATTCCTTGGATTTACTCAATTTTTTTAAGGTAAGTGGTTGTAAACAATTTATCTGGACTGAATTTAAACAAACAAATTAAGTTGAATATTACAAAATTTATTTTGTTTGTTTAAATTCAACCCATATACATTTTTTGCAACAATCTTGCAGAAATCATTTTTTGGGCCTAGTTTTAGAAAATTCAACATGATCTCCATTCACAAATATAACATCAAAGACTGTAGAGTACATAAGATGTGTCACTCATCTAGTTTCATACATTCATATAGTTCCTCTAGTGAAGGAAGTCCAGCCTACTAATACGGGAGACAATCATTGATCGCTACAGGCTAATGATTCTCCATAGAAGGGGCTTGGTCCAGATATGTGTTCTTTATGACAGTTTGTGCTGCTTCATTGTTAGGAACCCTGTGGTGTTGGCAAATGTGCTGTAATCTCAGCGAATCCTTGCCTCACAGACATGAAAAAATATATCTACAAAAAGCTTGAAAATCGTACTTTTAAATCATCCAACTACACCTGAAAGTAATGTTCTCTGATTTTGTAATCTGTATAAAACAAATGCGAGGTACAGTCATTCCTCATTATTTACATTAACATACATTTTTTATTAACTATTCGAATGTTTGGAAACAAAAGTTAATAGGTAGTTTTTTCAGTTTTATTGGTGATAGCAAATATGGCATTAATATGACATATGACAGCTTTTCAGAGAAGTTTTGGAAAAATCTATATTTCCACACTAAAAGGGATAGAAGCATCATCGAGAGGTGTTACAAAGATGTCCGGCAAGTGTATTGAGTTGCCTTAAAGGAACTTTGGTCGCTGTAAAAACTGGCGGTTAAAATCACAAATATTTATTTCCTCCTTTATAGAATACCTTGGTACATTCCGCATTTCATCTTTTCTCAAACTGTTTGATACAGCTAGTAGTTGTCTTATGTTGCATGGAAGTAGTGTCATCAAAGGTAACCAATCACTTTATAGAGAACAAAATTACCACCCAATCACAATTCCTTATTCCACTGTGAGGTGAACATCAAAGTGTATGTTTATTTAAGTTAAAATAGCTTGTAAACAATGTTACCTCATGTACCTCAGGAAATGTGGAAATGTACTTGTGATTCACTGGTTAGCAAGACAAAATGACTATATAGAGGTGGATTTTGCTAAACATGCTTGATATGATATTCACACAACAATTTTTTGTACATACTACTTACTGTAATTGATTAATTGAAAACCGGACTACAGGCTACATAACTTTCCTAATATCATTGTCCGGCTAATATTGTTGTCATGTGTAGACTAAAAAAAGTTCTTACTGCATAAATTTTTTAGTTGAATCAACTTTTCTGTTGGCAGGTTGCGCTGTCGCCTCACAGCAAGAAGGTCGCTGGGTATGTTTGCATGTTCTCCCTGTGTTGGCGTGGGTTTCCTCCGGGTGCTCCAGTTTCCCCCACAAGTCCAAAAACATGCGCTATAAGTGAATTGGGTAAACTAAATTGTCCGTAGTGTATGTGTATGAATGAGTGTATGGGTGTTTCCCAGTGATGGGTTGCAGCTGGAAGGGCATCCGCTGCGTAAAACATATGCTGGATAAGTTGGCGGTTCATTCTGCTGTGGCGACCCCCAGATTATTAAAGGGACTAAGCCGAAAAGAAAATGAATGAATGAATGAATTAACTTTTCTGGTCATCTCAACTTTCGGTCAAACTGACTAAAAATATAATAAGTTAAACTTTGTATAACTAAAAATGGGTTGAAACCTGCTAAGCATTTGTTGTCATGACTTTTTGTCTTATAATTATTTTACAGTTTTACAGTAGATACTTTTATGCATGCAGTGGGGTTTGGTTGATAGTGTCTGTCTGTCCAGTATTCTAGAGAAATCCAGTCACCCTAATCAAACGTCTAATGCAAAGCTCAACAGATTAAACAGTAAATGATGTTGATGTAGAAGTAGGCGTTTAAAGAAACTACCAACATAACCAAACGTATGCAAAATGATGATAAACACACCCATCCATTCATTGACAAATGGCTCCAGCACCTGCTTTCATGGCCCTCTCGTCTGCTATTAAACCACGCTGCACTTCCTGATCATGTTAAACACGCCTTTAGATTTTCCCTCCGAGCCGCCGGGTGGCCGCAGGCTTGCTTTTTCCTCTTAAAACAGCCGTTTGTACTTACAGTACCTTGTGGGGGAAAACACATTAACATGGCAGACTTCCTCTTGGGAGGAAGCCAGGAGCTGCTGAGTGTTCAGAAAAGACAGAGTCATGCTGAGAGAAAGAGCAGTGTGTGTGGTACTGACGTTTCAGAAGGCTTCCAAACGTGATGGACTGCTTTGACAAATGCTACTGTTTGCTTTCTCTTCCATAAAGCATCTGAATGAAGGATTTGTGCTTATGAATATTGTTTGTTGGGTTGCTTGCGATGGGATTGTAATCAAATGTATGTTTGTTGTGCTCGTGGCTGTAGATATTGCATCTTTCTGCTGCCTTGCATTTGTTTGCTTTTACAACGGATGTGGTTTTGCATCTTTTGATCTCATTATTTGAGTTTATTTATCTTGTTTATATTCAGTGTTATACTACACTGTTCTGTGCTATTTATGAACCATGTTAGAGTTATTATAAATACGTGCTGTATATTGCTTCACACTGGAAATGATCTAATCGATGAGTCACTTATAACAGTTCTGTCAGGAATGTGCTCAGGAAGTGTTTGCCGAGCTTGTGGATTAAAGGTAATGTTGTTAATTAAGTTTAGTTTCTGGCATAGCTGATTGAGACCTCATTGTATTGTCTGGCCTGTTGCATGAAACCGGTTTGGGTTAAAACCAGGTAATGTATGCATTTAGTTTGAGCAAACTCTAAGTTTTTGTTGGTTTTGTCAGATTGGTAACTTGCCCTACCTAGCTAACCTGCTCCAGAGCTTGGTTCGAGATTGCAAAATCAAACTGGATCAAGTTAAAAATTGTCAATTATTAATGGCTTTAAATTAAAATGTACATTTGAATATTTACATATACCTTTTCTTTAATATATAAAGTTTTAAAAATAACTGTTGTTTGTGAACCTAACTATTAAAATCATTGATTTGAAAAAATTCTGACATTCTGACCCTCTCTTGCAGAAATGAATCAAACTGATCCTCTCATGTGTCGTGATTGGCTGATTGCTGCACGTGTCACTCTTTTAGAACACAAACTCTGGAGTAAACCCTGAGCTGTTAGCTGTGACCCTGAACAGATAACCTTTATATCAAGCATTTATATCAAAAGTGTGAAATCACTTATTCTGATCTTCACCAGTTTGCTTTTGTCAACCTGAAACTTACTCTGCAGCCCAGATTTTGTGTTGTGCAGGAACCACAGATGGCTTTTTTGTTTTTGCAGATAGCGGTTGACTTGCATTTTATGAATCACCAAGGACCACAGTTTCAGTTAAAAATCTTCTTTAATGTTTAACCAAAAAAAACACCTACAGGAGGCAAGTAAATTACCAACACATTTGATGAACTATGCCTTTAAGCAATCTAGAATATAGTTATCCAGAACTAGGCATTAATATGTGCTTTACAAATGGGGCCACATAATACACATGCTAATATGTGTTCCTTAATTGAAAGTATTGCCTAAATTTTCAGTGTCCTACAGAGAAGTGCCGGACAAGTGTCAAACAACATGGTAACAATTTATTTAAAATCCATATCAAGTTGTCACAATGCTTATGTTTCTAACTGTTTTATGATTTCATCATTATTCAAACTGCGGCATAAACAACTCCTTAAACATTGAAGCTTGTAAACCAGGAGAAGCCTTAAAGAGGAGCCCTGGAGCAAAAAAAAAAAGAGCATCAAGTTTGTATGAGGGATTCTGGGAATAGGCACATAAGAAAGCATACATTAATATATTGCAGTGCTGTGTATGTGTGCGCCAGAGAGAGAGAGAGAGCTCATCCTCTTAGAGCTCTGCTTGGTTACATGGGCCTGTATGCTCGACGAGAGATCTGCATGGGGCTCAGAACCGGGAGCTTTGTTGAAATGCAAAGCTAAGCAGTCAACACTGCTCTACATTTCTGAAGCATTCCCAACAGACGTTGCAGTCTTTGAAGCATTTCTGGGCCAGGGATACAGCCTTGTTTATTCAGTGCATCTGGAAAAAAAAAGGAAAACAGTGTGAGAGAGAGAGAGAGAGAAGAAAAACGCAGGCTATTTTTTTGTTCCCTCGATACAGTGAAGTGTAACTCTCTTTGACGTCTCAACAGAAGGCCTTGTACTACAGCACTTACTGCCAGATGCCTTGATAGAAACACCCTTGTCAAACAGGAAAAGAAATAAATGCTTCATTGAACTAAAGCTGGGTTGGAGGGGGTGCCCGGGTGTTACTTCCCACCTTGTGTGTTTTCTATGCCACGTCGTGTATATGTGTGTGAGGGAGACAGTTGCTTTAAATGGGAGAGAGGATTAATTAGATTGGATATCTGCGTTTTTGGTTAAATGTTTGTACTTTTAAAGGCTCGTAACTGTAACAATACATGTATTGCATTGTGGAGATTTATTGTCTGTTACTTTAAGCGCTGGACTTTGTTAAAGTTTAATAATAATTTATTCTTCATTAGCTAGGAAAAAAAGGCCTAAATTAGATTCCAGTGATATTGTTTCTCAATGTTGTTACTGTTAAGTTGTATAGTTTGATTAGTATATATTTACATTAGAAACAGTAACTACATTAACTATATTAATGTCAACACTAACAATTTGTTTATAAGTGCAGTTTTGTTGAGCTGCTTTGTTTATGATAGTTGGTTGATTCTGATTGGCTGTTTGAGTTTTAAGTATTCATAAGGTGGAAAAGGTGGGATGATTGTGATTACATGCTATTGTTTTTCTGTTTTGTTATTATAGTTGCATGTAAAGTCTATATGTGAGAGAGAAAGTTGCTTTAAACAGCAGATTGTTGTAGAAGAGCAATTGTACAACATCTTGACTTTCCATTAGTAGTTTGTAATTCTTAAGCCATGTTCACACCAAAAACAATAAATACATTAGCATTCATTACAACCATGCTTTCAGATATGTACAGAATGTCACGTGTACACAGCATAAGGCCAATGTTTTAATTTCAGAAGAGTTAACAAATCATTATTTGGTGGAATAACTCTGTTGTTCTGACCAACTGTAATTTTCTGGACAAAAAGAAAAATATTAAGTAGAGAAGAACTTCAAAGAATAAAACAAATCCCAGTGTGGGAAGACTTTTGGTCGTATGTGACGATGTCTTGTGACACAACTTAAAATTGCTCACCAGGTTTTCATTGTAGAATTGTACTTTTGTCCATGGTTACCACTGTATACATCCTGGCTTTACATTTAGTAGGCCTACCAGTGATTATTTGTAATATGTGTTTGTATTATTTTGTCATGAACCAGAAGAAAACAATAAAAAAAACTTGAATAAAAAAATAATAATAATAATAAAACAAAAATAAAAATGTTAATTAAAGCCATATCTAATAAATACAGTTAATCCAGAAACAGAATCTTCTAGTAGTCTCATTTTTGTTAACTACATTAACTCTTTAAACTTGCGCTGATGTTAAACATTAAATGTAGTTCTGCCTTTTCTACTTTCTATTTTTCATGTCACAGATGTTTGTGTTTGTTCTTTCAGGCACATCCTCTGCAGCGCCAAGTAGAGTATGGGAGGATTTACATTCGGGCTTCTTAATCTGTGTAAGCGAACCTGTTTCAGGATGTAATTCACATGGTATGTCTTTTGATTCGGATTAGTTTGGGCAATCCTCTTACCCGCTGGCTCAGTATAACTTATCACTGACGGGGCTGTCTCGTGGAACACAGCAAATCCACATATCCATCCCGCCCAGACTTCCAGCCCCTAATTCTAATCTGTCTAAATCTGATCGGAGACTTTAACTTCCAAATACCTCTTGAAAGCCACGGCTCTCTGGGTAGTTCATATGAGGGCTTTATTTTGATGTGAAAACGTGGTCGAGGACACACGCAGCGTCATTTGAACAATGTTAATTGTGATTTTTAATCTGCCTTTTGCGATTGTCAGACCTTGTTGGTGTGTGTGTGTGTGGGAGATTGAAACTGTTTTCGATGAATAATTACGACCGCGTTCCAAAAGTGTCGTCGCCCTGACCGTAAAACATTGGTTATGAGTGTGAAGACATGCATTAGTCCTTTTTACACTGACACAGCTGGCAGTGACACCTAAATTGCAGATTTAAGGCCAGTGGCCCACTCATATCCATGTGCTTTCTTCATCTAGGTTGGTAATACATCTTGTTGAGATAGATTTAAAAGCAGGACATGGCTTAAAAAGCTTGTAGCGGATGTCACTGGCCATTTCTCTACTTTCTTTTCTCCCCCCTCTTAATTTTTTTTCTCTCTCTCCTTAGTGCTTTGACTTAGAAATACCATGAAATATTTAAATCCTTGAGTCATATTCTTTATCCTTTAAGGTTCTTTATAATTCAATAAACAGGATTAAAGGCAGAGCAGGCATGCTCCACTTTTCTGTGTCAGCCGCCAGGCCACAAACAGGCTCTTATTAAACGTTGTAAGATTACGCCTTAATCTCGCTGAACACATGTTGGGAGGAATAAAACCAATTTTATTTCAGAAACGGGAGTCCGCGGCTCTCTCCGTAATCTCATCGCCATGCCGTCAAAAGGAAAAGACGCTGTTATGTGTCAAAGGCAATGTGAGGGTGTCGAAGGAGGGTTGAAGACAAAAGATGTGACATGCGGTGCGATTCTCCTTCTTTTACTCTCTCTTTCTCGCCTCCCACATGCGTTCACATACACACACACACACCTGTTTTCCAATCAGGCCTCCTCCCTCTCCCCTTGCATGAGCCTGCTTACTTTAATTTGCTTCCCAATCATGCAGGATTTGGTGCTGTGGTCCCTGCGCCCAGTGCGAGGCTGGTGTGAAGATGACGATAAGTTAAAGCCGTAAATCCTTGCCTCAGCTGTCTTATCAGGAGCTGCTGGGGCGAGTGGCATGCTTTAATGGAGGCGGCTCTCTGTCTGGGATTTAACTCCAATCGCATTAAGACTCGCCTTCACCACTGTGCCTGATTTCTTTTCTTTTTTTTCCCCACCACCTCCTTTTTTTGTCATCATCATCATCTCTTTCTTTTTTCTCATTTCTTTTTTTTTCCTCTAGAAATTCAAGTTGTAGCATGGATGTAGGGAAATTCAACTCATAAGCTCTCCCGCAGTTAATTCTCTGTGTAGTCATTTGTCTTCCTGGCGTTTTTCTGGCTGCTGTTCGGCAGCAATCGTGAAGAGGCGATTTAATAGCAAATTACTTTGCTTGCTTTTGTGCTGATATTGTTCCTTAATGGACTGAAAGGGAATTTGGAAGAGCCATTAAGACGAGATTGTTAAAACTGACACTGTAAAAGATATTGGACTTGTCATAGTGCTTTTAAGACATTGTTAAAGCGCTTTTTAACGTCTGTACTCCTGTTCCGCTGCATCTGAAGATTAAAACGCCTTTCATCTGAAAGTTTAGTGCCTTAGGCTGCATTCATACTGTCAGTGTTTGGGATTGACAGCTGCATTTATTTACAGGTGTGAGTCTCAATGTGGCCTGTTCACACAACAGTTTGCAATAGCAGTTCAAACACTCTATGTAAGAGGACTATAAAACTCAAAGATTAATTCACCATTTGTTTTATGAATTTTCATAATATGTATATTTTTTTCAATTGTGTTGTATACATAACTTGATAATACTTTGACATTTTTCTCTACACTTCAAATTAGTTTACGTTGTACAACATAAGGCCCGAGTTTTGCAAAGCTCTGTTCACGACAAACCTTATTTTTAACCTTATTAAAAATAAAAAAAACATGTAACTGTAATACCCTCACCTCTTCTATATGTGTGTATTTTGTCATTCTAACATTATTTTATTAAAATGACATGAGTATTTCTACCTTCAATGGCCATAATGGTCAAATTGACCGCATGCATTTTAGCATCCGCGTTTTCCCATGCCTTTGAATATGCATGCCTCTATAGCCTAGGAACATTCTGCAAACAAAAACATAACTTTAATTCAGACATGTCTTTCAAAACAACATTTTCACTATGGTGAAAAAAACATTGCTCTCCCGCTTGCCGGACAAAGTGAGGTATGCACCTTCACACTTGTATGTGATTATAGGCTATATTACAAAAGAGATTGTAATTTGAATGACTTCATAAAACATGATGACAGACATTCAAAGCTTAATTCTAAAAATTCTATTCTGTACAGTCATATGAATGGTCTGAAGAACTGCTATGGCCATTAGAATTCTGGTAGTTTCAGTGTTGATATTTGCATGCCTTATGTGAACAAGAGAAATTACACAACATTTGAAGAAAATAAGGTGTTCTTTGGTTGTGTTAACTAATGTGCTCTCTAACAGAATCAGGACATCTCTGCTCTTTCCTGTCATCAATTATGATGACCCTTGGTTTGTTGGTCCAGATAGCTATGTCACTTCAACCCAGCTGATCCTGTCTATTTTCAGTCGAGCTGAGATCACCTAGTTCAGGTGACAATGGATCGATTATTTTGGCAAAGCACAATTGATGTATATTCTTACACAAGTCAAACACAGCCGAAATGCTCCAATCGAGCTAGATGTGCAAACACTTAGATGCGCATGTTTACACCTTTTACTACTAGTTCTCGTTTAGGGAAGCATCTAGAGCAAAGCTCTGCTTAGTTCCAGTTCTGAAACCTTGTGCTATCAGCCTTGTCTCATCAGGTAATTAGCTTGTAGGCCTAGCTCACGTTATCCTTGACCTGACATAGTGGGCTTAGTGTGTACTGAAGGCTTAACACAACTCTAGCATCCTTGGCCTGACACTAATAAGGTCCCATAGCTCAGTCACACAACAACAACCTGGCCCATGTGGCGCTCCAGTGCCTGAGGTTGCGCATAGCTGGCGGGAGTCTGGCCAAAATGACAGCGAGGGCTCTAGGGAGAGCCAAACTGCTTTTGGTGTTATCTCGCGTCACAGACGCGGTGACTGTCTGTGTGTTGATTCAGGTGCACCACACTCTGCCGCTCAGCTCTAAACTCCTGGGCCAACTCGAACTCTCTGCTGCCTCTCAGGCAAATGCCAAAACAAATCTTATCATAATTAGCAG
The DNA here is from genome assembly GCA_903798115.1 of Danio jaintianensis. NCBI lineage: Eukaryota > Metazoa > Chordata > Actinopteri > Cypriniformes > Danionidae > Danio > Danio jaintianensis. Next base: position 17,223,883 of record CAIGQV010018227.1, read on the forward strand.
TAATCCAGCTCATTACCGTCTGCCTAATTATCCTATTAATAGCACTTCCTGGGAGAGCTTGTTTGCCACGCAGGCAAATGTTTGTTCCCAAATTAGCAGACAAGAAGACAGCTCCATTGTTCAAACACAGGGCTTTGACAATGCAGAGCAGGCTAGATTAGTGACACAGAGAGGAGGAGCTCTCCATATCACTCTCTCTGAGGCTCTGAGGTACAGCAGCTCTGTGCCCACTTTAACCAGCTGCACTACTACGGTCTTCTTGGTGACTACACTCTATCACAAGCGTCTTGTCTGATTTAAAGTTCACATGAGATCAAAACTTTGAATCATACTTGTAATGGAGGCCAGCTAGTGTGATTCAAATCAGGCTTGGGGTAAAGAGAGTAGAACATTTCTAAAAGCAAAAGTTTCTATTCCTATTATTATTATAAATGAAAAGTCTTTGCCATCGTAAACTTTTACAGTGACATCCGATATTCCACTTCTTAAACCAAATGACTACATACAATATCCAATTAGTTCCCAATACATAAATCCAGTCTCTGCCTACATTTATATTACTGAAAAGATGAGTCAGATGTGTTGTTATTTATTTACTCTTGTTTTGTTCCAAACCTATGACTTTCTCATTTAAGGTAATACAAGAAATAAATGTTTTTATCTTATTCATTTAAATGGAAAGGGTTTATGACTGTAAACTTTTATAGTGACGATCCTTTTCTATTAAACCTTTTCTTAAATTCCAGCTCTACTGGTTAAATTGTCTGACTACGTTGTGACAGTCACTGTACACCCTACAGTGTGTTTCCAATACATAAATCAAGTCTTAATCTTCAGTACATCTTGTTCAGAGATGCACTGAATTTCGCCTGCTGAAAAATATTAGATTTGGACGTTTGGCCTGAAAAGTGGAAACAAGGCTATACTGTGCCACACTGCTCAGTTTCACTCTCCCTCCACACACTGTCACTGCGTGGTATGAAGCATATTTCACCCTAGATGTGGAAAGTTCAAGTTTTATTTTTATAGAGCTTTTTTTTTTTTTGCAATAATTTAACCCATTGACACCCATTCATTTTAATACGTTGCCATGCTGACCAAAGCACAAGACTAGTGGAGCTCAGCGTCGACTAGATTGCACACATGCTGCTGTCAAAATTCAAAATAGCTTGATGTTCTGCTCACATACACACAGACAGGGCATTTCTATGTAGTTTAGTTCTTGCTGCTTACAATAGCGCTACAGTGCTACAATGGCAACACTGAAATTGACACCTCTCGACTTATTCATTGTCAATAAAATGTTACTGTCAATAAAATTTGGTTGTTTTATTAGCAGGTGTTTTTAAAAAACAGCATAATTTAGTTGAATTAAAAAAGTTTTACAACATTATGTAATAAAATAATAAATGATTATTACAAAGAATGGTAACACTTTATTTTGATGGTCCATTTGAGTATTAGTAGACTGTCTGCTTAATATCTGTTGATACTGCTCCTTCAACAGACGTTTAACTGGCTATAAGAAACTTTGCAAGTACATGTCAACTTACACTAACCTCAACCTAACAGTCTACTTATAATCTAATGAGAATTAGTTGGCATGTAGATGCAATGTAACTTAAATTCAACAAACGGACCATCAAAATAAAGTGTGACCTTTTGTTGCATCACTAATTTTGTTGAATATCCTGTTTCTCACTGAAATGATAATCAGATATGACTCTACTTATTTACCCTCATCTCGTTCTAATCCTTGCTTTCCTATATGGCATATTATTATTATTATTATTATTATTATTATGTTTTTGTTCATACTGAAAGTCAATATGGTTCAAAACAACATCTGTAAAAAGTTGTCAATTACCATTAATAAAAATGAACAAGCTCTAGAAAATATTTGAATCAGACCTTGGTACTTTGCAACTGCGTGTCAACAAACTCTCATTAAAGTATTAGTAGACTGTTTGGTTAGGGTTAGTATAATAAGTTGACATGTCCTTGCGAAGTTACTTATTGTAGAATGTCTGTAAAGAGACAGAAGCGTTAGCAGATATTAAGCTGACATCTTACTAATACTCTAATAAGTTGAAAATGTAGTTGCAGAGTAGCTTATAGTCAACAAAATGGCTGAATGGGACCATCAAAATAAAGTATTACCAGTAACTACCATTTAACATGTATTTACGTCACTGAATAAAATCTGTTTTAAAATAAAATCTGTGAAGTGTTACCAAAACATTGACCCTCTTTGGCTTTAATTATATGGATGATAGACAAAAATGTATCTTATTTTGGGTTGTATTAAAGAAAACAATGATAACAAGTTTTGAATGACTTTATGGTGTGCAAATGGTGACTTCACGAGAATATTTTTAGTTGAACTCTCCCTTAACCAACACGGAGTGTGTAATTAGAAAGTCATCATCATTATTGTTTTCAGACTGGACCACTTGTGGTAGTGAGTCACACACATCGAGACATGCTGGGCTTTGTGATCTCAACATAAAGACGCCTTTTTTTAAATGCAACCGTAAGTGATCATGGGAAAGTAGTATTAACAGTTGGTTTGTGCCTTTGCAGGTAGAAGTAAAGGTCAGGCTGTGCCAGATCCAGAGGTGTTGGACCAGGTGGTCTTCATTATGGTCACTGATGCATGCGCAGAGAAAACTAATCTTGAATGAGTGTTGCGCAATTAGCTTCAGGTAATCCTCAACACACACTGTCAACGCTGATCTGTTTTTAATTCCGCTCTTCTTGGTTACCTGTTTTTGGCACAGCCTTAAAGCTGAGCCAGAGAAAAGTCCCTTTAGGTCAGTTTACTCTGTGGTCATGTTGAACAGTTTGATGTTTTCCATATATGTAATAATAGGCATGCTCCTATGCTTTCATCTTACTGAAGAGAAAAAAAAAAAAAGAATATCTTAGATGGCCTGAGGGTGAGTCAATTTTTTTAAGGCTGAAATATTCTTCTATATAACTAAAACTACTTTAAGAAATAATCTTGAGTAATTAAAGAATCAATAAAATGTTAGTTAACGTAAAAATAACATGTTAACTAATCATTATACATAAAAGCTTGACTATTATGTTTAACATAACACACACTGTTATACATAAGCTAATCATACACAAACCGATCATATGAATTCATATGAATAAGCAGTAACACTTTAGTTTAGATCATGGTATTAACAAACCATTAACTAGCTTAATAAACTACTAATTAGCTGTTTATTGGTAGAAGTTGGGTTTAGGTAATAGGTAGGATTAGGGATGCAGAATAAGATCGTACTTTATAACTACTAATGAACAGTTAATATCTTAATAATATGCAGGTAATAAGCCAGTAGTTAATAACATGACTTGTGACCTAAACTAAAGTGTTGCCGAATAAGCCACTAAATTAAAAAGTGCTGGAAATTAAGGACTTTTTTTTACAACAATTGCCATGTTAAATGTTATGAGCTTCCTGTCACATACAATAGCTTGAGTGGAGGTGAATCATTTCCCACACCCCTTTTTTACATTTTGATTCAAATTATAATAATAATCGGACTTATTATGATTAAGATGATAAAATAAGATTAGAATTATAATATTATGTAATGTTGTAATATTAAAGGTCCCGTGAAATTAAAATAATTGTTTTTTAGATGTTAGTTTCAGTCTGTTACTTTTAAGGATATCTATTAGCTAGTGTGCCTCAAAACAGTGACAAAAATTGTAAAGCTTGCAGTTTGTCACTTCCGCCTAAACCGATCAACAATTTTTTTCACATCACCTCATACTACATTTTCTCATCAAATCTTGACCAATCAAATACTCTCTAGCATCTGACATGTCCTGCCCCCTTTAAGACACTTTTCATTTGATGCGGAGCTCAACCACTCTCACTGGCAGAGCTGTGATAAAACGAAACACTATAGGCTGTTTTTTTTTAAAGGGGAGGAGCTTCTCTATGTCCCACCCTCTATACATTTTTCAGTTAAGAATACACATCAAACATCAAATAAAAAAATGCTCATTTCAAAGCACTTCCCGGGACCTTTAATGTATATTTCAGTCTGTTGTAGTTGTTATATTTTAAATATTTAGTCTTTTTGGCATTAAAACAGTACTATAAGTATTTATACGCACAGAGAAGAATAGTGCTGAAAAGGTATGGACACAGCTACTTTTGAAATTGACCTTACCAACTATGCAGTCTGTAAGTCTGTCTATATGTCTGTAAATCACTTTTGTCTGTAAATCATATTTTTTTAAAATAGCGCATTTGTTCGTTTGGTAAATGTGGTGTTTGTATACAGCCCATAGGGTAAGCAATGCTGTTATTCTTTAATAAGAGCTCCTTGTATATTGGCTGCTCAAAATTAGTGTTTTCCTTATAATATAAAAAGTTTAGAGGCTGAGAGCAATTACTTGACCAACTCTTTCCGCTCTCCAAACCTTAGAGTTTTTTTTTTTTTTACGAGTTTACTGAAAACCGCTCTTTGTAAACTAACACACACACTGCAGACCACGAACATGCTCCACCAGCTCCATATATAATAAATTACTCTCTTTTCTCTCTCTCACACACACGCACACACACACACTCAAACCCTGTCACGGTATGAATAAGCAATTCTTGGCCTGTGGAACCAGCAGTTCTGTCAAGCCATTGATGTACAACATTCTGGCCTTTGTTCCCCTGTACACAAACACAGTTGCCACATTAATATTTCACAGGAAATGTACTCTCTGCTCCTGATTTAAAGCCCTTTCTTGTTAACAGCGCTGTTTGCCTCAGTCGGCCGCTCTGACGTATGCGGCTTACAGGCCTGCATTTGTCCCTGACCGTGCACTGTTGTTTAGGATCATGCCATATTTATTTTTCATAGCAAAGTCTTTTGGGTAAGTGAATTCAAAATGAAGAAGCATCTTTTTGGTCATGTTTCCTAACCACTCTAACTTAAGTGTAATTAGAAATCATTATGCCCATCTGAGCTTTGCTAGTAAGGTTCATAATTTCTACACATTCCATTGTTTGTTAATGCCAGTGTATGATTGCTTGTAAATGGCCTGGGGTTTTTTTTGTCGGCCATGTGTGTGTGTTTGTGTTGTGATAAAGTCAATGTAGTGTGATCATTTGTCATAAAAGAAACGGAAGCACTGTAGAACCCAATAAAAAAAAAAGACAAGGGATCAATAGATTCTCCCCGCAAGAGTGAAACATAACAGAAGCAACTAAAGCCTTTTATGAGAGAAACAATACATTATTCATGGCAAACTCTCTTTTGTTCTGCTTTGTTGTGTCTTATACAGATGGGATTACAGAAGGCTAGATCTTGGAAACATATGAAAGATTAATACGTGAAGGGGGACATGGTTTGCTTACGAAAGGACTAAATAATTATTCTTTCACAGTGAGTGGTGGAAGAGCTCCAGAGATGGAGAACTGGAGGTGCACTTTGACTGCAGAATGAGAAGGTAAAGTCAGAGCCGACCGAGAGTGACCTTGATCTGGCAGACACCACTGAGTTTAGATCAGAAACCAAAGACTTTTAGCTCTTCAGTTAGATGGTTATCTTAAAGGGTACGTTCACCATAAAAAGAGAATTGTGTCATCATTTACTCATACTTATGTCATCTTAAACCATGAGAAATTTGTTCATCTTCGGAACACAAATGAAGATTTTTTTTTTCCCCAAATGCGAGGAATTTCTGTTTCTCTACTGAAAATCCATTCATTGTCTTTCGGCTTAGTCCCTGATTTAACAGGGATCGCCACAGCAGAATGAACTGCCATCTACTACTATGTTTCACGCAGCGGATGCCCTTCCAGCCACAACCCAGCAATGTGCTGGGAAACACCCATACACTCTCTCAAAAAAGTCTCAAAAAGCAAAAAAATTAGCGTAATTAATTATATTAAAAATAATTAAGTAAAAGCCCTAAGTGCTTCTCAATATGTAATTATAATACCACAAACCCAGGCTGATTGGAAATACGTGCCTCAGCCTGTATTTTAGCAGAAAGGTCAAATACACTGCTCCTTTGTTGCACGTTTCAGATGATAAATCCAATAGAAATCACTGTTTACATTTTTTTCAAGTCTGAACTAAATTACTTGGGGAACGTTTTGTTATGTGTTTCAAATACACGTCCACGAGAAGGCAGGGCTTTTCACTTAGACCAGCGGATCACTGATTTAAATCCTTCCTTACACCAGACTAATAGTGTTTTCAAAATAGTGTTTTACCTTGATTTTACATTGCTAGAAAAGTACCAGAAACATGCCAGGAAAGTTGTCCATATGGAGATAGACAGGTGAGGCAAACGATTATAAATCATAGACACCATTAAAGTTGTTTTGTGGTATTTATTTGTTTTTGTGCAATGAACTGCACAAAAATAATCTTTTACTTGATGATAATATGTCACTGTAACTGTCATTGCTGTGAAAAGGAACAAAAGTTGTTGGCGCCATACTGCGAGCCTGTGTTGAATCATCACTCACTCTCCTTGTAAGATCAAAATTATTACAATACTCTAAAATAATAGTGAAGTACTTGAGTAGTCAATTAAATTACACTAAAGTATTTTACACCTCTGTCAAAAAACACACTTTAGCTTTTTTTTTTTTTTCCAAGAGCTGTTTTTATTTTTTATTATTATTGTTATTATTATTATTGTTATTATTATTATTATTATTATTATTTTGGATAAACATACTTAAGTGAATCACATGAAATGACATAAAATGTGTTCACATATGAAGTGTTCTCCTTATTTAACACTCAGAAAGGCTAATGTTGAAGTTGGAGTCAAATTTAGGCTAACAAAAAAACGAATGATTTAAGTTTTATTTTAAAGAGAGACATTGAGTAAAAAGAAAAACACTGGGAACTGGTTGTTACATAATTCAGCTGCTTGGTTTTTATTTACAGTGCGGAATTTTCAATGCAACTTTAAAGTTCCTTTTTACTGGTTATTTCAGTTGGCCGTTTCTGATTATTAATCCATGGGCTTCAACCGCAGTGGACTGTAATGTAAAATGATAAACAACGAGGTCAAATGAGGACTGTTATCTGAGTTTGTACACACAGGTCAACCGTTTCCACCCAGTCCAGCCACATTTATAATCACGCCGCTGTATTCTGTGCATCATTGGCCTTCTCTATGAATAAATAACAACGTCAGATGTGAAGCGTCTGATTTAAAAGCTCATTGCGGTTCACTCTCACTGGTGGCCAGGCGTTTGTAAACAGATTGATATCCCATCGACTTCATTAAGGGGCTCTGTTGGAGCGTAATTGGCATGTCCCGAAGAGCAAGGTTAACAAATCCTTCCTCTGTCCTTGTCCATCATCAGACTGGCACATTAATTGATATGAATGCAAAGACGCACTCCCGAATGCCATAGAGACGAGCAGATGAAGCACTGAATAAAGAAAAACACACACACATACACGAACTGGGATAAATACAGTCGTTAAGGAATCCCGGCGTAAATGAAAATGAATTGATTTATTTTAATTGATTGAATAAAACACAACACGTCCGTAATCTTCGCCGAGACGTTGGAAGGAGGGCTAAACATTTGTCAGTCTTTATCTATTTTCAATTAGCTGGCTATAATGATTAATTGAGTGCTCAGAGTTATGGATGAGTTAATTAGTGTAGAGAGCTCATCTCATTAGAGCAGAGTGGCACACTCACCACATGCTGCAGAGGCTGCTCAGGGTGGCACAGTGCTTTCTGACTGCACGTGGCCACCTTCTTCAGGCTGTCGGTTAATGACACACTGCTGCTCTTCTTCGCCACCATCACCAAGGGAGCAGGGTGCAGTGGCCGAATGTAATATAATATGATCTAAATATTAAATATGAAAGATAATGAAGCACTATACAGCCATGTTTGCATTTTTCTTTCACTGTTCCTGTTAATTCTGGCTCTTATCTACCTACAACATGCTCATGAAAAATTTGTTGCTTCAGATGAGGTTTCATGTGTTCAGGGATATTATAGTTTTTTTAATAGTTTAATTATAATTATATTTGTATTAAACAATATTTTATTTGTAATTAATTAATTTGTTATTGTTATATTGTTATTGTTTTTGCTACTGTTATTGCTTGTGGCATATTCAGGTTTACCATACAGTACAAGTCAATTGAAAGTTTAATTATATTGATAATTAAGTATATATATATATATATATGCAAAAGTTAAAAATATTTTTTAGAAAAATTTCAAATAAGCAAATAAACACAAATTAGAATCAAATGAATTTTACTAAAAAGAAAGAAATAAATTCAACAAATGAAAAAGAAAGTTTATTCATTTTCTTTTCGGCTTAGTCCCTTTATTAATCGGGTCACCACAGCGGAATGAACCGCCAACTTATCCAGCGTATGTTTTATGCAGCGGATGCCCTTCCAGCTGCATCCCATCACTGGGAAACACCCATACACTCTCATACACTATGGACAATTTAGCTTACCCAATTCACCTATACTGCATGTCTTTGGATTTGTGGGGAAAACCGGAGCACCCGAAGGAAACCGGAGCCAACACGGGGAGAACATGCAAACTCCACACAGAAAGGCCAACCAGCGACCTTCTTGCTGTGAGGCGACAGCGCTACCCACTGTGCCACCGCACCGCCCGAAACGAAATATATAAACATATTTTTTTAGTATATTCATTTGATTGCAAATCAATATTTCAGCATCAGTATTCCAGCTTTAAGTTCTACACAATCCTTTAGATTTCATTGTATTTTAGCAATTTGGTGCTCAAACAGTTGTGCTTATTTATTTATTTATTTTTGGAGACCATGGCTCTTTGATAAAACTGAATAGAACACGTGTAACACCATTAATACTTTATGTAGTTTTGAGACATTTTTTGTTGTTGTTGATTTGTTTGCTTTGTCTTCATAGTTTTTATTTATTTTATTAATGCCTTTCCAGAGTTCTTTCACTGCCAGTGATGTGAATGCCTCTGTCCCATCCACAGCATATGCCCTTTAAATCTAAGAGCAGTTTTGCAATTTCTCCTAAAATTATTAAACTGCCCCCACACAATGCTCTCGGCTGCCCCAATCCACAAATAACAACACCTATGTGCTTGTGAGGGTTTCATATCTCCCCGGACCCAGTTGGCATTTACCACACTCCTTTATTAACAGCTCGCCGTGTGCCATTAACAATCCCTCTCATTCTGCACCTCATTCACCCTTCCTCAACCACACTCAAGACCTTAGATATCAGTAAGCAAGTGTTTTAACAGTAATCAATCTTGATGAGAAAGATCTGACAGCGAACTGTTGTCTCCTCGACTCACCTTTGCGTAACTCGCTCCAACCACATTGAGCGCCGACCACTTCTTAACTCTTGGCTAAGTGTTAATTAAGCACACAAGAGCTCAATAATTAAGATAACATGGCAATCGGATGGCGGATTCCTTTTTATTTTTTAATTATCAAGCCCTCGGGGTGTTACTCCGTCTTAATGAAATATGGACAATTTGACAAATCAGTCTCTCCTAACGGCGTTAATGCCTTTTGCATATTCATGGCTTTTTAGAAGTCTAATCAAAGTGGTTGTTGGGCCTCCCATGTGAGCGTGGCATGGATGTGTGTGTTTACGTCTCTCGCCTATGAATGATTCATGC
>CAIGQV010018227.1:17238545-17278999 GCA_903798115.1 Danio jaintianensis
GTGTGTGTGTGTGTGTGTGTGTGTGTGTGCGCGTGTGTGTGTTAGTGCGTGTGTGTGTGAGTGCGTGTGCGTGTGTGTGTGTGTGCTAAAAATTGGATATATACAGACTTAATCCTTTTAAAAATTATGCCAAAAATGTACTACAACATTAAAAAAAATTACTGCAACATATATAAAAAAATTATTAAAACATTATAAAAGGCTGTAAAAAAAAACATTAACTATACAGGGGAATACTGTTACATTTATTTTAAACAAATCTAAATCATTGTACAGTTTACAGTGAAAACAAATCAAAGAAATCTTCCAAATAAAAAATCTGATATTTAGCAGTTTACTAATATTCTAATTCTAATGTTAGTTGACATTTAACTGCAAAGTAGTTCACAGAATGTTAGAAGGGGGTCATCCTAATAATATGTCCAAAAATCCAAAAATAAATCATTATGGGATATTTTTTTCAATGAATGTGCAGTATTTCTCCCAACAGGAGTTATATCAAGTGACTTGTTTCAGATGTCTGGTCATCCAGCTCAAAGTTCACGTTGTCTGCACTTGTCGTGAACTTAAACTGTATGCTAACTCAAACACAACAGGCTGACCCAGGTCACAGCAGCAGCACTCAGTCCAGCTGGCACGACTTTCCAGGTAAAGATGTTGTGTTAGCGTCTTGACTGACTGAACTGAGTGACTGCACAACATGAATAAATGATCAGAGCGGAGAGGTGAGCCGGGCGACAGCAGGCTAGGCTGGATGGGATGACAGACACAATCTCACGTCTTTATTTTTTTCTTTCTCTCTAAGGAGACTGACTCACCAGCAAACAAGCCCCGCTGTCGGAAAAAGCCAGACAGCAGTGTTAATTAGAGGAGCAGGAAGATAGAAGCAGCAGGGGCAGGTAAAACACACACACGCACACACACAGATAGGATGTCTTGGAGGAATGTGATAGGCAGGTAGTCATGGCTTTTTTCAGACAGGAGATAAATAATTCTGAACTGTTAGCAATTAGCAAAGTGGGTGTTTTGTTTGGTGAGTAGTTTTTGTTACTGCAGATTTTTTTTTTTAAGGCTATTGTGAATGAGAATTATTATTTATACTTTTTTTATTATTATATAAAATAATTTCATAATATTACAATTACTTTTGAAAAGAAAAAAATCCAATTCCTATCCTAATATGTAAAGGATCTTCTGTTTTTGCCAATTTAATAGTCACTTTAGGGTTTTAAGTGTTATTTTGCCACAAAAAAAGTTGAAGATTTAAAAAATCATCAAAATCAACCTTATTGTATATCTTAGCACATTGTATGTGGCAATGGTTAAAAAATGAACAGTTGAACCACTGTTAGCTTATTTTATTATGTTAAATTAGCATTAAAAACATAAATTGTCATGACACAAAAGCCTTAACTGATGTTATCAAATTGAACCATATTGGAAAGTGTCACTATGTTATGCAAAGCAGTTTAAAATAGCAGCCAGGCATTTTGAGCCCTGTGTCTGAGCTGCAGACAAAACTTTTCCTGACAGGTATCACAATGCAGCCAAACACTAATGTGGGCAGACGGCACCAAAGCCCAGCAAAGCCTCTGCTATTTGTGATGCCACAGATTCACTGTCAAGCGCACCCACAGACTGAATAACAAATCCCCCTCTCACAGCCTGGTCTAGACGGAGAGAGAGAGAGAGAGGTGGTGTTAAGTGTCTTATTAAAGGAGGATGATTGGAGCGGTGGCGATGGAGCCGGACCTGCCACATGGCAGTCATTATTACAATGATCACAAGAACCTCTCGTCGTGGATGGAATCGTATTTTAATCCACAACACATTATTACCGCAGCGAAGGGCAGGTCAGCTCTCAGACACATTTAAGTAGTGACTAAACTCTCCGGAGAGCTTATAATATTCCTCCACCCCACCTCAAACCAACCCCAGCGGTGAAAAAATTGCACATATTTTACATTAAAGCGACTTTTTTTCAGTATTATACAGCCGCAGTAATGAAGAGTCTAATGTAATGCAGCTACCGAAACCGTCCGTGGGGACGATGAATAATGCAAACCTACTTGTTCTTCGGGTTCGGCTGATCTCTGGAGCTTTTTCTCTCTGTATTGTCCATTATGACAGCCTATTATCTGGCCTTCAGACTGCTACCTCTCAGACGTTGCGCCCCGTCCATTTGTTACCCCTCTTGCCCCTGGTAACCTTCAACCAACTGAGGAGAATGATTGAGACAGTATTGTTATATAAACATAAGAGCCACAGGCCGAGAGAAAGAGGGAGGTGTCGCATATAAAACTTCAATCCCACAATGCATTGGTGCTGAGTACATTGCTCACTTCTCTCACTCTCTCTCTATATCATTTTTCATTAAGAGCCATTTAGGCTTTACTGCTTGCTTTGTCATGCTAAAGCCAAGCATCAACTTGCTCTCAGCGGTGATTAAAGATTCTTAAGAGGGAAAATCAATTCTAAAATTAGTGAATGGAGGGACATGATCAGATAAAATAAGTTGCTGTGCTGTAATATACTTATGAAGGATAAACATGTGATTGTGTGTTTTACTAAATGTTTTAAGCATTTAAAAGTATTAATCTTAATTAATGAAGTGTCGTGTAAACGCTGTAGTCCAGATAATTCAATTGTAGTTCTGCTTCATCCAGCATGTTTACAGTTAGAGTTGGCCTCTGCATTATGTGATTGAAACAGAGGTTAAAATTGGCTCTTTTTCATTATAAATATAATTTAGTTCTGCAATGGAAAAGCTGAATATCATCATGGTGATTCAAACCTGTGATTTTCTTTCTTACAAAGGAGATGTTCTGACATCATGTACTGTACATGCATACATGTAAAGTTACTACAATGAACTGTAAGAATTACCTGGCATGGTGAATTACATGACTGTCTGAACACAGGGGCATAGTGTTTATTTGTTTGTTTGTTTGTTTGTTTGTTTTGTTTTTGTTTTTTTGCATTGTGACAGCATTATTTTTTTGCCATGTGACCTGGTGCACAATATATTGTTTCAGCATCGATATTGCAATGTGCACATACGCAATAGTCACATCGCAGGAAGTGCAATGTTAAGTTTATATGTTGGGATTATATATTTACCAGGAGCCACAGTTCAGAACCAGAAGATTTTTGTATTTAATGAAGAGTTTAACCATAGTGAAGTGAAAGTTTATCATTTGCATGTGTTTTAAGGCCAGTGACTGTGTAAGCATTCAGGCACCAGAGTTTAAAGTATTCAGGCCTAAGAAATTGTAACTCTAATAAAAATGTATTTATTGAATTATTTATACAATGAAGACTATACAGTGTTATTTTATATTGGATTATTCCATTTCTGTGCCTAAATACTGTGATGTAAAATATTTCACTTCTATTTTCACAATAATAATCTAGAATAACCCCCTTAATCTTCCAGAATAATCCCAAATCAGTCCAATTTAATGAATTCTTTCCCAATAGAGCTATTGGGTGAAATTGAATTCACATCTCAATATAAATCGCAGCTAAACAAAATATCGCAATGTCAAATTTTTCCAATATCGTGCAGCCCTAGTATGCATTATAAATCATTTGTAGCCATTTTCATAGATCTCTATAAATGGGCATCATTTGGTATTTATGCAAAACAAAAGCAAAAAAAACTATATGCAAAACATTTACAAAATTAAAACACGTGCATTTTTAGTACATTGTTGTCATGTAAAGGTATCATAAAAGTAGCCTCATTAAGACATTATATACCAAGCCTTCTGAACCCAGCTAATTGCTTTTTGAACAATATTCAACAACTGAAGTTATTCTACTGTATGGATAAGAGCAGCTTTGACACTCAGCTATAATATTTCCTTTTGTGTTTCACAGAAAAAATAAATTTATGTGGGTTGACAGAATTGTCATTTTGATTTAGGGTAAGTCATCTTAAATCAGCACCTGCACTGACACTGTGTCAAAAATTATAAATCTAAGGTGGCGTGTCTAAGATGTACATGTGATGTATATGTGATATGTCACTGCTTTGATCATTCATTGGCTTCCGTGTGCGCGTGTCTGTGTCTGTGTCTGCTGTGTGTGCATGCATGTGTGTGTGCAGTTGATTGTGTCATTAGGTGAGCAGAACGCTTCTGTCTCTTGGCTTGACACCTCGGCCATCTTGGATCAATGCCGGTGGCATTTCTTAAATCAATGTAGCTTTAGCATTGCAGGGATTTATCTATAGACTCAACCCAAGACCAGAGAGAGGGAGCAAGCCTTATCTACTGACCTCAGTAATTACCCTGTCCTGCAGCTCTAATTCAAATGTGTTCTGACTGAGATAATTGCCTATTGGAAAGCCCAGTTGAATCTCACAATAATCACCAGCAACCCCTGCAGCCTAGCTTTGTGTGTGTGTTTGTATACATGTGTGTCTGTCCATGTGTGTGTAATGCCGCTGACACTGCTGTGCTGCCCAGGTCTTTCTCATCTGGTTAGTGTCCCACCGTTTTACGTGACAGGAAGAATCGAAAGTGCAGTTTGTGTTGTGCGCACCAACCGGTTGGTAACCCAGCCTCAGTCCTGCAGGGCTAAGGCCGGCTAATCAGAGCGCTGATAATATCAAGGCAGAAACAGAGAAAGAGAATCAGGAGGGGGAGGTGAAGGGATGGATATATTTATCTAGTTAATGAGAGGACAAACATGGTCGTGCTCCACAGGGAGAGGGAAGGGCCGAGGAGCCATGAGGGGATGATGCTGGACTGTTTGGCTTGGTCCCTGCGCCGCTCATTATATCAGCATCATCCTGCCCACCCGGTACTCACAAACACACACAAACACATCCTTTGATTAATTCATGAGGACAGGGAAAGAGTGTGTCTGTCGAGAGACCAGCAGCACACGTTTCCCTGGCTTCAAAACAGTGGACCGAACCCCCCCCCCCCCCCCCCTCGGGTGAAAAAATATCAGCCATACAGATGTGTTGTGAAACATTAATGGCTACTGCAGCATTTCCCCTACAGTATTAAAAAAGCCCAGCCAATTCTGTGTGTATGTGTGTGTTCACTTTTATTTTAATGCAGCACTTTTCATTGTTGTCAGCGTAAACACGGCAGGCGGTCTCACGCGTTCGTTGGTGCGTTGCCCACGCGTGTGTGCCTTTATCGATACTCAGCAGACGCGCTCTTTAAAGCTGCCAGAGGGAGGGGCTCTGCTGGCGCAGCCAAACAGGAAATGGGCCTGGATATGGATTGCTCCAATTGAATTAAAAACATTAGCTCTAGAACGATGGGGGTTCCTCGGGAAAATGTGGGGAATTAATTTGATTGCAGGAGCATGGAGAACCGGCTCTAATGGAGCATCAGGAGGGAGAGACAGACGGGAAAGAGACAAAGGAAGAAGCAGTGAGAGATAGACAGACAGACAGGCTGGAGATGGAGAAGTGGGGGGGGGGGTTGAGGAATAGCCAGATAGTTTCAAATTAACTGTCATCATGGGCAGCTCCATATATGATTACCCATGAGAGCTTGGAGTGTGGAGCTCATTTCCAGAGAGAGGTCAGATGAGAATGTGTGTGTATGCGTGTGTGTGTGTGCGTGCGTGCGTGTGCTGGTGTGTGTGTGTGTGTGTGTGTGTGTGTGTGTGTGTGTGTTGGCTGACTCGGCTTATCCCATGCCCCATCGTGCACTTCATTCCCCGACTCTCATTATCCCTGCTCTCGGGGGCACGAGGGGGTCGGACACGCACTCCTAATGATCACGCATAACCAAGCAACCAATGATTTTTCAATTAAGACAAATGGTTTAATTGCGAACAATTAATCTATTAATTTACTTGATCGGCACACACACGCACACGCATGCGCACGCTCTCTCTGTCTGATCTCATCTCCTGTCTTTGTTTACACAGGCGATGCGCTCCCTCCCTCTAACATGTGTGTGTTGTAGCTTAACAGGATGGTCGGGAGCGCAGGAGGTCAAGTAATGGCAGCCCGTCTCTGGTTTCACCTCCACATGTTAGTTCTGTTGTCAGCGCAGTGAGGTGGTGTGAAACAGACCCCAAGGCCGGTGAAAATAGATCAAGCTTGCATCCCCCGCCTCTTTCTTTCTTTTTCTGTGTGTGTGTGTGTGTGTGTGTGTGTGTACTGGGGCCATCAGTGCCACATGGTTACAGTCCACCAGGCATGACCAGCCATGCGTAAAGAGAGGGGGAAACTGACAGCTTCCAACAAAAGCAGCATGACAACTGAATGCTGTGTTTGCTAGTGATTGTAATGACTTATTATAATTGGTCTGCTTATCTTATATAATACACAATTGTGCATGATTGGAATGATTCCAGATTTTTTTTTTCCACCACATTCCTCCCTCCTTTTTTGTGGTGTGAATTAGGATGGCAGTGTGTAATTGATGTGACAAGCCAGAAACACTTTTGCCATCCTCTTTTTGAAAGCGGTAGGATGTGTTCAGGCTTTTTTGTAATATTATTAGATCGGAATGCATTCGGCCTCATTATCGTGGAGGTGGAAAATTTAACTACAAATGAATCATTAAATTATTCTAGTGACATGAAGCAAGCAATTTTAATTGTTATATCTCTTTTTTTTGTCCTTCAATAGCCAATGAATGCCTGTGTGGTTTGACTTTGGTGGGGAGGAAGGTGAGGTTTGCTGTTAAAAGAGGCTAAATGGATGACAGGCATTCAGTTGTACGCTAAGCCCACATTATGATGCTTAGACATGAATGAAGATGTGAAGCTTCACCAGATCGACTCACTGCACAGGCACCATGCAGTGATAAGATGCTCAGGCTTGGTTTCGCAACTGCCTTCTCAGATACAGAGGGGCTTTTTGAGGAGACATCACTGACAGCAATCATCTAACACCTGTTATAAAATAATTAAAAAATATTTTTTATATATATATATATATATATATTAGTAGACACTGGCAGAAAGAAAGGGAATGAGTGTGTGTGTATTCAGTGCTCAACATAATTGAGTACAACCCATTTTGAAAATTAATATTTTTATCAATTTCTCAGTGAATATAGGTAATATATTTTGGAGCATTTGAACAAAACAGATTTTTTCCACAGATATGTTTATTCAAATAATATTTTAGTCACCAAACATATTTAGAAATAGAAAGATAATACATCAAATTCATGCAAAATATTGGACATACTACAAAGTTTCAACAAAGTTTTAGAATTGTTTTGTTTTTCTTGAATTTTGCTCTTTTTACATTTTTTATTTAATATTTTTTCCAACATATAAATTTGGGTGTACTAATTTTGGACATTTCATTCATTCATTTTCTTTTTGGCTTAGTCCCTTTATTAATCTGGGGTTACCACAGCGGAATGAACTGCCAACTTATCCAGCATATGTTTTACGCAGCGGATGCCCTTCCAGCTGCAACCCATCACTGGGAAACACCCATACACTCCCATTCACACACATACACTATGGACAATTTAGCTTACCCAATTCACCTATAGTGCATGTCTTTGGACTTGTGGGGGAAACCAGAGCACCCAGAGGAAACCCACGCCAACACGGGGAGAACATGCAAACTCCACACAGAAATGTCTACTAACCCAACCGAGGCTCGAACCAGCGACCTTGCTGTGAGGCGACAGCGCTACCCACTGCGCCTATGCGCCGCCCAGATTTTGGACCGTTATCATAAGTTATTTTGTTAGATTAGCTACAGATTTGGCTTCAGTACTGACTAATCTAATGTATATGCACAAATACAATATTTTAAAGCTTTATATTGAACTTATTCTTTGCGTACGAACGGGCGCAGCCATTTGAATCTTTTTGGCTCAAGGCTTCTGGTCTCATTCACTTCCATTCATTTTTAGATGTTAAAAACAGCTTGTTATGCTGCTTGATGTTGCAAACTGATATTTTCTTATTATATTATTCCGCTTTGTCTGCATAGTCATGAACACATTTGTTTGTAGAGCAAGTAGTCTGACCGTTTTCTGCCGTTTATTATTCCTAATCATTTCTCCCATAGGCAACTGAATTGGAAGTTCTAAAAGAATTGTAAAAATGAGCGCACTTCAGCTTAGTCCCTTTATTCATCAGGTGTCACCACAGTGGAATACACTGCCAACTTATCCAGCTTATGTCTTACACAGCGGATGCCCTTCCAGCTGCAACCCAGTACTGGGAAACATCCATACACTCATTCACACACATACACTACGGCCAAATTAGTTTGTTCATTTCACCTATACTGCATGTTTTTGGACTGTGGGGGAAACCGGAGCAACTGGAGGAAACCCACGCCAACACGGGGAGAACATATATAGATATATATATATATATATATATAATTACACACAATTTATGATTTTACAATTTTAATAGCTTTTTATATATGATATATTTTATCTAAATTAAAATTGAATATATAATTATATATTCTAGAAGTTATATATTATATATATAAAATTATGCATCTATACAATCATGCAATATATGATGTATATATCTATAGTCAAGCCCGGATATAAATAATTTTGGGCTTGACTGTATATACACTGACACAACTTACCCCACACTTATCTGCATCTTGGATCCAAAAGCTTTTTCTTTGAACCAATAATATAAAAATACAGTATGTGCACCCAGGTTCACGTACAGCTTAATTTTAAACCTATTTGTGATTTTGTGCTTCATAAGGCATGTCACGGTGCAATCCTGCTTAATGCAAAACCACACAATGCAGGACAAAGGATCTCCAATCAACCATTATTATCTGACATCAGTGCACTGTAATGACTCTCAAACAATGGTAGAAACAGTTAGGGTTCGTTTCAAGTGTACACACACACTGATACAAACACATGAGCACTCTCTAATGGACGCCAATTGCAGCAGATCAGGCCCGCTGCGCTCATCTAATGCTGGGTATGTGCTTTGATCAACAGTGTGGCGAAAACTGAAAATTCTACACAGCCAGTGACCAACAACAGACCCATTTAGGATGACATAATGGTCTAGGCTGTCCAACTCTTGGCTCGCCGAGATGAATTGTGGTGAGTAGATATTTTTATGTGTCTTCCGCTGTACTACGCTATTCAAGTTTGTTTCCTGCATTTATAGGTTATGAGCAATGGTGGTTTGTGGATTTGGGTTGCGGTTGCTCGCTGTGTCATTTGGGTGATTTGCTATGAGATTTGTAGCGATAGCCATCAGATCAGTTCAGCCACCCCCTGCAGATTATGGACCGCTATAACTGCCGATTATGATGGCAGGTTGCTGTTTAGGAGAGATAACAGATTACACGAGGCACAAAACTTGATAAAAGATTCTCTGTGCGTGTGTGCGTGCGCGTGTGTATGTGTGTGTGGTTGAATACTCCTGAAGTTTTATTGGATGGTGATTCACGTCTGGCATCATTTTCTCCATCAGACCTGCAAGGTCTGACTAAAAACTAACATGATCAGTCATGATATGAATTCTGTGTTTTTACACTGAGTATAGATGGTAATATCTCAGACATGATGGCTAATTAGTAGAGACAAATTAAACAGATTTTTTTTTTTTAGATTTGAGATGAGTCACTCTGTCTTGAGTCAAATTTGACTCACGATTTTGAGAACTAACGCTTGCCAAATATTTGAAAACCTCTGATCAACAGTTGAGGCAATTTTTCCAAGACAACCTACAAAAGCGTTTAGCTAAGGTTCATTGGGCCTTAGAAATGTAGATACCAGAAGCACAATCCACAAGGATATAGACATATGGTTGATACTTCTTGAGGCATGCAAACTTTGGGGGGAAAATCCCATACTTGAAGAAGCGTTCCTTTAAGGAATACTAACAAAGGGGGATGTCTACCTTTAAAATAATGATGGATGGGTGAGGATGGTAAATGATGATATCCAGTATACTGGTAAACTGTAAAATACTGTATAAGGGTGTAGCTCAGTAGTTATATATGCCAAATTCAGTTTTTTCTTTATTCTTATTATTTTATGTTTCCACCCAGTAGCATAAGTTAAGACTTTTAGTTTGCAAACAGTGACCTGGACCTGTGTGTGATGCTCAGTTGTCCCTTGAGCTCCACTCTTGTACTGTACATACAGGTGCATCATTAGAGTGGAAACAGCAGAGCAATGGAGGACAGTGTCACCTTTCCAGCAGCCATATTATTTTACCTCATGCGGAAGGTTGCCCAGTAGACAGACTACCTGGCAGGCCCCCTGGGGAGCCCACTCTCCTCATCTCCACTCTCTCTTTCTTCATGACTTCTGGCGTCTCCCCTGAGAGCGCTTTCTTGCCTAACCTCCAGAGCGAGCCTCACATTAGCTGACATTTCCAGCAGCTCTGAGCCTCGGCTGCTCCCTGCCACAGAAGAGCAGATTTATCGCACCCAAATGTGCGCCACCTGTCTGCCTCCCTCCACCCCCACCCCCTGTGCCACCTCACCACTGCCACCAGTCACCATTACGGCCCGTCACTCAGCAGGAAGCGGTAATACCCTCTCCGTCTCTCTTATCATAAACAGCCAATGTGTCATTTTTATTAGGGCTGAGACATGAGGCTGTGGCTTACAGATCATACTGCCTTGGCAGATTTCATGCTTGACATATGCGCATACGCTGCAAAGTCAAAATGAAACCTGACATATCAGAAGGCATCATTTTAAATCTATTACTTGAGCAGATTCAGGACTAAAGAGCTTTGCTGCGTGTAATATTGTGCTGTGAAGGTGGCCGTACATGTAATAAAAAGCAAAGCGCGATATTAAACACTCACGTCTGCCTTGCATTAATAAAAGCAGGTTGGAATAAGTAATTGAATTTGCTTTGACGTCCCCAGCACCTCAACAGCGAATCCCTTAGGTGTGAAGACCTTCATATTTCATATGGTTTTCTCCTATCGTGCCTGCGTAAGACTTAATATGATTTATGCAGAGTTCGGGTTTGTCTATTTATACAATGCTCTAAAAGTATGTACTCTTATTTTGTAATGAAAAGGTACATACTTTTTAGTGTGTAATAGACGACATATAGTATGTACTATATAATATACCTCAGGGCATACTACTTTATTTAATGAACCGTTACTTGATGTGTCAGTCTTCTTGTCACATTCTCCAATGTTTTATGATTAATTTCCTACAGTTTTGGAGATGAAGTAGCATTATAATCTGCCATTTGCAGGTTTTTCAGGCAGAGAATTTTTTCCACATAATTGTGCATTCAAACAAAAGTTTAGAATGTTGCGGATTAAATATAATATGTTACATGAAATAAACATTTTGGCAACACTTTTATTGAAGTGGTGTTCATAAGACTGTCATGGCACCTTTGTAATCATGATATGACACGTCATGAATAGGAAGGAGAGTTTATGCATGCTTATGACAGCTGATGTTAAGTGTCAATCTTTATTTCTATAGCGATTTTACAATGTAGATTGTGTCAAAGCAGCTTAACATAGAAGTTTTAGTAAATTGAAACTACATCAGTCTAGTTGAAGTTCTGTTTAGTTTAGTTCAGTTCAGTGTAGTTTAAATTTCACTGCTGAAAGTCCAAACACTGAAGAGCAATCCATCGATGCGCAGCTCCACAAGTCCCAAACCAAGCAAGCCAGTGGTGACAGTGACGAGTAACAAACTTCACCAATTGACAAAAGTGAAGGAATAAAAAAAACCTTGAGAGAAACCAGGCTCAGTTGGGCACGACCCTTAATGACAACTTGACATAACCAGAACATCATAACTTCATGAATCTTTCATAAACTTGATTGTCATGAGGCCATTATAACTGTCATGAATATTTCTCCCATCACTTTTGTTATTAAAATTTCTCTGTAAAAGTGTTAATATTCTATCATATTGCAGAGTCATTAATATTTAATGACATTTAATAACATTTTAATTACAAATTTAATTTGTACCACTTTAGTTCACCTAAATATATATATATTAATGATGCTGTTCTAAAACTCAAGATACAGTTATAATGGCCTTGTGACAATCATGTTTATGACAGATTTATGACAAGTTATGTTGTCTTGATAGTGTCAGGTTGTCTTGACAAAGACACTGACTGGTAATGTCAAGTTATCCTAACAAGGGCATCTCAAACAATGTAACCTTTGCTTTTAAAATTACACAACAGAGCGAATTACACTTATTGACAGTTATAAATGTAATAATTGTAAAGGTTTTACTACACTTCAGAACAAGTAAATTGTGGCCAATCTTATTAGATATTAATTATTAATCATTCAAACACCTTTGCCTAATACTCTGTACTGTACTGTACAGTTTATAGTTTAACACTTTTTCCCATGTTTGTATTTCTAATTGAATTCAAATTCAACATGCAGAGTGTTGATGACCATCCGGGTAACTTATAATACTACAATTTGAGGCACACTAATTCTTGAATGCTATTTAGGATGGATAGTAAGTGAATTGGGACCCAGCGATAGAATCGTATGTGCAGAAAAAAGCAAGGGTGACATGTTGAAAGCAGTGTCCAGTTCTGACGGCGGATTGGGAGCGTGTGCGGAGCGTGTGCACTGTGAGACAGATGGCCTGGCACTCAAACAGAAAGGTCATGGATGCAACAGTGTCCATGCTGGCTGTGCACATTCATTAGGAGGGCAGGAGAGCTGCAGGAACCTCCAGAGCACAAATTAATCAGCTCTGCATGGGATATATGGGGCCTTTAATCCATCACACTCTGCATTCCACTGATATATTAAGGTTATTAATAAAGACAAATTTGGATTACGTTTTCAACCGTGATATATGCACCCGTGAGTAATGTACCACAATTGGGAGCTATTTATAAATTAATGAAAACTGAGATATGTGGGGAAAGATGTAATATTCACAGAACTCCAGGAGCAATTGCTAGCCACCATCAGGTTAACATGTTCTGAAACAATGGTTAATATTTGTGCTGTCAATTAACATTTCAGTTTACATTTCAGTGACATTTATCTGTCTATGTATCTGTCATTGTCGGTCTGTATACTGCATGTTTATATATACAGTAGCATAATATATAAATATGTAATTCTACTTATAAGTATAATAAATATACTTCTTTTTGTTTGTATATTTTTTGTTTACATATTTATGTAAATCTTGACTAAATATATATCAATTCTAGAAAGTTTTATGTATTTGTTATATGTTTTGAAAGAAGTGCAAAAATACAATAAAAAAACAGTAATATAGTAAAATATTATTAAAATTGAGCAACTGTTTTCTATTCAAATACATTTTCAAATGTAATTTATACCTTGGATTCAAAGATTAATTTCAGCATCGTTCCTCCATTCTTCAGGGTCACATGATCATGTAATAATAATATTGCAATAATAGTTGTTTATCTCAAGGTTTTTTACATATTAGATTTTTTCTTTACATGTCTCTTAACTCATACTTTTATGCTAAAATTATAATTATTATTTATAATTAAACATTAAAAAGTGGGATAGAATGATGTGAGCCAATTATTTCTACTTAAAATTCTGTTAAATTTCCTTTCACACTATAATAATAAATTGCTAAAAATAGTTCTGAATAATAATTTAAAAAAAAAAGACTTAGCAATTAGCACTTTCACAATGATTTTTCCAGTTGATGAGTGATACAACTTAGGGTTGTCAGAATTACAGACTTTGATACCAATTGGTACCAGAGGATCTGTTCATGAGCAGATATACAAGCGATCTGCTGACGACTCAGCTGTTAGACAGCTTTCAAATGCTCAAGTGTCCGTGTATCTGTGTTCACACCTAATGAAAAGCAGTGAAGCGATGATCATTGGAGTCAATCACGGTCATATCTGTTGAGCATATGAACACAATAGGTATTTAAGAGTTATATCAACAGTGCTCAGATGTTTGCGGGAAATGGACATTCTTAAAATGTCTGTATTTTTGACTCTAATATAACCATTTGGCCAATAATAGAACTACAGTTTACAGCACTTCTAATATTGTTATTGTAGGTTAATGTGGATGCTAATATAATTATCACTATGGTTTTCTTTATAGTTATTGTTCTTGGTGTGAATGGCCCTTTAAATTATGTTAGTTATTGCATTTACTTTTAGTCACTATATTGTTGTTGGATTTTAGTTACTTTGAACACTGACCAAAACAGTCCATTATTCATTCATTCATTTTCTTTTCGGCTTAGTCCCTTTATTAATCAGGGGTCGCCACAGCGGAATGAACCGCCAACTTATCCAGCATATGTTTTACGCAGCGGATGCCCTTCCAGCTGCAACCCATCCCTGGGAAACATCCATACACACTCATTCACACACATACACTACGGACAATTTTAGCCTACCCAATTCACCTATACCACATGTTTTTGGACTTGTGGGGGAAACCGGAGCACCCGGAGGAAACCTACGCGAACACGGGGAGAACATGCAAACTCCACACAGAAACGCCAACTGACCCAGCCGAGGCTCGAACCAGCGACCTTCTTGCTGTGAGGCGAACGTGCTACCCACTGCGCCACTGTGTCATTATACATCCTGTTAATCTGTCTGAGGATAAATTGAAAATTTGAGAAATTTTTAGTCCATGAACATGTCTTTGGCTCTTGCATCACATCTTGCTGCTTTTTGACACTTCATACCATGAACAATATATATTTAAGTCAATGTGTCAGTTTGATAATTTTCACGATTCGGTTTCATTTCTTTGCACTCTGTTCAGCTGTTTTTGACTGAGAAAACACATCCAGCTGACAATTGACAGCCCTAGTTTGTATGTCATTTGCATATTACACATCACTACACATTATTAATTGTGTGGTTTTACATCATTTTTTACTATGTGAATGTGAAATGTTATTAAAAAAGACAACCTTAAAACAAAACTTGGCTGTTGGCCTGGAAGAGGGAAAAAAAAAGAAAAGAAAAAAGTATCCATATTAAAAAAGACGAGGCAGGGTAATATCATAGCTTATTCTCACTTTTCCTCATCCTTTTCTATATCCTTTGTGAGTGTGTCTGCAGGCTCTGGCAGGTGAGAATTGGGGGTGAGGGTTCTACGAATTCATTATAGACAAATGATTACAAATCTCTCTCCAATGAGCTTTTTTAATCAAAGGTGGCAGCGGAGGGTGTTAATTCATTCTGTGGGAGGGAAGGAAGGAAGAGGAGGAAAAGAGATTGGAAGGGTAGACTCTGTTCTCATGGGCTCCTCGTCTATAATTTAACCACTGCGTGCAGAAAGAGTAAAATCACGCTCATCTCTGCTGAAGCCCGCTGCACTTAAAGTCCACCTGAAATCTAAATCTATATGATAGTATCAGTATGTTAGTCTTAATGTCAGCTATAATCTATTGTGGTCCAAAACAAAGAAAAGTTTGACGTTTAAAAGATATAAGCAAACTTACAGTTCCTCATAACTTTTGTTTTTCTGACCAGTCAAATGCACTCTAGTTTCTGAAGCATCCCACCCGCTTCAAGATGCAACTGAGGGTTCATCTAAATACTTGTATGTGCATTTTGTCAGTAAAGGCGGTTCTGTAACACAGTGGTAAATCTTAATTGACTCGATTCAGAAATTGAAGATTATCATTCTATGATTTGACAACTGTTTGCGTAGCTTCTCAGTGTACTTCTAAAAGTACATGGAAATACCACAATTGAGGCCTTGAGATGAAGAACCGTATAAGTTTATATTTTGAGTAATAAGATTTTTTTCATTTGGATTGTGAACATTATATTATATATATAATTTTTTTTACTATAGAAAGCTTCTCAATTCTAAGGAGATAACATTTTTCAGTCTCAGTATTAAAAATCAAAAGTTATTGTGATTTATATTTCTAAAATGTGGAAGAACAGTATATGTCCAGTTAGTGTGGAATAAGAGTATAACTCCAATTCATCATATCACTTTAAACCACTAAAGATCTGATTCCTTTATCTTAGTTTTAATACAGTAACAGAAAATTCCGGTTAAAATTAAGCATTTCTTTCAAGTTTTATTATTATTATTATTATTATTATTATTATTATTATTATTATTATTTTAAAACAAAAAATACAGTATGAACAATGTATAATACATAGACCTTCTGACAGTACAGGCAATAACAATCAATTATTAACAATAAACAATAAATAAATAAATCGTTATAATGATGGTCATAGTCTCTGAACTTTTGATCACCTCTAGTATGTTTAGATAGCTCCAATAGCGCACCTTGTCGTTTATTTAGAAAAGCTGGTGCAGCGCATACTTCAAACTGTTCTCACTCACCGCCATCTCACGATATAAATAAATATATAAACAAATAAACTCTGCTTGCTGTAGTTTACGACTGGCAGCAAATATGCATTGATACAGCTTTATTATATATGGTATATGGTTTATTTTCATAGGTTAACTGTTTTTGTAGTTTAGTGCTCCTCAGCCCGTTCAGAGAGAGAGAGAGAGCGAGCTCACATCACATATATGGTTCTTCCACTCACCTCTTTCGGTGGATTTTTCCCTGGTTTTTGTTCTCCTCTTTGATTCAAATATGGTTTTCCAGCATCCCTCAAAGCCTTCCTTATTTTGTCCTTCCATTTGTTCATGTCGGCTCTCCTTTTTTTGCCGAGGTTTTGCCTTTTAATGTCTGAAGTGGACATGACAGCAAACGGCATCTCCATTCTTCTTAGTGGACATAAAAGTTTTTTCTGCGTGACACTTTTTTAATGTTTAAAATGCAGACTCTTGGTCACGCGAAAATATCCCCAAACTGTTTGTGTATACAAAGTTCACACATACAATTAATGTCACATAGTTATCTCTTTTTTTTTGGGACTTATACGGTTGTTTGTTGCACGCACTCAATTAATAACATGGCTTTACTTCAAACTCACTTCATGACTTCTGAAATAAATCTTTGTGTGAGATGATTTCATAGTCATCAAAGTCCTGTTGAATCAATAAAAGCAGTTAAATCCTCTGTTTTATTTTCTGGGTCTATTCTATGTGGCGTATTTGCATGCGAGTACACCCTCTGGCATTCGGAGCAGATGTTGTACTGATCACAGAGCTGTGCTTCCCTGACAAGATGTGCATGACAATCACAGCTTTTGCTAAATTGCGATTTCCTTTTTGATTTATCGTGCAAACCTACAGGCAACTAGGACATTCAAAATGAAGTGTGAGTGACATATAGTGCACTATAAAGGAATAAACACTTCAGACATTCTGCTTTCTCGCAGTCAGCCCTGGCCTGGAGACATGGCAGCATGGAGCAAATCATATTCATGAGTCAGCCCAGACCACAAAATGTATCGGACCCATTTGAATTTCACTGAATTCTGTATTTTAAAGCGGAGAAAACATTATACAGACTCAGCATTGCTATTATAGACTATGGCTGTCATGAATCGATGCAAATCTATTGTCTATTTTTGAAAATGAGGAGGAGCAATTTATTAAGTCCCGCCCTGTCTTCATGTTTCAGTTTAAATTAAGTCACGCATCAAACAAAGCTGCATTCCAAAGCACTTAAGTGGACCATTAAGTCCACTATGCAGAGGAGAGCGTTTATGTTTTTGGATCAGCCAATTAGATTCGCTGTAGACTTTTCCAGGCCTGATTTGATCTTGGGTTGGAAGATCACCAGTACATTTGTACGTCAGGATTTTGCTGATTTGTTGTGTAAGAAACTCAATCTAGTCACGCATCCTGTCGCAAATCCCTTTCGCTAAGTCCTCGTCGTATTTGTTGTCACAAATGTAAATGTAAGATGTTAATGACACTCAAGCTGTTTACTTAAGC
Organism: Danio jaintianensis; assembly: GCA_903798115.1. Classification (NCBI taxonomy): domain Eukaryota; kingdom Metazoa; phylum Chordata; class Actinopteri; order Cypriniformes; family Danionidae; genus Danio; species Danio jaintianensis. Next base: position 17,256,336 of record CAIGQV010018227.1, read on the forward strand.
TGAAAATAAGCCCAAAAGACTCTTTCTCCCCCCTTGGCATCCCCCCGTTCCCTTTATTTTTTCGGCAAAAATCTAGGCTTTTGAGCTCAGTGCTGGAATGAGCAGCTCCCAGATGCCATCCCTGCTTAATAGTGTCTCTGAGCTCCCCTCACCACCCAGGTTGGCACCCACTACAAAGAGCAGGGTTGGCAGTAGCTAGGAGAGACTGGAGGAGATTACCACACATGCTGCTTAGACTTAGTCCATACTGCATTCATTGAGGATTAGTCCTCATCACAACCTACAGCCCTGGTTCATGGCCCGCAGCGGCGCTCTGTAAAAGCCCGCTGCCTACCTGGTGCCATCCGTCTGCCTGGTCCATTTATCTGGCTTTATCTGATATGCATGGCCCACTGTTTAGGCCCCAGGGGTGGAAGACACATTAGCAGATAAAAGATGAAATGTATTGCTCTCATATATATATGGCTGTTGGAGGTGCTGGCCTGGTTAGTGCAAAAGGAATTTGAGTGGATGTATGTTTTTGTTTTGTTTTTTCAACATAACGTGACTGGGTTAAAAATGACCATCAAATTCATGGTAAATTTTTTGCTAATATTTTCATCTGCACAAGCAAGTCACATTGTTATTATGATCAGTTCCATTGATAAGCGTTCACCCAGTTAATTTAGTAAGATTCAACTAAAAACATTTGAATTGTACTGATTTAAATTGTAGGGATGCTAAACTCTGAATATATAACTTATTTATATTGGGACTGGGCCCCAAATAGTGCATGGACCCTTAGAATAGTTCTAACATCCCCCTATACATTATATTAGCATATAATGTAAAAGCAAAATTTACATTATATGCTAATTAAACAAATTAATTTAAGTTTTATATAAGGGTCTGTATATATGGTGTGTGTAAAGTGATTCTTTCTTAGAAAGCATGTTAAATGCTAGTAAAATGTGTACTTTTGTGTTTCAGATAACTTAAAATAATTATTTAAAAATGGCACATTGTAATATACAGTGCATCCAGAAAGTATTCATAGCGCTTCACTTTTTCCACATTTTTTTTATTTTACAGCCTTATTCCAAAATGGATTAAATTCATTTATTACCTCAAAATTCTACACACAATACCCCGTAATGTCAATGTGAAATTTTTTTTTACATTGTTGCAAATTTATAAAAAATTAAAAACCTGAAAAATCACATGTATATAAGTATTCACAGCCTTTGCCGTGAAGCTCTAAATTGAGCTCAGGTACATTCTGTTTCCACTGATCATTCTTGAGATGTTTCAGCAGCTTAATTGGAGTTGACCTGTGGTAAATTCAGTTGATTGGACATGATTTGAAAAGGCATACACCTGTCTATATAAGGTCCCAGGGTTTACAGTGCATGTCAAAGCACAAACCAAGCATGAAGACAAAGGAATTGTCTGTAGACCTCCGAGACAGGATTGTCTCGAGGCACAAGACTGGGGAAGGTTACAGAAAAATTTCTGCTGCTCTGAAAGTGGAAGACGTTTGGAACCACCAGGACTCTTCCTAGAGCTGGCCAGCCATCTAAGCTGAGTGATCGGGGGAGAAGGGCCTTAGTCAGGGAGGTAATCAATAACCCGATGGTCACTCTGTCTGAGCTCCAGCGTTCTTCTGTGGAGAGAGGAGAACCTTACAGAAGTACAACCATCTGTGCAGCAATCCACCAATCAGGCCTGTATGGTAGAGTGGCCAGACGGAATCCACTCCTTAGTAAAGGGCACATAGCAGCCCGCCTGGAATTTGACAAAAGGCATCTGAAACAAAATTCTCTGGTCTGTTGAGACTAAAATTGAACTCTTTGGAGTGAATGCCAGGTGTTACGTTTGGAGAAAACCAGGCACTGCTCATAACCAGGCTAATACCATCTCTACAGTGAAGCATGGTGGTGGCAGCATCATGCTGTGGGGATGTTTTTCAGCAGCAGGAACTGGAAGACTAGTCAGGATAGAGGGAAAGATGAATGCAGCAATGTACAGAGACATCCTGAATGAAAACCTGCTTCAGAGTGCTCTTGACCTCAGACTGGGGCGACAGTTCATCTTCCAGCAGGACAATGACCCAAAGCACACTGCCAAAATATCAATGGAGTGGCTTCACAACAACTCGGTGAATGTCCTTGAGTGGCCCAGCCAGAGCCCAGACCTAAATCCTATTGAACATCTCTGGAGAGATCTGAAAATGGCTGTACACCATCGCTTCCCATCCAACCTGATAGAGCTTGAGAGTTACTGCAAAGAGGAATGGGCAAAAATTCCCAAAGACAGGTGTGCCAAGCTTGTACCATCATATTCAAAAAGACCTGAGGCTGTAATTGCTGCCAAAGGTGCATCAACAAAGTATTGAGCAAAGGCTGTGAATACTTATGTACATTGTCCCTCAGGGCTCAGTGCTCGGACCGCTGCTCTTCTCGATCTACATGACATCATTGGGATCCGTCATTCGAAAGCATGGCTTTTCCTATCACTGCTATGCGGACGACATGCAGCTTCACCTTGCGTTCCATCCTGATGATCAATTGGTTTCAGCACGCGTCTCGGCATGCCTGAGTGACATCTCCAAAAACAGAGCCCCCTCCAGAACTGCAAAAAACTTGGGAGTAATAATCAATGACCAGCTAACCTTCACAGATCATATTGCCAAGACTGCCAGGTCCTGCAGATTCCTTCTCTACAACATTAGGAAGATCAGACCTTTTCTCTCAGAGCATGCTGCACAAATCCTGGTACAAGCTCTGGTCCTGTCCAGGCTGGATTACTGCAATGCTTTACTCGCTGGACTCCCGGCCTGCACTATCAAACCTCTACAGATGATACAGAATGCAGCGGTAAGAGTGGTCTTCAAGGAACCGAAAAGAGCGCATGTAACACCCCTCTTTGTCAGGTTACATTGGCTCCCTATAGCCGCCCGCATCGAATTCAAAGCTCTGCTCATATCCTACAAGACCACCACAGGTTTAGCACCTGCCTACCTTCACTCACTAATACAGACATATTTACCCTCCAGATCACTGTGCTCTGCTAACGAGCGTCGTCTCATGGTGCCGTCCCAAAAGGGTAAGAAATCACTCTCCCGCACTTTCTCTGAATCGGTCCCACGATGGTGGAACGATCTGCCTCTTACAACACGTTTGGCAGACTCTGTGTCCATCTTTAAAAATCGCCTTAAAACTCATCTCTTCCGTCTACACCTGTCCCACTAATTAAAAACAAAACAAACAAAAAAAAAAAAACCTTGACTGCACTTAGCTCGTATATTGCGTTTTACCTACTCAAGACTAGTCCGATTTCACTTATGTATGCTTTGTTTCCTCTTGTACTGATTGCTTCTTTTGTGAACCTCAATTGTATGTCGCTTTGGATAAAAGCGTCAGCTAAATGACTAAATGTAAATGTAAATATGATTTTCAGGTTTTTTTATTTTTAATAAATTTGCAACAATTAAAAAAAATAATAATAATTCACATTGTCATTATGGGGTATTGTGTGTAGATTTTTGAGGAAATAAATGAATTTAATCGATTTTGGAATAAGGCTGTAACATAAAAAAAATTGGAAAAAGTGAAGCGCTATGAATACTTTCCAGATGCACTGTACAGTATAGTCTTTTTAGGTTACAAACATTTATTTCAACCCTAAGATGCTACACAATGCAATGCATAATTCAAGATATAAGTTTTTACAAAAGTAATTCCGTTTACAATGGCTAATTAATATGGGTTAGAGTTTTTTTTTTTTTTCAGATAAAATACAAATTAAAGACATCTTTCAAAATATCTTGTTTTGTGTTGAGATTCATTTTGGGATGTTCATTTGGGATGTGTTCATTCTCACTTTGGTATGAATTATCCATTAAGTACACCACAAAAACTGACAGCGTCGTAATTAATTTTCTCCATCAGTCTGAGCTGAGTATATTTTAAAGATCCACTCCAGAGCGCAGCGCATTCTAGCAAAACTTTCCAGTGCATCATTGTAATGCAGCCCTCTGCTCTGTAAATAGCTTGCTTTAGATGGATTATTACGAGTGTTTAATGCCACGTGAATGGAGAGTTTAAAAAAAACAAAAGAAAACCGAGCCAGATGAAATGGTCCGGCGCGTGAATTGGCAGCCGTCCACATTGTAAGTGTAAATATAAACAGCATTAAACTGGGGTTGCAAATATTGAGTCCCTTGATACTAATGAGAGTGCTTTACCGCGAGTGGGCCAGGATTACTGAGAGGCCTTTCACGGCTCCGCTCACTAAATGCCATGTATTGTAAAGAGAATCTTGTTTTCATACTGGACGCTTACACAGTCCACGCCCCCTTCAGCTGCCTTTCATTCTGACAGATGCAAGCAGATTTTTGCTGTAACTGGATCTCTGTGCAGGAGCATCTCAGCGCCTTATTTTTCCCTTTCATTTCGGAGCGAGGTCAGCCTCCTGTGGAGAGGGTCCTGAACCCGCACAAACTCCGGCTTGTTATTTCGGTCGGTTGCGGTTTGTTCTAATGACCCTGCCCACTCTATCTGCTGCTCGGGAGGGTAGCGCCACCGTAAATGTGTTGATGTGAAATCATCATAGCGTGTCAGCATGTGGGCTGCGGTTCTGTCAGAGAGAAAAGAGCTAGAGTTCACTACACACTAATTAATGGCCTGAACTTTCCAGTCAGATTGCACAACTTTCCCGGCAATGGCTATATTTGCATCTCTGCTACGTGGGCTAACTAGGGTATTTATGGGTAAAAATATTAACCGAGGTGTCACACAACTGATCCCGGTGTCCAGTTACCTGAGTGTTAAGGGAAGGTCAGGGAACTTTGAACTTCACTAATGCAGGGCATGTGATTGTCTTAAGTTACCAGGGAGGGCAGATGTATTAAGAACCAATGTGATTTTGCGTTGCATATTTAGAGGGTTTAATTGAAGGAGGATTTATGAAGGATGATTTCTTACTTTTAGGTAAAAGTTGTTAACAATGTGTCCATTCTATTCTATTCCAATTATGCCATCACTGCTTTTGTATCGCGAAGAATGGAGCACATTAACGGTCTTCAAATTTTTTAGCGATGTTGGTTATGGAAATCATTTTTCTTCAAGACTTTTCAAGTCTTCGTTAAATCTGTATGAACAAAGCCAGCCTGTTAAGAGGTGAATCACAACATTATAAAGTTAAAAAGTGCAAAGAGCATTTGAAAATTGGACAAAAAAGACAAAAGCTTCTAGATTGTGTGCTCAAAGTGGCAGTTCACCCAAAAATGTAAATTTGCTAATAATTCTCTCACCCTCAGTCCATCCAAGATATTACAGACTCTTTTATTCAGTTGAACATTAAAGAAGATTTTCATCTATAACCGTGCTTCCTCGTGCTTCAACCGATGGTTCATAAAATGCTAGTTGATGGACACTTATGTTTTGCCAAGGTTGGGGTTTAGAGGTAATTATCTTGTAAATAATGTCCTATTTCTTGTGGTGACCAACATAAGATCTTAGTGTATCATCAGGAGCCATGAGTGTTCGTTTTGTTTTCCCCGGATGTTTTTTGTCTCTCTTGCATTTGTTGAATCACAAAGGGATAGTTTCAGCTAAAAATCTTCTTTAATGTTCCAGATAACCAATGTTGGATAACCAGTGGGTGATTGAATAAACAGCACATTTTCATTTTTGGGTGAACTATCCCTTTAGCGAGACATCCCCATGAAGCATTGTGAATTGTGAAAAAACTAAAGACTAGTTGTGTGATTTGCTCATTTTCAGCTCTCTGATTGGTGTAATTTTCTCTTTGCATTGTGGGAAATGTAGTTTTTCACCATAAGTAATTAAACATTTTTATTTTCAAAATTAGTTGAAAAAATGTGAAAACGGCTTCAACATAAGTATATACATTTGATTAGCAACCTCAGAGCTCACAACATGTCTGTCTTTAAAAGGGTTCAAGATTATGATTTAACTTTTACTTTAGATAGTGTTTAATGTTGTTGTTTGAGCATAAATAAATGTCTGCAAAATTACGAGGTTCTAAGTTCATTGGAAAGGGAGTTATTTCCTCTTACAGAAACTTTACGTTTTAAGGGCTACATCAAAACAGCTGTTAGGGATTACAACAAGCTTCTTCCTGTGTTGATGACATCACAAACCCCAAAATATACATGTACCCCACTCGCATTTGTGGCATTTCTTATGTGCACTAGATGTTTAGCGAATCAGAACAAAGTAGGCCAGCTGACCAATCAGAGGCAACTGCATATTTCTGAGGCATGAGCTTCATGGAAAACAAGACAACACACCATTTGTTGGAGAACGAAAATAGCGGTGTAGAATAAAGTTAAACGTTTAAAATCATGTATTATTTTTCAAATGAACCATAAACACATTGCAGTGCACCCCATAAACACAATCAAGTACTATTTTGTACTGTAAATAGCTGATTGAGAACGCCTATAAATTTTGACACGTTTTGTTACAAATGTATTCCCCTATGGGAAAAAAAATGAGTGCAGTTTTTATTGAGGAACACGACTGTTCCACTCTAAAAACAGATACATATAGTGACACGGAGATGAGTAAGTCATAGCAAAATGTTCAATTATGAAAAAATTATTTCTTTTTCATTTTATATAAAAATTTTTCAATATTTCTAAATGATATAAAGGTCTTTTCTGTACTCTTGTGCCGATATGTATGTATATATTCGGATCTCAATTAAACTACAAAAATGTCCTGATTCTTATTCTGATCAAGTTCATGTTTTTTTATTATCAGTGTCATGATTGACCATGTACATTTTCTTCACTTTAGTAAACTGTATTTTGTTGGCCCGTCTGAAGGCAGGGTAAGTTGTGTGTGCTCATCTCCTGTCTGTCCTGGTGTGAGTAATGGACTCTTGCTGAGCTGTAGAAGGTGGCATGAGGACAAGGGGCAGGGCTTGAGGGTGCTGAAAACCAAACTCTCAGGGTACAAGGGATCCTTGTCTTTCACAGCAGGGCCCTGTTGTCACCTCTAGAGTGTGTGTGCGTGTGTGTGCGTGTGCGTGTGTGTGCGTGTGTGTGCGTGCGTGTGTGTGCGTGTGTGTGTGTGTGTGTGCGTGTGTGCGTGTGTGTGTGCGTGTGCGTGTGCGTGTGTGTGTGTGTGTGTGTGTGTGTGCATGTGTGTGTGTGTGACAGCAGAGAGCTCTGAGCAGCTGAGGTCAGCGTGGGGATTGTGTGTCTGCTCTGCTGTAAAAGAAGCTTCTCTGGCAGGAACAGCCTTCACCCTTTATATGGGTAGATGACACATAACAAGCCCATACACCTCTTTTGCATATCAACTTGTTTGATGTTAGTTAATTTTTATCATTGCAGAAATTATATTTTTATATATAAATTTAGGGTGGCGCAGTGGGTAGCGCTGTCGCCTCACAGCAAGAAGGTCGTTGGTTCGAGCCTTGGCTGGGCCAGTTGGCATTTCTTTGTGGAGTTTGCATGTTCTCCCCGTGTTGGCGTGGGTCTCCTCTGGGTGTTCCGGTTTCCCCCACAGTCCAAAGACATGAGGTATAGGTGAATTGGGTAAGCTAAAATTGTCCGTAGTGTATGTGTGTGAATGAGTGTGTATGAATGTTTCCCAGTGATGGGTTGCAGCTGGAAGGGCATCCGCTGCGTAAAACATATGCTGCATAAGTTGGCGGTTCATCCCGCTGTGGCGACCCCAGATTAATAAAGGGACTAAGCCGAAAAGAAAATGAAAGAATGAATGAAATTCAACAAGGATACACTACAATGACAATAAATACATTTATTTTGACAAAAGATCTCAAATTCAAATAAATATTTATATTGTTATGTATATAAATAAACTCCCAAGGTTACCACAAAAATATTAAGCAGCTTTTTTTCATATTAATTGAATGAAAGTAGGGCGATGCGGTGGCGCAGTGGGTAGCGCTGTCGCCTCACAGCAAGAAGGTCGCTGGTTCGAGCCTCGGCTGGGTCAGTTGGCATTTCTGTGTGGAGTTTGCATGTTCTCCCCGTGTTCGCGTGGGTTTCCTCCGGGTGCTCCGGTTTCCCCCACAACACCAAAGACATGCGCTATAGGTGAATTGGGTTAGCTAAATTGGCCATAGTGTATGTGTGTGAATGAGAGTGTGTGGATGTTTCCCAGTGATGGGTTGCAGCTGGAAGGGCATCTGCTGCGTAAAACATATGCTGGATAAGTTGGCGGTTCATTCCGCTGTGGCGACCCCAGATTAATAAAGGGACTAAGCCGAAAAGAGAATGAATGAATGAAAGTAAATAAATAAATAAAGTTTCTTGATCACCAAATTAGTGTATTAAAATGGCTGATACCAAAAACTGATGTAATGACCAGTGAAAATGGCTTAAACTTAAGGGTCCTGCGAAGTGCTTTGAAACGAGCATTTTTTAATTCAATATTTGACATAATCTCAAACATTACGATGAAGATTTGATGAGAAACTAAAAAAATATGATGTGACGTGAAAAAAATCGGCTTTGAATGTTTATATATCGGTTTCATATCTTCTAAACGCATATTTGGTCACTGTTTTGGAGCACAGTAAATTATAGATGTCCTTAAAAACTAACTTACTAACATCTAAAAAAAAATTTATTTTAATTTCACGCTACCTTTAATTTCAGCTTTGCTATATGTAAGTTATGTAGTGTGTCCAAAAAGTATATGTCAGTCTGCTACTTCCAGCAGATTCAGAAGCGTGCACTGAAAGCCAACACGTGAATATGTAAGTAGCTTCAGAGCTAAACGTTTTTTTGCCCGCCCCTCCCTCGTGGTCCGGAGCAGTGTTTGTGTATTTTAAGTGCCTCTGAGAGTATAAAACTAGCAGGCTGGGGCAGACTGCGGGTGTCTGGTATCATGTTGAATTAAAGCACTGTCAACACATTGAGAATGGCAGGGTCACATTTCGTCTCGCTCCCAGCCTGCAGTTCTGTGGGCAGATGAACATAGTGCACTACTGCAGATTAGACACACACAATTACAGCACTGGGATTTTTTTTTTGGTGTTTGTCGTTTGCTTTTGTACAGTTCGGTTCAATACACGAGGACCAAAGATGATATTCGATCCAAATCCCCCTTGTCATCAACTGTCACGCTTTGTTTGCTGAATATTGTCCCGTAAAGTGAGCTTGAATGGCATTTCTTATTGATGACATCAAATGAGAAAGGATGACATCTTTTGTCCCGCTGCATTAGCGTCAGGATGAATTATTAAGGATCTGGAGGGCTGGTTGGCGACTGTTGCTCTGCAGTGCTTCACTTTAGTATTGATGTAGTACGACACCATGTCATGTCTATAAAGGGGTGTTTCTGCTTGGAGGGTGAGAAGTGCAGCCCTCTCTCTCTCTCTCTCTCTCTGTTTCTGTATCTCGCTTCACCACTGCGTGTACCAATCTGTCTCTCCTCCTCTTTATCACTGTACTGCAGGGCTGTGAGAGAAGCAACTCTGCTGTGAAATTTAAAAACATATAAAAGGAAATAGTGATGTTTTTTAATCTCATAATTCAGTCTTTTTTTTCTCAAATGCAAAATTGTGAGTTTATATAAACTGCTAAACTCACAAAGGCAAGTTTACTGAATTACACGTTTTTGACGGGGTTTTTTTACACCCCCAGCTCTGTATTTTTTCCCTGACAGAACTTTTGATATGAGTTTTATATCACACAATTCTAACTTTTTTTTTAATAAACTTGCAGTTGTCTTTCTCTCTCACAGTTTTGCAATTCTGATCTTTTTTGTATATGCCATGGGAAACAAATTCAAACTAGAAACTGATGGCAACCATTTAACTCAGTTGTAAGAAGTCATAGTTGTGAGTGAATAAGTTGCACTTATTTTCTTCTCATCTTCAAAATGATTATATTTTGTAAATATTGTTTCTTGCAATTCCCTTGATGATCAAATAAATGAATTAGTAATTGCATTTTTAAAAATCTATCTTGTTTAACTAAATTCTGAATTTTTATCTCACAACTGTTGCTTTTTCCTTGCAATTATTAGTATTTGTCACAATTAGAATTTTTTTTCGCTATGAAATTGCAAGTTTACACTGTAAAAACATTCTGTTATTTAACTTTTTTTAATAGGGTCCTGGAAAAAGAACCGTAAAATAACGACCGTTAAATTACGGAAATTTACTGTAAAATAACAGACTTAAATTACAGAAATTTACCGTATTTAAAAAAAATTGAGGAAATTTCTGTAATTAAACGTCCGTTATTTTACTTTTTTTTTCCAGGACCCTATCATGCTCTGGCTTATTTCTTTTTTTATATATAAAGAGTAAAATGGAAACCTTTTTATTTATTTTTTTATCTTGAAATCTTTAATGGTTTCATACATTTTTTGAGACTTGTAATTTTTTGTTTGATTTTTTTAATTACTTTGTAGAAATAAGTAATTTACATCTTGCAATTCTTTTTTTATTTAATTTTTTAGAATTTTTTAGGTTTTTTTTCACCTTTATTGATAGGACGGTGGAGATTTACAGACAGGAAAGTGTGGGGAGCAGAGATAGGGGAAGGATCGGCAAAGGACCTCGAGCCGGGAATCGAACTCGGGTCGCCGCGAGCACCTGGGTGCTATATGTCAACGCACTAACCACTAGGTTTTTGGCGCTGACAAAAAATAATAATATTAATAATAATAAATTTTTTATAAACTTACAATTGCAAATAATTATTTGCAAGTGATATTTTCACTTATTGTATGAGGATTCTGAGTTTACATCTTTTTGTTTTGTTTGTTCTCCCCATGTTGGTGTGGGTTTCCTCCGGTTTCCCCCACAGTCCAAAGACATGCGATATTGGTGAATTGAATAAACTAAATTGGCCGAAGTGTATATGTGTGAATGTGAGAGTGTATGGGTGTTTCCCAGAACTGGGTTGCAGCTGGAAGGGCATCCCCTGTGTAAAACATGTGCTGGATAAGTTGGCGGTTCATTCCGCTGTGGCGACCCCTGATGAATAAAGGAACTAAGTCGAAGGAGAATGAATGAATGAACGAAAATAATATAAAAAAATGTGAAATGGTGACTTTTCTGTTTTGTAATTGCTATTAAAAATAAGTCACATTTACCATCATATTTTGTCCTTTAGAAATAAGCTTCACTTCGAAGCAACACAACGAGAGTTAATAAAAATCTCTTCCAACACCTCCGTCCCATTTATCCTGTGTGGAAACATAAAGTTGAGCTTCATCTTATTGGATCTGACAGCTCTACCAATGTCCCCGGTCACTAATACATTATAAACAGAGAAATCTCTCACCGGAGAAAGAGCACCGCTGGCCTTAAAGCCTGCATGCGTGCTTATCGGAGCCTTAAGGGCACAATCAAGCGGAATTATACGTGGCTTGATTTACTGCTCACATTCTGCTGTGTTTGGTGTCTGCTGGATCTGCAGTTCTCTTCCGAGCTGTATATGTGTGCGTGTTGTTTTTTTCTCCCTGGAGAGTCTTGCTTGAAGGTGACATCTGTCTGCGGCTCTGTCACTGCACTATAAATATGCCGGTGCGGTAGGTTTGTGTATGTGTGTGTGTGACAGAAAGCACAGTTGATCAGATGGTTTGGGCTGAGTTCAACTGCATACCTGCTAGCCGTTCTGTCACCTCCGTGGAGCTCTTCATTATTGGCCTGCCTCCTGTATGCAGGTCCAGACATGACTGAGCCCCAGGCAAAACACAATCTACACATAAACACACAGGTGCACACAGGGGAAGAAACAAACTTTGGCCCGTGTAAGCAAATAAAGTGAGTGTGTTTGGTAGGCTGGGTGTGGAAAGCATGGCACACTTCTCATAAAAAATCATACACTATCTGGCAGGAGAATTTTGAAGAAGTGCAAAATCTTTTGCATTTGTTTTCGTATCTGCTTACCATGCATGTGATGTTGGATTTTAACCTTAAATGTCCCTGTCCCACAGGTGGGATACTTTTCAGTACAGTTTTAACCCTTTAACAAGCATCTTAATCGTCTCATTGAACTTTTGTCCATAAGTTAATACTGAAAAACAAACAAATTTGCTTAGTGGTATCAGGAACACAAAGACATTGGAGAAAAACAAATGTTAGGGTGCAAGTTAAAAGAGGTAATAATTTTTTATATCTTATCTTGACCGGCTATATATCATATTCATACATCACATATTTTCAAGTGCAATCTGAAAATTGGGGTGAGAGTTATGAGATTACAATGTTTGACTTTTGAAATAAATAAATAAACTCGATGCTAATGGCTATTAAAGGTGTGAATCTTCAGTTGCCTCTTGATTCAACTGCAATTCAGATGGTAGCCATTCAAATATATGATTCTCAATGCATTATGATGTATCTTTTCCTCCAATTGTTTTATCAATAGTAAGTAATAGCTGGTATTATTCATATTTAATAGGAACATAAATGTAATAGATAAAATACGTATAATGTCCTTCTAACAAAAACACTTTCTTTTCTGTATCTATTTACTTATATACACCCTCTGCCAATGCATTGATGAAATGAACAGTTGGATGTGCCAAAACTTTCTTCAGTTAAACAAAGAGAAAACTGAAGTCATTGCATTTGGGAACAGAGATGAGGTTCTCAAGGTGAATGCGTACCTTGGCTGTAAGGGTCAAACAACAAAAAATAAGGTCAAGAATCTTGGTATTATTCTGGAGTCAGATATGAGTTTCAGTAGTCATGTCAAAGCAGTAACTAAATCAGCATACTATCATCTCAAAAACATTGCAAGAATTAGATGCTTTGTTTTCAGTGAGGACTTAGAGAAACTTGTTCATGCTTTTATCACCAGCAGGGTGGATTACTCTAACGGCCTTCTCACTGGCCTTCCAAAAAAAACAGCCAGACAGTTGCAGCTCATCCAGAACGCTGCTGCCAGAATTCTGACCAGAACCAGAAAATCAGAGCACATCACACCTGTCCTCAGGTCTTTACACTGGCTCACAGTTACATTCAGAATAGATTTTAAAGTATTACTACTTGTCTATAAATCACTAAATGGCCTAGAACCTCAATAAATTACAGACATGCTCACTGAATACAAACCTAACAGATCACTCAGATCTTTAGGATAACATAAACTAGAAATTGCAAGAGTTAAGTCAAAGCAGGGTGAATCGGCCTACAGCTACTACGTCCCCCGCTGCTGGAATCAGCTTCCAGAAATTATCAGATGTGCTCCAACATTAGGTACAGTCAAATCAAGACTTAAAACACATCTGTTTAGCTGTGCCTTTACTGAATGAGCACTGTGCTTTGTCCGACAGATCGCACTATTATGTCTTTCTTTTCTTTTGTGCTATATAAATAAACTTGCCTTGTCTATATAGAGAGAGCTATGGGGAAAAATAGGAAATTCTCAGTTTGGTTTTACTAGGGAGGGGTTTGAGTAAGTATAAAAAAAAATTTATCCTGATAACATTTTGTCCGTATTTCAAATTAAAATAATTTCAGTCAAGAGCTTTAATAGAGCACTTTAACATGTGCCAGCCCAAATTGCCAGCATCTGTTGTTTTGATTTCATTTCACTTTTTTTTGTGAATGTCACACATCAATTGTTCCCAGTTCAGTGTGTATTATGAATTTCCCATCACAATAGATGTATCATCATGAATAGATTCCACTCACTGCATCTTTGGCTTCTCTGCCAAGGCCTTCATCCCAGACGTCTTTTACTGTGTCTGCGAGGAACGTGAATTCAACCACAAAGGCTGTTTTGTCTGTCAGAAAGCTCTGTTTGGGGTTAAGATGTGGTCTGTTAGGTCTTGTTGACTGGGTAATGTTTGTATTATCTGAAATGAGGCTGTTTCCGTATGTTGAGCATATGTATTTGTACGTGCGTGTGTGTGTGGGAGTAAAAAGACAAATTGCATGTTTCCACTAAATGAAAAAAAAGCACATCAAAGTCTTCAGTCTACAGCGTGTTTGTCAGCAGGTCTCCATGCTTATGACCCTCACAATGTGTGTCAGTGTGGCTTTTGCCCTCTCTCGACTTTATTCGGATAAAAAAAAGACGCTTTCTTCATGTAAACATTTTCATTGGAAAGACTTCTCCAACCACCTAAGGCCTGCTGTGGTTTTTGGCATAAGAGGTGGGCTCTTGGCATTTTTAGGATATGAGAGGTTTGTCTTGGCTAACTCCGCTGGCCTTATGTCTACAAATGTTCTCTCTGTCTCATTGAGAGAAAGATTAATGTTGATGTTTCGGCCCAGCATCGAGGGGGAAAAGGTAAATTTACCATGTGTCTCCAGGGAGGACACATGTTTATACTGCCATCTCTACATAAACAAAAGAGGCACATGCGTCACAGGTGTCAAGCACTCAGCGAGATCACAGCAGGCCTCAATCTGTTTGATGGGCAGGGCTATTAAACCAGCAGCGTGCAATTTCCATCCACGTTTCTTTTTTTTATTTACACTTCAGCTGATTTTTATGTCATGTTTATGGTGGCTTTTTTAACACGTAATAGCTGTAATTCTGAGGAACTGTGTGGAAACCGTTTAAAGTGTTGCTGTTCGCTTATGAATAACTGTTTATAGTCTACTTACCTCTTGGTCGGCCTTATGAAAATATTGCTTGTAAAAATATTGTGCATGAAAACATTGCGTAGTGTTAAAGGGTTAGTTTAGCTCAAAATGAAAATTCTGTTCATGTACTCACTCTCGACTTGTTTTAAACTCAATTTGTTGAGCTATGAAACACAAATGAAGATATGCTTTTATCAAAACTGAGATTTTTGTCCAAATGGATCAAGCAGTTGAATTCAAGTCTTTTGAAGAGACATGATTTTTTTATAAGATGAACAAATTTAATTTAGGGTTTGATTCACATATAAACATTGATCATCAAACATAAATAGAAGCAGGCCTGGCTCAATATTGAGAGAAAAACTTGAAGCAGGGATAGTTGAAAAATGAAAATGGTCAATAATTACTTACTCTTATGTCGTTCCAAACCCCCAAGAGCTCCCTCATCCTCCATAGACAGCAATGTCCTGATTCAGTCCAGAAAGGTACCAAAAGAAATTCATCAAAACAGTTAATGTGTTTCCAGTGGTTCAATTGGAATAATGTGAAGGCACGAGAATACTTTTGTGCACAAAAATAACGACTGATGCATATCTGTTTGAGATTCTTTCTTCAATTTAACAAAAAAGAAGACATTTAGAAAAATCTTGAAAACAGGTAGCCATTGACATCCATAGTAGGAAAAAAGAACTATGGAAGTCAGTGTGGCTACCAGTTTCCAACATTCTTCAAAATATCTTCTTTTGTGTTCAACAGAAGAAAGAAGCTCAAGCAGGTTTGGAACAAGTGAAGAGTAAATAAATGGTGAACTATCCCTTTAAAAGAGCACTGCTGCTGAACGCTGAACAATAATAATTGACAACAAGTCATTGATTAATTACAAAGTAATGCATACAAAATTAATTAATTAATTTTCAAAGATGTTCATTTGGCTGTGATGGCAATAACTAATAGGTGCGTTACCAGTTAAGGAGGAAAAACGGTAAATGAAATAATCTCTGACACATAGCAAAAAATACAAAAAGTTTTGTATATCTATTCAATTCAATTCATCTTTATTTTTATAGCACTTTTACAATGTAGATTGTGTCAAAGCAGCTTAACATAGATGTTCTAGTAAATTGAAACTGTGTCGGTCCAGTTTTCAGAGTTGAATTTCAGTTTAGTTCATTTCAGTGTGGTTTAATTTTCACTGCTGAAAGTCCAAACACTGAAGAGCAAATCCATCGATGCGCAGCTCCACAAGTCCCAAAAGTCCCATAACCAAGCAAGCCAGTGGCGAGGACCAAAACTTCACCAATTGAAGAAAAAGTGAGGGAAAAAACCTCGAGAGAAACCAGGCTCAGTTGGGCACGACCATTTCTCCTCTGTCCAAACTTCTTGTGGAGAGCTGCAGTCTAGGCGCTGGAGGATGGAGAAATGTCTAATGAAAACTGTAATGAGTGGACTGAAACACACCAATTTTAAAGTAATTACATCAAGACAATAAAAAATTCAGTAACAAACAAACTTGGCAATGGCCATATCGGTTTCTCGGTTATCATTTTCCACAAGGTAATAATAAACTCCTTTTTTCAGGAGTATCACTTGGCTCACCTTGACATAATGACACAGACACTAATAGAGGAGAAAAGCAAAGTATGATTTAATGGAGTAACACAACCCTTGAACTGCCTTTCATCAGATATTTATTTATTTAACAAAAAAACTAAACTGGTAAAGGTGCACACTTTTTTCCTCAGGGGGGCACGAGGGGTTGAAGCAAATGAAAACAAAAGAAAATCCTTTTTTTAATATTATTGATGCATTTTCTAAGTATAATAAATGCCCTTGTCCAGATATTTTTGATTCTCTTAGTCATTGAAAGGAGAGCCTGAAGTAATTTGAGGGCAGGCGCTGCGTTCTGCACTCTTAGTCAAATAAAAATGTGAAATTGTGCGGCCGATCAAAAGCCCTTCTTCTGTCCCGGTTCCCCAGCTGCCTACGTGGAAATGGGCATGACATTTATCACCGGCATCAAAGCGGAGTAGCTGAATACCAGTCAGTGAAGTAGAGGAACAATTTCCTATTTAATCCCTGTCTTCATATTCTTCATCATTCTCAACCTTGACACATCATGCTCACAGAGAACCATTGAGCAGTCAAACGTTTTTCCCGCATTTAACTTTTTTTTTTTTTCTCCCTGCTCTCTCAGAGTCCTTTGATACTTGTGTGGCAGTGCAATATCTTTTATGTTTGTAAATTAGATTCAGAAGGTCACCATGCCTCATGTCTCTGTCAGTGAGACTGCGTGGAAAACGGAAAACCTTTCTTTAATCTCTTTTATCTGGAGTCATTTCATGTCGTATGTTGGCTTCTCTAAAATTATGCTTAGATATGGATGAAGGCCTTTGGCATATACATGGATGTCTCTAATGGCTCTCACTCCACGCTGAAAGAAAATAGCTGTCACGTTGGATTTATTTGCAAGGCTTTGTTTCTTTTTTTATAGCAGTAAATATGCGTCTGAGGAATGCTTTTCTGTTTTGCTATTTCAATTTTGAGTGGTTTGAATTTTAGGTCATGCAGATATATAACTTTATAAATTGTATTTAATTATTCATTTTCTGAGGAAAAAACTCATCAAACATTTTTACCACCCACTGTAACACTTGCTTAAATGTAAACAGTAGTTAATATATAAAGAAAATATTATCAGGCATATTTCCAACAAAAATCTTTATAAAGATTCAAAAGTACAGGTCAGAATATGCTGAATGATGATGTAATTTTTGACATCTTGTATTCACAAAGCTATTTGAAACATCAAAGTAGGCACTTTATGTAATTCTCTTATTAAAAGGTCTTGTACCTTTGTCTGTTTGTCCAGTTTTTAATAAAAAACTTATTTGGTTCAAAGTTTGTAATGTTATAATTGTGTTGTATTGTTTATTGTATAATTATACATTATATATGTTGTATAATTTAATTATTTGTAAATGTAGATGGTGAGTTTTGATTCATGATTTATTATGTTTTAAAGTTGGCATGAAACAGAAGTTAAGATTGACCTTTTTTCCCATATCATGACGTACATTCAATTAAAATGGTCCTAAAATTAGAAAGAAAGTTAGGGCTGTGCATGAACTTTGGGAACCGATTGGATTGTTTTTAACATGGACAATGTTACCTAAATGGAAGAATATTGATGAATGGACAAAAACAATACACTTATAATCTTTTCTCATAAAAATAAGAAGAAGAGTACATTTTGATTACATGCTGACTTGAAGAATTTTATTAAAATACCTGTGGAGAAACATGAATGGCAAAAGTATTTACAGAAGCCACTAATTCCTTCTATAAGAAGTGTGTGACTTCCATTAGTGTTATGCTGATCCCAGATTAGATTTTAATATTTAACAATGCCGTTGCATGATCATTTTGTTGAAAAAAGATGCGTGTCTAAAATGCTGTATCAAATATTGCGATGAGATTATATATGATGATCAACATCAAAGACTTTCACTGTTTATAAGGGCAGATTGTTTTAACTAACAGTTGCCAGCAGTTGTCTGACTGTGAACCCAAAGGAGAATAACATGACCATCATGCTCACTGTCAGCTCTGGCAGATGCCCAACAAACCATAGTAATGGCTCTGTGCATGTGTGTGTGTGCACATGGGAGCAAGAACGAGAACACATGAAAAATAGAGTGAGTGACGGGGCGATGGCATTGGAGATATGACCGTATATGGCTTGACCATTTGATTAGACCCCAGGGTCGCTGGCTAAGTCACTTGAAGTTCTGCGTCTGGCCTTTTAATTATTCATCAAGGTATTGCTTGGGATGTAACCTCATTTAGAGCGGGCTCCAGGGCCAGGCCATGTGTTGTTAACACTGCACTGTGATCAGATTAACCACAGAGATGACTGCCAAGGGGAAGCGATACTGCGCGGCCTGGCGCAGGTCTGGAGACTTCAATTGGCTCGCATTAGCAGGGCTTCAAGTGTGCTTTGGATGTCTATTTGATGTTGAGGGACTGCGGTTAAGGCTGCAGGGGCTTAGGGCCATTTTAGCTGTGCTTCACTATTCGCTGCTGTCAGCGAGCCCAACTAAGCGCAGGTATTTGGAAAAGAGAAAGCTGTTTTTTAGAGGTGTGGAGAAAGAGGGTAACAGACGAGTGTTTTAATGAGCTTAAGGGAAAGAATGAAGCATGATGTACCCGGCTGGCCCCATGCCCACGCCATCTGACCTCTGAGGTGATGGCAGTAGATAACAGGTGAGCTGTCACTGAAACAGATCCAAGATCAGCTGAGGGCTATTATTTCCTGCCTCATCAAAACAACAACAATGGAGTTCTCAAAATGTCAGCGGACAGCACATAATGGCTACATGCTAATTTGAGACTAATTTTTTACGGTGGAAGGGGAGACAAAAGCCGTAAAATTCTCACAAGGTCGTTGTGCTGCTCTGCCTTGCTGCCAAAGACACCCGCTGGGAGTACATTCACCGGTGGGCTAACATGAACTCAGACTAATTAAAGCTGACTGACACTAACGTGACACTAGCAGAAGGTGCGCTGGCGAGAAGCAGCACCTTCCCGCTAGTATTTGTCCAACACGGACTGTTGAGCTGATGCCCCTACGTGTGAACTCCTGCGAGCTGCTGGGTGTTGGTGTTTTATGCTAATCTAGCATCGCAACAACACCTTTACTTTTTCCCCTTCGTTGATGAGATTTTCCATTATTTATGATACAACGTTTCAGTTCCATTCACAAGTTGTTGTATTTTTTAAAAGAGTACAGAATCTATGATCCAAAAATCAGAGATGAGCTACTTTATGATCTTGTTTAAGATTTTTGCATATGTACGGGTTACTTTAAAGCAGTAATTAATTACTAACTACATCATTACAACTGTATTTAAATACATTTTTTAATAACTTTGTATGAAAAGTAACCTATTTACACAAAAAGTAATTTAATCACTTAACTAAAAACTAATCCACATAAAGCTGAATGCACAGACAATATAAATTCTGAAGTCAAACAGGAGCTGTTAGTTTTGTTTAAAAGAAATTTAATTGAAATAATACATCAAAACACAAAACGTTTCAAACTAATGACACCATATTTGACAACTATTGGCATAAATTAAAATGATAAAAAAC
Source organism: Danio jaintianensis (assembly GCA_903798115.1). NCBI lineage: Eukaryota > Metazoa > Chordata > Actinopteri > Cypriniformes > Danionidae > Danio > Danio jaintianensis. The sequence continues at coordinate 17,276,034 of CAIGQV010018227.1, forward strand.
TAATAAAACATTTAGTTGAAAAATGTATTTAATTTGCAAACGTTATTATAATTAAATTGAGGTAATGTGCAAAATATATGAATATCAAAAACATATATTTAGAACTGCTCTGCTTCTCTGAATGTATACCTCATGTTGTCATGAACTAATTTCTCAGTTAATTTGTATGAAGTACTGTATAAATGTTCTTTAGTTGAAAAATATGATTATTTTACAAAATATATATATATTATTCTACTTCTATGAATTTATATAGAATTGTTGAATTTCTTTACTGTAAGTAACTAATATGTGTATATATATATATATATATATACAGCTTTTCAAAGTAAACTCTATTGTACACATGCTTGACACACTTGCACTTGAAAGACTCATCCTTCTCCGTTTTCTGGGCTTTCTTTTTCCAAAATTCCTGATCAATAAGAATGCCTTTTGTACTTTTTTTGTACTAGAGTTATATTTTAATCATCTCACACATGCACTTGTGGACATATATTGGTTTTTTTTGGCATTTTCAGTAGTTTGATGTTGTTGTTGTTTTGTTGTCTCAGTTTCTTTTCCAACTGTGAAACATTTGCCCACATGAACATTTTGAAATAATGTTACAGTTTAAAATAAATTTTTCATTATCAATACATTAAAAAAAGTCATTTATTTCTGTAATGGCAAAACTGAAATTTCAACATCATTGCTCTGGTGTCACGGGGTCCTTTATAAATCATTCTAATATGATGATTAGTTGCTTTTATTAGATGCACACTACAGAATCTTGCCGGAAATAGCACTTCTTGCTTACTGTTTTTCAAATACTACAGTCGTGGCCAAAAGTTTTAAGAATTAAATAAATATTGGAAATTGGAAAAGTTGCTGCTTAAGTTTTCATAATAGCAATTTGCATATACTCCAGAATGTTATGAAGAGTGATCAGATGAATTGCATAGTCCTTCTTTGCCACGAAAATTAACTTAATCCTGAAAAAAACTTTCCACTGCATTTCATTGCTGTCATTAAAGGACCTGCTGAGATGATTTCAGTAATCGTCTTGTTAACTCAGGTGAGAATGTTGACGAGCACAAGGCTGGAGATCATTATGTCAGGCTGATTGGGTTAGAATAGCAGACTTGACATGTTAAAAGGAGGGGGATGCTTGAAATCATTGTTCTTCCATTGTTAACCATGGTGACCTGCAAAGAAACGCGTGCAGCCATCATTGCATTGCATAAAAATGGCTTCACAGGCAAGGATATTGTGGCTACTAAGATTACACCTAAATCAACAATTTATAGGATCATCAAGAACTTCAAGGAAAGAGGTTCAATTCTTGTTAAGAAGGCTTCAGGGCGTCCAAGAAAGTCCAGCAAGCGCCAGGATCGTCTCCTAAAGAGGATTCATCTGCGGGATCGGAGTGCCACCAGTGCAGAGCTTGCTCAGGAATGGCAGCAGGCAGGTGTGAGTGCATCTGCACGCACAGTGAGGCGAAGACTTTTGGAAGATGGCCTGGTGTCAAGAAGGGCAGCAAAGAAGCCACTTTTCTCCAAAAAAAAAGATCAGGGACAGATTGATCTTCTGCAAAAATGTATGGCGAATGGACTGCTGAGGACTGGGGCAAAGTCATATTCTCCGATGAAGCCCCTTTCCAATTGTTTGGGACATCTGGAAAAAGGCTTGTCCGGAGAAGAAAAGGTGAGCACTACCATCAGTCCTGTGTCATGCCAACAGTAAAGCATCCTGAGACCATTCATGTGTGGGGTTGCTTCTCATCCAAGGGAGTGGGCTCACAATTTTGCCCAAAAACACAGCCATGAATAAAGAATGGTACCAAAACACGCTCCAACAGCAACTTCTTCCAACAATCCAACAATAGTTTGGTGAAGAACAATGCATTTTCCAGCACAATGGAGCACCGTGCCATAAGGCAAAAGTGATATCTAAGTGGCTCGGGGACCAAAACGTTGAAATTTTGGGTCCATGGCCTGGAAACTCCCCAGATCTTAATACCATTGAGAACTTGTGGTCAATCCTCAAGAGGCGGGTGGACAAACAAAAACCCACTAATTCTGACAAACTCCAAGAAGTGATTATGAAAGAATGGGTTGCTATCAGGATTTGGCCCAGAAGTTGATTGAGAGGATGCCCAGTCGAATTGCAGAGGTCCTGAAAAAGAAGGGCCAACACTGCAAATACTGACTCTTTGCATAAATGTCATGTAATTGTTGATAAAAGCCTTTGAAAGGTATTAAGTGCTTGTAATTATATTTCAATACATCACAGAAACAACTGAAACAAAGATCTAAAAGCAGTTTAGTAGCAAACTTTGTGAAAACTAATATTTGTGTCATTCTCAAAACTTTTGGCCACGACTGTATATGAATTCGGACGTACATACCGTTTTTAAAGCACTATATCCTAGGGAAGTAGATTTTGGATGCAGCAATTGTGATGCTAATTTTAAATAGAGAACATGGGTTGATAGAGTAAACATGGGATGAGTATAATGTACTAGTTGAAGGTAAGGATTTTGTTTGATGAATAGAAAAGAAAAGAAAAGAAAAAGGACAGAAATTATATGGACCAGATAAATGTCTTTACTGTCACTTTAGTCAGTTTATTACGTTGTTGCAGAGTAATTTCCTTATCCCCATGCTCTTGTATTACCCACATAAACATTTTGATAACCATAATAAGGGTAAGTAGATAATAACATTCAATGATTAATGATTCAAATGAAGATTTTTGAGTAAACCATCCCTTCTGAGAGCTGCAGTTTCTGACAGACGGAAGGGTTTGGTGTTGGAGACAGTAACGCTGTGGAGGGATATTGTGGTCTGTGATCAGTGTGAGAAGTAAACACATTCAAACCCAAAGCACGTAGACAGGATGTTTACCTTTCACTTCTTTGTCCAGCTTATCTTACCACTTCTTGGTGTGTGTGTGTGTGTGTGTGTGTGTGTGTGTGTGTGTGT
>CAIGQV010018227.1:17279099-17303819 GCA_903798115.1 Danio jaintianensis
GTGTGTGCATGTGTGTGCATGTATGTGCGTGTGTGCGTGCGTGCGTGCGTCTGTGTCTGTGTGTGTCCATCCCGTTTTAACAAAACTTCATTTTTACTGCTGTAGATGGATGATGTTTGTCATGGTCACACTAACTCAATGCAAAATGTTTGTTCAAAGTAAAAACTGTAACGTCAAAGTATAACGTGTACAAAACAAAGTGCAACATCCTATAATATTGTCCTATAAATTATAACAATGGCCTATAATATAAAATGTTTCATTTTTCATTAATTATGCACCAATTTGCATACATTATATTACACAAATCCGAACACTGTTGAATGAAGACAAATTCAAAATTCTTATTATAGTCAAATGTTTTCACAATAGGAATTTTGAATCTTTTTTTTTTTTCAATTTCAAAAGTTTTTGTTTTCATCCGGTACATGACATAATAATACAAACACATATTACAGGATTATACAGTATTAGTAGGCCTATTGCATGTAAGACCAGAACATATACAGTGGCTAAAATGATCAAAAATACTAAATTAGGGGGAAGAAATCTAGGTAAATAAAATAAATAAGTAAAAACACATACAAGTTGAAATTATTGTGTTACATGAAAATACATGGGTTGGCAGGGTGGCACAGTGGTTAGCACTATCGCCTCACAGCAAGAAGGTCGCTGGTTCGAGTCCCAGCTGGGCCAGTTGGCATTTCTGTGTGGAGTTTGCATGTTCTCCCCGTGTTATATGTATAAGTGAATTGAATAAACTAAATTGGCCCAAATGTGTGAGTGCATGTGTGTGTATGCGAGAGTATGGGTGTTTCCCAGTGAAGGGCATCCGCTGCGTAAAACATATGCTGGAATAGTTGGCGGTTCATTTCACTGTGGCGACCCCTGATAAGAGACTAAGCCGAAGGAAAATGAATGAATGAATGAATGAAAATACATTATAATCGCTTTTTTTCGTCATTCAGTAATTCAGAAATACTGAACACAGCTAAACAGAATAAAATGTTATATATATAATCAGACAAATTATGTATGAAAATATCCCTATGAATAAAACCTGTCAAAGAACACATAAGAATCAAACAGTTTATTGTATGCCGTACAATAAACTGATGAATACTTCTGATAAAGTAGTGCTTTAAGGCACAAGACCAAAACAGACAATTTGAGACAATTTGAGAAAATGGTCTTTATTGTGGTTGAAATCTACAGACACAAATTGATAAAGTATGACAAAACAAACACTTAGAAGTGTATATTGTGTGATTTCTCTACATTAGACATAATAAAAAAACAAATGCAATTTTTGTCTACATTGACACAACATCCTTCCATCCTATTGCTTTGTCTGGATGACGCATAAACGTCCCCAGTTCCCTGTCCGCCCATCAACCCCTATTATGCATATCCAGGTAATGCTAATGAGCGACGCTGCCATGGAAATGTGTGACGAATGGCACTTTCACGCTGCCTTAGATCTGGCCCTCGGTCGTGCCATTTCCTGTTTCCTGAGCCACTCGCCACTCAAAGCCTGACACTGATATCCACCATCTGCTCCACGACGACGGGACAAATCACACACAGAGCCCTTCAATTTCCCCCCGTTGCCATTAAAGACAACTGATTCAATAGAGACCCAGAGCGCAGGCATGTGGGACTAATCTGAGAGGCAGCGCAGGAAAAACAACTCCTGGCCTGTAATTGACAAATGTCAGCCCTCAGCCCTCCTGCGCATTCATTAAGAGAAGGAAACCTTGTGATCCAGAGTTTCGTCAGGTCTGTCCAATAAATTGTGTCTGGTGATGGGGCTGTCTATTATGACATGCTGTCTGGGTTGCTTTGGCATCTAGTTTACATCGTAAAGTACTGTTTACATGAGCAAGAAAAAAGTTGAAAGAAAATAAAAACTGGATAATGTAGATGTAACTCCAAAACATAAAATTATGAAGCGAAGACCGAAGTTTATTAATTGCAAAAATATATTTTGTAATCTGTGGTTTTTAAGCAGTTGGAATATTAGAAATTTTCATCCATTTCTACGTCTATTTCATAATTTCCACATCCATTTGTTGTTCTAAAGTAAAATAATTTGAAAATAAGAATATAATATAAGTGAAGATTCCACTAACTATTGCTAGTAAATTTAATTTAAAAATAACAAAAATGAAATCCAGCAATAACATGCTTAATTAAATGTGATTAGTTGCATTTGAATATTTTAATTTCTTAAATTAAATGATATTTTCAGATAACCATTAAAGGCATTTTAAGACTACAAAAGGTTTTAAGAAATTAATTCAGTTATTTGCTATAAATGTTATTCTTTTGAATTTTATTTTCTATCAAGAAAGCATATATCAGTTTCTACTCACATGCTGTATTAAGCAGCATGGCAGCAGTTTTTAACATTGACAATATAATAAATGTTTCTTGATAAACGGTTTAATTTATCATTTTTTACGTTTACTTAAAAGAAATGATGTACAAAAATGTTTTTAGCAAATTTCTATTTGCAAAATAATTGCAAAAAAACCTGCATAAACCTGCAAATATTCAAAACTGCATTTTTATATAGTATACTCCAATAACATTGTTGGAGTCTTTTATTACACACCTCGCTAAGATGAAAACAACAGCGAGAGCCAAATGTTAACCTAAACAGACAATTAGCGTGTTCTAGAAAGCTCTCGCACGGCAGAGGGGTGTGTGGATAATGACTGTCAACAGACCCTCCAGCAAACATATAATAGGAAAAGCAGAAGCCCCTTTGAGCTCAGCATTACACCCAGAAGTGCCTTACAGACATCCCAGAGAAGTGTAAGCAGATCCAGGGAGCACATCCTGAAAGAGCCCTCAGACAGGAAACACAGCCAGATGGAGCATCCGGTGTCAGAAATACTGAGTGAACAACAGAGAGGGCGATAAAGCTCCTCAAACACCACGTCATCATGACTTACAAACAAGCTGGAGCTTTTTTGGATTCATGACAACAATGATCAGGGTGTGGACTGTGAAAATAGCAACATCCTGCTCGTGAAGGTTTTTTTTTTCTTTTTTTGGAGATGAACTGTAAATGCCTTCCTGTGAAACACCAAAGGAATTATTATTACTGAACATGTCAATTACTGAAATAAAGGGGGGCATTCATGCAAATGGAGCATACTCAGAGAAATGGTTGGTTGGTTGTCAGCCTTTCACTCAAAAAATGAGTTTTGCCTCTTGTTCAAACTACTTATTTAAAATGAGCTAAATCAATACAATTCTGTTTTTGAGGACAAGTTAATTGTTTTATGTTTAATCTAATTCAATTTGTAAAAACAATTAATTTAACTTAATCGATTTGTGTTGGTACAACATGATATTGTGAGGAACCGTGCATTTTTACAGTGTTTTTTTTTTGGGAACTTCCTGTATAGTAAACATAAGAGTAAAGTAATAAACCCTTTTCACAAGATAATTATAATGCATTTCAATGGTCATCAGCACTTTAAATTTTAAAGTTTGTAATACTTAGATTTTTAACAAACATATACATTTTTAAAGATTTGTAATATATTATGTGTGCATCAAATTACAAAAAAAAATGTTACTTACAGTATATGAGGCGTTTCTTATGGCACATTACATTGTTCTCTCTGGCTGCCGTCATCAGTCTCACACTATTTTTTTTTCCAATTTTTGGAATTCTATAATAGAACTTTTTTTATTTGAGCAAATAGGAATGCGATGCTCTGCTCTCAAAATATCAGAGTAATCAATCCGATCCAAGCATGCTCTCATTGCATTTACTTATCACCTCTGCCCACTAAATTGAACGTCTTGATGTTTACAAATTATGTTGAGGAAAAAGTCACATGTATGACCACTCTGTGATGGTTATATCAATATATGCAATGTGTTATGTTGTATTTGGGCTTGTTTTAATTGAGAACACCTGCTTTAAATGAATGTATTGCATGTGTTCTACTATGGTTTGCAGATGTTTGCTGAAGCTACAAACCACATGCATATACTCTTTACATGCAATTGAAAAGGTTTAGTCTCTATCTGAAACAAGACTGTTAAGGATGATGCTTAACAGAACGTTACGGTTACTACGTAACCCTCGTTCCCCGAGGGGGGGAACGGAAATGCTATGTGGAAACTTCCACTATGGGGATTTTGTCAGAAAGCCAATCATCTGAAGAGAAATAAAACAGGCCAATGAAATGCCAATGAGTTGCCGGTGTCAGCGCACACAGCTGGCAGCAATCACAATCAGTTAGTGAATAAGAATGCCAGGTGTGCATAGCAAAAACACCTTTTCTAGCTGAAGAAGCCGAACTACAGCTGTCAGCTAAGGCGCAATCACTGTGGCGAAGGCACATAGCATTTCCGTTCCCCCCCTGGGGGAACGAGGGTTACGTAGTAACCGTAACGTTTCCCAGCGCACCATCATCACCAGAGACGCAGCCCTCCAACGTGTCCCTTGGCCCTTACTTACCTTACTTACCTGTGAAGCGCTTAAGGCTTATTTATATTTTTTGGGGAGTCGGAAAATTTAAAATACGACAGTACGTTGGGAAGCGTGTCAGTCTCAAATGGGGAGGACGCTGCGGAGGCCACCTGCAGCCCAATGGGGAGACCTGGTGGCAGGAAGACATAAGGACTAACCCTGAGAAGGGGGAGCACACATATGAAGGATGGTTAGCAGGGAGGGAAGACACGGACCCGCCTGAAGCGGGGGAAACTGTACCGTGGTTGAGTGAAGCATATGGGATCACCAGTGGGGATCGCGCATAGCAGACACCTATACCCAGAACGCGGGCTGACCGAGCAGGCATGCCAACAACGTAATGGGCCAGGCACCCGATTCCTCTGCTGAGTCAGAGGCTGGGGGCCTCGGAGGAACTCTGTAGGGTTCGCCAAATGGGGAACTCAACTGAGCAGAGTAAGAAAAGCGCACGCATCTCTGTGTTAGAGAGAAAGGCGCAGCAAGCGTGTTTCAACACCGTACCGAATTTCCTCATTCACTGGCGTTATCCAACACACGTAAGAAAAATCGGTTCCACTCAAAGATTATAGAATCTTACGAATGTATTAGGTGTCGCCCAGCCCGCAGCTCTACAGATGTCTGTTAGAGAGGCACCGCGCTCACACCCAAGAGGAGGCGATACTCTTAGTCGAGTGCGCTCTCACTCCCGGGGGACGCGGCTCACCCTGGCACTGAAAAGCGAGGGAGATGGCATCCACTATCCGGTGGGCCAACCTCAGTTTGGATACGGCACTTCAAGTCTGCCTGGACAGAAATCCTAAAGATACTGAGTCGAGTGGATCGAGCAGACCTTTCCTAAGAGAGATCTCCAAGTGGGTATGAGAGGGGGACAGGATTGATTTAATTATCCAGCGTCTCGCTCCTCTGGGAACTGGATGATGAGGCGATGCTTTCCCAGCGCGCCGTCATCCTCGCATCCTCAGAGCGGGGATGATCGTAACGCCAACCCCTCAGTGCGGAGGGGACAGCCTAGCTCCAGCCAGCTGAAGGAGGATAGCATCACACTGATCTGGCATGTCCGGGGTCCCTCTCGAAGAGAAGTACACCACACAGCGAATAGACTCCACTTCAGGGCGTAGGCATGCCTCGTAGAGGGTGCTCTAGCCTGAGTGACGGTGTTAACCACCAAACCGGTAAGTCACCTAAGTCCTCCACGCTCCATCTATGGACCACACGTGATTCCAGAGATCTCGGCGCGGGTGCCAGATGGTGCCTGTCCCAAAGAAGAAGGTGTTTCTTCAAAGGGATATGCCAGGGAGGGGCCGTCACGAGGAGAGAGCTGAAATACAGGTCCGGTTGAGCCATAGAGGCGCAATAAACAGACCTGCTCCTCGTCCTCCCTGACATAGACAGTATCTGTGCGAGTAGGCTCACTGGAGAAATGCGTATTTACGCATGCCCCGGGGGTGGAGCCTCCATTCTCCCAGAAGAATGGCATGCAGCATTTACCGCCGCTTATGACTTCAGAGGAGCAGACAGCGAGCGAGCTGAGACAAGCGACGAGAGCGGATACCCCCTGTAAGGTTGTTATACACCATCGCCGCCATGCTGTGCATCCTAACCAGCACTAGTTTCCCTTCTAACACCGGTAAAAAACGACGCAGCGCGAGATACCTTGCCACCACCTCCAGGCAATTAATATGCCAATGCAACTGGGTTCCTTCCACGGACCCGCAGCTGCATGCCCACAACACACGGCCCCTCAGCGCGTACTGGAAGCATCCGTCGAAACGACGACATGCCTGGACACTTGTTCTAGAGGCACACAGGCCTGTAGAAACGCAGGGTCCATCCAGAGGCTGAGGGCGCGGCGACACAGCGGAGTGACAGTCACCCAGCGCGTGCCATGCGCATCTGGGGACCTGATCGGGAAGCCAATGCTGAAGAGGTCTCATATGGAGCAACCCGAGCAGCTTGACAGCGGCTACGGATGCCATATGCCCCACGAGCCTCTGAAATAATATCAGTGGGACCACAGCTTTCCTGTCGAACTCTCTCAGACAGGTCAGCATCAGCCCGGCGCGCTCTCGAGGGAGCCTGCTCTTTTCTTGGTTGACCCAGTCCCTGTACATAATCAATTGATCAATTGATCCCGCGAGTGAGCTAACAAGCCAGTCATCGAGATAATTGAGTATGCAGATGCCCTCGAGCCGAAGGGCCGTTAGGGCATCCTCCGCGAGCTTGGTGAAAACCCGCGGAGACAGGGAGAGCCCGGAAGGGAGCACTTTGTACTATCATGCTCGACCCTCGCACGCAAACCGCAGAAACTGCCGGTGGTGTGGGAAAATGGAGACATGAACATACGTGTCCTTCAGGTCTATCGCTGCAGACCAATCCTGAGGACGGAAGCACCGGGAGATGTGGTTCTGCATGAGCATTCTGAGCGGCTGCTTGTAAGGCAGCGGGTCAAAACGTGCAGAACTAGGATTGGTCATAACCCACCGCTCTTTTAGGGTACGATGAAGTACAGACTAAAAAGCCCATACCTCATCTCGGCTGGAGGGACCGGCTCGATTGCATCCTTCGCCAGGAGGACAGCAATCTCCTCGTGCAAGACAGGGGCGGACACAGGGCTGACACCTGGAGTAATACACACCCGTGAACTTGGGGGACCGTTTAGCGAACTGAATCGCATAGCCGAGTCTGATTGTCCGAATGAGCCATCGCGACGGGCTGGGTAGCGCTAACCAGGCTGGCAGAGCCCACGGGAGTGACATCATCAGCGCAATCACTGACGCACCAGCAGTGGGGCAGCATGGGATGGAAGAGCTCACCCCAGGAGGCGCGCATCCCGAGGAAGAGTGAAAGATAAGAGGTTTAATCTTAACTTTGTCCCAAGAAGCCCGCAGGGCGGCTGGGAGTGCGAGAGAAAGGAGCCCGTCCTCTGGCACTCTCGGAGCCTGTGGCGAAGAGCACCGATCCTGCGAGCTGGAAGGCATAGCGTCCCATACTGACAGTGTTCGGGCTATCACACCCGGAGAAAGGAAAAATTGCTCTTATAAAATTTAGAAGCCATACAGCCATGAGTTAATGATATGGGTGTCCCTGGTGGGGAGAGCGGTTTTTGAACCCGCCGATAGCACTTGACTACTCTTTCACCGTAGTGAATTCCTGGGAGAACTCACCAACGGTGTCGCCGAACAAGCCAGCCTGGGATATGGGTGTGTTAAGAAAGCGAACTTTGTCAACGTCACGCATATCTGCCAGTTTTAGCCAGAGGTGGCGTTCCTGGAGCACTAGTGTGGTCATCGTCCTTCCCAGGGCACTCGCAGCCGACCTGGTGTTTTTAGAGCAAAGTCGGTTGCAGTGCGTAGTGCATTAAGACTGGGTCGGAACCTTCCTCATGCCGCTGGGCCAACACTTGCGCCAGCCATAGCAAGCAAAATGGAAGCAGCCTGGCTCCCGAAGGATGGTGCGCTTCTCTCACTCGAAGCTTTGATGAAGCGCTCTGAAGAATGGGAGGTCCGCAAGCCCAAAGGCGGCGGATTGACCCCCACTGTGACCCTCAGATCTACCCGAGTGCCAACTGCTACTTGCGGGGGACAACAGGGGTGGTTCGCCCTTTTGAAAGAGCGAGCCGCGATCTTAGCTGCGCAACAGACATGCCATCGCAGTGATGGCATGCACTGCCCACGAGCACCGCATTAACATGCTGGACCTTCAGACATGCAGTGCTCGTGCCCATCATCCGTGGACAGGAAACCACCGCATCCAGAAACGCACGTTCGGAGCGACGTCTTTAAAAAGATGCGCTACACGACCGTGTTGCTCTTTTAGGAGAATTGCTTAAATTTATACGCACCGCTCTTGAAGTACCGGTTCCGCGAAACTCCCAGGGACGGGAGAAACCCAGCTCGACCACCGCTGCTCGCGTTGTTGCTCGCACTGGAACCGGTAGAAATCAGCCTCTCAGAAGACGGCAGCTTTCTCTCACTCTCTCTCGAACGAAGTTGGAGGATGACAGCAAAACGTCTCTTTCAGACTGCACATGAGGCTTCTGAAAGCAAAAAGGTGTTTTTGCTATGCACACCTGGCATTCTTATTCACTAACTGATTGTGATTGCTGCCAGCTGTGTGCACTGACACCGCCAACTCATTGGCATTTCATTGGCCCGTTTTATTTCTCTTCAGATGATTGGCTTTCTGACGAAATCCCCATAGTGGAAGTTTCCACATAGCATTGAAGTTCTCCTCCCGCTGGGGAACACATTTAAAAAAAAACATTTTTACAAATATTTGTCAAATTTAGGTTCATATTTTTTGTGTTCAGCCAAAACTGTTTTAGCTGTCAAAATTTCAATCCCATTTTTTATCTCAAATATTGTACATTTACTTTAGATCCACCAAATTTCACCATTGTCCACTCGCTGTAGAATTTCTCATCTTTCCAATGATATAATCACTGTGATAAAATCCTAATGTCCTAAAATCCTGTGTCCTAAAATATTAGAAATTGACTCACCTACAGATAACTAGTGCATATCTAGTGCCCTTGATTCTGCACTGGCCAAATTTACAAAAAAAATAGAAGTCATTCTACATGTTTTATTTTCTAGGGTTGGGTATAGAAACCCGGTGCCAATACGGCACCTGTACCTATGTAACCGGTATGCACTGGAGCAAATCAGCATATGAATTTCAGTGACTAATTTCGGTGCTGCGACAAGGACGTAAGACGCATCAAGGGGTACGTCAAGGGGGAAACACGTCAAACTTAATTAAACATTTGAGGGCACATGGTATCAACTTAAAGGCAGAGGAGTGCACAGCTTGCGTTTGACATCATCTGGCACTTTCAGTGACGACTCAAGCCCCAACCCTAGAAAAAAGGAGTTCACTGATTTTTATGATAACCTTTCCACAGGTTAGTAGTAAGCTAATGTAATGTTAGTAATGTTAGTAATAGTTTTGTGGCGCAAACGTATCGGTTTAGGTACCGTTTTGGCACCGGTACTGTTTTAAAAGTATCAATTTAGCACCGGTATCGAAAAAATCCTAAACGATACCCAGCCCTATTCTTTTCTCATAATTTTGATAAAATTTTTATTCTTACGTTATCAAATATTATTTTCAATTAATATAATTTTTTTCAGTTATTGGACATTTAATTATGCATAGTCGAAAGAGTTTTGTTTTGCTTCTTGTTTTTTTTTTTTTTTTTTTTTTGCGTGCTTGTGTTAGTGTACATTGTGGCTCTTGGGTACATTTTAAATGGTAAGAAACAGTAGTTTGATGCCATAATTGTAAATATGAAAAAGCTGGCATCCAGCTTTATTGTGATTTAGTTTTGTGCCTGCATATCTAAACGTGTGTTTAATTGCTTACAGAGAGCATTTGGTGCGGCTGCAGCAGTGGAGTTTGGCATGGCTGTGCTCAGTGTGCTCAGTGGTTGGTTCAGACATTGGCCTCTTTTCCAAAGGAGAACTAATTTAGTGCAGGCAGGCTTCACAGCCAGCAGTGCTTCACTTCTAACAAGAGCAAGGTGCCTGCAGTGCTCTGATACAAGCATGTGCTTAGCTAAAACAGGAATGGCTATGAAGGTCTTTTTAACTGCTGCACAGTTTGGGTTGCGTTCAAAATGCATTAAAGGAAATGCAGGTTTCACTTTTTTATTACAAAGTATATGCTATGCATTGAATTTCCTCATAGAGATGTGTAGTATCCACCTAATTTTACAATATGGTCGCAAGGTGGAAGACTAATTTGCCAGTGGTTAACTTAATGTTTTTTATGTTTCTATGTTTTTATTTATGAGTAAAGTATTTTTCAATTTATGAGTAAAGTAAGCTCTGTGCTAAACATAATTATAATTATATGTTTTGCTCTACAATGTAAATGTATCAAAAATGTGAACTTTGAAGCTGTTATATTTTTTTTACAAAGCATATGTTTATATTAATTAACATGATAAGAACATTTGGGGTGAGATTGTGTCGTTTATGTTGTAGAGCTAAATGTAAGTATCATCCAGTTTACTTACCAAATTTGAAGGTAGATCTGAATAAACTGTGAGCAGTTGAAATATAGATTTTGTAAATGTTGGAGATTATAGTTTTGAGAATATGTTTGAGATATGAGTTGGATTATGGGACCTTGATATCTCCTTGAACTATTTTTAATGTTAAAAGAGACCTCTTCTTCATTCTTCATTGTTTCAAACTACTAAACACACTAATAATTATATTTTCTGGGTTGGTCATTAAGTTACTGTACAAAAGAGAAAATACTTATAAATGACAAGCTACAATCAACTTTTATTCATTTATTAATTTTCTTTTTGGCTTAGTCCCTTTATTAATCTGGGGACGCCACAGCGGAATGAACCGCCAACTTATCCAGCATATGTTTTACGCAGCGGATGCCCTTCCAGCTGCAACCCATCACTGGGAAACATCCATACACACCCATTCACACACATACACTATGGACAATTTAGCGTACCCAATTCAAATATAGCGCATGTCATTGGACTTGTGGGGGAAACCGGAGCACAATCAACTTTTATTTGATTTAATTTGTGTACTTTTAGGGCGGCACGGTGGCACAGTGGGTAGCACGTTCGCCTCACAGCAAGATGGTCGCTGGTTTGAGCCTCGGCTGGGTCAGTTGGCGTTTCTGTGTGGAGTTTGCATGTTCTCCCCGTGTTCGCGTGGGTTTCCTTCGGGTGCTCCGGTTTCCCCCACAAGTCCAAAGACGTGCTATAGGTGAATTGGGTGGGCTAAATTGTCCGTAGTGTATGTGTGTGAATGAGTGTGTATGGATGTTTCCCAGTGATGGGTTGCAGCTGGAAGGGCATCCGCTGCGTAAAACATATGCTGGATAAGTTGGCGGTTCATTCCGCTGTGGCGACCCCAGATTAATAAAGGGACTAAGCCGAAAAGAAAATGAATGAATGAATGAATGTGTACTTTTATTTTTACAATATAGCACATAATAAATAAATTAAGTTGTGGTGCTAATGTGGAAGACTTGAGTTTGTGTCCAATATGCACAATGTCTTGGTTTAGCATGGTTAATTAAGTAGCTTTTTTGGCCTGGTTTCGCCATCTATTCAAATCCCTGCTTGTCTTTGTATGGGCATAATTTTATCTCCTTCACTGCAACGCTGTAATATTCCCTTTATTGAGTGCATATCGCCTTTGTTCAGGAAATATGAAGGTAAATCGTGTCTTTGTCTGAGAGAGCCGATGATGAATAACTCCCAGGGCCCATTTGGGGCCTGGCTCGTGTTAACGGCTTGTACGGCTAGATTTCCAGGGCGGCGCTGCTCTTTTCAATTGACGCTCGCTGCAATAAAAGAAGGAACATTATAATAACCCAGCGGAAAGAGACGTCGGGTTAGCCATGCGACAGCACTGGCAACTATGCGCGGGCAGAGTGCCGTGATCCGGCAGGATTATCTGTGGCGGTGGTGTGGCAGGCGTTAAGGGAGAGGGGCTTTTATTATGGAGTGTTTTATTGCTGACGGGGGTAAGACTGGCAGGGGAGGAGATGCAATAAAAGGGAGCTGTAAAATATTGCGCCCTGAGCTTCCAGTTGTCCTGTCGCTTGCCGAAAGAATTACAGTGCAGTTGTGTGGGGATTGAAGGAGGCTGTGTGTATCTTGTCTATGGGTTTAATGTGCATATACAAACAAGTGGGGCTATATATGTGTGTGTGCATGAGGGCTGAGAGCCAGGCAGCGAACTGGAGTAGGTGTTAATATTGGAGTTAGGCCTCTGGAATATAATAACAATCCTGAAATATCTTTACCTGTGGCGTTGCAAGATATGTTGCAATGACCCAAACCCAATTTCACTTTCACCTTAGACACACACAATATTCCTCACTGTTTGTGTGGAAGACACAGAACTGCGTAGCCTTAGCATAACCATGGTTGGAAAATATCTGCAGTAGCTTTAGCGATTTATTGGTTGACGGGCTTGGACTAACTAAAGACCTGCTTAGACCACCTAGAAACCAGCTGCCATGTTCCAAAACACCATCATAAACTGGGTTTTCCAGCAGGGCTAGCTGCTTGGCATTTTAACACGCTGTCACCTCTGTTTTAGGACTTAAAAAAGGTCTGGCTATAATTAAGTGACCCAAATATCTCGCATCAATCTGCAGTGCAGGGGTGTTAGTGGACCCATGCGTGAAATGTAAGCGAGCAATAAATCAGTCTTATGCTTGTTACATTGCGTTTATACCGAAGCGCTGTGACTGAGTAAATCAAAATAATAGGGGCACATTTGCTTGCTGGTTAGTTTAGCCTCATCACAGCCAGTCACAACGTTGTGTGCGGTTGCATGAGTGCGTGTGTGCATGTGTGTGTGTGTGTGTGTGTGTGTGTGTGTGTGTGTGTGTGTGTGTGTGTGTGTGTGTGTGTGTGTGTGTGTAATATCAGCCTGCATTATTTCCACTACATTACTAGTGATTCTTTAAAGAAATTTACACCCGCCAGAGAATAGAAAAATTAAGTTGCAACAAATACCACCAACTCCTATGAAGCATTGCAAATGACATAAATAATAGAGTTAGTGTTTACATTTTCAAGCTACTTAAATATGTGTTTATGCGTATATGTATTCCTAAGTTCATATACATATTGGTATAAAAGTAAAATATCAATTTCTAAAAAAATGTGCAATGCTTCATAAGGGGCCTTTCACATATCATGTCTAAAGGCATGTGGAAAGACATCGTGTCCTTCACTATTTTCAACTGTGACCTTCAACTGTTTTCTCAGAGGATGGCAAACTGACAAACCATTGCTGCAGCTCTGATACAAGTTTTATTTATTTAGAAAATTAAAAACCACTGCAGTGTTTGGGTGCTCTGTGTTTGTCTGAGGTAATTAGTTTGTATTCCATACAAATTCTAAAGTTGATTGATTAGTTCTAGTCACATGACTCGTGGTGCGCTCATGGCATTCTGAAAAATTGAGATATAGGTAAACCTGGAAAACTGGTGTAAGTCACTCCCTGTTTGCACCTCCATTCGAAATATGAATTTGTGTGTGCAAAAGATGCGATATGTGAAAGCTGTAGTTCTTTCACTCATTAAAGCTGCTAAGCACATGTTGTTTTTTAGCTTTTATTTTAAAATATTTATTTTTAGCTGTTTTATACCTTGAATTTTTGACAGGACAGTAGAGAGTAGAACAGGATCAGCAAAGGCCAGGAATCAAACTCAGGTCACTGGGAGCAATGTAGAGCTGTATTGTATGTTGCCGCATTAACCATGAGGATTCTTTTATCTTTTTTCAGGTTTTCTTTTTTCTTCAAATCATTTGTAAATCGAAACAGTTTCTAATTTTGGTATTCACCTTATCATTTCTTCTGGCTTATAACTGTTAAACCTTAAATATATGCCGTCTTTAGCAACCTTAATTTATTCACTGTTAACCATATAACAAGCTTTAAAAAATAATTACGAAGAATGTCTGTTTTCTAATACGTTTTTTGTTTTAAGAAAATTTTATAGGGTCAACAGTGACCCAAAGTATGTAATAGTGTTTGTATGTTTTCCTTTGCAACATTATTTAAATATGTGATGGATTAAGTGCAATTCACTTAAATGTGCAAATATCTAATACACAGTGATGATGATGTTTTACTCATATTTACCACAGGCATAAAACAGAATAAATTGGCCAGCAAAACTTAAAATAGCTTGAATGGTCTTACTGCAGAGCAATTACACTACAGTTAAATTAATTCAATATAAGTGTAAAAAGGTACACAATGCTAAACTAACATAAACTTCAATGCATCTACATATTGTTAATTGCGTTGGTGATTTCAAGTACTTCTATTATCCTCAATTGCAAGTCGCAAAAAAAAAGTGTGACTTGTGGAACTTATGAATATATACATACAGCTTCATGACGCTAAAGGTTGACGAAATATGAATTAATTTAATGGTTAAACCAAGCTTTTTCAAAAGTCCTAAACAGAGAAATAAATTGGGAATATACTTCAAGAACCATGGCCTGATGAAAAAGTTATTAATGAATTAATAATTACCTTATAGTGACATAACTATCGTCTCTTTTTCCTGGGTGTCCCACAAACACATTTTCATTTTCTTCTCACCTTACACTAACTGACACATGTATATAGCAGTATTCCTTAAGTCATGAGGGCATAGAAATGAATAGGTTGATCATGGCTGTGATTCTGCCTGTGAGTGTGTGGCATGGTGTATCATAGAGAGGGCATGTTTGCTGCTTCTCACTCTCTCTCTCTCTCTCTCTCTCTCTCTCTCTCTCTCTCTCTCTCTCTCTGCGTCTCTTATTACTGCTGTTTTGGCAGCTGACTGTGGGTAATGGACGCCGAGCTGTCAGGGAAATTTGTAGCTGTCTGCTTTACAGGGGCTCTCCATTCCAATCAGCAGCTGTCAGCCTGGGCCCGGGTGGATATTAATGACGGCCACTAACTGCCTCGCAAATTCTCCACACTATTTGGGAGCTGGCATGAAATAGGGTTGTGCTTTCTCAGTGCGCTGCGGTAGACTAATGGAGAGGGCTCAGATATCTCACTGCACCAGAGACACAAGCTCTAAAAACTCCAGCCAGCCACAGCCTGGCTCTTTTCTGAAGGATTAGCACCGCCGCTGAAGGCTAAGGTGCCTCTTTAGCGGGTATTTACAGGTGAGTCCTGTTGCCCCCATAATTCTGCCCTCATTAATTGTCATGTACGACACAGTATGTAATAGCTATAATTGGGTAATGATCATAAATAAAGCTCGGCTGACTGGGACGTAGGAGGCTGAACTAATAGAAATGTTCAGGCGAGGCAATAAATGTGCGGCTGACGAAGAGAGCATGTGTGGGCTGACTGGAGAACATGGCGCGCATTTGCTTTTAAAGGGGCTTCTGGGAGCAGCTGACCTATAAATCCTTCAGGCCAGAAGGGCAAGGGTGTGCAGAGGCCACAGATCACGTGGTCCACCCCAGCATGTGGGAACAAAAAAAAATCTGCATCTGGTAGATGGAGAGACCATGTGATATGACACCTGAGAATCTCCTGATGACGACCAGATATCCACAGTCTGTCACAGCCCCTTTCTGTTTCACCTCAACTAGCTTGTCACAATTACAACAGCATTAAGCCATGTCATTTCAGTCATCAAGGTGAAACCCTACATTAACTCTTGGTACCACAAAGGTAAAATTGTGGGTCATGTTGAAAATGCAAACCTGTTTTATCACGCATCTCAGTTTTGATTTCATCCAACCTGTGTTTTCTTACGAGATTTCAGTTTTTTTAATTGACCGATCTGCTGTGTTTATTGTTCAGCTTTTTTTACTGCTTTATCTTTCATCTCTAGTCTGTCAGTCGTCACTCATCCGATGCCTTACGGTGCAATTAAGACTAATGCCAGCGGCCATTACACATTCCTGACCTGTGACAGCCACTTATTATACACTTATGAGGTGTAACAAACCGTTGTCTTAAGATTTATTTTCTAGTCTTGCTCTGGGGGAAATGCCAGAAGACTGTCTTTCACTTTCCTTTGACTGAAAGCAAGCCAAAATGCAAGCTTTCTTCGTAAGTAAACGTGGCTATTAGTGTTTTATGTGCTATCACACAAACAAATAAGCGGCACAGTGGCTCAGTGGTTAGCACTGTCGCCTCACAGCAAGAAGGTTGCTGGTTCGAGTTCCGGCTGGGCCAGTTGGCATTTCTGTGTGGAGTTTGCATGTTCTCCCTGTGTTCGTGTGGGTTTCCTCTGGGTGCTCCGGTTTCCCCCACAGTTCGAAGACATGCGCTATAAGTGAATTGAATAAACTAAATTGGCCGTAGTGTATGAGTGTGTGTGAATGCAAGAGTGTATAGGTGTTTTCCAGTTTGCGGCTGGAAGGGCATCCGCTGCGTAAAACATATGCCGGAATAGTTGGCGGTGCATTCCACTGTGGCGACCTCTGAAATAGAGACTGAGCCGAAGGAAAATGAATGAATGAATGAATCACACAAACAAGAGTTTTGTTGTATGGAGTGACTGTGTGATTGAGCCTGCATTTACACTAGTGAATTTTCATTTTGATTTACGCATAAGTTCTCCAATGGTTACGCCTGCTGTCCACACTACACCAGTAGCAGTGCCTTTGACCTTTGAAAAAAAGAGGACTTTGAAAACACTAGGTCTGCATTTCAGTGTACACTGAAAGAAATGAAGACTTTTGAGAATAAAAATGTGTGGCTGTGGTGGACATTCACTTGCTTGGTCTTGATTGGTCTTGTGGATAATTGCATTTTCTTCCCTGATCATATGACCATTAAAGGCATGTGCACACTTGGACGATTTTTTCTGACATTTAACGTCTCGTGACTAAACAAAGGGCGCCAATATGAGAGTGCACACCAATGCGCAAAACTACAGACATAAAAACATCACTTCTTTTAAAAAAAAAAAAAAGACTTGGGCTCATTTTTTGTTTGATGCGCCACATTTAAATCTGGTCAACCAATGAGATTGCCACTTGTATTCGCCTGCCTTTACCGAGACACAAAATGGTCTAGCCAAGCACACATGAATTGCAAATCAAATAGGATTCAGTGATGAGTTTAATTTCACAAAAAAAATGTTATGGCTTGGAACATTTCCTGCAAACTTTTAATCAGGTGTTTGTGTTCTGTAGTGGAGGAGGTAAGACAGAAGTAGAAAAGCTTACGTGATGAATACACAAGGAAAAAGCGTGAGGGTGACTACTATTGTGCAACAAGCGACTGTCAGAAGCATAAAGTTGTGCAGCACCACCTTGTTTACTTGTGTATTTCTGTTTTTTCAATAACAATCTATAATGTTATCGAGTGATTTTGACACTGCTCACCAGCAGCGAAAATTAATTGGGTATGAATGCTGAAAAATGTCTCAAAAATGCTAACAATAAGCGCCTTTACACTAATGTTTATTCCATTAAGCTCAAGTTCAGAAAAACAATAGAAAAGTGCTTTCTGTATGGGTTTTTTATTTTATTTTAAAATGCCATCAATGTTTAGTTTCATTGTGAGTAAACCCTTTTAAGTGATGTCTTACTCTTATTTATATGACCAAAAAAATGTACGTTGCTTCCAAGTTAATGAAAAAACCTGTGATCATGCCTGAGCATTTTTCCAATGAATGCTTTGCTAACTTTACAACACAGTCTGCAGTCAAACAAACATGCAGAGTTTGGTCAGGTGTACAGTCTGTGCTGGTTGCACCGACACACTGCGCTGCCAAATGTTGATGTTTTACGTGGATGCTGGAACATGGGTGAAGCACAAACCTTGCTTCCAAAAATAATCACAATGTTCATTTGGCTGCTGAATTATTACGAAAACTATTGCGTTGCTTCAGAATGAGATATGTGTATTGTCCAGTGTAAATGTGATTTTTTTTTTCTCACCATGGAATTTAATACTGGATGTACTTGTTTATGAGTACTATTATCATTTGTGTTGTATTTAATAACTGTATATAACAATGTGTACAATAATTATATAACATGGCCAAATGTCTTAAAACATGTTTTTAAAAGATAATTTCTTCATAACGTAAAGAACATTTTCATAAACTAAAGAACCTTTTGTGTAATAAAAAGGTTCCGTTAAGGTTTTCCATTGTGTTTCATTGTGCTGTGTTTTGTTGGTAGAGCAAAAAAAGGGGGCAAAGTAACTGAAAATATCTGAAATTATTACTACATTACTCTTTATTAGCTTCAAAGTATATTATATTAAAATAAATATTGATAACTTCTCTTAATGGGCGTCACGGTGGCGCAGTGGGTAGCACGATTGCCTCACAGCAAGAAGGTCGCTGGTTTGAGCCTCGGCTGGGTTAGTTGGCATTTCTGTGTGGAGTTTGCATGTTCTCCCCGTGTTCACGTGGGTTTCCTCCGGGTGCTCTTGTTTCCCCCACAAGTCCAAAAGCGCATGTCTAAATTGGGTAAGCTAAATTGTCCGTAGTGTAGGTGTGTGAATGAGTGTGTATGGATGTTTCCCAGTGATGGGTTGCAGCTGGAAGGGTATCCGCTGCATAAAACATATGCTGGATAAGTTGGCGGTTCATTCCGCTGTGGCGACCCCTGATTCTTAAAGGGACTAAGCCGAAAAGAAAATGAATGAATGAACTTCTCTTATTCATGTGATAGTAGAACAAGCAGGCGACTCATCCGACATCAGTGCGAATTAAATCAGGTTAAACTTTAAACAAGAAAAACAATACGTTATTAAGGCTTGTAATAGGATATACAAAAGAGCCCCAAGCAAATCAATCAGTACATATCTGTAGATCAGCTTCCCAGTACGTCTAAACCACAGATAAACACGCATGACGCATGCCACTATTTGCATTCCGGTAATAGGATATATTGAAGAAACTTTTTCCTTGCGCAGGTCTAGATGGAGAGACAGATGTAAACAGGTGTTTACGAGAGCTCCTGAAATGCGGTAAAGCAGGTGAGCAGAATTACCTGTGTTTTTACACCAGTTTTTAATGAAGGGTAGAGAGGTGAAGCCAGTCAGCCTGGAGGCTTCCTATACGCCCTCTCGGTTCAGCGCTACAAAACACACACCCAAGCCTGTCTGACAAGCACTTCATGTAACTGCACATTCGCACGCACACACACAAACACACACACGCAGAATATGGGCCAGGACAGATCTCTCATCATAGACTTGTTGGTTGTTTTGGCAACAGCCAGATAAGAAACTCAAAGACAACACACTTGATAACAGACAACAGCTCACAAAGAGGCTTGTCATAATGATAAATCTAAGCATAGTGATTTGGCCTCTGCTTCCGACTGTGTGTGTGTATCGGTCTGTCTGTCTGAAACGGCTCATTAAGAGCTTGCCCACATATGAGACGCGTCCCATCACACCTGGAGATGGGCAGCACTGAATTACCATCATTCATGCCACTGCCCTTGCCTCAGGTTTGTTTCTTTCAAGAGCGCACTAGAGCATGTCCAAACTTGTCCCTGGCACTATATTTAGCAAACGTTGACTACTTATTGTGAAGCAGGCATTGGTTTATAAAGGATCTGTGTGTGGAGCATTGATTGTAAAAGGGAGGTTATGAGGTGGTTGTGAAGGTATTTATTGCTCACCCGAGGCATCAGGTGTGTGAAAGAGCTTGAAGCTTCGGTATGAGGTTGAGCCAAAGGTCTGATGAGGAGGAAATGCTTGTTGAATATTGGATTGCTTTGTTATATGAGGAATTTGGCTCTGTCACAATGATGTGCATAGGTCAATGACTTCTTCTTTTTTTTTTTTATTACACATACATAACTCTAATACACATCTTCTGTGTAAAATTACATTTTTGTA
This sequence comes from Danio jaintianensis, assembly GCA_903798115.1. Taxonomy (NCBI): domain Eukaryota; kingdom Metazoa; phylum Chordata; class Actinopteri; order Cypriniformes; family Danionidae; genus Danio; species Danio jaintianensis. The sequence goes on from CAIGQV010018227.1 coordinate 17,298,936, forward strand.
ATACATTTTAGGGAAAATATTTTTTTTGACTACCCTAGTTTACAGTACATGGACTAACAATAAATACATCTTAAGCATTTAGTTATTTTTCATCAAAACATTTACTAAGACATTATTAAAATCAAAATTTCTGTCTGTTTATATTTTTATGGACCTGAGCCAATGTCAACTAACAGTTCTATTTTATTCTAAATTTGATCAAATATTAATATTGTATTTTAGTAAGTTGTTTGGCAGGATAAAAATGACAACAATTGTTGTTTCTTTAGCTTATTAAAATAAGTTAATCATGTTTCAACTACATTTTAAAACTGATTGATGTAAGTTGAGATGAGTAGAAAAGTTAGTTTGATTCAACTAAAAAAATTAAGGCAGCAAGTTTTTTTTTCAGTACCATATGGAGTTCAGATAACTCTGTGTACTTATTCCATTTAAGTACACATATAATTCAGTTAAACTATAACTTGAATAATTTGTATAGGTGAAACTTAATTTGCATTACATACAATCTAAATCTTAAACTTTTATTAAATATTTTACACGGTATACGCCATTACTTCATTTCAGTTTTTGCTTAATTAGTTATTGAGTTTACTTAATGTTTTTTTCTATACAGTCAGTTTTAAGTAATTTTTGAATTAAATGAACATGTTTGATTAAGTACATTTGACTTAGATTTCATATTATCATATAAACCTATTTGAATCAAAGATCTACACTTTTGGTGTCTACGTCAAATTGACACAAGTTAATTAATATGCATTAAGAGTATATTAAATGCAGGAAAAGTAGTATTTCACATAACTTTTGAGAAAAGAAAATAGCACAAAAAATAGGTAAAATAACATTCCAGCATTACTTAGTAATTATTTAAAGTTGTTTTCAATGTTATGACCTACATATAAATCTGATATATGGCAATATATACAAAATACATTTAAAAAACAAGTTCATTTTAGGATGTCACATACAATTAAAAAAAAAAAGTCATATATGCAACATTTTTCTAAATATTGCAAAAGAAAAAAGAAAAAAACTATATATATATATATATATACATACAATGGTTTGGAATTATTTTTTGCGATATTTCAAAATAAGTGTTGCATATAAGACATATATTTTATATATGTAAAATTCAAATATATGTAATTTTCATATATTTCCATGTACCAGATTTCTATATGGGGATGTCCAAAAACGTTTCCACCCCACTTTCGTCCAGTTTTACATTTGACTTTCTTTCTAAAATACATTTCCTTATCATGAATATTCTTCACTGACCAAAAAAGGTATCGACTTATATCTACACCGAAACAAAGATATTTGTATCAAAAAAGATTCAGACATATTAAAAAGAGTTTTATTGAAGAAAATTAAAAAAGTAGGCCAATTAGGACAGATGCCTTTGGGGGAATAACCATCCTGTAATAAAGAGCAATAACAGGGCCCGAGGGACAGAAACAGAGCTAATAGGTGGGCGTTGACCTGCTGGCCCCAAGAAACCTGCATTTAGTGACGTGTTGGTTACGTGACTGAACAGAACACAGAGACCCAGCTGTACCAGCGCATCATTAGTCAACTATGTAATCTTAGATTTCATCAGATCGCATCGTCTATCTCTCCAAAACCACAGGCCTCTCACACCTGTTTTCTCGGTTCACATTGAGCAAACAGGCCTGTAAATCACTTCCCAAAGGCTCTCATTTGTTCAGGGGTTTAAGTGTTGCTGGTTGCTCCTGGCAAAGCCAATGACTGTCATAATGAAGTTACTACACACACCCTTTTGCTCGACTTGATGGCTATGTTGTCCTTCAGCTGCATGGAAGAGATATATAGCAATTTTAGTTGTGGAAGTGTGTCCGTGATTGTCAGGTGAGAAGGCCGTTCCTCCATCAGACATGTTTTCGCAATGCTGTGGGATTTTTCATGCCTGAGTGAAGAAGCAGTGATTTAATCTAATCCTCATTCCACAGCGCAGGCGTTTTATTGTGTGGAAACTATGCAGAACCATCCTGAGTTCCTGTTAGTTCAGTGAAATTAATGCTCTGTGTCATCCTGCTTTCCAGTTTGCGAAGTGCTTTGGTTTATTCTAGGCCACAAGCGCTAATTCTTATTTGGAAGAAATAAATGTGTCAGTTCCTTTTTTTTCTTTTTCTTTTTTAATAGGCATTTATCTTCCATCTGTGGTGAGGACGATGATGCACGAATACACAAATACACAGAGCGCGCTGTTATTTCACACGCTTTTCACAGGAATCATGTTTATCAGAGGAGACATTTTTCACATGTATATTTAGCCAACAGATTTCATTTCATAAATAGTTTGGCCAAATCCTATATCACTTTGCACAGGTATTGTGCAAAAACAAAAATGCTATTTAGTGTCTCTTTATTTCAAAGTGATTTTTTAAAAATAAACCACTTTGCACAGTGACAGTACTGTTCAGGTTATTCATAGTAGATGACGTGAATGTGGATGCATCGTGGCATACAGCATACTGCTGATATAGCACAGAAAACTGTTTTGACTCAAATAAAATGTTAAAATATAATAAAATAAAAAATCCATATGCAAGGCACCCTTAAATAATAAAAGGCATCCATTTTTAAAAATGGCTTAAAAAATTTGTAAACTGATAGTACTGTTGAAACATTGGAGAAAAAAAGTATGAATCATAAAAAAGGCATCCATATTTATACTGTGAAAAACTGAAAAAATATTTCTATTAACATATTTTATTAATTATATTTCTATTAGTGAGGCATTCTGTCACAATTCATGCTATTAACTACTGGATTATTACCTGCATATTATTAAGATATTACCTGTTCATTAGTAGTTATAAAGTATGATTTTATTTTGCATCCCTAATCCTACCCAAAATCTAAACCCATCTTTTACTTTACTAACTATTGATAAACAGATAATTAGTAGTTCAGTAACTAGTAGTGTTAGTTAATGATAGCTAAACTAAACTGTTAGCTGGCATTAATTTATTTACAGATACATTTTTTGTAAATTGTTTATTTTAATAAAAATGTAACATGTTCAAGAAGTACATTTTTTGGTTTGTGTTTTGGAATCTTATTTAACAATATCTTTTTATATATATAAATATAAAATTATTTTACTGCAACATTGACTTGTTTTTTAATACTGACATGTTTATTTACGTAAATTAATTGCTTGATTATTCTTTTTCATATTTTAATGACATTATTTCTTTATTATTTGACATGTATTTTTATTCCATTTCTTAACACACTATAGACTAGGAAGAAGAACATAAATATGATCTTGAAAACTGTTCAAAAACATTCGATTCCGAAACCAGAGGTTTTTGATAAGCAACAGCTTGTCTGATTTAAATTTTTCTCTCAGGAATCAGATTGTTTATTATTGAGAGATACGGGCTTTTTTCTTATTAAACCTATCAAACTCTGAAACCAGTAGGCGTTGAAGAATGTCATGAAGATTAGATTGGAAAAAAAAAAACATTTGTCAGCTGGTTTGACATTCAACAATAAGTTGTGGAGAGTCTTGTTGGCTGACGGTCAGTGCAAATCCAACTGTTTTCTTTCTTAGTGAAGTTCCATTGCTTTGAAGAGCTTGAGAAGCATATTATTCATAGGTTTTGCCCAACCACACCATCTGCCAGGCCACATCCTGCACATTATACCTCTCAATGGAGCAAATCAGTTTGCTTACCCCACTACAGTCTCCTCGCACTTAAATTAGTCCTTTGGACGTAATAGTACTGTCATAACTCATTGTAATAATCTGTCGAGTTGGCTCGTGCGAAAGCATGGCTTAATTTGTTATTCAGATGCTTCACCACCTGTTTGCGAGCCTGTGATTCTTGGTGCGCTGCCATGCAACAAAGGCATTTGAGAACACAAAGGGACCTTTCGTCTGTCACAGAGAGCTAGTTATTAGCGTCTCAGGATGGGAACGGTCTGAGTCGAGGCCAAAACTAACCAGTTTACCAGGCTGGAAAATACTGTAAACATCAGACACCCGCAGCCAAAAAACCATGGTGACTATTACTGTATGTGGGCGAGTAATTGATCCAAAATAACACCCGTCCACAGACAAAACAAGCAGAGGGATGGTATAAATCAAACTATTTGAGATATTTAAAGAATAAAAAGAAAACGTTTTTTACACTGCCATTCAAAAGTTTGTGGTCAGTAAGGCTTGTTTTTGTTTTAGAAAAAAATTACTTTTATTCACCAAAGATCCATTAAATTACTATTTATTTTATTTTTTTAACCAATGCATAGAAAACTAACAATTACACTTAACAGAGGAAACTGAAATTGTACAGTATCAAATAACAACAGTTTATGAGAGATAAACTAAGTATTTTTCCTCCTGAATCTCATTATAGCATGAGTGTTACACTTCACAAAATGAGAGATTACATTATTCTAAACTATTCAATACATTTATAAAAGCTATGTTTATTTGAAATGTGTTACAAATATGCATTATTCTTTTGACAATACCTGAGAATTCAGAATTATGTGTTGATTTTGATCAGTCAAAACATTTTTATTTTAACTGCATTTTATTACTTTTTAATTATTATTATTATAATCTATCCAGTGTTGGGCATTGATAAGTGAGTAGAGAAAAATAATAGTTTTTTTTTTTTTACTCACCGACCCTGGGATAGTATAGTTCGTTGGTTGTTCAAACACTCTTTACATTATGATAAAATTGGGCAGGGTAACATGACTGACAGGTTTTTATTTTAAACCTTTTAATTCATCTTATGGTGCTAAAATATTTTAATAGATATATTTTATATAAAATTATAACATTTAATATAATAATAATAATAATAATAATAATAATAATAATAATAATAATAATAA
>CAIGQV010018227.1:17303829-17384306 GCA_903798115.1 Danio jaintianensis
AATAATAATAATAATAATAATAATAATAATAATAATAATAATAATAAATGATTAGGAAAATTAAATGTTGAAAATTTATGAGAAAATACTGGGTCTGCACTGTGAATCTTAAAGGGATAGTTCACCCAAATATTTTTATTTGCTCACTATTTACTTACCCTTAAACGGTTCCAAACCTTTATGAATTTATTTCCTCTGATGAACACAAAAGAAGATATTTTAAATAAAAGTGAAAACCTGTAACCATTGACATCCATACAGGAAAAACAAATGTGTTTTCAGCTTTCATTGTTCGGTGAACTATCTCTTTAAATCTTTTTAAAAAATGATGATGTTGGTACACATTCTATAGGAAAAGAAAAGAAAACAAGCATTATTACACATTTGTTGTCTTGTTTAATACTTAAATCTCATTTTCATCTTTGACCTGTAAATAAATGAACATCTACAGTTTCTCAGAATCCAAAATCCTCCTGCCCGCACTAGTCCTGAAGGTCTCCAACACTGGATCTGGCTTTAAGATGAGTCTGTATGTCTGAGGAAGTGGAGCTGATCTCTTCGTCCCATCAAAACAAAACACTCAGACAAAAAGCCTTTAAGCATCTCAGGTATGGCACGGCATTCAAGTTTAACCGCAATGCCACCCACTCGCTTCACCAGCGCAAAGACTCGGGATCAGATGAATTCGGAAATACGCAGTTTTGTGGCTTTGGGAGCTGGCAGTTGTGGAGATAGATAGATTAGCTGACTTTAATAGCTGGCACAGCAGCATTAGGAGAACAGGAACAATACGCCACATTAGAGAGGCAGCCAGCAAACACCAAGCAACTTCTAATTAGCATTCATTAACTGTAGGGGAAAGAGCGATTATGGTCTTTAAGAAGTGCATTAGCTAATGTTGCTTTTTCACATGTCAGCAGAACTGAATTGGGACCATGTTGCTACATCAAAGTGTGTTTACGTTACGCTCATGAGGGGGGAGGGACGGGGTGGTTTCTTTGCTTATCTTAAACAATGCTCGACCAAATTTGTTTGTTTGTAAATTCATATGAAACTCGACCCTGAACTTAAACGTTGCGCCTGTTTGCCTTATCAAGTGACCCAAATCAAGCACACGGGCTGGGAAAGCAAAACGTCACACGTAGAACCTAATTATTTACTCAGATTAGCTTTGACTGTATAATAAATAAAGTAAATAAATACAGCAAATTGGAATAATTATAAACGTTTGGGTAAAAAATATATAAATATACTTTTTCAATATTCTAATTATATTTAATATAATTTTTATATTGACATACATCTACCCTGTAAAAATGCAGGGTTGCACACAATTCATTCATGTTGGCCCAACACAAACCCATGAAGGTAACGTAACTAATTTAAGTAGATTGAACATAAAACAATTAGCTTTCCCAAAACAATCTCCAGAATTGTTCTGTATCCGCTCGTTTTAAATAAGTAGTTGGTAAGTGTATGGTGTATGTATGTGTTTATTTATTGATATGTAATTCTATAAATTATAACACATTTAGAAAAGTAAAGTACATTTATTAAGCAAGTAAAGTATTATAAATTTCAAGTATTTATATTCTGTATTTATACTCTAATACAGATATATACACAGTAATTCTATTATTGTCTGATAAACGTTCTTCAAAATTGTAACAAAACAAAAAAAAAATTAAAATGACAGTTCACAGTTCATCATAGTTATTCCACCAGTTATTGATTACTATTTTAAAAGTAAAAATGTCTGAAAACATGTATGAAAATAAACCAATATTATATAGCTTTTATTTTAATTTATAGAATTGCACCAAGCCTGTATTCACTCATTGATTTAGTATTTAATATATTTTTCAGTATACACAAAGCAAAATTTAAAGTGCTTAAATATAGCTTAAACATGTGGCGGTTGTGTTTATCTCAAACAATGCTCGACCTTTATTTGTTTGCTTTTTGATATTCGTCTCCAACTCAAACTGAAACGTTATGCCTGCTTATAAACTGACCCAAACCAAAAACACATGCAGGGAAAAGCAAGAGAGTGTAAGATCCCACACGTCACACATGCAGCCTAATTATTTGCTCAAATTAGCCTGGTCTGACTTAAGCATATCAACACAAATTGTTCGCAGTTTGCCCCACGGCAAGAAAATATTTTTTCTCTCATTCGCCGTCATGTTGACAGTTTCCTCTGAGCCTTGAGGAAATTGCTCTGGGTGTATGTATTGCTGAGTGAGGCCCTATTCCCAGACGGTCAATATTTGTCTGTTTGTTTGCCAGCGAGGCCCATAGATTAAACAGGACAGGTTAGCAAGCTTCATCTAAACAGTGAGACACTGTCATTTGAGAAGTTAATCTTTTCCCCTTATTCGCATTCTCTAATGAGACGCAAGTCAAACATTAGTCAGCCGCTTGTTGTTGTTAGTGCGTTCACCTGCACAATCACTTCTATGTTAGATTATGATTCATGCGGAAAGCTTTCGGTGAATTTGGGGTCACATGACAGCCACTGTTGATTCTACAAAAGCAAGTGTTTGCACAGCTCTCAGGGCATAAAAGTGTGTGTGATTACTGAGCAGACGTGTTGATACGGCTGTAGGTGGGGAGGGTGTGATTCAGTTACTTTTGTGAAGGCAGACAAAGAGCTGACCTTGGGCCTGTTGTGTGTGTCCTTTGACAAATTGACCTTCCTCTGCAACCCTGAGAAGACACAGTCCTCATTAATCCCACAGCACGTTTATAGTCTGCCTTTGTTTGCATGTGCGTTTTAAATTATGGGTTGCGCTTCCAGTTTAGGGAACTTCCATTCTGAGGAACTGAAACAAATCATTGTAAATAATAAGGTACAAATAATCCATATAGTGAAAACAGAGTGAGAGGTATGTTTGGCTTTGTACTTTATTTTAGAAGTAACATTACACTTGGTAATGTGACCTTTGTATCAGAAGCTTATCTGTGTTTTGTTCCTTCAGATTATTTTCTCTTTATATTCTCTACAGTACAATAATTTTTTATATAAATCCATAATTTTGGTGCAGAAAGACTGCCCACATAGAAAGCTGTGCAAATTACATACAATATATCACATCTAAGTTCATATTTGGATTTTACAGATATATAATTTATGCCATATATGCAACATATATTTTGAAATATTGCAAAAATGGCCATTTGAACTATATAATTCAATTGGTTGAATTATATAGTTCAAATGGCCATTTTTGCATTTTAATCCGTAATCATTAACCATAAACCATTTTAATCCATAATCCATAAATATGTACATATGTATTATTAGCTGTCATTTTATATATGTTTCATATATGGACATTTGAACATATACTGTATGTACTTATTTGTAATTATAGTGGTTAAAAAAATGTGCAATTTTGCAATAAGTTTGTATTAGTTCATTTTAGTTCATTTACTAACATGAACAAACAAGGAACAATACATTCGTTACAGTGTTTATTCATCTTTGTCAACGTTAGTTTATGGTAATAAAGTTGTTCGTTGTTAGTTCATGTTTACTCACAGTGCATTAACTAATGTAAACAAGCATGAGTTTGGATTTTAATAATGCATTAGCAAATGCTGAAATATGATTAATAAATGCTGTACAAGTATGTTCAGAATTAGTTCATGTTAGTAAAAATACACTAACTAACATTAACTAATAAAACCTTACTAACACATAGTCAAGTGTGATTTAATTAACATATATTTCCTTGTATCAGATTTCTATACGGGTTTTAAATTTTTGTAATTATTCATGGTCTGCTGAAAGTAATTTGTTAATTGTAATATTCATGAACGGAGATGACACTTCACTGAACCCAGTTTTTAAAACTGCTCACTGATTGTTTACAGTTTAATGGACTTTACTCAAATGGCTCAAGCAAACCATTAAAGGGCATTAGAAAAAGGTGAATTTACTGTAAATATGTGTGATGTAGATGGAACGTCAGGCATCTCTGACCGATCAGCGGCTTCTTCAGCGACAGCCAGGAGCAAAAGAATGCTGTACCAAATTCCTGTCATCTCTTTATCCCATGCTTTGTTGGCTCTGTTGTGAATGGTCAAGGTTCAGCAGGAGCGCAGAATCGCGCCCCTCACCCACAGTCAGTCATTCAGAGACGGTGCTTTCCCTTCCCCCACCTTCCTCCCGCCTGTGTGCTCAGCTAATATTGACTCTCCTGGCTAACACTGCCTCTATTGAGCTCAGCCATTCACAATAATGTTTGACCAGCATTAGAACATCATTGAGATAACAGGGCAGGCGAGGATCGGGCCTCGCTGAGGTTACACGGCTAATGAAAGCCAGGAGGGGAGTTAATGACAGGGGAACTGGGGGGAAAAACACCTAAACATGAACGTGCTTTTCAAAGCGTACCATAGTTTGTGGTGTTGTGGACTGGCATTTTAGTGAACAATGATGAGGAAGGGCAAACAGATTTAAAGCAAATTTGTGTATTTTTCTGTGTGTATTTTATGTCCTAGCAAGCTGTTGTTTCTCTCTTGGGTGTATCTGTAATTTTGGAATATCATATAATATTTTAGCTGAGAATTAACCTAAAGAAAGTGTTTCGTTTGCACAACTGAAAGTACCAATTGGCTTTTTTTTCTTTTAATTTTAGCAAAAGTTTTAGTGATTTAATGAAAAGTTACATTCTTTTGTCTCATAACTCATAACATTTAAAAAAGCAGTTTTAACATTCATTTAAGCTAGTTGCCAACATAGTTAAATAAAATTGTAAGTTTATGTTTTTCATATAAAACTTTATATTTTATATAACCTCTTCGTAAATATATATTAATATAAACTTGGCTTGTATTTTTACATTTTTGGTTTAAAATTTTAGTATACATTTTAGTATTTTATGTGCTCTCTGTCTGTTTATGTATTGTTTAGTTTATTGTATTTTTTCAGTTTTTAGCCATTCTTTTCATATAAAATTTTTCAGATTTATTTCAATGTGCTCTCTCTCTCTCTCTCTATATATATATATATATATAGAGAGAGAGAGAGAGAGAGAGAGAGAGAGAAATCTTCAAAAATCATATTTTAGATCAGCATATTTCTATCAGTATTGTTTTTTTTCTTATTTGTTTAGTTGTGTAACCCCTAAGCATGCTAACTACAATAATTTCAGGTTGTAATGCTAAAATAAAGTCTATCACTTCTGTTGCCACATCGAGCATTATAATTTTCCCTGCTGAATTCAGCATAGCGTACTAGCTCTCTAACTATACTACACTTACTATTTCTGCCATATGGTAATATGCTGTTCTGAATTCAGCCTCCCATTCATTTTTACACAAGTGGTCCATCTCCTCCCACTGAAAGTGTTGAAATGAGCTGCAGGAGACGCGGTGCTGCCATCTCATGGACACACTCGGCCCCGCTCCACTTCATGCCTTGTTTGAATGGCTTCAGGTTATATTTCCACTCAGCCATGTATGCTAAATGAAGCATATATAATGCAAATTAGAGCCTGAGCAAGAGCAGAGCAGCCGTCTGTAGTGTTGCCGGATCAGGCAACAGAGGAAGACCTCAGCATCTTTTGGTGGGAGAAAAATCTGACATACAGTAAATAAAATATATTTTATTATATTTAAAAATATTTTTTAATATACAAAAATAATGTGTATATATATTTAGGGTGTTGTCGAATAGTTTTAGGACAACTTTTATGAAATGTTTCGATCCATAGGTTGCGATATATTGAAAATCTTTGTTGGATATCTAAAATGTCATTCATTCATTTTCCTTCGGCTTAGTCCCTTATTTATCAGGAGTTGCCACTGCAGCGGAATGAACCGCCAACTATTCCGGCATATGTTTTATGTAGCGGATGCCCTTCCAGCCACAACCCAGTACTGGGAAACACCCATACACTCTCGCATTCACACACTCACTCATACACTACGGCCAATTTAGTTTATTCAATTCACCTATAGCGCATGTCTTTGGACTGTGGGGAAAACCGGAGAACCCGGAGGAAACCCACGCGAATACTGGGAGAACATGCAAACTCCACACATAAATGCCAACTGGCCCAGCCAGGACTCGAACTAGCGACCTTCTTGCTGTGAGGTGACAGTGCTAACCACTGAGCCACAGTGCTGCCCATATCTAAAAGGTAAACAACAAAAAAGAAACATACTATAAATATATTCCAAAAAGACACATTAGGAAAGCTCTTCTTGATTGCCACTAAAACAAATAAAAATCACTGCTTATTTGTACAGAACAGATATATTTCTGTTACTCAAAGCTATTCAAAATGCTATTCTTCTAAATTATTTTAAATAAATGGATATTACAGATATATTTTTTACATTCTATTGTAAGGATGTAAATGTTTCTTTACCTTGAAGTATATTTTGGTATATGAAGGTTGAAATGTCAAGTGTATTTTTGATTTCATAACATAATTTAGGTAGATAAAAAGAGAAGAAAAAAAGTCATTTTATTTTTATTATTTATTCAAATAGATCATTATCATAGGCCATATTGATAAGTTTTGTTGATGACTTGTTTGAGACCCACCTGGAGTTTTCTGTCTGAACAGACAACGTAAAAAACATGGGAAGATTCTGACTTGGCTTGGTGTCTGTGCAGGTGATTGTTATTTAACTTGACTTGGCAAGGCCGCCTCTGTGATATTTAAAATTAATTATTCTGAATGTCTGTCAGGAACAATGGCAGACAATAAGCATTCACTGGACAGGTGTCTTGCGTAAAAATGCAGATTTTCAAACAAATTTTATCCTAACTAACTCTGGGACAAACATAGACCTATGCACATTAATCTATAAAGCAAAATAAAAATTCATTTAAATTTTATTAATTTAAATATATTTATATATGCATGTCCGTTTCCCAGTGATGGGTTGCAGCTGGAAGGGCATCCGCTGCGTAAAACATATGCTGGATAAGTTGGCGGTTCATCCCGCTGTGGCGACCCCAGATTAATAAAGGGACTAAGCCGAAAATAAAATGAATGAATGAATGAATATGCATGTCCATATACAATTAATCTACACTGTACACTATAATGTACACTGTATTTTTCCCCCTTTATTTATGCTTTGAATTCCATTATGGGACTCTTATCTTTCTTCCAACAACTTTTAACCTTGAAAAGTTTGAAAAAGTGACTTTTATTAAGATTTTGAATATTTTAAAGTGATAGGTTTCCGATTGGTGTTGTATATTATGGTACAAAAACCTTGCAATAAACTGACAGTACATATTCTATTATTGTACAGACTTATTTATCTATATATAAGTTTTTATACATTTTATTATTTTAAACTACTAAAATGTAAATAAAAGTCACTTTGTTAAACTGTAGAGTTGAATTTTCAACATTAGAACTCATCAGAGCAGAGATCAACATCCCATAATGCAAATCGCAACCGTAAAAACGGAATTCACAAAAGACGGAAACAGTGTACCTTTAATTGAAATAATGTAAGTATTAAATTATAAAAGGTTAAAAATGAACCAAATTATATTGCTATTACTTTTCAGTCTTCACCGAGCCTATATTCTCACAACGACCTTGTATTTAATACATTTTGCAGCACGTTTTGTAACATAGCTTAATAATAGCTTGTTTTAGCTATCTGGAATGTGTCCAGTCAACAAAAAAAAAAGTCTGGCAGTGGTGCTGTATTGGCTTTGACAGAGACGAGAGATAACAGAGAGACATTGGCTGTTCTTCATTAGATTCTCCTCTGCCCCTCAGCAAACACAAGTAGCTCCTGCCAAACAAGCTCAATCAAAAGGTGGCTTCTCTGGCCGATGTTAGCTCAGCAAATCCAGCTCTACACACACAGCTTCAAAGAATGGCCCATCTCCACCTCAGCTTTGATATATTGTGTATTGATCACGAGGAGAGCTGGGAGAGACTGATGCGATGGATGCCCTAAGAGGGATTAGTGGAGGCCCAGTCAGGCTCAAATACAAATGTTCCTAAAGAGAACATTGGTCTCTGGGGCTTGGCCAGCCGCCCCATCCTCAGACCAGCCTTTAACGGTGATACTGGATTAAAGAAAATAGCTGTTAATTAAAACTGACGTGCTTTGGTGGATAAGAACTAATTCCATTTGAACTCCCTGTTTGCTCTTAGTCTTAAGTAACTTCAAAATTACTCAAAATACAAATTTACTAACACTGCACTGCAATTTGATCAATGTCATGTTTTATGTTAATTTTAAGTTATTAAAATAACCACTGTTCAACTTATCTTAAGTCATACAAGCTGTTTTAAGTCATTAAGTAATGTAATGTATGAAATTACTTAAAGATTGATTCAACGTAAAGGTATACACCTTTATGAGTATTTTTTTCTATTGAACACAAAAGAAGATATATTGAAGAAATGTTCAAAACTGGTAACCATTGACTTCCATAGGAAAAACAAATACTTTGGAAGTCATTGGTTACTGGTTTCTTATATTCAATGTTCAAGAGAAAGATTTAATTCAATTGAAATGGTTAGTAAATGATGACAGAATTTTTAGTTTTTGGTGAACTATCCCTTAATAAGGCAATCACAATTTTATTTGACAGTGTGTAAAACCTGATCAATTCAGATTACTCAATACATTTGTGCATTATTACCTCAAAGCATTTGAGTAAACAAACCAATTTTTTTAAGTTAGGACAACCTAATATTTTTTATTTAGTATACAGCAACATTTTTTGACAAGTGGAGTGGCATACAGGTGTATCTTCAGTGTTAATTACAATTTAATTGAAATGTCAAATTCACTGTGCAGTTGGTCCCACTTTATATTAAGTGGCCTTAAAGTCCTCGTGAAATGGAAGCTGCGATCGTTATTCTTTTCATAAGATTGGGAAAGGGGTTTTAGAAGAGTTTTTACAACCTAACAGACACCTTCTGCTCACCATTTCTGTTTGTTGTCAAAACTGACAGTTGGAGCAGCGTTAGCCACGTCCATTACTTCAAAATCACATCATCTGATAAATTAACTGAAAACAAACAGGAAGTGCATTTTCAGATTTCAATTAAAGATTACAAGAGCAAACAATTTTTTTGTTCTTTATGACATTGAAAATGACATTTATGCACAGATGAATTATTCACCACAAAACTGTGAGCTAACAAAATCATGATTATTTTTGATTTCTTGGGGACTTTAACAACTGTGTACTTGCCTCAAAAAATAAATGCAATGTACTTAATCATAAGTACAATGCAAAAACATGTATTTACACAATAATTACATTGTAAACAATGATCAATTTGTCTGTACATATTAAATTGAAATTGTTGTAATTAACTTAGCAATAGCATGTACTATATAGTTACTACACTACACCACAGTGTTAACCCTTCTAATTTCAACATAACCAAAGACTCTGTAAATCCCAACATACAGTAACACATCAAGGACTAATAAATGTCTCCCTGTGTTAATCTTACACACACACACACACACACACACACGCACGCGCACACACACACACACGCGCACACGCACACACACACATGTTTGTTTTTCTGAAAAGTGGGTACATTACATAGGTTTCCATTGATTTTATTTAGTATTGGCCTAACCCCACCCTACCCCTAAACCCAACCATCACAGGAAACAGTGTACAGCTTTACTCTCTGATTAAACTCATTCTGTGTGATTTATAAGCGTTTTGAGAAATGAGGACATCAGCTGTGTCCTCATATTTCACCTCCTTTTTGTAATACCTGTGTCATACCTATGTCATTATACAGATTTGTGTCCTGACATGTCACAAAAACACGTACACACGCACACACACACACACACACACACACACACACACACACACACACGCACACGCACACACAGAACTTGAGCCATTATTTTTGGTATAAAATCTGATGCAAAACTTGGTAACTAGAAATCCATTTCTACTCAGTTTAAGTTTAGCTTAATACAATCAAATGTGTAGTTCATATAAATTGTTTCTATGATGAATTTTCATCAACGTTTGAGTGAAATGAACTCGTTTCTTTAATTTCACTGGTTGGTTTTGCAGTGTGTCACCCCATTTTTCAAAGGGCTTCACAATCTTGTGTATAGAGCTCTTGAAATGTAAAGGCCCAGTGATGTAAGCGTGTCATGTGGTCATGCATGGCTAGCACAGCTCTCATCTCCCCACCACAGATGTCTTTATTCCTTGTTTCCTGTCTCTCGGCAGCTAAGTTGAGTTAGAATGACATTATGTTTTTTTTTTCTTTGCCGCCACAGACAATGGGAAAGGCCTGTCCTGGAAGGATGTGCTTGCACCTGTAGCCGACAGCCAGTGTGACAGGTCTCCTCAAAGACTGTGTTTACAGAATGGCTCCTCACAACTACATAAAAGAGGGGAAGACTTGAAAAATCCTCTTTGAAAGCCAAGTGGCGGGTACTTAATACAGCTATTTATTAAAATAATATTTATATTGATAAATGGTATTAGGGTAAAGGCAGTGCTTGTTGGAGCTCGTCATTTAATTGTAAAGAAATCAAACAGATTTCAACAGGCTAAAAGCAAGGTATGTGATAATTAAGCATTTCAATGCATTACACACCCAAAAAAGCTATGTTGTTTTAGTCTAAACGTTCAAATATGGACAAACGCAACTGTTGGGTTCCATTTTTCAATTAGATTTTTAAGGGTCTTAAAAATATTTTTATATTTGTCTTTTTTAGTCTATATTTTACCCAATTTTGGGTTGAAAGAGGGATGTACATTATTTAGTGTACGCAGTGTTTACTAGAGCAGTGTTTCCCAACCCTGTTCCTAGAGGCACAACAACAGTACATATTTTCGAAGTCTCCCCCATTCATTTCAGGTTTTGGAGTCTCTTCTAATGTTCTGATGAGTTGATTCAGGTATGTTTGGTTAGGAAGAGGTTGAAAATGTGTACTGTTGGTGTGCCTTCAGGAACAAGGTTGGGAAACACTAGTTGGACTGTAGTTGGGAGTACTAGAGTCCCCTTTTAAAGGAAAAGTTCACCCAAAAATGAAAGTTTACTCACTATTTACTCACCCTCAAGTGGTTCCAAACCTTCATGAATTTCATTCAAAAAACTATATTTTGAAGAAAGCTGAAAATATGTAACCATTGTCTTCCATAATTTTCCATAGGAAAAAACAAATATTATTAAAGATGCAAGAAGCAATGAAAAGGACCTTGATCTGGGCTCGCCGCCGCCCGGTGGCCTAAGGATGACAGAGAACAGTGGACAATAATAATTTAAGCTGATATATATATATTTTTTTAAACTGAGAAAATCACAGATTTAAAATCACAAACTTCCTTCTGTCAGCAGGTGGCGATATGACTGACTCAATATTGGCATGTAGATGTCTTCAGGAGACGTAAATTTTCACCACTTTTAATGTGTGTGCAAAGTTTTGGGAGTTTTTGGGCGTGTTTAGACCCTCAAAAATATGATTCATTCTAGAGAAGAAGAAGAAGAAGAAGAAACAGAGCAATTCCAATATAGCCTACGAACCACTGGTGCTCGGTCCCTAATGAAAGTCAAGGTTTCCAGCTTTCTTCAAAATACCTTTTTTTGTGTTTAATGGAAAAAAGAAAATTATAAATGTTTGGAACAAGTGAGTCAATGTTTCATTCATTTTTGGATGAACTATCCCTTTAAGTAGATTAAGCGATTGGAAACAGAAGAATAAACAAAAAATAGATAACTTATTCAAAACAAGATCAATAGCATTCCAAAAAATAGGGTAAATTTCCTCTTCAAACGAACTTAAGATATTTATCTTGTGGTTTGTGGTTGAAAGACTTTGAAACTGTCAATGTCTTTGAGATCTTAATGTGTTTGGGCCAGATTACTATTAATAATTACTGTTACTAAATAAATAACAATTTTAACTTGTAAAAACACAGTCACCGGCTGTGCTTTAATTGCGTTGGGGTATTTTTGGAACACTGGAAATATGTGCCTCAGCTTACATTTTTGCAAAACATTAAATACGTTGCTCCGGGTAGGTTTCAATGCACGTTTCAGATGACAAATCCACTAGAGGGCGCTGTTACATATTATTGTAAAACTGAAATACGTTACTTAGAATACATTTTGTTGTATGTTTCAGATACACATTCGTCTTTTACACGTCAATGAACTAAACCCTTCCTTAAACTCAACCAATAGTGTTTTCAAAAGCAAACAAAAGAGAAAACTATGTACGACCACATAGTTTTACCTTGCTTTTATCTTTTTTGTGGAACTGTGCTTCACCGGACTCTAACTTTAGCTCTTTGCATCACAAGTACAACAGCAAGTGAGCTTTGACCTTGTTAGAAAGATTGTCCATATGGAGATAGATGGGGAGGCAAACATATTTGATTACAAATCACAGACACCATTCATTTGTTTTGTGGTATTTATTTGTTTTGTGCAAAGAACTGCATGGAAATTGATGTATTCATTGATGTTATGTCCCTGTAAATATCATGAAAAGGAAGAAAATGTGTGTCATACTGCCCATAGCATTAGTTTTACCCAGACAATGCAGTCAAACATATGTATTTGCAGTTTCACAAAAATATAGACTGAAGCATGTATTGCCTGTGTTGACCAATTGAGCATTGTTTAAATGATAGTATTGTTGCTGACCATATATATCCCTCTATGACCAAAAGTTGTCTCTCAGCAATATAACACAGCATGTCATAAAACTCAAATAAACTCAATTTAGAATGTGCCAGAAAGGTAGATTTATGTCATGAATATACAGTTGACAAAAGGAATTTTTCTAGCACTAATGCTGACCAAGAATTAAGGCAGTTCTGAAGACAAAAGGGGGTCCAATTGCGTGCTAGCAGCGCGAACCTAATAAAGTGGCAGGTGAGTGTATTATAAATTGTAGCTTGCATGGTACACGCATTTAAGTCTTTTGCCCTTCTGCACACCAATAACTGGATGAAGCCAACAATCCATGTAAGCGTGCAGCTCTGTGAAGGACTTACAGTGGTCACAGCAAAAGTGAGTCAACGGAAATCAGTTCTGGCAGACTGTCACCGCTGCGAGGTCATAGCCTGTTATAGTGTGGGCAGCACATGCACTAGACTTCAAGAACCAAAACAACTGACAGCTGCAGAGAGTTAAAGCACTGTCAGAAACAAAGAGCCCGGGGGGAAAATAATGAACAGTTCATTCATCCTCATATTATGGTACACATGAAAGGATATTTATACTGTGGAAACTACTTGTTTCTTATGTTGCTTATGCTGGAAGACATCCATGGTTTTTATTATGGGTTTTTTGGCATTTGCACTAGATCTGTGGATTGTAACATTCCACTCTTTGGACCAATATCCTTCATAGTAAGAGAATCATTGTCTCATTTTTACAAAGATAATTGCATTTCAAAATATAATGAAAGGTTCCAAACAGATGTCTGGCAGGAGTCCATTACCTCCATTAAATAATATTTATCAGTATATGCTGATAGTTCACCCCCCAAAAAAAAAAGAAAGTTCTGTTATCATTTATTTACTCTCATGTCATAAGTTATTTAAAGCTGAATAGCTGAGCTGCTTTTCATGCAATTAAAATGAATGGTGACGGCAGCGATCAGCCAAGATGTATTTTATAGCCTGTTCCTCTTACAGTGCTAATTTCCAAACATTACAGACTATTTTTATTGGAGCTCGGCTCCCCTTGGTTCCCATCCACCACTTTAATGACAAAAGGGCTGCATCAACATTCTGCTGAACTTCTTCCACATAGAAAAATGAACTGATGAGTTTATTGACTTTTGAGTGAATTTCTTTTATAATCAGTAAAAGTAGTTGGTATCACTTTATTTTGATGGTCCGTCCCTATTGCACATATTGTTGACTATAAGTTACATTTTGCAACTACATGCCAACTAGTTCACTAGTAATAGTAGACTGTCTGCTTAATATCTGCTGACACTGCTCAACCAACAGACATTTAACTGAATATAAGAAACTGTCAATTTACAGTAACCATATCATATTCCCAACGTAACAGTCTACTTATATTCTAATGAGAATCAAAATTAAAGTGATACCAAATAGTGGATTTTAAGTTGGCTGTTGGAACAATGTGTCACAACACAGTACATTGGTAAATGAATTCTGGACTACAGGATTAGTTTTGAATTGACAAAACCAAACCAGTGCAATTAGGTTTTGTTAAGAGGGTCTTTATAACATTAGAGATTTGCCTTAAACATTGTGGAAGACCAAGAAGACAGTGGTCTTCTGACAGTGGTGTTCCCTGCTGGAAGTGGCCTCTTTCAGCAAGATAAAGCACCTGCACATATTGTTAGGAATGGTTTGAAGAACTTGATGAAGTGTTCCGGGTGTTGCTCTGACCTCCACAATCTACATATGTAAATCCAATTAAGCATATCTGGGATGTGTTGAACCAACAAGCTTCAGCTTTGAACCTACAGGACTTAGAGGATTGGCTGCTAATGTATCGGTACCGGAAACCTCAAGTGGCCTTGAAAAGTTCATGCTTTGGAGGTTCAGTGTGGTGATAATGTTTTGTCTATATTTGAAGAGTTATAGACTTTTCTGTTGGTGAAATGGCATATTTACATGACAACACAAGCAAAATGTGCGTGTGCACATTCTATTTTCAGTCTATTTTTATTGCCGCTAGTTTCTTTGACTATGCCTTGGCTACCAGGCTTAAAGAGGACAATCAAAATAAAGTGTGGTTACACTTTATTTTAAGGTGACATAGTTGCAGTGTAACTATTTATTTAACTACTGAGTAATGTTAATTAATTACATTTACTTACTATATGGTTGAGGTTAGAATATGGGTTAAGTTTAGAGTTAGTTACATGTAATTATGGATAATTTGCTGTAACTACATACTATAGTAAGTGCATGGAACATGTGTAACTAAAATTAAATGAAAGTGTTACCTTAAGTGTTACCAAAAAGTGATTGCAAAGGAGAATAAAAGTCTTTGTGCTCTACCAAAAACAAAAAATAAGAGTAAAGCATTTTAGATACAAACACATTTTCATTCAGCAATCTAAACGCGCCTCAGGACAAGGCAAAATAGACTGACCCGGTGCATTAAAATGCAGCTCATATCTCAATTTACCCTGCGTATTGGTATGCGTGATGATGAGTGGGAGCCAAAGAGGAGTGAAGCACCACAGTAAAGCGAGATGAGACCCCGGGGAGGCCATAAGATGTGCTGAATGACAATTGCACCCGACTGTCAACACTCATCTGCATTTTAACCTTCCTTTGGACTGATGCACTAGCTTGCAGCTAACCACGGTCCTGACATATCAAGATGTAGAGCGGGAACCCTGCTCTGGGCCTTCATTAGCAAAGCGCCCGGCTCATACAGTATTTACAGAGCCGTCCACTAATTGAGTTTTAATGTCAGTGACTGCTCCCCAGGACACATCTAGATAGGTATATGGGCCTTTAAAGGGCAGCCTCATCTGCGGTTCAACCACCACCAACCACAACATGCCCTTCTAAACCTCCTCGCCCCTGAGGGGATCCTGCCATCATGATATCCCAAAAGAAAAAACGTTCCCTCTTCTCATCTAATTCAGCTAAAAGGCTGGTAGAAAGCTTCCTTGGCTGACCACCATAGCCAGCCTTTGTCTGTGGTTAAATGATTAATAGAGTCGGCATGGTGGCCTTGTTTACAGCATCTGAATGAAGGTTTCCACTGCATAATGCCAAACACTAAGTGTTGACAATCCACTCCCTGAACGTCTACATAATACATAACTTCAGCCAAACATGGAAAAAAACAGCAACAGCCTGTGCGCTGGAGACCATTCCACTGACATGACCTGACAGGCCGTGAAGCTCAAGAACACCTGCTTTACACATCACATCAAAACGTCATAATGTCAGCAGGCAACTTCTTTTATTCTTATTACATTTTAACTGCACATGTGTACTTGCTCTCCGAATGGACAGAAACAAAAACAAAAGGTAAAATATTTAGTTCCACTTCTATTGTTATTTCAATATTATATATTGTTGTTCTGTAAGCACCACAATACAGAAACATTTGTTTTTAGAACTAGTTGAAACTCCCCAAACTACATAAAAAATCTCATTTTTATTCCTTTGACATGTTTGTTACCATTTTGTTCAGCCAATGGTTGTAGTAATTTAAAGTAAAAGGCCTAAAATTAACTCTTGCTGAGGCAGAATGTAAAGCTGAAATCACAAAACTAGAATAATAAAGTTGTAACTAGAAAAGTTATTTGCAATAATTAAAATAATTAAGTTGCCGTAACAAGAAACATTAAGTTGTAGCAACTACAAATATTAAGTTGCCGTAATTAGGCAATTAAGTTGAAGTAACTAAAAAAATATTATGTTCTGAGAACTAGAAAAATTAAGTTGCAATAACTAGAAAAATTAAGTTATGAGAACTAGAAAAAAGTAACCAGAAAAGTGAAGTAATAATAATAAAATCTCACACATTTCCCATAATTTCTGCCTGTTTTTTTATTTTTTATTTTTATGAAATAATGCACATTTGGACTTTCAGCAGTGAAAATTAAACCACACTGAACTGAACAAAACTGAACTGTCACTCTAAAAACTGGACTGACACACTTTCAATTTCAGTTTACTAGAACTTCTATTTTAAGCTGCTTTGACAAAATCTACATTGTAAAAGCGCTGATCAAAATGATGAATTGAATTGAATTGAATTGAACATTTCGAATGATTAAATTTGTTATAGTAAATTTACAAAATACTCCAGCCATCTGCTGGTGTGTAAAATGTTAGTTTGACTGTGTCGATTGCATTTTGTTTAATAATTATTAATACATAAAAAATAATAATAATACATTCGGTAGCAATGGAATATGAACATCATGAAAATCTTCATTTTTTTTCCACAACTGTGGTATGTGGTGTGAAATGGGAAATGAATGATTAATGGCAAACTGAATATTTAAATGGCAATAATGAGAAAGTGAATGTGGAGTACACCGCCTGATTGCATATACGCACAGAATAAACATGCAGAAATTTGCATCTGTAATGGTTTAGTGTGAAGGGGAAACATGGTGAGGAGCTCATTAGACAATCTGCCTCAGTCCAAATTATTTTGTGTCCGTTTCTCCTGCGGCAACCGATAGACTTGCAGAGGACCAAAAAAAAAGACTCTTTGCAGGAATTAATCATCCAAATAGCAGATAAACCATGCAATCATTTATTTGGAGAAGCCAAGCTGACTAATTAGTGTGAATTCAAGCAGGCAGTTCTCCAGTTTTTTTTTCTCTCTCCAACACCTCTTTAATTCTTCATTGTGCATTCGCCAGGTTAAGCACTTAAACAGAATTGCTTTCACTTTGTTAAAAGAACTTCCTTGCTTAGAAATTAGTCAAATGACTGCTGGTGCATTCTGGTAACTAGTTCTGCCCTGCTTTGATCTAATTTATAAAATCAAAGTTGACTAATTTCTGATTATTGCTCATTTTTTTTGGAACAACAAAACTTTTATAACAACTTTTTTTTCTGAACCTGTGAGGCTTCATTTAACCATCCTTTTTATGAATAACAAAAAAAGCATTGCAGTACAGAAATAATCTACAGAAATATAAAAATTAAAAAGTTCTAATATATGTAGTAATATTCATTTATTCATTCATTTTCCTTCGGCTTAGTCCCTTTATTCATCAGGGGTCACCACAGTGGAATGAACCGCCAACTTATCCAGCATATGTTTTACACAGCGGACTCCCTTCCAGCTGCAATACACTCTCATTCACACACACACTCATACACTACGGCCAATTTTGTTTACCCAGTTCACCTGTACCGCATGTCTTTGGACTGTGGGGGGAAACCAGAGCACCTGAAGGAAACCCACGCCAACACGGGAAGAACATGCAAACTCAACACAGAAATGCCAACTGGCCCAGCTGGGACTCGAACCAGCAACCTTCTTGCTGTGAGGCAACAGTGCTAGCCACCGTGCCACCCCGTTTCACCAATCAACTGTGAATAAAGTAACAAATCTCTAACACCATAAAGACCCTCCCCCAGCTTCTCTTGCACCAAATTAAATGGTACCTACAAAACCTAATTGCACTGGTTTGGTTTTGTCAAATCAAAACTAATCCTGTAATCCAGACTTTGTTTAGCCACCATCATAGTATAGGCCCCTAGTGCCACAGAAATGCCAACTGACCCAGCCGGGACTCGAACCAGCGACCTTCTTGCTGTGAGGCAACAGTGCTAACCACTGAGCCACCGTGTCACCCCATGTAGTAATGTATATATTTTATATATTTTCATTAAACATGGCCCTGCCTATTTGTTGTACGCAGATCCGGGAAATTTATAATTACATTAAAAAGCATATTATGAGACATTGAAAGTGTTTTATAATAAAAAAAATTATGCTAATAATAATTATACTTTATACTACTAATATTTAAATGTGTCCATCCAGTATATAAATGTATGTATTATTTGCAGTCAGCCATGAATAATTAACTAAAAAAACTGAATAATTAACTTAAAAAAAACAGAAGGTACTTTGTCAACGACGCAACCATCAATCTCCTATAAAGTGCATATCATATACATTTACAGTACATTTAACTATGTTTATATATAACTTTACCTGTTAAAAGCGATTAGTTAATAGTTAAAGTTATTAGTAACTAATACATTTATGGTAATTAACTTATGGCTCACACGGAATCTGCCGTAGATTTTTTAGTCCATCACTGAGTTTATTTATTTACTTGTGTATATGTGTGCAAATTTATATTCATATAGTTTTTCAGTTAAATTCAGTAATATTATTAACATATGAAAATGTTTATTGTACTGTAAATAAATCAAGTTTATAAAGTAATATTTTCAGTCTTTTAGTAGATACATTATATGAAAGACTTGCTTTCTTTACCAAATAACTGGATCTAACTGGATTTCCATTATAAACATTAAATAAAAGTTAAAAAGGTTTTTTTTTTTATTTCATATATTAGTTTTTAGTTACGATGCTAACAAAATCATTCCAAATAAGTGTGCAGGGTTGTTTTTTTTTAGCAAAAAATGTCCGCAGATTCTGTCTAGCCCTACTAATGACCTTTACCTTTCTGAATTTGATTGTAATGCAATAATGTGCACCTTTTGTATAGCTGCTTTGAAACAATAATTATTGTGAAAAGTGCTACAAATAAACTTGAATTTGTTCATGAAAAATAAATAGGAGTACTGACCTAATCAAAAAAAAATAATAATAATAATCTATTTTCCAACATAAAGCTTAGGATGCTCACCCTTAAGTAAATACAGGCTTTTTACTGTGCTCCAGTTCAGCATAAGTGAGCGATCTCTGCTTATTTGTTTGAAATTGCTATATTTTCAAGTGAGAAGCTTTCTGAGTGCCAGTCTTCCATCGGGCTCATGTCTCTCTCTCTCACACACACACACACACACACACACACACACACACTTCATTGGCTCATAATCCTAATGCAGTAATCTAAA
Organism: Danio jaintianensis; assembly: GCA_903798115.1. NCBI lineage: Eukaryota > Metazoa > Chordata > Actinopteri > Cypriniformes > Danionidae > Danio > Danio jaintianensis. Next base: position 17,323,358 of record CAIGQV010018227.1, read on the forward strand.
GCTCTATCATAGCATAACATTCTCGCTCGCTCCAGAGCCATTGCCAGCCCAGCCAAATGATTATATTGTAGCGTGGCTCATCAAACTGCGTATGGTCAAAAAGCAGAGCACTTGATGGCTTGCACAAGTGAGTTTAATGTCTGCTCGTTGCTTGGAGCTCTTGACCCTCTCTTGGAGGCGCTCCATGTTAGTCACTCTCTAGTGCCTTCAAATTGAAATGGAGTCAGAGGAGCAGATGAGAGATCCACCATCAGGCTCTGGATATGGAGCTAATAGAGAGAGAGAGAAAGAGAGAGAGATGCTAGCTTATGAGCTGCTCTCCTTACACAATCGTCACAATTATTGGACAATCCACTGCCAGATAGTTCCATTTATATAATGCAAGATTATGGTTTTATTTTCAGATGACAGAGAAATCCCAAACTAGCGAGGGGCGTCTCTGAAATACCTAATTAAATTAGGTTTGTTATAATAAACTTTATTCTACTGATGTATGAGACACAAAATGGGAAACACCTCAGGAGATTCAAAGTCGCCATCTGATTGGTTGAAATCTACTTGAGAAAATTCAGTTTTGCTCTCTTTAAAGGTGCTGTATGTAAGTTTTTGACTCTTTTAACCCTCTTTAACATTATTAAATGTACATGTTGAATCACTCATATGTGTTTAGCTCTAAAGTTCAATTTCAAACGGTTTGTTTTATTTTCAAGATCTGAGGTGAACTATCTGCTGCTGCTTTCAGTATATGGCAATGAACGTCATGTAAAATGGCATTCAAACTCACATTGTTAGCATTTAACACTGAATAAAGCACATGAGGTTTACCTGAGGTGATCATTGTCATAGTTTTGTGTCGATCACCTGTGGGAAATAGAAGCCGTTTCTAATATATCAATTCGAGGTGTTGGTTAGGACAAAAACTCATTTTAATATGGAAAATATTCCTTCTATCGGGTGCTGTTGCTTTTATTTAAAACACAATTTAAATCACTTGCTCCTGTTGGTCCTCAATCTGGCAACCTGCGCTTGCGTTTGTTTTGATCCAGAAGTGCAATACCTAGTTTAACCACTGGGTGTCAAACTTACATACTGCACCTTTAACAGTCCACGTGGAACACACTCACTCAAGAAGAATACTGGCTCTCACTTTATAGTAAAAGCATAGCTCACCCAAAAATGAAAATGGCATTTACACACACAAACCAGATTAAGATTATTATAATTTTTTTTTGTTATTCCATACCTATTTTTGTTAACACAAAAGAAGATAATTTAACTGGTAATCATTGACTTCCAAAGTATTTGTTTTTTCTACTATGTTGTGTTTTCAACAGAACAACAACAACAACAAAAAAACGGTTTGGATTAATGGAGCAAATGATTATGCAATTTAAATTTTTGGGTGAACTATCCCTTAAGTGGCTTTAATTATTATGTACTTACATTAAATGAATCCTTTGGTAATGAATGTACTTGTCCATGTTTTTACGTTAAAAATAATCTGCATGCATAATTACTTATCTGTAATTAATTTCTGTAATTACATTTATAATTACACTTTTGACAGATTTTTTACACCGCATCCTCAAAACGACCATAAGTGTTGTGCAATACAAAATGAAAACAGTAAGTACATTGTACATATTTTTTGGTGTAATTACATAGTAGTTAAGGCCACTTAATATAAACTTGGACCGAAAGCTGTTCTGTTTACGGGTGTGACAACACTCTGGTTTTACATTACAAAATTTGTATTACCTTGTGTTGTGCAACTAAAAAGTAATCTTGCGAAAGACAATGCTGGTTACATTTCACAGCCACCACACTAGCCATTATTTGCTAATAAAGGTGACGTGGCATTATCCAAGCATAAATGGCCTGTAGAAGCTCTTATACCTGATAGAAGCTACATTTAAGTTGTTTCTGGGAGGGTAAAGGTTGCGATCTCACTAAAAAACTGTCGATTCAGAGGATTTTTTTTTCTATTACAATTTTTTTAAATATTCATTTGTAAAAAAAACAATAAAAAAATAAATACAAGTGTACCTTTTTTTTTTTTTTCTTGATTTTCTGTCAAAGTTGTTTGTGCATGGAGACCATAGAAATGAATGAGAAGTGTTGTACACTGTATCCTGTCTGTTGCAAAATTGTCTGTGACTTCTTCAGTACATTAATTTTCTTCATACAGTACAGTTTTAAATTGGTTCAAAACTTCAGTGGTTCACCATTAGAGGGCGATGATCTTTATGAAAGGCCCTGTTGATACATTTTATCAGATCACAAGAGGACAAAGCTGGTTTTTTTTTTTTTTTTTAAACAATGCTACAATAACAGAAAGACATTAGTACTTTATAAAATTACACAAAAGAATTTATATTCTCAATCTTTTCATCCACGTTATTAATAATACAACATCTACTGTATAATAAATAAACATAATAACAGAAATTACCAAATAAAAAAAATGATAAAGAAAAATAAGTAGGGGAGTTGAAGTTTTCAAAATATGACACCAAAATCCTCTATAAGGTATATAAATATCTTGCTTTTTGACTTTTCATCTCTCTTAATATCTTCCAATATATCACAAATTCTTCTTTAAACACCACTAGTCTTGGGGGTATTTTGAAAAATTTACATTTATGAATATAAAATTGTAATAATATCAACAAATTATGAAAATTGTAGGCAAGTGTTTTAGAGCTTGTTTGAGTTAAACTTTGAAGAACACACACACACACACTAAAAGGTGTAAAATATATATATGCATGACTAAAATAAAAATAAATAAATAAATAAATAAAAAACCTTCTGGAACCTTTTTATTTTGTTGTATAGGGGTGAACCAAGAACAGCTTTTGCATAATGTCTCCACACAAACCTCCTTTCAGCCTGCTGTGGGAAAGAGCAGTCAGATTGTAAATTCTTTTGAAATGAAATGTGCAGTTCAGGTCTTGTAAGCAATCTTTTTAATCAAAAGGTAAATCCAGCAAGGAAGCCAAAATATTGGGAAAATATTTTGGAGGAAGTTTGCCTCATTTGGAATGGAATGTCTGGGCTCCAGACTCTTTAGACATGGTCCACTTCAGGTACTTGAGCAGAATTGCTACCGCTCAGATCCCCTTGACCCATGCACACAAGCACACTTTTTAGCCTGATACAAAATTGCTTCCGCTGAAAGCAGCAAACACTCACCCTTACCCTCATAACCTACCAAAAAATAATAATAAATACAATTACAAACTGGCCAAGGATGGCTATTGTTTTACATTTTGGACAGGAAATGTTGATGCAAAAAAACCGAGAGCCAGGATTAGTAAATAACAGCTAATTGTCACTTTTGGGTGAACTATCCCTTTAAGCTAATAGAGCCAATGAGCTAATAATCTTTAATCATTTTCAACCTGATGAAACCTATATTAAAGCACAAAGAGCAGTTTCTGCTACACAATTACATTTTTTGGTTCCACTTTGATTAGTAAACCACTGAACAAGAAAGGAAATTCAGTTTAATTTGTCTCAGAAATTGATGTTTTATAGTATGCAACAACCCATGTTCTGGGGTCTGTTTTAAAAAGGGGAAACCAAGGGATTCCCTCATTTCTGAGTTAATGTACTTAAAGTTTTCACAACCTCCCTTCTGAAATGGCCCACAGGACCCATTCACACTATCATGAATAAATATGTTATTACCATATGTGCAAAATGTGTAAAGTTTCAGGTTATATGCAGGCAATATTCATTCATTCATTCATTCATTTTCTTTTCGGCTTAGTCCCTTTATTAATCTGGGGTCACCACAGCGGAATGAACCGCCAACTTATCCAGCATATGTTTTACGCAGCTGATGCCTTTCCAGCTGCAACCCATCACTGGGAAACACCCATACACTATGCAGGTAATAATTTACAGCAAATATTTCATCAAAACCTGAAGCATGACTCAATCCAAAGAGCTCAACAACTCATTCCTACGTGGTAAAAATAAATATCACATCTCCACTATCAATACCATTTTTTTTTCTCCTTTGGTTGCTTTGTTAGTTCCAAGTTAAGAGAAAATCAACAAATGATGGGTTTCACACAGTAATCAAAAATGGTTTTAGATTTGTGTCATAATCATGTCACTTGTGGTTTTGTACAAACAGCAGCAGTGCATTTCAGTAAGAAGCATGACATTGGCACACATACTTGGCTTGTGTGAATCAAGGCTTTTACCGCATTACAGTGACGCAAAGACAGATTTGATGAGTTTAGCAAATATGATTTCATAATCTAATAACTAAATTCTTAGACAATGTCTGAGTCATAATAATTGACATGCCGTGGGCACTTTGCTGAAGCAGAGGTACCTAAAATGTACTCTGCATTACACAATTCTGCTTTCATTCCAACCATCCATCCTTTAACATTCTAAATTGTTGTAATTTAATGCTTTTATTACCATGATAATCCTTTAAGGACAGTGTACTTCATTTCTCTTCAGAAAAAAAAAAAAGAAGAAGCTCCTAAAACACTAACAATTCATCAACTAACATCTGCTACTGCATAATACTGGCTGGAAAATGTTTACTTACTGAAATTCAATTATTATATTCTGTTATGGAAAGGACATTTAAACGTGCCAAGAGAGCGCAGGCTTAGATTAACTTCTTGGCCAGAATTGTGTATCTGATGAAATCATGGTTTTCACACTTCATACATAAACGAGCAATTACAGCTTGATGACACAAATTCTACTTCTCATACTTGAAGCATCCTGCACTGAGTACATGCAACAACAAACACCATCTATGGCAGGCTTAGTGCAGGAATTTAAACTCTTAAGCTCAATAGGTTAAACACTGCTGCCATCTACTGCTGCAAGTATCAGACGCTCTTTAGTATTAGACAAAGATCACAATGAAAACCAACAGATGTGCAAAATAAAACAAGCATAAATCAAATGCTGTTTATTGACAGTTGTGTGCAGCAGTATCATACAGGTGAAACTACATGAAAACACTGCTTTTCCAGGGTGCTGGCTGTAGAAGTCATAAGAATGACTATTGCTAAAGGTTGGTTAAACACCTTCAAATGTTTCGATTGTCTTAACTGCCTGAACACAAGAGTATACAATAACATATTTATAAAAATGATACACACAAATACCTAATGTGCCTAAAAGACAGTTAGAAAACCAAACATTTGTAACACTTAACACCTACACTTCAGGTGAATTATTCATGGCAACACCCAGGTAGAAAATGGAGTATAAAAACAGCTTTGGTGAACCTGTTTTGACTTCTATAAAAAGATTTTTACATTAAAAAAAAGCATTTTAAAAAGTTAAATATTATAAAGTGAATTTGCTATTGCACACAGTGATGAGAGGCTTCGAGAGGAAAGGACTCGGCTGTGATGGCAATACTAGAGCAGACTCAAGGTTTTCTGCGTCTACAAAACAAACAAGGGAAGATGAAAAAAATTTAATGGAACTTTAAATATGCTCTTTACCTAACTGAGGACAAGTAACCATGTAAATGAAGATCTTACTTTGGATAGCCGTGATGCTGGTATCCAGGTCCAAGATTTGAGCCAGCTCTCATCTCCACTGCCACAGAGCACTATACAATAAAGACAAGAGACAGCTTAGGAAGCAACCTCTATGTAACGGCCATAGACATATTACTTTTGGTAATATTTATTTTTAAATGAATTTTAAATGGTGTGCAAATGGGGTTTAAAAACCAGTTTGTAAATACCAAAAAGAAAAGACACCATTAAAGCCTCTGAGACAAACCAATAATAAAAATCCACCTTTCCACAAAAATCAGGCAGGCTACTGACAGACCATGAGTCATACTGGTCATATATTTACTGTTAGCCTTTTTAAGATACGATATTTTACAATGAAATGTGTGTTTGCTTCAAGTAGCAAAAAAATAAATAAATAATTAATGATCGGGATATCACCTCTGACTCATTTTGAGCCAGGAAAAACCCTGCTAAAACCAAAAGTATACTGTACTTTTGGCACATATGTAAGGATCCAACAGAACCCATATACCCATAATGTAAACACACACCCAGATTTATTTATACATACATGCATACATACATGCATACCATACAAATTGATTCTTCTCAGCAAATTAAATAAAAATCAGCTTTAAAACCACGATTGACTGAAAACCTTGGTGGAAATTCTGATTCTTATTGGCTGTTGTCATTTTCCCAGCATTAGTATTTATTTTCAGCTCTAGGTTCAGCTAACAGCACGTACTGGAGAGGTGGGGGTAAAAGGTAGTAAAACCCTCATCTGATTGGTTAGATATCTGATAAACAATCTATGTATGAAACCCACAAATGCTTGGCACATAAAACGCATTTAATTTATTGCACTTCTTTGCAATATTGATATTGCATTATCGCAATAATTTCTCAATATATTGAGCAGCCCTATATAAAAAATCTTAAAGGGGAAAATAATTAATTAATTAATTGCCCACAAGTTTCAGAGAAATATTGTCCAGTGTCTGAGCCATCAAATGGAGTAGTGGTGAGTCAGGTGTTTAGTGGCCTTGAGTATCTTACCCTAGTCTCCACATCAGTCCAGTTTGTCTCCATAGTCTCACTGTCTGGGCCAGACTCTGATGAGCGCCTCTTACGGCTACAATTAAACAGCAAAACATTCATAATGAGACCAATAGTCATACGTATGCAACCACCAATATAATTCAAGCATGGCAAATCACCTGGCCGCAACAGGCGTTTCCTGCTTGAGTGTTTCAATATCTGTGAACTGAACAGACTGTCCTCCACCTCTAGTTTTGAACACTTCACCCTGTTAAAAGAACAAGATTATCATTTCATCTCAAAACCAAAATCAAATCAGACCAAGTAATACCACAAGAAAAAGCAGCTCTACCTTGATTAGCTTGGTCTGAATCTCTCCATCCGAGGCCACCTCCTGATGTGTCAGAACATACTTGTCACACTTGGACAGAGCTTTCTCATTGGGAGCATTCACTTTGATGGAATTGGGGATGTTTGGTTGCATGACTGTATCCAGGTCCACGTTAGTGGTAGGTTTGTGATCAACCCACCTCTCCCCACCTGCGGAGTGCGAGCGTCTGTGTAGAGGCCGGACCGGCGGCCCAGTCTAGTCAATTCAAACACAAGCACAGTAAGAGAAAGAGCACAGGCCTTAAGCATGATGAAGCGTTAGTGTGTTTAGTCAATCTCAACAGAAGCACAAACTAAATATGCCAAGCCGTTAAAAAGGACAGAAAGATTAAAACTGTCCAACTCAAATCTACTTTCAGGAAAGGATTGTTTTTAGGTTGCAGGTATCATGGTATTTAGTTGCCTTTTATAGGCTTTAGACAAAATAAATTATGCTCAAGAGTAATGGATGACATCAAAAAGATGAACACTCATATTTATTTGTCTAAAAAGTGCAATACAAAGCCATCACATCTTTAAAATAAGCAGCACATGAAGGTCATTTTTTACATACAGTTCTTCAGCAGATTTGAGTGGAGCTGAGAATCAGATCAAAAGGTCTATATTAGGCTACGACAGGCCTATGTTAGTGTCTTAATGAAGCTCTACCTACAGCTACAGCAAGATATTCCACTGACCCAGTGACCCGTTTCCTCTAGGTCTACATCTTCTGGCTGGACAGGCACCTCTCTGGCCCAACACCTGCCTCTCCTCCTGCTAAGACTGTTGGGAAGGCCCTGAGCTCTGTTCCTACTGTCTGGAGGCGACTGGCTACCCTGCCTGCAAGACTGTGGGACACCCTGCTCCCACTCAGAGATGCAGGAGGCCACAGACACACTGCCTGCTCTGGGGAAGTGAGGATCTGGCCTGACCGTCTGAGAGAAGTTATATATTGGCTCCAGAGTGGAGAGGGACGATTGAGAGCCATTGTAGGAAGACTGCAAGTGACACGAGATTAGTTCACACACAGTTTTTGCATGCAACACACACACCAGTACATTAAAAACAGCATTTAAAAACAGGTGAGAAATCTGTGGAAAGTGCACAGGACAATTATTCACACACACACACACACACACTGCACAGCAGGCCATGCATGGACAAATATAGATGAGGTTTGTGGATTAGGTTAGGTTAGGGATAAATCTCAAAATGGGGCAGTCTAGAAACGCATGTCAGTTAAACGTACAGGAGCGGGTGACGGGGAAGCAGATCTCTTGGGGGGCACTTTGTCCTTTTCTCTGGAGGGCCGCTGGGGTTGTCGGTTCTCAGTTTTCCCTTCGGTCACGATGGCTTTGAGCTGTTTGAGTTTCTCATCCTTCACCCACAGCTTATTCTGCATTTCCAGCTGCTTGGCGTTTACCCTCCTCTCCTGCGCAGAAAAACCAACATTACATAAGTACCAAGTTAAATCTTCCCACTCTAAGCCACATGTCAAATTCCCAGATTTTTACTGAGACTCACTGACATAAAATCTGAACCCCCATGACCTAGAATTTACATACATACATAAAATATTCATGGTGTTGACAGTTAAAATTTTAAATTAACAAGACTTTTATAAATGGTACTGTTGGAGAGACTCATCTATCAAATATGTAGTAGGCTTTACATGGTTTAGAGGTTCTCAGTGTTCCATTATACAAATTAAAGAGACCAATGTTTTGTTTTGATTTTTTAGGTCAAAAAAAGTAAAGAACTAAAATGTAAATTATAGTATGTGTATAGTTTTTACAGCAAAACACAAGAAATGCAGAAATATTGCTGCTAATTTTTTTTAGAAAAGGTTGTCGCCTATAAATACATAATTTTACACTGCAATAATTTTTTCCTGCAAAATTCAGGAGGGTCTGGTTGAGCACTGAGCAGACAAAAAACAGCCACAGACAATATTTTAACAGGTATAGCTTGGTGACCGCATTTGATTGCCGACTGACATGGGAAAGGAATCTCATAGCAACACATTAGGCATATTATACGTGAACCAAAGTGATAATTTTCCTCTGTACTTTTTTTTTTTTTGGGTGACTTGGACAAAATATATAAATTCCCAGACTTTAAATGTCTGCAACAGGCCTTTTAAAATTCTATATGCCAGAAATTCAATGACCTATGGGAACCCTGTGGGAAAGTCTATTTTGTTTCAAATGCATGGCAAGACACTCACACACTCCTTCTCCCACTTGAGCTTGGTGTCAGAGACCATGCCCTGCATGCGTGCCTCCATGCGTCTCTTTTCCGACATTTCCCTTTGTAGCCTCTGTTCTCTGCTCTCAAGTTCATTTTGTAGAGACCTCTTGTCCTCCTCATAGATGTTGGTGGTTTTCTGCAGGATGTCAATCTGCATGCAGAAAAAAAAAAATCAAATACAAAAAGGTAATACTTCAAAATCAAACATTTATTTTTATAATTTACACTTTGCATTCCTGTGATGAATTTTTAGAAGATATTACTCAAGTGTCACAAGATTAAGAAATCATTGTAATGCTGATTTGATGCTCAAATATTTGAGTTTTTTTGCATTTGTAGAAATTTTCTTAGTACAATTTTTGTAATGCTTACACACATTACACAGATCATTTTGATTAATTTAATGTGTGCTTGTAAAATTCGAGACTTCATTTTTTTAAAAGCATGACTAAATGGTGTAAATACCTTGTATTCCAGCATCTTGGATTTCTTTTCCAGACGATCAATCTCATTCTTCTGGTTGTGGAGCATTTTGTCTTTTTCGCCAAGTTTGCCACGCTGCTCTTGGATGACGTTCTCCTTGGAGAGAATGTTGCCGTCCTGCTCTTGAAGAACAGACTTCAGCATGGTGGCTGAAACAGAATTATGGCCAGAAATTTGGAATAAATGCTGCACATAAGAGACCACTTAAACTGTTCCAAGTAAAATGAGGACTTTACCAGTTTTATTGTACTCCTCAATCATTATCTGTCGAATCTTGTGTCTCTTCTCCAAGGCCTCAATGAGTCTGGGTAGAGTGACGTCATCATTAGGGCCAGAGATCTCACAGGGAGGAAGTGGAGGAAATGCCTGAAGTAACTGATTTAATACTGTTGGACAATCTGTAAAAACAAACACCATAAATATACACTGCAAATAAAAATATACATGTAAAAACAGTACTGATACATTAAAGCCTATTATGCCACTTTTACAAGATGTAAAATAAGTCTCTCATGTCCATTGAATGTGTATGTAAAGTTTCAGCTCAGAATACCCAACAATTTTTTATAACTCTTTGAAACTGCCCCCTTAAGGCTTCGATTCTAAATGTGCCATTTTGGTGACTGTCGCTTTAAATTCAAATGAGACTGTGCTATTTCAAAAGAAGGCGGAGCTACAAATCCCTTTGTGTCAGCACATTGTCAGATTCAAAAACATGACTAATGTCCTATGCTAATGAGGGACAGATTGTCACTAATGGGCGAGGCTTTCGCCCTCTGATGACATGTACAAAGGAAGAATGTCAAATCAAAGTGTTTCTGCAGACTGTTTTTATGAAGTGTAATTATAAAAATATGCCTATATGCGCATATATATATATATATTTTTTTCCCCAGTGATGGGTTGCAGCTGGAAGGGCATCCGCTGCGTAAAACATATGCTGGATAAGTTGGCGGTTCATTCCGCTGTGGCGACCCCAGATTAATAAAGGGACTAAGCCGAAATGAAAATGAATGAATGAATGATATATATATATATATTTTTTTTTTTATTAGAAGCTGGTTATATTCACAGTGTGCCACACAACTGTTTAAACCCCTTATAAAAGTGATTTTTAGTTCCCTTTAAGGAGAGAAACTAGAGGCAAAAACATGCAACTGTCAATTTTGAGATTTTAGGCACTTGTATCCACCATACTTCATATAAGTGTTCTGAACGTTTTAAATGAGAGATTTATTTTAGCTGTTTGCAGTATTTTCTGAAGTATGGAATGATAAGAGGTTCAGCCAACTAATGTAAATGTTTAACCTTTTATCTGACATGGAACCATATATGGTCACTTCATTTCAATTAAAAAAAGAAAATTATATATTGTAATTAAAGTCATAAGTTCAAAAGTACAGTCCAATGAGTATTTCAAGGAGTGCCCTAAAGATGAGACAAGAATTTTGAACCAGACTTAATGATCAGATATGTGCTAAGTTGCACCCGTTTCTTGCACAATTTAGTAAAACAATGCATTGTTTACATATTTAAAGTTAACATTTTAGAAATAGTTTGCTTGAAGTAATGAATCAACTGGGGAAGCATGGTGATAACCATTACCTCATTTAATTCCTTAACCCTTTAACCTACAATCATCTCTGAATGTTACCAGAACTGCACACTTCTGATAAAGTTCTCTCATATAACAATGTGTAAATTCAGACACACTCAGACAATACCTCCATCTACAGGACCACCACGCTCCTCTAGCCTGCGGGTCAGCTCCTCTTTGAAGGCCTGGTTCCTTTGTCGGCGACCAGCAGCGAAGCCACAGATAGGTCTGTCAACAGGCCGGGCCACTTCCACCTCTTGAGTCATCTCAGCAAAGCGCATCACCAGCTTCACACAACAAAAAAACAAAACGGCACCATGAAACTAGTTCAAATCTTAATAGGAACTAATTTCTGACTGGTTGACATTGCTTACCAGTGTCTCCTCATAATCATCAGCTTTTGGATTTACACACACCACCATTCTCACTTTGCCTTCTCCATCAAAGTAGTTTTTGAACAGATGGGTCACTTTGGAGTCTCTGTATGGAACCATCTGAAGCCACAGGTAAAGAGTGACTTAACATTGCTGAACATTAACATTTTTATTCGACTATAGGTTGTGTGGAAATTTTCACATACCTTGTTGGTGCCACACATCTGGTTCTCCCTCAGCACCTCAATACATGTGCGCAGAGTCATTAAAGATTGATTTATGTTGCCTGTGAGAGGTAAAAATAAACCCATATGGTGTTCATATGTTCTTACATAAAACACATCCCTGAAATCCTGAGGTCAGTAATCTGGTTTGCAGTGTTATTTGCTGACCTGCTTCACGGAGTCGGTTGCCCTCTGCTCGGGTTCTGCTAGTGCGTTCACTGCCAGCCAGATCCACCAGACACAACTGGCTCACATTCACCTGATTCTTATCCTGAACATGGGAACAATAAAAGTTTAGTGTTGTCAGTGGTACAACGGTTACATCTCAGAGCCTAACTTCAGCAGAACCACGATTTTTACTTTTCAAGTGATAGCTCACCCAAGAAAATAATCTATTACACACCTTAATGTCATTGCCAACTCAAGATTTGAGTCTTCTGAAATAGGAGTTATTGGATTTAACGAACGCCTTAGGAATGTGGGATATTAAAGCAGGGCTGCATAATATATGGTTTCAGCATCCACAAGTCACATTGCATGATGTGCAATGTTATAGTTGACAGGGAGCCACAGTTCAGATCAGAACTCATGTGATTTGTGGAGTCACTGTAGTTTAACCATAATAAAGTGAAAAGTTTATTTGCACATATTTAAGGCCTGAGAGAGTTACAGGCACAATAAATGTTACAATTTGTAACTTTAATAAAGAATAATTTTGTTGAATTACTTATACAGTCAAGACTGTGCAGTGTTACTTTACATTTGATTATGAAATTTCTGTACTTCACCATTTGTCTACCCCAAAAACTATAAAGCACTCTCAATTTCACTTTTAACTTTGCTCTATTGTATGCATCTATACTTCTAATTTACTACATTTTATGTCTGATTCACTCCCCTACAGAATCATCCCAATCCCTCAAAATTAATACATTAGTGAAACAGTGTGTCTAACATACGCAAACACTGAAAAACAAAATAGTCAGATCTTTCCAATACCACACTGTAGGGCTGCAAGATATTGGAAAATATTTAGTTTTTCTGCAATTTCAACATTGCAAAAATATTGTTAATGTAATTTCATAAGATGACTATTTAGAAATAATTCATCATTATACATTGATTGGGATGAATCTGCAAAAAAAATGTACAAAATTTGAAAAAATTAAACAAATTAAATCAGACAAACAATAGAACAAAGAGATAATATATTAAATAAACAATGCTTTATGGTTTTAGGTGGAGTCTAATGGTACTGAGGTACAGAAAATAATCAAATGTAAAATAACACTATAGTCTTCATTGTGTAATTTAACAATTAATCTGTTAAAGTGGCAAACTGTCATTTCTTGTGTCCAAATGGTTTAAACTCAATTGAAATTGCTTGATGTCCTGCGATGTGACTATTGCAGAATCGCACATTGCGATATTGATGCTGTAACAATATATTGTGCAGCCCTACCACGCAGCCTTAAAACCAACCTAGATAGCAATTAAAAAACAAAAATGATAATATTCATTCCAATATTTCTCAGCATTGACAAACAAATTACAGATGTCAGTTTCCAAGTGACCATTAAACATTGTCAGTTCAGTCACTTTAATAAGAGGATCTGACTGTAATTGCTGGGAATCATTGTTGCTCACTAGGGGGTGCCAAAATACCAACAAATCTCACATTCAAACCACATTAGAACGTATTTGGCAACATTACAATTGTAAAACCAGACATAGGTTAATTTTGTTATAATAATAATAATAATAATAATAATAATAATAATAATAATCTCCCTTGACAGGTATATGAAAGTCATTAGAGTCTAAGGATATTGGAAATAAAATCATTTTTATTTAGACACTGTAATACTTTTAACCAATACTTCACTCTAAAACAAAATCCTTATTAGAATTAGAGCTGACCTGAAGCACATTGTCTCCATCTGCATCCAGTGGTGCTTGTGCCAATTTAATAATGAACACACTGTGAGAGCGGCTGGACTCACGGTTCAATTGCGTGTTTGCAATCCTACGCTTCTTCTGACCTTTTTCAGAAAACAAAAGATTTCAAACAATGGCTTAGCACGCTTGCCACAAACAAACTCCCTGACAGAAACTTTCTACATGAACAAGCTTACCTCGCCAAAAGACTTCAAAAGCTTCCTCTGTTGACTTGACCTCAACCTCTGTGCACCCAGCCACATACATGTTGTGATTTTGATCTTCGCGCAGGATTTTGGATTGGGGTGGTCTGAAATGTGAAATGCAGCGTAACGTTTTCTATAACAACCACAGTGGGAAAACGTGCTGCTCTGCCATGTAAAACAAAAGCACAAGACAAAAGCAAACAGACGCCCTAGATGCACTTAAAAAAAGCAGAAGACAGGACGCATACAGCAGCTACACAAAGGAAAAAATATCATTAGCAAAAGGCAGCAAGTCCATCTTTGAATGGATTTTACTGGCCACGTATATGAACTCAGTGTTGTTTCGCAGAGGTGTCCCTGCACCATTCCACCTAACGGAAAAACAAAATATATTTATCTACAAACTATTAAATATGATTTATTTTAAATGTTAAAAATGTAAGGGGACTAAAACTTGGAGGCAGTTACAAAAGCTACCAGAGGCAATGAAATCTACATTTTTTTTTTTCTTCTTCTTTTGATGGGGAAAAAAATAACTCAGCATATACACAGGACATGAACATTGTTGCTCAATGTATTGTGCTACCGCAGCTAGAAGCTCACACGAAACAATATTGCATTTATTTAATCAAAAATACAGTAAAACTGATAATAATATTACCAATTGGAAAAAAATAAAAATAAACCCTTCTTATACATTTTTAAAATGTTTATATACATTAACATCCATTACACTATTTAAATCAATAATGTGCATGTATGTATAATTATCGCTTAATGTGCATGTACACATTAGTAGTTATATTATAAACAAACACAACTTGTTATTATACAGGTTACATTACATATCATTAAATATAATATATTAATACATAAACACATACATTAACATTTTCAAATGGCACTGCTAGCTAATATATATATCTTACTGCCTTTTCAATGTCAGCACTGAAAAAAACCTAAATAAACTACAAATATGGATAGCCAATGAGTGAATATAAAAATTAAAAAAAACACCTTAAATACGACAAACTTGGACTAACTTTAAAAAAAATAATAATAAATAAAAAAAATTGACAAACTTAGCAAGCTTACTTGGGCTTTATGGGGTCAAAGGGAGTCTCCTCCAGGAGGTCATAGATGTAGTTGTTGTAAATTTCAATGTAAGAGACAAAGACACTGTAGCTGCTGTCCTCATCCACCCCTTCGGCCTTACAAGCCTCCTTTGGGCTGATCATATCAGCAAACTCTGGGTCAACTCGCCTACAAAACAACAACATCAGATAAACACACTATATTTAAATCAGATTAGGCAATATTGTGTAGATTTTAAATTAAAATAACCTTGTGTTTGGGGTCTTTGGTACAGATGTCTGACTGTCTCGCTTCTGTCGGTCCAACAGTGCATCAACCTGGCTCTGCACCTCCATGCTATTTTTATCATCAGGCTTGAAAACCTAATGAAAGAAAGACTGGATAAGCTCAAGAGTAGAAATTTTTTTTTAAACGACATAATTAAAAGTACTTGATAAATCTGCTTACATATCTCTTGGCCTGGTAAGGGCCGATGCTGTTGAAGATCATGTCGAGAGAGCGTGGAAGCAGCCCACCTTGACCCGGTGAGCCAGTCATTGTGTGAGTTTTACCACTGCCGGTGACACCATAGGTAAACAACAGACCTAGTTTTAAAAGAAAACTGCTGTCAGACTGAGCTCTTTTAAATAACAATAATTATTAAAGAACAGTGCATTTACCATTTTTTCCATGAATGAGGTCTTGGGCAAGAGGTTTAGCAACATCTTCAAATAATTCCCTCTGTGTCGTTTTAATTCCAAACACTTTCTTGAAGGAATATTGTGTCTGAAAAGTAGTTAGTTGGGCATTTTCATCTATTAACAAACTTCAAAGTATTGATTTTCTCTTTCATGTTGTTCCAAACGCAAAAAATACAAAATAAAAAAAAAAGTTTATATGGTGAATAGGATAAAGCTTATTAAATAAACAAGACTCATCATTTGCAACATGTTGTACAAATATGTACAGTGCTTTTACTGGTATTATTAAGTAGGATTCACGATAACGATTAAATAGTTAACTACTGCAAAAACTACCCTTTGTGTTGCAAAGAATCCAAACCATTACAAAATTTTAAAATAAAAATTACTTCTCTTCGGACCACAAATCGCATGTCAAATGGGTATTGTTTAAACTGCTGTTCATGATCAAAAATTCAATACAATATAATAAACTACTATTAAGGGCTGCACAATAAAATAAAAAACTAATAAAAAAATACATTGTGATTATGGATAAAATTTTCACAAGATTGCTTGAACAGTTTAGTTGGGAAAAAAAGGATAGCTAACTTGTTAAGTTTAGATGACTTGATTCTGATAATTTGCAATCTGCATGATATATAATAAACAACACACACAGATAAACACAAAGAAGCATAGATCAAAGTGAAATAAACAGTGCTTTATGATCTTCTGGAGAGTTTAACAAATTTCAGGTACACAAATTGAATAAAACAAAAAGCACAACACTGTAAAGTCTTCATTGTTTAAAGAAGTAAATCCAGTTAATCTTTATTAATCCTCCAAATGTTAGAATTTCTTGTGCCTGAATGTTTTACACTCTCCTGAAATGCTCACACAGTCACAGGCCTTAAAAACGCACAACTGATTAACTTCCACTCTATTATGGTTAAACTGTACTGTGACAAATCCACAAATCTCACATGTTCTGAACTGTAACTCCTGGTCAACTATAATGTAGAGACTCAACGTTGCAGATCCTGCGACATGACAATTATGGATTTGCACATTTTTATATTAATGCTGAAATGATATATTGTGCAGCTCTAACACAATTCAGTCTCTTCAGATTACTTTAATTAAAAACCTCAGTTCATATGGACTTAGTATCTCAGCAGCAGTACATTTTCAACAGAGGAATACGCTAGAAGCATCAAATTTTTTATTAAAATGTCCACGTTTTGAGAAAAAAAAAAAAAAAAAAGTCTTCTAGGTTTGAAACGACATGAGGGTGAGTAAATGACTGATTGTAAATGATAGATGTTGATTCTAAGATTAACAAACCCCTCAGTTCCTCACATAATACTACACCTAGACTTCTTGTGAGCAAACTGTCAGCACACTCACCTCTTTGAACTCCCCATTCCTGTTGGCTTTGAGTCCATCAGGAGCATGTAATTGAATGGTGGTGTTACTTATAACCTCAATACAACATTCCTCATCTTCAACACCCAGTGGCCGCACTCGACAATACACCTGTCAAAGAGATCTCAAATTAATATATTTAATTACAATTTTGATTATCTAAATGTGAACAACAAGTAACAACATACCCCAACAGGGTCTTTCTGGTTGTTGGAAGGTTTTTTTGGAGGAAGGCGGCGGGGGGTCTTGCCCTTCCTTTAACAAAAATTTAGACAACATTCAAGTTAATAAATACGCAAATACGAGTTACATACGAATAAAAATTAACGAACTAAGTCTAAAGAGTGCTAACTGGATATTAACGACGTTTTCAGAGTAAACGTTAAAACATAAAAGAGACAAACACTGGATTACTTATACGGTTTTCATTTAAAAACACTGTCATTTGAAACTACATATCTATGTTGATTGGCGTTTATTGACGACAATGCGGATATGAAATTATTAAATATCTAAGACAAATAGAAAAAGTAGACAAATAAAGCAAAACTACTTCTTAAGTACAGACGCTGGATTAATAACGCTAAAGTAAACGCAACGGGCGGTGAATTGCACTAGATGGCTAACAAATGCCTGCTAAACACCACCTAACGAGACAACAGACTGACTTTTATTCTTATAGACTAACTTTTAATTACTGGTTATCTACTTAATACAACTAAAACACAGGTAGGCATAAAATACTTACGCTTGCCTAATCATGCTGAGATGTTTTAGTCTAATTCCGCGACGCCGTTGCCTTCTTCTTGTGCGTATACAAATCCGAAGTTCAAACGTTCCCTCGTACCGCGTCAGAAACTGATTTTTCAAATGTGACCAATCAGCGAGCTCAAACACGCCTCAGAAGAGCGGATGTCCCGCCTTAAGCCCCGCCTGATGGGCTCTTGACAATTTCCGGTTTTATCCAGAACCTGACATAAGAAAAAACAAATAATGCGCTTCTCCGTCGACAAACAAGTGGTGTCTGTCTGCTTGTGTTAAACTTTTAATGCATATTCTAATGTTATAATATGATTGATTTATTATCATAAGAAGATGAATATCTTATATTTGTAGCTATTAATATATTTAGTCGTACATTGGAATGTCTTGATTTAGTTTTATTTCTGAGCAAAACAGTATGACTGTCTTACATATTTATCATGATTTTAAAAGAAACGTAAAAGTAATTTACAGAATAACAAAACGTTTTATGATTTGCCACAATTCTTCAAATGTCTGCAAGACAATTTTAACACACTACATATAATCACTTATTCTTTCATTTCCTTTAATAACTTTAATTTATAATAAAATGTATGGTTTTATGGTTAAAGTATTTTTTATTTTATTTTTGCATTAATTTTGTATGTTACGCAGAATGATGGAACATGCGTTTTGTCATTTTTTCACCAAAATTATATGTACTCACCTTAATTGCATTCAGATTTGTTACATGTTGGCCGTATATTTATCATACAGTGATATCTATCTATTTATATATAGAGAGAGACATGGAGAATAGTAAAGAGTTATCTTTACAGTTTTATTTAGTAAAATATCATATCTTCTCAAAATAATACAATTTCTTTACAAGACAAAGACTTCACAAATACAGTGTTCAGAAAGCCTTATTAAAATAGGCACTTGGATAAAAATTATTATAAATGTGATTCATGTGCTTGGAACATGGAAATGTGTTTTTAAATAGTGCAAATGTTAAGAATGTGATTTTAAGCAGACAAAAACACACACCATTTACATAAAGAAAAAGAGTAATAAACAAACAAATTACAAATTTACAGACCTATATTCCTCCAGATTAGAATCTTTTCAGGCATTTCAGGCCAATGAACATAGCTATAATATATACAATATAGGTTTTTTTTTCAGAGGAAGCTTACTTGACTGGCCTGTGACATTACCAAATGTCAAATTTCAGAGCGATTTGTTCTTCACACCTCTGGTGGAGAAAAGCGCTAGACTGAAGACATATACTATACAAAGCCCGCTGACCACACTAAAGAACGCAGCTCCCACTGTGTTTAAAAAGGTGACTGGTGGCAAATGAGCATGAAGCCACTGTTTCCTTGCAGCAATGTCAAGTTCAATGGCAGTCATCTGGAAATATGTGCCAATAATAGCGAACACGTGGAAGAGCTGATGACTGTGACCTGTGAAGGATGCATAAAAGAACCACAGATTATATTTAATAGAGTTTACTGTAGTTTTAAAGCTTCACTCTCAATGTAACATTATCTGAATTTATGATCCAGAAATCTGTAGTTGTACCTATGTAGTCAAAACTGCCAGGAGCCAGTCGTTCAGGCAGGTGTGTGGCAAAAAGAAAGCCAGTGAAGAAAGCCAATGATGTGTGCTGATAGTGAACCATATTGGCCTCATTAACAGTGCAACCCTCACCAGCGCACACAAAGATCTACAAGAGAAAGTCAAAAAGTCCAATTGAACGTACTTTAAAGTGCCCCTATTTTTGGATGTTATCTTTCATGTGTGTAGTGTATCTGTTTACGTAAAAGGTCTGCTTAAAAAAAGTTTTGAAATGAAACATAAGCAATATACTTCCACTTCCTTTCACTATAAATGTATGACCAAAATTTTCCAACATGGTCACTGTTATCCTTTTGATTCGGAGCCCAACTCTGCGCAGTAGCTACCAAACCACTAGCACACAACCATAAAACTACACCCTGTTTTTATAGCATCAAATAAAAGCAAATATATTAGAAAAATAAACACTTGAATCGTTTATAACATGTACTGCAGCCTAGTAATGGAAGATAAAAGCTTTTCAAAGCTTTAAAACAACTGAACCAATTGCTTGGCCAAAAGATTCAACCTAAAGGTTCAAAACAATACTTGCTAGAGATACCTGCTGGTCAAAACCAAGTAGATGAAATAAAAAAAACATAGATTGAAAACATAAATTGGCTTTTTCAAACAAACAAGTATAACTATCAGATGCACTTGGATTGTAATCTATTATCATTAATTATTAAGTGTCTGCATAATATACATTCTTTTATCAATATTCAAGGCTTATGTTGTTTGTTCCGTTGTGGGCAGATCACTCCCCAGCATTTTTTAAATGTTTTGAAACGGTAATGATGTAACGAGATGAAATCATGTGACCTTGCCAATTTGATACGAGCTATGAACCACTGATTCGAAACAAAAATTCAAAGTTTTCAATGCTTCATAAAGCAGCGCATCACAAGCGACCATCACTACTGCAGCCAGGCACCAGGGGGCGATCAAAATGTTTTGGCTTCACCTTGGACGGGCAAGGCACACATTTGAATAACTCCAGCCTATGGTCTTCACTGGCTGTCCACAAATAATGTTTACAATGACTCTCAAACACTGCAATTACAGCCATTAAGAGGCCTGAAAGAGTTTGATTTGTGTTTTTAATATGTTGAGAAGGTGTTGTTTTTGTGGCGTCACGGTGGCGCAGTGGGTAGCACGATCGCCTCACAGCAAGAAGGTCGCTGGTTTGAGCCTCGGCTAGGTCAGTTGGCATTTCGGTATGGAGTTTGCACGTTTTCCCCGTATTCGCGTGGGTTTCCTCCGGGTGCTCCGGTTTCCCCCACAAGTCCAAAGACATGCGCTATAGGTGAATTGGGTAAGCTAAATTGTCTGTAGTGTATGAGTGTGTATGGATGTTTCGCAGTGATGGGTTGCGGCTGGAAGGGCATCCACTGCGTAAAACATGTGCTGGATAAGTTGGCGGTTCATTCCGCTGTGGCGACCCCAGATTAATAAAGGGACTAAGCCGAAAAGAAAATGAATGAATGAGGTGTTGTTTTTTGGACTTGCACTTCTAAAAGGATGAGAACTCAAGCTCAAACTGATAAGCCACAACCAACAACATTGTTGCTGTTTGGATCACAATGTATACAATTGGCTGCACGATATTTTGAAAAAAATAAAATAAAAATCTATAATATTTAGCTTTTATGCTTTTTATGTTACAATATGAAAACAATTTCACCAGATGGCTTTAAAAGCTGTATTTGGAAAGAATTAATTATTTTAGAATGATTAAAGTGATTGTTTAGGTGAGTAAATCTGCATACTTTTTTGGGTGGGGGGGGGGGAATAATAGCATTCGCATGTCATGATTTTCCCAAGTATGATGAGATCCTGGATTAACATCTATGTTGATCCTGGAACATAATTTTTGTTCGAAAATGTAATCCATACCTATTCCCTACCCCTAAACCCAAACATAACTGTAAATTATTCCCAAAATCAGAGGGGAATAATAGTTGGATAGCAATCATTTAGAAGTGCATAAACCTAACCGTAAGCCTAAACTTAACATAAACGGTAAACATATCCCTT
Source organism: Danio jaintianensis (assembly GCA_903798115.1). Classification (NCBI taxonomy): domain Eukaryota; kingdom Metazoa; phylum Chordata; class Actinopteri; order Cypriniformes; family Danionidae; genus Danio; species Danio jaintianensis. The sequence goes on from CAIGQV010018227.1 coordinate 17,344,942, forward strand.
AATTCTGATTGACTGATTGGAATGTTGTTCCAGGATCAACATAGATGTTAATCATGTCCTATTTGGTGAAATCAGGTTGGCGTTCAGGTTCAGAAGTATTTAATTTAAATAGTTCAATTTAACACTCTTTGCACTGAGGATGCTGTGCGTTTTATGTCTGCATGATATGATAAAGTTTCCTACATAAAAACACTAAAAATGATGGTGATCAGCTCTGAAAATAAAGCAATTTCAGTAAAAGTTATGATGCTATATTATATTAATATGCTATAAATATTAATATGATATAAAAGATGAGGAAAGGTGGCACAGGCAAAAATCTAAAAATGCGCTTTAAAATAATGACCTTTGTTCATATGCTTATTCAGTTTAAATACTGCTAAAGCAATGAGTGACAAAACAAAATCCGATATGAGCCAAAACACTTACCCTGTAAAAGAGGGGGATGTTGTCGAAGAGATATGGATAAACAAATGCAATTATCCGGAGACATTTACAAAGCTTCTGATCCAATTTCCCAGAAGGCCTAAAAGAGAATAACAACAGTTTATTTACTAGAAAACAATTTTTACAAATCAGACACATCAAGATTAAAATGCTCAATAAGCAATACCTTTTAATGCTGTGGCAATTATACTCAAAAAATGGTAAACCAAGTCTAAAAACAAAAATCAAACGCTTCATTATGACATTTTTGCACACTACATACAGTTAAAGGAAAATTGTAAAAATCTAAATACAAAATACTCATACTGGAATTAGAGGTTTTATTAATCACTTGTCCTACCTTGAGTAGCAGGCAAGAGCAGTGGAGATAACAGAGTTGACAACAGCTATAGAAACATAGTATAAGTGAAATGTGCCATTAACCCATTTATCTGGAAATGAGTAAGAAGAGTAGATGATGGCAGAACCTGTTGGTGATCAAACACACAAATAAAAGAAAGTTAGATGGACAGTTCAAAGCCCAAAATGTACATTTATTGACAATTTACTCATTCTCAAGTGGTCACAAAGCATCATGAGTTTTTTTTCTGTTAAAAACAAAAGCGATTTTGAAGACATCCATAGTAGAAAAACAATAATATTAAGTCAGTGGATTTCAAAAATCTTCACAATATCTTCTTTTGTGTTCAACTATAGACAGAAGCCCCAAGCTGGTACACTCTCATAAATAAAGGTACGCGAGTTGTCACTGGGGTGGTACCTTTTCAAAAGGTACAAATTTGTACCTAAAAGGTCCATATTAATACCTCAAGGGTACATACTAGTACCTAAAAAGTACAAAAGTGTTCCTCTTAAAAAAAATTGGTACTAATATATACTTTTGAGGTACCAATATGGACCCTTTAAGTACAAATGTGTACCTTTTGAAAAGGTACCACCCCAGTGACAGCTCGCGTACCTTTATCTCTGAGAGTGTACAAATGATGATAACATATAAATTTTTTGGGTGAACTATCCCATTAAGATACAAACCGAGGCTGTAGAAGCTGAGTGCTCCATAATCAAAGAAGAAGCAGATATGCCTGGCCCGTTCAGACATGGTGCTGAAGGTGTGAGCGCAGCTGGAAGCCAGTGGATACACACAGCATGACAGCAGGAACACCAGCAAAGGCCATATGAAAGGATCCCGCCAGTCCTCCTGCACCAGCACCACCGTCAGCAGTTTCCAAAAGAAAAACCTTGCAAAGAATAAAAAAAACATTACTTCACACTTTACAATCGAAATATGCAAGCAGTAGCAGAAGCTCTTCTTGCACATGCAATAAACAAACAAACAAAAAAGATAATGGCTCAAATATGCATTAAGCACTACAGTAGACGTAAAAAATTTATCTTTGCATTAAATATAACCAAAACAAAATAGATGTGCAATTTTGGTGTATTTGGTGTATCGAAGGACATATATTTATTTTCTATTTATACATTTATAAAATGTACAGAAAAAAAACAGAAAAAATTAAATTACAATTGATTCACATTTTGGGGCTGTGATCCTTAAATAGAGTGTTTTAATATGCTGTGAAGTTATTCATATCTAAATAGGCCTGATGTCTTATTTTGGTACATAATCTATTGTAAAATAACATTTTAGTAGGTGTTTTCTGTAAATCATGATAAAAATGTCATATGGTTTTGCTCAGAAAGGTAAAGTTAAACAGGACATTCTAATGTACAAACAAATGACAGCTGTATTACACTTATTGTTTTGATACTTGAAAACCTCTCTTTGTCTTTGACCTATAGTCATCCTTCTAGTCAATTTTATTGCATTATCTTTACTACAATTATGCTATGCTCGAGATGCGTCTTCAAACAAAATGGCACTTTAAATTATATACGGACTTGTATATAAAACATGTATATTTCAAAATAAAATGGAATAAGGTAACAATTAAGCGGATATTTGAACGCAGAATTTTTGAATTCTTGATTTTAAAACTAACAAATGTAATCGTATCTAAAAATGTATCTTGAAAATGAATTTACCATGTAGGCAGAAAATGAGTCCAAATATTGAGGGTTTCATTTGTTAGCTGGAAAAGGCTTAGCACACAGTCCTTGGCAGAACTGCATGGGTGGCGATACCCTGAAATGATGCCGTCTTCATGGAAGACCTATAATAATGAGATAGAGATGAGATATAATAATATAGAAGAGATGATGCCAACCATCCGAGATCTTTGAAGACTATAAACACTTACATTTCAGTGAACATGTATTATTATTAGATGTAAATATTATTATACTGTATAACTGCAGGTTAACTATGTTTATATACTACCAACCCTTTACACAACTCCTTTACTTTCCTAATTTTGACTGTAATGTATGTAATGATGTGCACCTTTTGCGAAGCTGCTTTGGAACGATAGTTATTGTGAAAAGCGCTATGCAAGTAAACCTGAATTGAACTGAATAAAAGAGATCAATTAATTTGAATTTGTCCGTTAAACACCTGCAGCACAATCAGATTTCTTAGCAAATTACCAGTCAGCATTAATGAAACTTACTTTTGGAACCTGGTTGATGGTGAACACTTGAGGTAGCTTGATGAGATTGAGCATATTAAAAGGAAGCAAAAATCACAAGGTGGAGAGACAATCTGCCATGTAAAGAGCTCTCTGATTGCTTCTTTTGAAGTCTTCTTTTTAGTAGTGTTCTCTTTAATTATGGTATCTTCCAGTCCAGTCAGCAAATCAGGATGTATAAACCTCTCCCTGAGATTGCATACAAGAGATAACAATTTCAAGATGACATTTCGAAATCATAAACATTGCAAAAACACATTAAAACTACTTAAAATGCAAGCACATGTTGCTGTTTAAGTATGTGTGTTTTAGGATACATGGAGGAACTAAATATCTCCAATAGGCACCGTGAGCAGCAGAACAATAGATAAGGTTATAACCCTAGTCATAAACCTTTTGGCCGCAATTTCACCTGCTTAAATAAGCACATATTTAATCAATAAACTCCCATTATGTTCATATTTATTCACACTGAAGAATTACTACCTGAAAATCACCATCTCTTCCTCAAGTTCAAAAATGTTAGAGGATCATTAACCTAAAGACAGAGAGTTGAGCTGAGGAGAAAGAAGTGGCACATGTCTTTACCGCTTAAATATATAGTAACTCCACACGTTTGTTGTTAGGTAGTCAAGCTTTCAGTTGATTAATCATTGTTTAACAGACAGTGCAGAGATGTGTATAAAAATAACATATGACTTGTTTACCAGAAATTATTCTGTGGGAATATACATACAAGGTAAAATATCTGCATATAATTAATACAATACAATTATTCATAAAAAAAAAATAATAATAAAAACACTAAAGATGACAGGTGAAAGTATCACCTGCATTGTACAATATCAACCATTTATTGGTGAACAATGAATGAGGTATAATTGTGTTGCAACAACAACAGTACAATAGAATCAACTAAATCTGACACAAAATTGTCAAAAATAAAACAAAATATTAGCTAATGAATTGAACTATCATACACTTTATCAAAATGTGGAAGCTGTGATTGTTTTTTAACAATCAAAATACACATATAGCATAAAATGTGTCATCTTAACACACATCATTTTAAAAAGTCAAATAAATCAACAACGCCCAATAAATGTTACTCATCACCTGCACTGTGAAATGTAATTTAATTAACAATGAGGTCAATTTTTGTTGCATTTGGCAACCACAAAACTATGAATATATTAAACTAAGCCCAACACAAAAATGCCACAAAAAACAGGTACACGTTTACTTGTTTGTTTGTTTTTTCAGGTTAAAAAAAACCCCGAATCATACACTTAATTACAGGGTGAAACTAGTGATTGTTTTTAGTTTAAAATTTAGATTTTATTAATGTATGATAAAACATGTGAGGACAATTCAGGCCAGAAAAAAAACACCCGATTGTACACTTGAAGTAAAGCTCGTCTCCCACAATGAACAGCACGTGGCACAATTTCACACTGAAAATGCCAGGTAAAGTAGCCTACTTATTCAGGTAATTTTGTGACCTACACCGCGACTAAAATGATATTAAATGAGATGAATATTCCATTAAATGTATATTTTAATAAAAAACCATTCATTTCTCAAAAACAGTAGCATAAATATATGCAGCTCAAGTGTGTTTGTTGGCACACTTACCGTCATATGGAGATGTGGTTTCGACGTTCATTGTGTGAACTGAATAAACAACACGCAGTGAATGTTTGAGTTTTCCCTCCTGACACAGAGTGGCGAGTGGGAGGAAAACATGCCTTTCTTTGTTTTCGTTGTCAGCTGTAAGTCCCTGCTCTTCTGTGATTGGTCAACACATACATCCTAAACGCGCCGTATCCAAGACGCTCAAATCTCCCACTGCAGAGAGTGGTCTTCCCTCTGATTTTTATTTAAAAATATGATTGTAATCTGTTGTCAATTATTGTATTTAATTATTTTTTATTTTCATGTCCCAAAAATACAAAAAAAAACATTAAAATGAATGGAAATATATGATTGCTTCTATAGGCTATACTGTTATTTCATCAAACTCTTAATAATTTAGTTTGAACTGAGCCTGCAACTACAGATTTTTTTTTAATATATTTGACTAGTATTTATGAATCCAAAATAGCAAAAAAAATCTGTTATTTACTTTTTTTTATCAATAATTACAAATTATTGAAATTTGCAGTAAATCCAGGAAGTAGGCAAGTGTAAAAACACTTTTTCCCAACACAAATACATTAAGTTAAACTAATTGTTTTTGCAAATTTAAGTGGTTTAAACATAAAACGGGAAAGTTGTCCCAAAAACCCTCAAGAATTGTGTTGATTCAGCTCATTTTAAGTAAGTAGTTTAAACAAGCAGCCAAAATCATTTTTGAGCCTATTCTTCAGTAGAACATTATAGAAGATTTAGACTTTTCGATTTGTTTGTGGTCCTTGATTATTAAAAACTGTAAAACAAAAGGCATGCAAACATAACCAGAGTTCAAATATTTTTTCAAGAATGTAATATTTTTCATTTTTGAACTATAATTAGCATTCTTGATTTCACAGTCCTCCTCTGCCAACATATAGTGGCACCTAGTGGATAAACTGTTTATCGCACTCAACGATTACAAAACATTCAATCTCTACGTCACTGAATGTAGTGAAAATGCGTGTTTGTGCACGTGTAGCGGTGTTGATCTGGCCAATGTAGGGTCTGATGGCGAATAGATCCTTATAAACTTGAAGATAAAGAAAAGGTAACATTGTGCATGATTCTAGTCGAACGGATTTGGTCTTCACGAGTGATGCAGTTGCTATATGACATGTCTTTGTTGACCCTTTCCAATTAGAAAGTAGATTTGCAATGGCGCGAGGAAGAGCTCAGACAGACTCGGCTTCATCGAAGCAGAAGAAGACTGTCAATTCAAAGAAAAGACCGAATGAAGAAACTCCTCAATCTCTCTCCAAAAAGCTGAAAGCTAAACAACAAGGCAAGACGAAACAAAAAGAGGGTGAGTGAAGTTTTATAGTTGCTTTGGTTTAAATGTTTCACTAATGTAATCTTATGAGATAAACATGTATTTGTGTACCAGAGACCTATATACAAGCTAGTGTGAAATGGCCAGGAGGTGAAAAGAAAGTGGGCCAAACAAGCATTCTTCACTACATTTACAAAAGTTCCTTGGGACAGAGCATCCATGCTCAACTGCGCCAGGTAATGACAAAGTGTGTGTGTGTGTGTGTATATATATATATATATATTAAGTTAACTAGTTTCTTGCTAGAATGCTAGAAACTGCTACCCATAATTATTAATGATTTAATGTTGTATGTAAATCATACATTTAAAAAGAAGCTCTGTACATGGCTGCAGAATTATGACAACAAAATTATTGGTGATGATTATTGTTCTTGATGGTGTAATAATAGATTATTAATGTCAGTAGAATAATAATAGAAAGGTAATTTGGCTGTACAGAAAAAAACATAATTTCTCCCCCTCTTGACTTTACTGGGGCATTTCTTCATTTTGATGAAATTTTTTCCACAACCCCCCATTGATTTCTGATTACAGTGTTTTTCTTGTGTTACAGTGTCTGCAAGAGCCTTTCATACGCTCACTTAAATCATACAAACTACACCGAACTGCCAGTCCCTTTGACCGGAGGGTCACTTGTCTGGAATGGCATCCCACACATCCCACCACTGTTGCAGTGGGATCAAAGGGTGGAGACATCATCCTGTGGGATTATGATGTGCTGAATAAGACGTCTTTCATACAGGGGGTGAGATGGATTGAAAAGTGAAGAACGTATTGTTTAAAGCAAAGACAATATATTTGGACACTAGAAAGTATATATTATTTGTATAAAGTATTTGTAAAGTATGCATAACCTTCATTTTTAATTGTCACATCAGTTTCCAAATTCAATAGACCCGGGTGTCCAGACTTGGTCCTAGAGGGCTGGTGTCCTGCAGATATTACCTCCAACTTGCCTCAACACACCTGCACGGATGTTTTTAGAAAGCCTAGTAAGTGCTTGATTAGCTAGCCCAGGTGTGTCTGATTGGGGTCGGAACTAAACTTTGCAGGACACCGGCCCTCCAGGACCGAGTTTGGGCACCCCTACAATAGACACTGGGGTCTATTCAAAGCTAATTCATTTGAAGTTTGCTTCCTTTCCAGTTTAATGTACTTGCTTAATAGTTTTATGGTTAATTATATACTCTTAAAGAGTTAGGTCACTCAAAAATCTAAATTCTGTTATTAATTACTTACACTTATAGAGTTCCAATCCCCTGAGACTTTTGTTTATCTTCAGAACAGATATTTTAGATGAAATCAGAGAGCTCTCTAACCGTCCATAGACAGCAACAGTCCTGAAATGTTCTTACTTGATGTGGAAAACATTAGCAAAACAAATTTGTTTTTATCTTTTTTTGGTGCACAAAAGAGTTCTTGGAGCTTCGTATGTTCATTGTATGTGCACTGAAGTTACATGCAATGTCTTGACAAGGTTTTTGGTAAGTTTCCTGGACTTTGAACATCTCATGAACATTGATATCCACAGAGAACAAAGGGGCTCTCGGATGTTATCTAAAATATCATAATTTGTGTTCAGAAAATGAACGAAGGTCTCAGGGGATTGGAATGGCATTAAGGCCACCTAACCATTTAAACATCTTCAGAAGTAAAATTAAAGTTCAACATTTTCAGATTTGCACACAATACAGTAAATACTTTTAAAAGATGTCGTTTTGGTGATTTTCTCCTCTGCTCTTTATCTAGATGGGTCCTGGAGATGCAATAACAGGCATGAAGTTTAACCAATTCAATACCAATCAGCTGTTCGTCTCCTCTATTTGGGGTGCTACTACCCTACGGGATTTCAGTGGATCCGTTATACAAGTCTTTGCCAAAACAGATTCATGGGAGTAAGCGAATTCCTGTTTTAGCAGTTAAAGCTGTTCTCCCAGTTAGTTTGAAAAAGATTTACAATACCAAAAATTGCCAGTTTTCATTAATTAGTTTCGATACTCTGTCATTTTATTGGACACTTCTGTTCCTTTAGCTGATTTATGGTATGTGTTCAAGATTATAAACATGTCTGCATGTTTGTGATTGATCATTCCGGCCCTGTTTTTACCTGCTATTAAGATACATTTTGGTCAATCGGATCACAAATAGACAAAGGAGACACATTCCCCTTTATACCAGTTCACACCTGCAAAGTATAAACTGCATAACTGTATAGTAAAAGTATAACTGGCTATCGTGCTTCAGCAACACAGCATGTAAAGTTTAAGAATTTAAGTTTAAGATCTTTTGTGGCTGATCACACATTGGACCACATTACACTACAATAATTGGTACACAGTTTAAACTACAATAGCAATCTAGGATGTGCTTTCATCTACCTCTGAATGTGATTGAAAGTGGATTAGCTCAAAATGTTTCATCCCCCATGTACTCATATATAGCAATGGCCACTCAGACTAGCAAAACCCATCTTAGGCTGTTTACACTTGGTATTAAGATACGAAATTCAAGTTTCATTTCAAATATCAAGTGAGGATTGAATGTATTTTGTGTGTTGGTCTTCTGATTGGTATGAAGTTGGATAAACCCTGTGATAGATCAGAGGATGAAATCATCACACACTTTTTTTAGTTCAGCATTTAGCTATTCTGTATATGACAGTGTTCAGTGTCTTGATGTATGTTAAGGTAATGGTTGTTTGTTGAGATGATATGCTCAATATCATTGTTGCCCAATAGTAAAATGTATATTTGAAGGTTAGCATGTTAACATGAACCTTCTTCGTGTTGTTGTGTTGGTATAGTTGCATTGTCATCATCGTTCAACCCACTGTCATCATTGACCATTGAGTCCAGCCTTGTCACAGCCATTTTGGGTTTGGCACATTTAATGAGCGTGTGTTTGTCTGTTGTGTCCATCCAGAAGGGAGCTGGTGACTTTATTGGGGAGATAAAGTTCTGCCCCAGAGATTCATCTAAAGTCTTTGTGGCTTCTGGTGATGGCACAGTCAGCGTGCAGAGTTTTGAGGGCCTCCAAAGTCAGATATTGTCTCGTACCCCAGACTGTGGCCATGACCACCATGATCTTTGGTGAGGATGATGCTTGTGTGAATATGTTGTGAATATTTCAGCAGTGTGACATTTGTGGTGATGTCTATGTATTTCCTGTGGTTGTTCTGAGGGAATAACTGCGTGTAGAATATGTTGGTTGTCTGGACTGAGATTGTTTGCGATGTTTACATCAGAAAAAGTCCCTTTTTTGCTACTTCGAAAATGTTCTTCTACCTTTTACCTCAATTGCCATATATTATTAGGTATAAATATGATTCTATGTAATTATGTGTTTACTGTTTTAATGCCACGCATTTCACTTTCCTAGTTACTGGTACTGCTGTGTGGACGTGTCTGTTAGCCGTCAGATGCTTGCTACTGGGGACAATACAGGAAGACTTCTCCTTCTTGGCCTGGATGGTCATGAGGTAAAAAATATATGATTTTCATTCATTCATTTTCTTTTCGGCTTAGTCCCTTTATTAATCTGGGGTTGCCACAGTGGAATGAATTGCCAACTTATCAAGCATATTTTTTATGCAGCGGATGCCCTTCCAGCTGCAACCCATCACTGGGAAACACCCCATTCACACACATACACTACAGACAATTTAGTTTACCCAATTCACCTATAGCACATGTCTTTGGACTTGTGGGGGAAACCGGAGCACCCGGAGGAAACCCACGCCAACACGGGGAGAACATTCAAACTCCACACAGAAACGCCAACTCCAACACGGGGAGAACATTCAAACTCCACACAGAAACGCCAACTGACCCAGCTGAGCTCGAACCAGCAACCTTCTTGCTGTGAGACGACAGCGCTACCACTGCGCCACCGTGTTGCCTATATAATTTTAATTCATTTAAAAAATCTAAATTAAACTTTTTTTAAAAAGTATTACCAAAGGGCGTCACGGTGGCGCAGTGGGTAGCACTGTCGCCTCACAGCAAGAAGGTCGCTGGTTCGAGCCTCGGCTGGGTCAGTTGGCATTTCTGTGTGGAGTTTGCATGTTCTTCCCATGTTGGCGTGGGTTTCCCCCACAAGTCCAAAGACATGCGCTATAAGTGAATTGGGTAAGCTAAATTGTCCGTAGTGTATGTGTGTGTATGGGTGTTTCCCAGTGATGGGTTGGAGCTGGAAGGGCATACGCTCTGTAAAACGTGCTGGATAAGTTGGCGGTTCATTCCGCTGTGGCGACCCCAGATTAATAAAGGGACTAAGCCGAAAAGAAAATGAATGAAAGTACTACCAAAATCAAGAATAAAGCTGTTTTAGTCAAAAACAAGACGTTCATCTCAAATAAATGGACTAAGTTGATTTAGATTTTGTATACTTAGAAAGCATATTAAATGCAAGTAAAGTATATGATGAAAATAAAATGTCAAAATACAGGTGAAATAACTACAATGTGGTTTATTGTAATGGGTATATTTATAAAACATGTGCCAGAGTAATTGCATATCATTCTGCTCTGGGGACTTCTGATAAATGGAATATGCGAAAGGAAAGTGAGTAAGTAAGTGAGAATAAGTCGTCTTACTAAATAATAATAATATTTTTATTTTTTGCGAAAATATATATTTAGATTTTCAAAGAGAAGCTGCACAAAGCCAAAGTGACCCATGCAGAATTCAACCCTCGCTGTGATTGGCTGATGGCAACATCCTCTGTTGATGCTACAGTCAAGCTGTGGGACCTCAGGAATATTAAAGATAAAAACAGTTACATCGCTGAGATGCCTCATGAAAAACCAGTCAATGCTGGTAAGAGACCATATTATCAGAAAAGTGAGGAGAGGAGCAAGTCAACTGTACAGTAGGTTTAAATACTAATACATTCAAATGAATTATTTTTTTGTCAGCACACTTCAACCCGACAGACAGCACCAAGTTGCTTACTACAGATCAGAGGAATGAGATCAGGGTATACAGTTCATACAACTGGTCTAAACCTGATCAAATAATTATTCATCCTCATCGGCAGTTCCAGCATTTGACACCCATCAAGGTCAGAAATTTTATGGTTTTCCTTCTTTACAAGACTGCTGATATCATGGTTACAATTTGCTCCATTTTTCTTTTCTTTCAGGCAACCTGGCATCCCATGTATGACCTCATTGTGGCTGGCCGTTACCCAGATGATCAAGTATTACCCAATGACAAAAGAACTATTGACATTTATGATGGCAACAGTGGTGGGCTTGTGCACCAGCTGAGAGACCCCAATGCTGCTGGTATCATATCTGTAAGCATGTTGTTGTTGTTTTTAAACATTTATACTAATATATGCTACCACTCAAATGTTGGAATCTTTAACATTTTAAATGTTAAATATATAATTAATGTAGCCTTGGGAAACATGATAATTCTTTATTAATATTTCAAATTAATTTTATTTCAGCTCAACAAATTCAGTCCATCTGGGGATGTGCTTGCTTCTGGAATGGGTGCAGTGTTATTTATTGTTTGTAATTATCAAAGTTAAGAGACATTTTAATGATCTAAACAAATTGTACACTTTAATTGCAGGCTTTAACATTTTGATCTGGAACCGAGAGGACACACTGACCAGTGTTAATAGGAAACAGACAACAGTGACAGAGGAGGACAGTGGAGGCAGAGCTGGAGGTTCCAGATCCCAGCGCAGCTCACAGCAGCGTCCCAACAGAGACAGAAGAGCAGCTGCTGATGAGGCCAAGCTGAAGAAAAAACTCTCAGCCACAGAAGCCAAGTCAAAGACCAAGAGCAAAACCGAATCTAAAACATCCAAAGCAAAGAAAAAGTGAGAAAGAATATGCTGAGTTTAAATTGGGTCTCATGTCAATATATAAAAAAAAGCACTTGTTGCCTTTTCATAAAACCTCAAATATATATGTTCCATTCAGAATAAACGTTTTGTACTTTTTTACAGTTAAAAACGTGTCTTTTTTGAGTTTTAAAATATGGATTGCCGTTGTGAATCAAAAATAAGCATTAGTTAGAGGTAAAAAAAAAAATCAAATCAAGACTAAACTGTTATAAACCAGGTAAAGAAAGTTACTTTATCAGCTGTATGTTTAATGATAGTTAAGACTTGCGTAGCTGAACTAAAGTAACGTTCGCAAGACGTCCAAGTATATTGGTCCAAGCCTGCTGCTCTGACTCCAACCTGTGGAACCGGGCCTGATAAGCTGAATAGATGCTCCCAAGGATGAGGGTCTCAAAATGGGCCTGATTAAAAGAGTTGTCCTGCTCCTCCATCATAGCCAGTAACTTCTCCATTGCAGACACAGTCTTTGGGATATTGTCATTTATAAGAGATAAAAAAGCTCTGCCTTGTCGCATAGATGCAATTTCTTGATCCCGCATTACAACGTTATTGTCCACATCAATCTCCAGTCCTCTTAATAAGAACTACAAGTAAAACCAAAAACAATGGGGGAAAATGTTGAGTGATCCTGCACAAAAATGCTACATTCAAGTGATCTATTTTGCATTTGCAATCAGAAGCACTGGAACAGGTTGTCCATATACTAACACTTATTGAAGGTGTAACGTTTCTTGGGGAAACATTTTTAAGGCAAATAAAGCAGGGCAATGCAAAATAACAAAAGAAAAATAACTATAATATATTTTTCTATACATAAAAGAAATTATCATAATTATTCTAGAGAGCAATTTTATCATTCCGGAGCTTTAACTGCAACTTTTAAATAGATAAATGACTTTGTGGAATGTATGGCATTATATTCTTACCTCAAACATCAGGTTAGCATCACCTACAGATCTGATAAATTCTTGAGGCTCGAGTCCTCCGTGTAGAACCGCTAAAACATCTGCAGCACAGCACACAGAGACTCGTAAATTACACACAAATATTTGAGACAAACAGAAAGAGTAGCACTTAAGTATGAGCATAAATAATGCAAAACAATTTCAGTATTACACAGTGCTCGAGTAATTTTTTTTTTTTTTTTTTTTTTTTTTGATGCTTTTTTTTAAAAATTTATTTATTTATTTATTTATTTTTATTTTTTTATTGCATAACAAGAACAATAGCATACAAAAATTGAGGAATACAAAGCTTAAATTTTTTTTACACATCAAAGGAACAAATCAATAGAGAATATAAAATAAAATAAAATTACAGGGGATATGTAAATTACAAAAAATTTGCATAGGAAACTGATTCCAAAATTGCATACATCCTTATAGCTTTTTTATTTTTAATGTCTTTTAGGGTTTCGATATAATGCTTAAGATCAATTTTAAACAAATAAATGTTAGGTTTATCATTGGACCATTTTTGTTTGTGTATATGGTACTTCCCATATATAATCATTAAATTAATAAACAAATTTTGCTCCAAAGTTTTATTATTATTATTGTATATCAAAAAAATATCTGTACAAGAAAACTGAATTTTTAATTTTGTAAGTTTAAATATAAGATATTCAACATCAAACCAAAACATTTGGGCATATGTGCATTCAAAAAACAGGTGTTTTATCGATTCCTCCTCTAATTCACAAAAAGTGCACGCAGATTCCATGTCTCTAAAGAATTTTTTAACAATTTGTTTCACTGGATAAATTAAATGAATTAGTTTATATGTCACTTCTTTAACTTTATTAGTGAGACAGTATTTATTAGGTAAGTTCCAAACTTTTTTCCACTCAATCTGCATAAATAAGGAATTCCAAAAAGGTTTGCATTTAGGCAACAATGTGGTTCTGCATAACTTTTTAATGTAAAAGTTATTAAATTTATTGTCTATAATTTTCACACCATTGATACTTAACTGATTAGTATGTAAAAGATTGGATTTAGAAGACATATTACCAGATAAGAGCTGAACAAGTCCAGTAGGAATTGCATCAAATACTATTGCAAATTCTTTAGCAGTTATGGGGATCTTGTAATAATTGAGAAATTCACAATAATTAAAAAGTTGTCCATTACTTTTGAATAACTGTCTCACCAATATAATATCATTATTGTACCAATTTCTATAAAATAAGTGCAAGAGTAATTTCATGTCAGAAAATATTCGATTCTGACGTCATGGTTGGCAAAACTCAAGTCTAAGATGCCAGTGCCACAGTCCAACGAACTACTTATAAAATCTAGTAGAACTATTATACCACTGTAACTGTAATTACAATCTAAATCGACGTGTATAAAACGACAAAGAACTTAATCAGAAGCACATATCGTCTCGAAAAGTCTCAAAAGTCTTTACCTGTAGTATTCCAGGACTCCCTAATGCCAAAGAGCCCCAAAACAACAAATACTTTGATTTGTGTCAGCAACATCGCAACAAAAAATAAAATTGCTTATGATTCACGTAGCTTCAGTCGTCGTTCGTTTCAGCTCCACAAAAAGACTTCATTCCTGAGAGAGACGCTTTTTAGTGCGTTGCATTTTTTCACCTGCGGAAAAAGACAATTGGAGCCAAACTGGGCCATGCAGAAAGAGCAACAGAATCACTGAACTTCTAATCATTTACAATACATAAGCCATTAAAACATCACAGACCATCACATTCAACAATTAAAACCTGTATAATATTGCTTTTTTCAGTGTTTAGGACATATTCAATAAATGAAAACAGTTCTGTAAACATTCTGATCACCTGTAATTTTCAAGATTTTCATCTAAATGACAGTATTTTTATTCAGATTACATTAATTACAGACCTTTACAAAAATAAAACTAAATGTTAACACTTTAATAAAACCTGTATCTAGTACATCCACCAAAAAAACTATATGTACTGTAATGACAGGCCTCCAACACACAGGAGCAGCAGAGCCACGTAAACGCGCGGTGACGTCCCTGCGAAGAAATGTGCTGTTTACTTCCTGGGCTTCACTTCACTTTCTTCTGGTATGGCTAAGATTTAACACATGCTAACATTTATACAATTTTTTGTCTGAACGCGAATGCTTCTTACAGTTTATACACCTGACATTATAATCTCTTGCGTTTATTTGTGGACTCGTTTGGAGCGTTAAAGTTAAGTAGACCCTGTTTAAATGGTTTATGTTAGCATTAGCTGCTCTGAGTAGCTGGCCAAATTAGATTTACACAATTTGGTTAGCGAATTGCTAAGTCAAAATTTACAATTCATTTAATAACACTTTGTTATTACAACCTTATTAACCCAAATCATCATCTAAATCTTATTTGAATAGTGTTCTTATATATAGCAAGCAGCAGTTCCTTCATAAAGGTTGCAAAATATGGCTTTACATCAGTGTATCATCTACTTTGGAGCCCAATTAGTGTTATACCCCATCAATTAAATCTACACGAATGTACCCATCTGAAACGCAGCGGATCCAGTAAGTCATTCATCTGCTATTGTGGTGAAGCAGCTTTAGATTGAAGGTGTCATGGATTCTGGTGAGGACGGAGGTTGTGTTGGAGGCCCATCAGGGGATGAAAATTACTTCCAGGGCTACACCTTCACAGATCGCTCCCATTCCAGCCGTGTTGTGAAGAGCATCATGGACTTGTGCCTGGAGGACGGGCTGTTTGCAGACGTCATTGTGACTGTGGATAGTAAAGAGTTCCAGCTTCACCGTTTGGTGCTGTCGGCTCAAAGCAGCTTCTTCAGGTCTATGTTCACCTCGAACCTTAGAGAGGCCTATGACCGTAATATTGAGCTGAAGGACGTCAGTGCAACCGTCTTCCAGTCACTGGTGGACTACATCTACCATGGGATGATCAAGCTGAGGGTTGAAGATCTGCAGGACACCTATGAAATGGCCGATATGTACCAGCTCACCGCCCTGTTTGAGGAGTGTTCTCGCTTTCTGTCACGAACTGTGGATGTTAGGAACTGCCTTCAGGTATTGTATGGTTTGTAGTGTAGACATAAATGTTTTCATGAGCTGAAACAGTAGAAAAACTGCTGACATCACTTTTTTTCAGGTGATGTGGTTGGCGGACAGACACAGTGACCAGGAGTTGTATACGGCTGCCAAGCACTGTGCAAAGATACACCTGGTCCAGCTGCACCAGACAGATGAGTTCCTGAATTTGCCATTGTGCCTTCTCATGGACATCGTTAAAGGTGAATGAATAGCAGATTGCTTTTGCATTACATGAAGTCAGAAAAAAATGTCTGAACTATATATCTGCTTCTTTAGATGGTGTGCCAAGCTCACAAAATCCGACCGCAGCTATTGAATCTTGGATCAATCACAACAAAGTGGAGCGGGAGGAGTATTCTGATATGCTTCTTGACAGCCTAAAGGTTAGTAATGATTAGGAATTGGACAACATGGACATTTTACAGCATTTATACAAAAGCTTTTGTCCCTCATAATGCTTTATTAATAGCACATTTTCTTCAGATAAAACATAGTTTTCTTATTGCCTATTTTTTGCTGGTGTATTCAGATCAGTTAATATTTGTACTTGCCATCCCAATTACATTATTTTAATTGACCTAAAATGATTTATTTTGATTGATTTTGTTTGATTTTGATTGATTATTTGAATTAGATTTTTACATATAATTTTAAATGTATTTCTAATAAACAATAAACATTCCATTTGTAATAAAATATTTTAAAATAATTTTTTTAATTTTCTCAGTTTATTTTCCCTTTGCAAAGACAATTTGTATTGAAAATTCTATGGTCATAATTATACAGGAAAACCCATTCATTCCTAATAATAATGGCATACATGGTAAACGCATTACTGATTGATTGTAATTTTTACATATTTTTAAAAACGTTAATTAGTTATTACTTATTTACCTCTCTGATCAGCTTAAAATATCAATAAGTAGAATTCAAAACCAACTGGTTATTTAGTAGCATTACATACTTTGCATACTTATCGTTGACTTGCGTTTTAGGAGATTGGTGAAAAAGTGCACATATACCTAATTGGCAAGGAAGACACACGCACACACTCACTAGCGGTGTCTCTTCATTGTGACGAGGATGATGCCATCAGTGTGAGCGGCCAGAACAGCCTGTGCCACCAGATCACGGCTGCCTGCAAGCACGGGGCTGATCTATATGTTGTAGGAGGCTCCATACCCCGACGCATGTGGAAATGCAACATGCACACTATGGACTGGGAACGATGCGCCCCTCTGCCCCGGGACCGTCTCCACCACACATTAGTGTCTGTGTCCACAGAGGACGCCATATACTCATTGGGAGGCAAAACCCTTCAGGACACTCTCTCAAATGCCGTCATTTGCTACACTGTAAAGGACAACATATGGAAAGAGACCACTCAGCTAGACACGGCAGTATCAGGTGCAGCCGGAGTCAATTTGGGAGGTACCATTTACCTTTTGGGTGGAGAAGAAAATGACATGGACTTCTTTACCAAACCATCTCGCCTTATACAGTGCTTTGACACTGCCACCCAGAGGTGCCAGACCAAGCCCTACATGCTGCCTTTTGCCGGATGCATGCATGCCACCGCTCATAAGGACCTTATTTTTGTGGTGGCAGAGGGCGACTCTTTGGTGTGTTATAACCCACTGCTGGACAGTTTCACGAGGTTGCGCTTCCCTGAAGTTTGGAGCTGTGTGCCGTCTTTATGGAAAGTGGCCAGCTGCAATGGGTGCATTTATGTTTTTAGGGACAAATGCAAGAAAGGTGATGCAAACACTTTGAAGTTGAACCCTGCCACATCTGTGGTCTCTGTTATCAAGGGAATCAAAATCCTGCTAACGAACTGGCAGTTCGTTTTGGCCTGAGATGTTTGATGTAATGCATGGGACCATAATAAATGTACTACGGTGATACCAGTAATGGTTTGTGACATTGGTTTAATAGACAGCAGTCATGTTGAAGTTGTTACTGTGATACAGTGGTACAAGCTTTATAATGTCATGTAAAGTGTTACACAGTAGGACAAATTCAAAGTGTTAATGAGGGCCGGATGTAATGTATGATGTTTTGCAGATGACCATCCAAGTTTGATAAGCTTTAGTGTAATATCAGTTTAAATATGTTTGGATTTCAAAAGGAATTGATATTTCAATTAACATTCCACAGTGTCTAATTAGAGTACAGTGTTTCTTTAATCGAAAGCGAAACAAAATTTGTACACAGCATTTGTTGGATAAGCTGAATACATTGAGGGTGTATGTATACAGCTGTGGATTGCATATAGTTGCCATCCTCTAATGAGTTATGATATGCAATATATGGTGTGTTTTAAATGTCTGCCAAGATGTACTGAACATAAGGAAATGTTCTCCAGATTAACAATGCAAAACGTCTTCAAGAAAGTTAATTGTCAGGGGCCATTTAAATAACATTCATTACGATATCTTTTAAAAATGTACTCTTGCCAGAAATCTCATCCTCTTGATTTTTTCAATTGTCATCTCAGATCACATTTATCTGAGGTTTATGACTGCTAACTTTAAATTGGGTTGTATTCCACCATCTACTGGTTTGCAAATTGTATGCTACAACTGTTTACATTTTACTTAGTATCATCATGCAGTATATGAAGATGTAGTCCATTTTGACATCTGCCAGAAATGCAAGTAAGCATGTTCTTGTTGACCTTTTGGGGCTGGTTCATAATATTGTTACTAAAAATTACTTATTTGGCTTTTGAAGTGCTAGACATTTTTTTTAAATAAATGTCTCTGATGTTCAACTCTGTACATTTGGTCAACATTTCTTTTAAATTAAATTATAAAATAGCTTAAATGTTTTCAGTTAATAGTTACAATAATTATTAAGTTCAAAACATTTATTTTTAATTAAATTTTAAAACATTTATGACTTTCTACTGCAGAATAGAAAAGAAGATAAGTTTTTATTTCCTTTCAATTAAAGTCTGTAGAGTCCAGTTATTTTTTGGTCTCCTTGATTTTTATAAAATGGACAACAGTTGTAACAACAAAATATCTTTGCCCAGGGATACTGCTGACCTAAACACTGCTTAAAGAATTGTACTTCATTTGTTTACGACACTGATGCCAGAAATATATAAATAAGGATGTTAAACTGGGGTTTAGGGATGTACAGTGTGAAATGCAAGCATTTAAATATCCAGGATTAATTGTTAACCCTGGGTAAACTATCTATGAGCAGTGAGAAGCATAAAGCAAATAACCCAGGATCCTGTTTATACAGGATTCAGAATGACCCAAGCTTGACCAATTCAAACATGAAAAGGCCATTTGTGTTTAGAAGCAAGTTAGTCTTACAGATCTAGTACAACAGGATTTGCAAATTATGACAGAACTGTTATATGTTGGGAAACTTCGTGGAGACAGCAACCCCAAAAACAAACAACACAAGATAAGTAAAATATATGTTAGAAGTGTTTTATCCTTACTCAAAAACTTACTTACCTGTTTTAACTCGAACTTAAAAAGTTGTTTTCATGTCATGTTATAATTAGGAGATTCCAATTGGTAAAAAGCATTTGCAATTAAAACAGAATTTTTGGAGAGCTATGACTTGTTACACGCGATCGCTCCACTACCTGACCGTATTTTCACATAAGGTGAACATAGCATAAACACTTATGCTGCTGTGCTTTCTAGCTTATATTTTGATTTATATATTACAGTCCCAAAGGCTGAGTGTTAGCATTTCAGGAATTGTGTTATAACAAAGACATGAATTACAACCACCAGATGTTTACTTTGGTAAGATAAGCCATCTTGTGAATGGCAAGGCAGTAAATGCTCCCTATTTGTATCCATGAAGCTGGGTGTAAAGGGGGCTGGAAGGCCCCAAGAAAGCCAGGTTTAGTCGAGAACCCGACAATTCGATCCCATTGATGTGTTTCAAGAAGCAGCGGTACTGTAACTTAAGACAAATACCATGTCCGACTTTGTGAACTATTCTAAGCATCAGTTGCTGACACCAATGCTGGGGGGGTGGGGTGGGGGGGTGGGGGCTGGAAGGCTTATTAAGGCCCACCCACAGGAACTGCCACCCTCTATGAGGACCACTCGGCTCACTCTGCTTCACCGTTGTGAAATATCTGGCTGTTTTTAGACTTGTTTACATGATGTCCGAACCTCAGAATTGAATATTTGCTGAAATACGAATATTATTTTTACTTCAGGGTTGCCTATAGTTGCTTCAGCCTCTTGACGGAGTGCGGATGTGGAGGTGAACAGCACTAGTCTTGGTATGAAGATCAGTGGATAAGCGTCTTTAGTGACCTTGGCCTTCAGAGGCTGAAGCTAGATTCCAGCAGAGACACATGGTCCAGAGTGACAAGGCCATCTGCTGTAGCGCCAGCACTGCAGTGGGAGGGAGGAGAAAGATGAAGGGGTGGTTTGTGGGGGGCTGAAGCTACAGAGAATTCCTCCCTCTCGGGTGTGGAGGGAGTAGATATTCTGGGAGTTCATTGCCAGCACCTTGGATTGGGACTTATTCCTTTAGCGTCAAATTTTTTTTTCCTTCGTTTTTTTCTCTTACAGCTTTCTGAGGGGACTGAGATTGGGTCTGTAACATCACGAGATCATGATATTGTGATTCTTATAAAGTTCTTTCAAAAGTGATTAGCAATGGAGATCTGGACTCTGAAGACCTTGCGAGCTGTGGATCCCGTTTCTTCAACCACTCTTTACACCCAAAGTTGAGAGTTGTGGAGCAGTGACGCAAGAGGGAGAGGATCTCTGGGGTGGATTTTGGCTAACACGTCTTTTGTTTTGGTGCAAGACACAAAAGAAAGGTACGCTTGCACTTCCCCAGAGGGCTGAAGAGCCAGACGGATGGTTATTTTTATGAGGGACTTTGTAGCAGAAATGGGTCAGGACCAAACCAAACAGCAGATCGAGAAGGGACTGAAGCTCTACCAGTCAAATGACACAGAAAAGGCTTTATATGTTTGGATGAAAGTGTTAAGGAAGACATCTGATCCTGGGGGGAAGTTTCGGGTTTTGGGGTGTCTGATAACAGCACATTCAGAAATGGGAAAATACAAGGAGATGCTACAGGTAAGAGTCACTGTTCTTCTGCTTTCTTACTGTATTATTTTTGTGTCAACACAAATGAGGATTTTAGATTTTTTTCCCCCATTATTATCAAAGTCAATCAACAATGGACCTTCCCTGGCTTGCAAGTTGCACTGTGTCTATAAAAAACACTTTTGTGTTCCGCATAAGAAATAAAGTCATACACTGGTGTCAAATGCTAGTGTATTTCAACCCAAATTTCATAAAAATATGGACAAACTCAGCCAATAGGTTAAAGTTGGATTATAAATGTAACCTAAAAAATTGTCAAAAAAGTTTTGGTTGAAATAACCCAGCATTTTTAAAATGACTAAATGCACCAAAGACATGATTTGCACTAATTTGCTGGTAACCCCAGTGATGCAGATTTCTGACCTACTGAATTATGTACCAATGAAAATTATGCAAAACATGCATATAATATATACCTTCCATAGTTACATGAAGGGTAAGAAGAGCTACTTGCAATATGATCCTCAGCACCGAGCATCTTGTTGACATAAACCTCCTAGCAGAGGGACCTGCTTTCCCAAGTTCAGCAAAGACTTCATTTGCACTATGATGTGTTTAAACAACTGTAGCTCTCACATAATAATAATAAAGTATGCTTGATATCTGTTGTGGTATGAAAACAATTTTAGCACTAGTACTTAGTGTTGTCTACTGTTATATCAGGTTGCAGTAGGAAGGGCAACCTCTGAACGAGTTTTTTTGTTGTATATTATCTAATTATTATCTGTAATTTTAGATTTCTGTTAAATAGTTTAATGAATGAACTAATCTCTATTGTTTTCTGCCCCCATGTACATGTAAATCATCCATCAGTTCTCCCTCGCTCAGATAAACACAGCCAGAGAGATGGAGGATCCGGACTACCTGACGGAGGGCTACTTGAACCTGGCACGCAGCAACGAGAAGCTTTGCGAATTCCAGAAGACGGTCTCATATTGTGAGACCTGCTTAAACATGCAAGGCACCACTGTTAGCCTGCAGCTCAATGGGCAAGTGTGCTTAAGCATGGGGAATGCCTACCTGGGCCTTAGTGTTTTCCAGAAGGCCTTAGTGAGCTATGAGAAGGCCCTACGATATGCTCACAATAATGATGACAAGATGCTGGAGTGCAGGGTCTGCTGCAGTTTGGGCAACTTCTACATCCAGCTTAAGGTACCACAACTTAACTATCTCATTTAACTATCTCATTTATCTTTTTTTTTTCCGCATGTAAAACCTCTTATTTATCATTACTATTTTGCATGATTTAGAATAATACTAGACTCTAAAAAGTGTCATTTAAGTTCAATTGATAATACTAACCCAACATTGGGTTTGTCCATATTTGACCCAATATTGGGCTACAACAACCCAGCATTTTTTAAAGTGAAAGGTTATCAAAATTAAGAGACTACAAATGGATGTATGGAAATTATGCAGAGACTAAAAAATTACATTTAAGCTTCTTTAAAGTGTCAAATCTTTGTCTGGATAGCAACTTAAAAAATGCAGGTAACACTTTAAAATAATGGTCCATTAATGTATTTACTAACATGGACAAACTATAAACAATACATTTATAACAGTATTTATTCATCTTTGTTAATATTAATTAATAAAAATACAGTCCTTCATTGTTAGTTGATGTTAACTCACAGTGATTAACTAATGTTATTACTCAATTGGAATACTTGATTCTGATTGGTCGCAACATTCCAAGGTATGCTATTCCAAGATAACAACCGCTAAATAACACAGGCTCATCCGGGAACTTCGAATCACCTTGACTGTTAGTGAATCTGTTCACATCCATATACCTACACCTGCTTGTCTGTGTTTTTGACAGTTTGGCACCGTCTTGTGAATGAATAATACACAGGTTAGTATTGACCTTATTCTTGACGTCCGAGCGGGTGCAGCCGTTGGAATCTTTTTGGCTTGAGACTTCCGGTCTCATTCACTTCTATTGATTTTTAGACGTTAAAAACAGCTTGTTATGCTGCTTGATGTTGCAAACTGACATTTTCTTATTATATTATTCTTCTTTTTATGTATAGTCATGAACACACTTGTTTGTAGAGCAAGCCGTTTTCTGCAGTTTTTTATTCCTGGGCATTTCTCCCATAGGCAACTGAATCGGAAGTTCTAAAACAATCGCAAAAACGAGCGCACTTCCGCATTGCAGAATAAAGTCAATATGTTTTATTCAGTCAGTTTCATTTCAGTCAGCTTTGCGTTTTAATTAAAGAGTTAATAAACTATTACGGCTCAGAACAATATATTTTTGTTTCTAATTTTTTGTTTGTGGCAAGTAGTAGTGTGTAATCAAAGGGATAAAGTACACCCAGGATGATCTTTTCACAGAATAAAGTTTTGTGTCGGGCTGCCGATAAGCCTGATAAATCTTTATTCTGCTTGCTATAACAATCTCTTGGATATACTTTATCCCAAACTTAACAAGCACAACTATGATTAATAGATTGTTCACACTTAGATTACATAACATTTAAAGTGTTACCAAAATGCATTCTCATAATAAACTAAATGAGCTGCATTTTGGGATGCTCTTGTTAAGTTGTGAGGTAAGGAATACTGTTTCTGTTTAATTTATTATTTTTTATGTCAACTGATCTTTATGTCTATTTATTCATTTTAAACATGAAAGATGAAATAACTGTTTGACCATCTGAGATTTCAGTATGGTAATTAAAGAGTAAGATTTGATATTTCTGTAATACACATCAAACTGCAGGTCTGTTTGTTGTGTGCTTTTGGCATCTGATAGAGCGTTAGGATTCTGAAATGGTGACTTGTGACATTAAGCTTGACAAACACACTGAAGGAGTTCATGCTGTACAGCTTTGCTTACTACTTGTTGTTGTTTACCATTTTTCTTTCACAATTCACTCAGTAATTAAAATAAATAAACAGAAATTAATTTAAGAGTGTCCACACGTTTAACTGCAGTGTACGCTACCAGGAAACTATTGTTTTATCAAAATTGTTTTCAAAAGTCTCTTGTTTCATAAAAAATACAATAATATTGTCAACTATTAATACAAACGAACAACATTTTTAAAAAAATTATTTAATATATGTTAATATAATTATCCGAAATTTATTACTGTGATTCAGCCCCCAGTTATCCATAGAAGAAGTTACTTCAGCCCCCAGTTATCCATTATCGAAATAACTGTAATTTGGTTTTCAATAAACCTTAATTATAATATAATCAGTTTAATTTTTTTTGTGGAAACCATGATACATTTGATTTCAGCTAAAGCATTTATTGAAAAAATACTAATAATTTAAATAATCTTTAAATCACTAATGTATGCTTGTTAAATAAAAACATTGATTTCTTTAAAAAATAAAAAAAGAGATAGAGAAAGATAGCATGCATGTAGTGTTGAAAACCAATGCTCCATTTGTCATTGTCACTGTTTAGTGAATGTATTTTATATTCCTTTAGTTGACAGTCCTTTAAGCTCTATTTCACTGAAAGAGCAGTAAACAGTTTTTACATGACTAACAAACCTGCCTACATGCTGTGCACAATGTATCCGATTGCATGTTAGACAAAGCAGGTTTGGCTAGATATAGGCATTTGTACTCACCTTGACACAAGAGATCTGAAGAGAGCAAATCCCCTGGATTCCCAGGAAGGCCTGCTGTAATAAGTATGTGATGGAGAGGCATGCAGAGAATGTCAGTGCTACTAGGAGCAATAATAAGACGACCCTTTTTAGCCGTGCCTGAGTTAAATCTCTCTGCCACATGGGAAATGCTCAACACTGAGTGCTCGGTTGCTTTTAGCATCCCCTTTCACATACTCTCTGATATTCATCAGATTTATCTGCATTTTTCTGCATGTGAAAAATTTCGCGTTTTAAATTTTGGGTTGCACTTTGTTTGGGGAACTTCCATTCAAAAGAACTAAAACAAATCACTTTAGGGCTGTGCTACAAATAACCCATATACCGTATAGTGAAAAGTTATGTTTGGATTTGTGCTTTATAGGGCTGACACTAACAACTATTTTTTTAATCGACTTATCTATCAACCACTTTATCGATTATACGACTATTCTAGACTAATTAGAGTAATTTTATTTGAACAATTATTACTTTTATAATCAATTATTATAAATAATCACTAATTTAAAAAACTGCCTCCATCTATCTGTTTTCAGATGCATTTTGGGATATCGCATTAGAAAAAAAAAAACATACAAATGCCAAAATTCACATAAAACATCATTGCACTTTATTTATGTACTTAGAGTAAAAAAAGTTACTTTTAAAGTTTCCTTAAAAAGAAAATAACTTTTTTTTGTAAACAAAATAAATGAATATTTCACTGTCAAAACTGGGAAATAACCAGTGTCTCTTGCAAGCAAAACTAAAGTAAACTTAACTGCCTTATTTTATCCATCATGAAAATAATGTTATGCTCGGTGTTTTAACGTGACATTAGTATCATAAGCATATCTGTGGCAAAAGCTCAAATTCACTTTGTTTTGTTCCTCCAGATTATTTTCTCTTTGTATTCCATAGAGTACAGTAATAATGAACACGTAATTTGGTAATGCTAATAAGTTGCATCTTGGCATTTGATGGATGAACTTTAAAGAGAATAATGCCACCTCATTGTACACAGCTTTTCAAAACTGTTCACTGATTGTTGTTTACTGTTTAACGGAAGTTACTCTAATAATTCATTAAAGCATCATGGTGTTTAGGAGAAAGGTGGGAATTCAGTTCTTACTAGAGAAACATGAATCATATATGCATGTTATATTTTGTGATTCTAATAATAAAAGTCCATATCTGCAAATTTTGTGCTTTTTGCAGGATTTTGAGAAAGCGCTCTTCTTTCCGTGCAAAGCAGCTGAACTGGTGAATGACTACGGTAAGGGCTGGAGTCTGAAGTATCGTGCCATGAGTCAGTACCATATGTCAGTGGCCTACAAGAAGCTGATGCGCCTACCAGATGCAATGGAATGCTGTGAGGTACGGACATCTAATTATGACCCCTCATCCATTTTTAACACTAGAACACTGCCATGGTAACATTTACTCACAGCTGTCAAATGTATATAACAGATTTTCAATAATATATTCAAACCTCCAGTCCTAGACATTTACTAAAATTGTGTTATTTATCTAAAAATTGTCTAGATAATGAAGAATAAAAATACCAATAAGCAGCAGCAGGTCAAATTGACCTTTATGATGGATTTATTTATGCCCACTTATATTTTAACAGTCTTTGTTGCTCTGCATTGGCTTTGATGTATTAAGTGTCACTCGTAATGGATAAAAGAAGACAATTTATGATTGCCAAACAGCTATTTGTGACACTAAATGCTATGAGTAATGAATTATGGAACGGCTCAGCTTCATAATTGATAACTAAAAATATTAATTTAATGACTGTAGAAACTACTTTGTGATTAATAGTGACAAGTTTTTAGCCATATCCAGACAGTAGCAATGTGCATGGGATAATTTTACCTGCTGGTGGTTTTAGCTATATATTAATTCCTAGTGGTTGTTAAATGAAAAATACATATGTAGAAATTTTAGTACATATTTTGCTGTTTTTGAAATTGCATAACATTTTGGCCTTTAGCGTGTATATTTATGGTACTGTGCACAAATATGGTCATCTTAAAGTGGAAACAGATCACCTGAATGAATTTAAGGCAGCATCACCTTAATCCCTCAGGATGTTGATCATATTTATCAGTCCCCTTGGCGTAACCCTGGCCTCTGACTGTCTACCGCTCGGCCTATGGCACAACTGACAGGTGCAGCTATTTGTAGGACTGGTTGTGCCAGCCCTCTTGACCAGCCCCCTTTACTATGGCTGATAAAAATACACCAGTCGAGAGTCCATCCTGCTGAGGTGCCGTCTGAGAGCAGTGTTAATGAAGAGCAAAGCTCACCCTTTGCCCCACGCTAATGACGAGGAGAGAAATATCACAGCCGGTCATTGCTTTGGACTGTGACCGTCGTCACAATGTGCTGTCTGCAGCAGTGATTTATAGCTATCTAACAGTGGGGATTAACGCGGGCCATGTTCCAGCTGTCACGCAACGTTTCGTTTTTGTATGTTGTTTAAGTTGGGTGGTCAAGCATCTGGTTTTAGGTCAGATATTCGGGTTTAACATACCAAGTCTACATACTGGTGTAGACTTGAGCTGGAAGGTTTTTTGTCCTCCTTTTTTTAAATATATTTAATAAATTTTTTTGCAGATACAACATCTTATACATACAAAATGTGTAGTCGACAGTTCTGTTTTTTGTCTTCCCTTTAATATTTTACAATTTATAAAATGATATATAACAAATAAATATTTTAAATACATGTTATTTTCAAGCTAGGCACAATATTGTCAGATTGTTTTGCTGTTTTTCACCAACTACCGCACCCGCAATCAACACTGTGGTGTCTCCTTCCTAAATGTAATTTTTGAATGAATTAAATGAGTTAATGATTCAATTACCCAGCAAAAAATACAGCTGTTAAATTTAAAACTGCATACTATTATATGTATTACTATATTACTTATATATATTGACAAAAGAAATCAAAGCAAGGTTAACTTTATATGCTTTAATTTATAAACTGTATGTGCACAAGATGTTAAAAATTAAATGTGATATATTTAAATTATAATGTGGGGAGCATTGAAAGTAATAATATAAACCTATGCTAAATTTTAGTAAACTGTGGATGACAACACAAACATTAATTAATACTGGACATACTCCTTTCCCCCCCTCAGGAATCAATGAAAATTGCACTGCAGCATGGAGATCGACCCCTTCAGGCATTGTGTCTGCTTAACTTTGCTGATATTCATCGCTGTCAGAAAGATGTTGATGTAAGTTATGCTGCAATCCCCAACATCCTTACAAATCACATAATTGTGTGGTACTTAGTTACATATTGCTATTAACAGGTTGGACTTGGATCCCTGTTACCTTCAGAACCACCCTAATTATTTGTGGAATTGATTTAACAGTGTTAGAAACATTCTTCTGAGATGTTGCTCCATAGACACAGTATGATGGCATCAATTAGTTTGTTGCAGATCCATGATGCTAGTTCCACACATATCTCAAACCTTTAGATAACTAGTGTTATCTTTTTTTTTTAAGTTTCAGTTGTCTTTTTATCAAAACGAATCAGTCTGGCCATTCTTCTCTGAACTCTCCTCAGATACTTTCTCTTTTTTGGACAATTGTCTGTAAACCCTAAAAAAATATTGTGTCTAAAATCTCAGTAGATCAGCCGTGTCTGCCCTGTTGGGCTCCAACAACCATGCCACATTCAAAGTCACTTAAATCACCTTTCTTCTCAATTCTGATGCTCATTTTTAACTTCAGAAGATTGTCTTGAACAGGCCAGTCTATATGCTAGCTAAATTGTGGCAATGTGCATTAACAAGCAGCTTGAGGTCTACTATATGCTTAACTGTGGCAGTCATAATCATGATTATTTTTCAAGTTGTCCTGCAGCCGTATTCCATTGCTTATGACAATAATGCTTTTCTCTATGCACTCACCTTCAACACAGAAAGCATTCCCTCGCTATGAGTCCTCCATGTGCATAATGTCAGAGATTGGCAACCGCCTTGGACAAGCATCCATCTATGTAGGAGTGGGGAAGTGCTGGATTCTGCAGAAGGAATATGATAAGGTCAGGATTTAATTGTGTCGTTCTGATAATGTGTGAACATTTGTGATCAACATATACAGTTAAAGACAAATTTATTAGCCCCTGTGAAATGTAATTTTGTTTGTTTGTTTGTTTGTTTAACAGAGCAAGGACATTTTTTCCACAGTATTTCCATCATATTTTTCTTCTGGGGATAGTCTTGATTCTATTTTAAATGTAAAAACTAAGGTCATTATTATTAGCCCCCATTTGTTTGGCTACAGAAAAAACTACTTTTGTCCAATGACCTGCCTAATTAACATATTTTGCCTAATTAACCTATAGTTAAGCCTTAACTAGTGTCTTGCCATTATACTAGTAGTCATAATGGCAAACTTATATAGACAAATGTGTTATTTAATAAAACTATTGTTAAAATGTTCTGAAAAAAAATTCTGGGGGTGGCATGGAGGCTAGGTGATCGCTTCACAGCAAGAAGGTCACTGGTTTGAGTCCCGGCTGACCCAGGAAGCCTTTCTGTGTGGATTTTGCATGTTCTCCCCATTAGCCATTTCTGTGTGGGTTTCATCATGGGTGCTCCGGTTTCCTCACAATCCAAAGACATTTGGTATAAGTGAATTGGATAAACTAAATTGGCTGTAGTGTGTGACTTGGAGAATGCATGGCTGGAAGGGCATCTACTGTGTAAAACAATTGCCAGAGAAATTGGCAGTTTACCCCTGATAAAGCAGGTAATAAACAGAATGAGAGTGAGTGAAAAAAATTCTCTCCATTGAACAGCACTTGGGAAATATTTGAAAAAGTATCAAATTTTAAGGGGGGCTAATGATTTTATCTTCAACTGTATGTAATATCTCAACTGGCATTAGTTTGAGTACTTCTTGTATTACCACAGGCTCTGGACTCACTGCAAAGAGCAAATGATCTCGCCGAGGCAATCGGAAACAAGGTGATGCATCTGTTAAAAGAGAATAAGAGACAAACATCTTATTTTCATTCTGACTTTGATGGCATAACATTGGGGAAGATAAAGACTTGTTTTGTAATAGCATTAGAATTGTGCTCTTCTGTTCCAGCTGTGTATACTGAAGGTGCACAGCCTGTGTGAAGGCATTTATCGCTGTAAGGAGCAGCAGGACGAGTTAAGGGAACAGGTGGTGAAGTTCCTGCAGTGTGTGGAGGAGCTGGAGCTCTACTGCGGCATGTGTGGGGAGTCTATCGGAGAGAAGAACCAGCAGCTGCAGGCCTTGCCCTGCTCTCACATCTTCCACCTCAAGTATGTAGTTTAGTGTTTATCACTCTCTGTAACCACCAGCTGTCATTGCGCACTCACTGTGTTCTGTTCATCCATGCAGGTGTCTGCAGACAAATGGCACAAAAGGCTGCCCGAAATGCCATCGTTCATCAGTGAAGCTGGGTTTTGTATGAGATTGCACTCTTGCTTTGGACAAAATGGCTGAATCCTGTCAGCGTGACCCATCTGGGAGCACAAGTTCCAGGGTCTTGATTCAGGAAGCTCTCTGAGAGGAAAAAATGAGTTTTTCCCTGTGTTTCCATTCTGTCTTTATGGCAGCTAGGAAAAAATGTGGAAATGCAGCAGATGGATTAGTTCAACAAAGAGACAGATATTACTCTGAACTGACATTTTAATGCTGTATTGGTGTATAAAAACATTAAAAACAGCCTTTTATTGGACCATGCAGCATTGCAGGACATTCATCAAAGAGGTGAGAGATTTACATATTGTGTGGTTTCCCTCTATGAACATTATTGCAATATTTATCACAGCCGAACAGAGCAAAATGTCTATTTATAACTTTCTAACTAGTTTCTTCAGATTGTGTAAATAATCCATAAGTTTTATTATTATTGTGACTTTAAAAGGTAATTTTGTTCTGGTTGAGTTTGTTTGAGGTTTGTTTTGAGCTTGTAGTAAACTCAAATGTCTCTAACGGCCTCTTGTTAATGAACTGTAATATTCAGGGGCATGTGTTCAACTTGACCAATTATACATTTTGTTAATTATTTATATGACAGTTGTTTTTGTTGTTATTGTTAATAAGGAACTTATACATAGTGCATAACATTACTACTCTGTTTCTCATAATTCATTTCTTTGACATTGAATGAAAATGTGAAAAGTAGTTCATTTCTTTATTCAGTGCTTTATGGGATGTGCAGTTAGAAGTAAACTTTGCTGATATCACTTTAAAAAATAATCTCCTTTATTCTCCATAACCTTCAGAGATTCACAAAAGAGTATATGTTCTCTTTTGAATCTCCAAATAATTTATATCTTTTTACAACATGTTTAGCATTAAATATATTTGAGTATGTTTAATTGGAATGGCCCAAATTAGTTTTTATCTTTATTTCTTTGTGGGCACTTTCAATAAATATCCAAGGTGGTATAATCAAGTTAAATGATGCTGACTATGCTCGCACGTTGCAATATTTATACTGATGCATTTTCACACAAATGATCCCTTAGATCGTTTGACCAATGTTCACATTTCTTTAATTAAAGATTAACAATTAACTATTCATAACTGCTCATTTGTTTTCTCGTCCTTTTACTTAGTAAGGATTTCAGATAGAACCTGATGTCTTGTGCATTTATCTTTTAAATCATACTATTAAATGTGGATCAGTATTCTCTGCCACTTTATTTCATAACCAAAATAAAAATATAACAGTACCCATGATATATCTTATAGTAAATAACCCAGTTATCAGACATATTCTCACCAAAACACCATAAATTAAAAACATGGTGATTTGTAATTGTTATATATGGGAGCAATATGTAAAAATGCTGCTTATTTATTTTTCTTTTAACTTACCTTTATTTTTATAGTAACACTGTCCTTATCCTAAGCTAATCTCCTTGTTTACTAACTGCATGCTGTGTAAAACTGTTTTATATCCTAATAGCTAACAGGTCATAACTACCTCTCCAAATTTGTCCCTCAAAATACTTGCATGTTAATGCAGCAGTATCTTTTAACACAGAGACTGGACACATTGTTTAATTAAAAGAAGTCCTGTATACATTCAATGGACTTTTTCTAGTAACTCTCCAATAAAATAATTTTTTTGTTGTTGTTTCCTTTCTGATAAAGTATGTCTTTTTAATCAGATAATTTGAATGACTCATGAATCATCTTCTAATGTGAGATATATTTTGCCATAAAAATTAAGTGTTTAGAGGCTTTTCTGACATCAAAAGAAACACTAAAGTTTTAGGTCAAACTATTTTGTACCAGACGCACGGTACAATACTTGCAGATTGGAAGATTTCAAATGAGAAAACACTGGTCATAAACTTCACCACTGAAGGCTTTAGAAAATCTATTCGCTTTGGAGAAACTATGGTGTCCTTGTGTGCTGAGAGGTCTTCGATGTCCTTGTCACACTGACAGCTTTGCAAACTCTGCATTCAGAAACATTGGGACTGTACATGGACATGACAATGTCCTCTGTGTCACCGTATCAAGCGCACACACAGGCCTCTAACCAATCTGGCTCTAAATATAATCTCAGATGTCTTCAGAAAGAACCTGGAGCAGTTCATGGTAAAATCGATGGAGCATTGCACACAAAACACAATAAGGATTTGACGCTTTTTTTTTTGTCTAAAAGATGCAGAACTGTGCTTTTTGCATGTCATCAAGGAGTCACAGAAATCATGAGTACTGGAATTGGAAATAATGGTAAGGAAATATCTGTTTATCTTCATGATTATTTATGGTTAGATAGGCTATGAACTTTTGTAGATATATGGAATACAGTGTATCTATGCAAAAAAGATGTGAAGTTTACTGGGATGTGTTGTGTAGGCTATGTCCTTCCTGTGCAATATTCCCACAGAAAGTACAACGTACAATCCTTCTCACATACACACCCACACACAAAAACTAACCACCTAAATGTAAAGGAGACTGGAAACATAAATACAAGTGAACTACAAACACAGTCCCTCAATTTAAACTTCTTCATGTTCATGACTCATCCAAACAAATGTATTTTTCGAATTCAATCTAATTCGCAAACTTTGCATCTCAAAGTGTTTTTTTTTTTTTTTTTTTAAATCCAAATTCTCTAAATAAATATTTATTTTCTTTTTGTTATTGATCCAAACATGGCACATCTTAACTTGATCATCAGTGATGAACTCACAGCATCAGGCTCAGAGTCCTGATCTAAACTTGACTGAAAATCTCTGAAAAAGTGATCAAGCTGATCAAGATCACAGCTAAGCAGTATGACAGACGATGTCCTGCAGACACAGATGTGCTCATTCAAAGAAAGGGTCTGTGCATTTTTGACTGGTGTAACCTTCCGGGATTTTGTTGCATTTTTTCTTTGTGCTATCATTGCTGTTCTCTCATTTTAGGAAAGCGTCTTTGCATTTGATTTTTACTTATTTACATTTACATATTTACATTCACAAAAATGTTTTTAAGTTGAAATCTCTGATTTATGTGATGCAATAGTATTGTGTACTCTCACTAAATCAGCATAAGTAACTCAAATACTGTAAACCTTCTGAGTTTTTGGGATACTTGCATGTTTGTTTTTTTCAAAGTATTTGTCATATTCATTCACTTTGTTAAATATAATATACTCATTTTACTCACTCAGACCTTAAAGTGATTGGTTAGTTTCCTGATGCTGTTCATGAATACAATAAACACTAAACAGACATTTAGCTCAGTATATTGTATTTCTCAGTGAATTTCTTGTCACGCTACTATAACCAGATTTTCAAAAACAGACCCATAGCATGTTTCAGATTAGGATATTTCTATTTTGTAAACATTTACTTGAGCTATTTCTGATTCAGAACATTGCTGAGCTATTTTAGGGCAAGCATTTCAAGCACGGAGTATCATCTACCTGAGTCAT
Organism: Danio jaintianensis; assembly: GCA_903798115.1. Classification (NCBI taxonomy): domain Eukaryota; kingdom Metazoa; phylum Chordata; class Actinopteri; order Cypriniformes; family Danionidae; genus Danio; species Danio jaintianensis. Next base: position 17,378,583 of record CAIGQV010018227.1, read on the forward strand.
CTTGAAGTCACAGGGCTGTCAAAGAAGACTACTACTACTGTAATTACAGTATTACAAATACTGCAGTTCAGCTAACTCAATTAAATGTTTAATTCAGACCATGCTTATAAATTTACAACTAATTCTTTGATTTAATAAAAAAAACATTAGATATCATGATAAAATACATTTTGTCATCTTACTTTACAATGTGCACAAAAATGTCCTGACCAACACAAACAAGACCACAACCTACCAACACAAAAATAAGGTTTTTAATTCAGTGTTCCATTACATATTCTTCAAGAAAATCTAACTCTATTTGACTTGAGAGAAAGTTTAAAACAACCAAAGCGTCAGATATTTTTGTCATATGAGCTACAAGGCATACTGTACCTGTAATACTCCATTTATTGTGTTCACCATGCAAAACCTCAACTAAATGCATCCATTGAGCTCACAATGCCACCCAGGTCTCTTATGTCCTCTTGTGGACAGATACACCAAACAGCCAGATCGTATGCTGCAGACAAATGTATTAAATATAGCCTTAAACAAACCCAAACAAAGGTTCCGATTGACCTGCATTCTTCAGAAAGGTTACAGATGGCATAAATAATAACGCATCAATCACTGAGAGAGAAAGAAAAGCAACCACCAAAGCTCCCAACAACAATTCTGCAAGACATAAATCTTGTGCAGGGATTCAGACTAGCATTAGAGTGGGTATTTTAAGTCATTCAGAAACCCATATTTCAACATCAGTGCCAGTTGGGGGTATTTTTGATTTGCTTAACATTTAACCATGCCAGTGTTTATCTGTAATAAATAATCACCTAAACTTACAGTGAGGAAATCTTCCTATACATTTTTTTTTAAGTAAATTACCAGCACATTTCAATAAAAAATTAAAAAAAACATCAGAAGTGCATCAAAAAGCTTCTCCTTGAATTTCAGTTTTCTTTGTCTTTGGCTTTCATTTTTCTCTGCGACGCCATATCTTTGAGTTTAGAGTCTAGTTTTCTCTGTAGATATGCTTTTTTGTTCGGATCCACTGATTTGTCCTTCTGTCCACTTCCTGCATAGAGCACTCCTTCTTTACTGATCCTCATTCTAGCCTGAGATTTTGCCTTGTCTCCACATCCGTGAACCTAAGAAAGAAAATACATTACTTAAATTGTATCACACAAAATGTCTTAAGTAAAAAAATTTTTAATTTTCTATAATGTGTTTTAATGATTATTTGTCAGAATTTAAAACAAATAAAACCATTTTGCCTTACAAAAACCAAATGGTGAGAAAATGCACTTGAAATAACAACAATTTTCTGCCTCAAAATTTGTTCTGTCCTAGTTCTTGTGTTCTAAATTTTTTGGTAGTTGAGTTTTTGTTCAGTCTTCTTTGTGTTTATTGTGCAGTTCATGTTTCCTATGCTCCTGGTTCAATAAAATACTTTTTCAATTTTTTGGCTCCTGCATGTTATAAGTGTACCCACATGTTACACTGGGTACTTCTGGGAAACTAATTTCAACATATGAGACATTAATTCTAATTTCAAATACTATTGAGAAACAATATTTGTTAAATTGTCAATTGTTAAAAAGTTTGTTGGCTTGAATAAAAGCCTGTATCCAGCTACATTTATAAAACATTATCTTGACTGTACAGGCCGTGTTTCTGATTAATCTTTTTACGTTTTATTTCACATTCATTACATTTCCCATTAGTAATGAATGTAAAATAAAATGTAAAAAGTACAGTGCAGATCATAATTTCCTATATATAAGTAACGATGAAATAAAAGCATGCACATCACTCTAAATGAGTGCTCAATATATTAAACAAGGTTTTGGCTATATTTTGTCGCATTATTTTGTTATGTTTTTCTTTATTTGTGATGTATTATTAGGATTTGTTTTTGTATTTTCATTTTGAATATGCAAGTTATGTAATTTACTAATGTGTATTTTTCAATTTTTTTGTTGTGAGATAATGTATGAGATATTGTGATCCGGAAGTGTATAAAAAGAGCAACATGCTGTGATGAATAATGTCTGATGAAGAGCCGGCGTGCTCGAAAAGTTATACGCTTTGTTTGAGCCTTTAGTTTAATAAATTGGTATTTTTGGAGCAAAGAAGACATCCTAAAATATAAAAGAAAATTAGTTTTTCATAAAATTACCTGTTTAATATAAAATATTAAGCAAATTGTACCTCGGGTATATGGTGACTCAAGCAGTATTGTCTGTTACAGTAAATGCAGAGTTGTCCTAGCGTTAGGACACTGGCTTTGCACTTCACAAAACCACACACACTGTCTGCTTTAACCACAGCATTGATGAGAGCATCAAAATCATCATCTCCATTGGCAGCCGCAGCTATACCTGTAGCTCCTGCTTTTATCTTAGTGTTTCCTATGAAAAAAATGCATATGGATCATGATGTGTAACACAGGTAAACCCGGTATTAAGATGCATTTTTGTCAGTCTGATCACTAGTGGATGATGATAAATCCATGTGTAAACGGTCTGAGCACTTCCAGAGGTAGTCAAAAACACATTAGATTGGATTGCTTTCATATTAAACCCTCATGTAGTCAAATGCATTCAAACAGCCTCAAAAGTGATATTTAAGACATGTGTTGAAGTTAAATGCACTAATTGCAGTCAAAATCAAAGTTGCAATTAGAGCTGTGGTGAAAAAAATCATTCAAGAAATCGATTCTGCATTGAGCTTAGTTTATAACAGCAGATGGCGCTATATATTTTCGAAACAGCTGTTCTCTGCTTGCACGCAACTCATAAAAAAACCCACTTGAACCTAAATTAATCATTAATAAAGTTAGGATCTTTAAGCGAATTACAAGACTGTTTATAGTTAGCTGTGTTTACATTTATCTCATGACATATAAACATTTGAGCGTATGGTTAAAAAGTAGCCTAGAGTACCATCTGTTGTTAAAAACTAAGCTTGGAATTAATTCAACACCAACAGCGATGTATTTTTAAAATCTCAGAAACGATGCAGAATGGATTTCTCAAAAATGTTTTTCCACAGCACTAGATCCTTTTCATTTATTTGCTTTTCTGCTTGCATAACATGGGTTTGTTCATTCTGTAGTTTGTATGTGTTGTGCTGAGTGCTCCCACAATAGTGATGTAGAGCGACACTAAATAAAATGAAAGGGTCGCAATAAAACCAGAAAACTAGTGGCCTCAGCTGACCACTTGTGGCCAGATCACTGACAACGCATGTTAATACCAGATGGAAACAGAGACACAGGTGACGAAAGCGTTGAGACAATTCCGACATAAAGATAAGAGTTCACAAACCTTTGGAAGTTCCTTTAGGTTTCTTAACAGATTGGCTTTTACTAGCATTAAAGTCTGGTTCCGGTCTGGCACTCTGCTGTTTTTTCTCCTCTCGTTTCTCCTGCTCTCGTCGCATTCGCTCCAAATGTAGGCTTTTCAGCTCAATGGTTGGCTGCGAGGGTTTATTTGGTGACTCTTCTTGTACATTTGCAACTGTACACGGGGTTTCATCTGGTTTATCAGGTTTAGGCTCTTTACTGAGTCCTGATGAAGGCCGGGACACAGTGATGTGGCGGTTTTTCCCTTCTCCCTGGCTTTCGTGCCTCAAACCAATTTCTTCAGAGAGCTCATGGACCAGTAGACGATCGTGGGAATTTAAAGTGGAAGGAAACTCTAGTTCTGTCTTGTCTGGATCTTTAAGAAAGTTCAAAAGTTGCTCCTTGATCTCCTTTCTCTTTTTTTGCGTTTGATCTGCATCTTCGGGTTTAGGATGGTGTGAATTGGTGTTTTTATGATGAACACCGAACTGATTGGCTCCACTGTTTTTGTTGTTTGCACTTTTCTTGTGTTCCTGCTCTGGCTTCTTGTCCTGGTTCTTGGGCTTCTGCTTTGTGGATGTGGTGTCTTTACCTTTGGTCTGTTTGTCCTTTTCATCATGGGTATAATTCTGTGCCACACAGTCTTCAAGGTACTCAAAGGCGGTGCGAAGTTCTCCGTGTTCAGACATATAGTCCATTAGGGATTTGAGGAAGTCGTGGTTTCGAACCGTTTGAGAATCACAAACTACCACAAGTTGCCGTCTGGCACGAGTCACAGCCACATTGATCCTTCGGTCTTCAGCAAGAAATCCAACCTCACCTGTCAGATAAATGAACAACACTTAATATCACAAGAAAAGATTAACAGAAACTAAGTTTATATATATAAAAAAGTGTAGTGTAAAAATATTAAGGAAGATATTAGCAAAATGCTACCAGTAGTAAGTCAGTCTGGCAAACTTTAGAAAGGGGAAATGACATTTAGGCCAATTACAGCAATGTTATTTTCTAAAGTAACTGTGTATCAAACTGAAATTTTAAACAAGATTTTGACCAATTTTAACACAAAAAATGACAAACAAAAAAATGTAAAGCCTCTTGGCTTATTGGAATACATCTGCAATTTACAAAGAAAGAAATATATACAAATATATGTATATATACAAACAGCTGTTGATTCAGTAAGCCATGCAGGTTTAAAATGACATGCGGGTGAAAATATGCAACAAAAGTATATTCAGTCAAATAGAATTCTGTTGTACCCTTCCTGTTAGATCTGACCAATGACAACACCACTGCCTCCTTCTCTCTGCCCTGGAAGCCATCAACAGACTTAATTTCCAGCTCTGCATATTTATGGGACATTTTCTGTCTCAAAAGGTCCACCTGAAACACACAAACACACCTTTTTTAAAATGCATGACTGCATTCATACAAAAACTAGATGAAGGAAAAGAATCTCACCTGAAGATTATAGGGAGCAATAATCGCAATGTCTTTGACTTGAACTCCAGCCTCAGTAAGAGCTTTAATATGAAGAGCCACAATATCTACTTCTCCTGTTGAATGTTAGAGGAGAAAGACAAAATTAAGAAAGTATTTCATGGTCAATAAAGAATTAGATTGTTGTTTAGAGCTGAAATCAACCTTGGTTTCCTTTGGACTGCTCGTCTGTGTCCTCCATCTCATTCAGTCCACAGCCTGCAGTGTCAACGAGCAGAAGAGGAATTCTGGTTTCCTCAACATCAGCAACACCTGCCAGGTCTCTGTTCAACATGAAACACAAGTTAGCTAGCAAACCTAAAACATATACTATTCAAAGTTTCAAGGACAATAAGATTTGTTTTTATGTTTTTTTATCTAGCTTGCTCACCAAGACTGCATTTAGTTTTCTTTTTTTTCAGTGTATAAATTAAATGAATAAATGTTTTCCATTATAATACATATCTAAAAAAAAGCGTAAGTTTCAGCATCATTACTCCAGTCTCCGCAATAATATTTTACTAATTGTTCTAATTATTGCAATTCTAATTTTGTACTGATGAAAAAATTCTTATTATTATTATTGTGGAAAATACAATTGTGAAGATGCTGCTTTATACACTTGTGCAAATTATAATACAAGTCTCTCTGACACAAGGCGGATAAATAGTTCAGTATTTATATTATATTTGTTTTAAATAATAGCCATGTTAATAAAGGCTTTTTAATTTTTTCTCTTACTTCTGACTTATGATTTTTTTTAGTTCAGTATTTATTTGAAATGTAAAAATTGTAACATTATAAAAATGTATCTGTCACTTTTATGACCCTTCAATTTAAAGCATCCTTGGAGAATATATATATATACATATATACACATGAATACACAAATTTGTGTATTCATGTGTATATAT
>CAIGQV010018227.1:17384706-17437708 GCA_903798115.1 Danio jaintianensis
CAGCCGAGGCTCGAACCAGCGACCTTCTTGCTGTGAGGCGAACGTGCTACCCACTGCGCCACCGTGACATATTTTTATTAACATAAGGAAAATTCATAAATATATTCAGGTGATACTTTTTAAAATAAATCAGTTTATTTACACCTCATTCATTTTCATTACAATTTATTAGGATTTCAAACTAATTGCATATTTTTGCTCAGTTTGGGTGTCTGATTGAAAGAGGTGTTTCTTGTTGCATGAGTTCCATATTCTTCTATATCATAATATATGAGCCATAAAAACCATATGTATGAAATACTCAACAAAAACGCATGCATTTTTTCTAAAGAGATAGTAAACTGCTCCATTCAATTAAAAAAAATTCGTGAAATGTTTTGTGTGAAAAACGTTTATGTGAAATTATTCTTTGAAATAAATGTTATCTGATGAGGTTTAAGGTATGAAACACTTTTTGGAGACAATGTACCATCCATAAAAAGCAATTCAAAACAATGATGAAAAACCAAAAACTTACAAAAAAAAAAGCTTTGTCCAAAACCGAAATATTCATGCAATGACAAACTCATTAAATAAAAATTAGTTAAAAAAGAAGCCAGAGCAGGAACACAAGAAAAGTGCAAACAACAAAAACAGTGGAGCCAATCAGTTTGGTGTGCATCATAAAAACACCAATTTACACCATCCTAAACCCAAAGATGCAGATCAAACGCAAAATAAGAGAAACATTAAACAAAAAAGTTACACCGAACCGTCCAACAAAATAACTGCCCAGTCATTTTAGTCTGACAAGTAAGGCACGACGGTAGTTAAAGTTACACCCTGAAATGAAAATATTCGAGCTGGTTCAAGAATAGACCCCATAAACTAAAAATTTTACAACTGTGAGATACATTTCCTTTTCCTTCATACCTCTGTGATTTGATAGTGGGCGGCAGCTGTTTGTAATCCCCAGCCAGTATACATTTGCGTGCTTTGAGCAGAGCGATCCAACAGCTGCTCTCCAGAGCCTGAGCGCACTCATCTATCACCACCAGGTCAAAATGATCATTAGGAAGATGTTTTAGAGGACCGTCATCAGAGGCTCCTGTATTACACAAATCAATCACGTTTCAGTATAAATTAAGCATGAACAAACAAACATTTCCAGAAATACAACAGACGATCGCTTTGGAAGGTTTTATTTACTCACCAGTGTTTGTTGCTAGAATAACATTGGCTCTTTTCAGGATCTGACTGATAGCGGTTTCCTCTCTGATCCTCAGCTCTCGCCGCAGTTCCCCGATTTCCCGTCTCAGATTGCTCCGCTGGCCTTTGTCGCGAGCCTTCTTCATTTCATTCTGTCAATGCATTTGATTTTTTAATTATGACCGTATGACAACGTCTTGATAGATGCTAACAAAAGATATTAGATCCCAACAAAGCCTGATGTTTGAAGTGATAAGGCCTCTGAATTATCAATTTGAATTAAAAACTGCTGAAAAGCTTGATGAACACAATTTTCTATATGCATTCTTCTCTCTGATTGATAGATCATACTTTAACAAGTAAAAGTCTAGTATAAAAAAGATCATTTAAAAACTGTCCACTCGAGGGGTTTCCTTTATGAATGAACTTCCTGCGCAAAGGCTGTGATCTATAAAAACAAACTTGATGGGAGAACGTCCGCTGTGGTAAGTAAACATATTTAACTTAAATGACCTAATTGAATCACTTTAAATCATCATTTGAGACATGTTCATTAATATTTCTTTTTTTTCTGGTGTATGTTCACTTTTAGGAAGGTGTTTAAGGAAAAAGTTTTATAAATGAGATCCCTGGTTGTTGTTTTTTCTGTGAAATCTTTTTTTTATTTTGTGAAAAGCTTTGGAACTATCCAAGTTTTGTTTTAGAAACTATAGAGACAAATTATTGATAGATATGCCAACTGATATTTATTGGCATTTTATCTTAGCAATCAGCTATATTGTTACAAATATCTTATTGATTGATTTACATTACAAGCTCGTAGAATGTCCTCTTTCTTAATGTACAACAAATTGAACATTTTTGCTCAGTTTGGGTCTTTGAATAAAACAAGTGGTTTTTTTTGTATCAGCTAAACATTTTTCTATACCATATTATCCTGAATGAGCCACAAAAACCTGATGTATCAAATGTGATACGCAACAAAAAGACATTTATAATTTCTGTAGAGATAATAAGCTGTTCCATTTTAATTTTGTTTTTAATATATTATTATATTTTACAAATTTAAGCTGAATTTTAAAAGATTTGAACTTCACTGTATTCAATACCATAAACCCAAGCAGCATCTGTAAACAAAAGATGCTAGTCTTAATTTTGACCTGCATATTCATAGTAATAAATATTTTTGTGTGATGTTTTGCCTGAAAAATATGTTTGTGATGTTGCTTTTTGAAATAAATGTTTTCTTATGAGGTCTGAAGTTTTTGGGGCAAATGAACCAATTCAAATTCAAATTCAAAACAATTATGAGAAACTAAAAACTTACAAAAGCTTTGTCCATGTCCTTGCGAATATCAGAAATGATGTTGGTGTTGTCACTGTGTGCAAGGACCGCATCCAGCGAGTGTTTCTGAATAGACTCGAGCAGACGTGCTGGGTGACCCAGTCTTAAAACCTTGACCTTACTCTTCGCCAGACGCTCCACCAAGTTATCAACAGCCACATTTGAAGGAGCGCAGCACAGGACCTGTTGATGTTCACCAAAACACTGAAAATACTTCACTAAAAGTGAATTTGCTAAGAACTTGGAAAAATCTGGAAAGCTTCTTTTAATGTTATATACTAACATTCTTCCAGTAACATTAATAAAATGTTTGTTATCTTGTCTGTAATAATTTTAAATGATTTTATATAAAAATGAGAGCTCAAAAATGTGCCCCTGGATATTGTATGATATATTTTTAGTTTATTATGCCAAAATTCAATAAAATACTAACTAAAGATCATATTACATGAAGACATTTTTAAATTTAGCACCCTAAATATCAAAAACATAATTTTTAATCAGTAATATTGCTAAAAAAATTTATTGGACAACTTTGAAGACGATTTTCTCAATATTTAGATTTTTCTTGAACACTCACATTCTAGATATTTAAATAGTTATATCTCAACCATCCAGAGTTGATTCACCTTTCAGAACTTAATGGGCAAAATGTTCTGATAACATATTTCTTTATTGGATGGATATACAACATTAATTAATTTGAATCTTTTCTATTGAAATGTAGAGTTTGTTATCTAGCTCACCTTTTGTTGTTGTTTCACTGCTTGCAGGATCACTTCAACCACTGTAGTGGTTTTGCCAGTGCCTGGTGGTCCATGTATGATAGCAACATCTTTTTGAGATATTGCAAATAACACCGCCTCTTTCTGAGAATCATCTAACTTGGTGTTGTTAAATTCCAATGCATCTACAAGAAAATAAAAGTTTAGAACCTCAATGTACTATGTGTTACTTTTTTCCTGGGTAGCTGCAATATTTTAGATCTGTTTCAAATAGCACTTGATATATGCTTACGCTGATGTGATAATATCCCTGGTTCTGAGTAACCGAAAAGAACACTGATCAGGTGAGATGCAGGACCGTTGCTGTATCCATTTAAAGACTTTAGGGCACTGCAAGTAGGAAAGAGATTACAAAAGTCTTAGACCTCTATTAGATTTGTTTTTTAAGATATTGCATAATGACCATATAAAGTTGTGTCTCCATCTAAACATTGAAATCATATTTAGAGAGGAAAAAAAGCTGATAAAACACGGACATTTAAAACGAGACCAAAACATAAATTAAACAGAATTAATTAAAGAGAAGAAACTTGATATGAATGGTCATTAAACTCTGCTAAAACCCCAGAGCTAGTTTTGCCCAATACTATTTTTCATTCACACAATTTCATATGCAAAAAATTCACAAAATAAATAAAACTGTTCATAGCAGATTTCTTCAACACAGACGACTGTTAACAAACAGCCCTGATATTCACTGCAAGTTGAAGTCAAAAAAAGTTTTTTTTTTAAGAATCAAAACAATGAAAGTGTAATATTGCACATAAGAATATGTCATGTTTAATAAAAAAAATGTTCTGGACAAAAAACACTGTCTATAATTTATTTTTCACAGAAGACAACCACTATAATATCAATCCTATTTAACAATAATTTATATGCCAAAAACGATCAGGGTGCAACTTTGAAATAGCATTTTCTGTCATTGTAAATTATTATATTTTGCCACTATCTTTCAATATAATAAAAAACTAGGATATTTGTAATGTATAAATAATTTACTTTGGTATGATCACCTAATTTGTGCATATTTTAATAAGTACAGAACATATCAACTATTTTGTTTAATTTTTACATGAAAATATCTGTTATGACACTGAAGCATTATTTCACCCATATTTTATCACCAAAGTAAAAATATTAAAGCAAACACTTTACTTGCATTTAAAATGATTTCTATCTAAATAAAAACTCTTTTGCATAAACCAAAATAGAACGTTGTGTCTTTCAGCCACGAAGTGATAAATGTATATACCTTGACAGTCGCCTGTAGGTCACATCATTTGCCAGTTTCATTAGGTTGTAGAGTCCATCTCTGTCTAAATTAATACCATCCTGCGTGTCATCAAAAGCCACCGTCAAAGATGCTTGAGTAACACGAGTCACCACGCCTGAGCCCAACTGAGTAGGCAGAGACTGCCCCTCTGCCTGATACATGCCTATAATATCACCTATAAACACAATACAACAGAGATTTAGGTAGCAATAGTACTATTTAATAGTATTAGTAATAGTATTATTAATTGATCAAACACTCCAAGGGAAATAAATATCTCACCAGGTCCAAAGGTGTTGCTGGGTAAAACTGAGAGTCCTATGCATTTCCTGGGTTCAAAAATGACTAGAAGTCTGCCATACATTCCAGTGTGCTGGCTTCCGATCTTAAGTTTCATCAGACACACTCCTTTGTGCTGTAGATTCTTGAGAGACACATTCTCCTGCCATGCGCTGACAATACAAAAATAGTTAACAATATTTAATCTTTGTACATGCTTTCCCATTGAAACCTATTAAAACTGAAGTATTTCATCTCAGTGACATTTCAGCCAAAAGTCATACATGCTTTGTTAACGGCTTCTGTTTTGTTGACAAGGATACAAAATGTTAACGTTTTTTTAAATGTATAATTTGTAGTAGTTTGGCACATTTTGGAACAAGTTTAGCCTGTGGAGCAAAACAGTGTTTTTTCTGTTTTCAGATTTTGGGGACTGTAGGTCAAATGAATTAAAATGATGTATTTATAATTATATGCCTGTACTTGGATATCAGTGTTTGCTTTGTATGTATACTGTATAATGAAAAATGTGTACATGTGAAAAGAGAAGTTTAACTATTTTAATGTGACACTGCACTGTTCAGGTAGTTCAAAAAAATATATGTCAGTGTACATGTAAAAAAATATTCAATTTTAATGCTACAGTATATGGACCTATCTGTAACCTTTTTTTTATTTGGCGCACAAGAAATATTCAAACATTTCAACATTTACATTAAATCTGAGTAATAGCAATAAATGGCTACATTAACACGTGTACAGCAAGTGTACAGACATGTTTTTACCGTGTTTCTTCCAGTTCAGCTTCTCTCTCTTCTTGTAGGAGCTCAAGAGTTTTTGAAACGAAATTTTCAACCTCCATTGCAACACGAAACCGGGTGACCAGGGTACGGGTAAGCTCAAAATTCTTCACCAGTTTATTTACAACTTGTCTATCATGATCTGAAAAATTATAATTTTTGCTAACTGACAGTTATGTGAGTGTCGCTGTCAAGTCTGTTTATATATAACAGTACATACTTTGGAATCGGTCCGTCTCCAAATTCAGTCCCACTGTGTACACAAGAGTCATGCAGTATAATTCCGGCAGTAATAGAGATAACAATTAAACATTAAAACGTACAGCGACTGCAGAATATTTTAAATTAATACAAAAAAATTTTTTACACACTTAAAAGGATAAAAAAAATCCACTTTTACCGCTAAACAAATGAGGAACGGAAATTTCCTGTGAGGACGAATATTGAAGTTGCACCGGTCATGCTTTGGGAGATCAATGGAATGTCAACGGTGAAGATCTCTATTCAGTCCTCTTACTCATATTGACATGCAAATATTGGGTGTCTAGAAAGCCCGTATATATATATAAAATAATGGCTCGGGTGGTGAAAGTATTCCGGACTTTAAGAAATCATTGGAAAAAGTCCACATTTGCGGTGTGTGTGCTCTCATATGGAGGACACTGGCTTTATGGAAAGCACTGGTTTGTATCATAATGCATATTTCTGTCTGTTTATCTATTTATCTGTCTATTGGTCTCTCTTTCGGTTAGCATTTTTCTCTGTCCGTCTACCAGTTTATTATCTATCTATCTATCTATCTTCTATACAGATATATATATCTAACTGTTCAATTGTTTTTCACAGTGACAGTGTGCTGCGACGTGAAGCATGTATAGAGGCAAGGGTAAAAAATATTTCATTTTTGTTTAATAAATTTGACATCTACAGTAGTTAAACCAAATGAATATGGGAACTGTTGCCTTGGCAAGTATTTGAAATCAAATTAATGTGTTTATTTATTTATTTAAAGAATCTGCATCGCACATTTGTTTTTTTTTCATTGTAACATTTTTTATGACTTTAGTTGTAGTAACATATAATAACTCTCATACCCACAGTACCTCAAGTTTCACTACATAAATATATATTTGGCCTGGTTTCACAGGAGTTTGGTCAACAGTTAATTGGACCTCAGGAGATTCTGAAGAAAGCCACAGTCATTCTGAATCCTGCTGCCTGTAAAGGGTACGATTGTGTCCCTCAACGTGTCACAAATGAGGTTTTCCTTGGATTGTATAGCTATGTCAGTTTGTTTGTGTTGTTATAGTTATATGTTTCTTCTGCAGGAAGGCCAATCAGTTGTTTGAGAAGAATGCAGCTCCCATTTTACACCTGGCTGGTGTGGAAGTTAAAATTGTGAAGGTATACTTACTATAGAATTAGGTGCTAAGTCTATGTTTACACTGGTACAATTACATTTGTAATTGATTTATCCTCTGAAACAGACTGATTATGAAGGCCAGGCAAAAAAGCTCATGGAACTGATGGAGCAAACGGATATGCTGATCATCGCTGGCGGTGATGGGACATTACAGGAGGTATGAAAGTATCCTTGGAAAGTGGGATTATTTAAAAATATAATCTATAATATATTTCATAGGATGCATTTCACACAGGTGATAACCGGCCTGCTTCGTAGAACCGATGAGGTATTTGCTAGTTGTACACCTGTTTTAAAACTTTTAATTATTTTACAAATGAAAAAGTTTTCTAAATTTGCACTGTTCTACCCACAGGAGATCTTCAGTAAAATACCAATTGGTTTTATCCCTCTGGGTTCCAGTAACTCTCTGAGTCAGAGTCTGCATCTAGTCTCTGACAATAAAGTACAGTAAGTCTCATCACTTAAGTCTTCAAGAAGATCATTCATTATAATGTTTGTTATGATTAGATGTGTTTAGATGTTTTTGTGTATTCAGGCACATTACCTCAGCAACTCTTTCAATATTAAAAGGAGAAACCGTTCCACTGGATGTTCTGCAGATAAAGGTAAATTTGACAAGCATTTTAAAAGAGATGATTCAATAACATTAATTATATTAATTCTCTCACACAAATCTGTGTAATTCTGTTCTTAGGGTGAGAAGGAGCAGCCAGTGTTTGCGCTGTTAGGATTACGTTGGGGTGCATTCAGAGATGTAGCAACTTCTATTAGCAAGTATGCTATTAATGTTTTTATATATAAGAATTTCAAAAGCAGATGTATAATACTGAATGATTTAATGTCATTTCTCCCTTGTTGTCAAGATATTGGTACCTTGGCCCCTTGAAGACGAGAGCAGCACATTGGTTTAGTAGCCTTAAGGTAAGTGCATCTCTTTAAATCTCTTTTTTTTTTTTAAAGAAATCTTTAATTGATCATCATAACAGTTTGCTATTTTATTCCCTCCTATAGCAGTGGCCACAGGTTCATGTGGCTTCCCTATCCTATCTGGCTGCAGTACCTCGTCCACCTGACCTTCCAGATGAAATACCACAGCGACCCAACCTCCTCTACCGCATCTACCGCAGACTCCAGAACTATTGGAACCCTCCTTTAGAAGGTATTATGTAATTTGACATATATTCCTTAATATAGATTGTAGTATTTAAATGTTTATTTTTCTAATATTGTTTAGAAGCAGGTTCAGACTTAGTGTTAAGCAAAAAAAAAGGGTGCTGATTTTAATCTGGACGTCTCCTACAATAGGTTTGCATTCATCCAAGTAAAAAAAAAAAAAACTATGTAAGGTTTTTCATAATATAAATTGCAGCATCAACCCTTTTCTTACAGTATCTTAAAGCAGTTTGAAGGTTCCAGTCTCTTAAACTACCTTACTCTTCTCTAATTGGTCAGATGGCTCATTCTGTTTTGATTGGTCTGCTTACAAAGAAGCTAACTAATTACCGTCTAAATTTCAGCTCCAGAGGTTTCCTCAGCACTTGTATACAGTGATGTGAACAATAATGATATTGTCAGATTTACTAAATCAATTTTTTTCTGATTTTGACTGTAATGTAATAACATACACCTTTTGTAAAGCTGCTTTGGAACAATAATTATTGGGGAAAGTGCTATACAAATAAGCTTAAATTGAATTGAAGCCACATATCTTCTCTTTTGGAGGTGCAAACAGCATCAACAACATGAGCCAAACTCTAATAAGTTTCATATACAACAAAAATCTTTGACGATCAAAGTAGACCATACAGTAGATGACCATTGTTCAATTTTTTTTTTTTTTTACAGGAAATAAAACTAAGGCTAAAGTAAAGCTTGTTTCAGACAGTTTATAATTGGTCCTCAAACAGCTACATTACACAACATGAAACTTTTTTAAAGCATAATACTTTCTGTTTGTGTTGACAGAGCCACCAAAAGAGCCCGAGCCAGAGCGATGGGAGAGCAAAGACATTTCTACATTGGAGCTCACTGTTCTCACACACAACAAAAACCCAGTCAAGAGGGTGAGTACTAACATAGCAGTTGCTCATTATTATTATTATTTTTTTTAATGTGAACGTAATGTATCTTGAAATTTCTAATTGGTGTTGTCTATGGTCTTCAGCGTGTGGATGATTCTATGCTGATCAGTCTGGACCCAGAATCCCTCACAGCTGGTCAGTTCATCACTGAGGGGTGAGTGTTGTTTAAAAGAGTGAAAGGAGACATGGAAAATAATCCTTAAACCATGAGCAAACTGTACCTCATGTTGAATCAATTGCTGTTTTTGTCTTCTGATATCTCTCTTTTATATATATAAAAAAAATCATTTTGCAAAAATAAATTCAATTCAACTATGTTTTTTTTAGATGTTCTGTCTGTGACAGTTGTTTTTCTATTTTATATGCTTATTGAAGTTTTTTGTTTGATAAGGGATTTTGAAGTTTTTTTAAGACTGGAAAACAGGTTATATACTTAATAAAGGGAAAAAAGAAGACATTAAAGTCATTAAGGGGTCACGAAACACCAAAACACATTTTTTGAGATGTTGACAGTCATATATACAGTCGTGGTCAAAAGTTTTGAGAATGACACAAATATTGGTTTTCACAAAGTTTGCTGCTAAACTGCTTTTAGATCTTTGTTTCAGTTGTTTCTGTGATGTACTGAAATATAATTACAAGCACTTCATACGTTTCAAAGGCTTTTATCGACAATTACATGACATTTATGCAAAGAGTCAGTATTTGCAATGTACTTTCTTGCAAAGTTCTGGTCTTGTAAGTGCTAATGTCAGAGTTTAAAAACAGGCATAGTATTTATTGTATTTGAAATTTACAAATTGATGAAGTACTATAAAAGAAAACAAAACTTCAACAAACAAATTCAACACAAATTTCTAATCAGCCAATCACATGGCAGCAACTCAATGCATTTAGGCATGTAGACATGGTCAAGACGATCTGCTGCAGTTCAAACAGAGCATCAGAATGGGGAAGAAAGGTGATTTAAGTGACTGACGGGCTGGTCTTAGTATTTCAGAAACTGTTGATCTACTGGGATTTTCACGCACAACCATCTCTAGGGTTTACAGAGACTGGTGCGAAAAAGAGAAAATATCCAGTGAGCGGCAGTTCTGTGGGCGCAAATGCCTTGTTGATGCCAGAGGTCAGAGGAGAATGGCCAGACTGGTTCGAGCTGATAGAAATGCAACAGTAACTCAAATAACCACTCGTTACAACCGAGGTATGCAGAAGAGCATACTTGCCAACCTTGAGGCGGATGGACTACAGCAGCAGAAGACCACACCGGGTGCCACTCCTGTCAGCTAAGAACAGGAAACTGAGGCTACAATTCGAACAGGCTCACCAAAATTGGACAATGGAAGATTGGAAAAACATTGCTTGGTCTGATGAGTCTTTGCTGTGACATTCGGATGGTAGGGTCAGAATTTGGCGTCAACAACATGAAAGCATGGATCCATCCTGCCTTGTATCAACGGTTCAGGCTGGTGGTGGTGCTGTAATGGTGTGGGAGATATTTTCTTGGAACACTTTGGGCCCATTAGTAGCAATTAAGCATCGTTTCAATGCCACAGCCTACCTGAGTATTGTTGCTGACCATGTCCATCCCTTTATGACCACAGTGTACCCATCTTCTGATGGCTACTTTCAGAAGGACAACGCGCCATGTCATAAAGCGCAAATCATCTCAGACTAGTTTCTTGAACATGACAATGAGTTCACTGTACTCAAATGACCTCCACAGTCACGAGATCTCAATCCAATAGAGCACCTTTGGGATGTGGTAGAACGGGAGATTAGCATCATGGATGTGCAGCCGACAAATCTGCAGCAACTGCGTGATGCTATCATGTCAATATGGACCAAAATCTATGAGAAATATTTCCAGTACCTTGTTGAATCTATGCCACGGAGGATTAAGGCAAAAGGGGGTCCAACCTGGTACTAGTAAGGTGTTCCTAATAAAGAGGCTGGTGAATGTATTGTGCATCCCTCATAATTTGACACTTTTTTTATAAGTAGAGAGTTCTGTAACTAAAGAATAGATTTGTGGTTATTTAATTAATATTGTAGATGATTAATATTGATTCATGTCATACAGGACTAATAAATCAGTGGATCCCATGGAGTGCATAGAAAATGCTGTACACATAGAAGCCAGTGCTGCACGTCTTGAACTCCCAGAGGTAAGTGTGTTTTTTGACTTGTTTTTTGTGTAATAATGCATCAGTTTCATCTGTAATTCATATATATTGCTTTTCCTCTCCCGTTCACAGGAGGGTGCTGGCTTTTATGACATTGACAATGAGGAGTATGAGGCAATGTCTGTGGAAGTGCGACTGCTGCCACGAAAACTGAGGTTCTTTTGCAGTGCAGAGCGCAGAGAGCAGCTTGCAAAGGCTCAGTGACGACAACACTGTGATGACATAAAAGTGTGGATTCATTCTAAGAGACATTTTCCAAAAGTACAAGGGGAAAAAAAACTGGATAACATATCAGCTACTCCAAAAAAATGTGGAGTCAAATGAAGTCATCTTCATTGTGTAATTCGACGACTTGTGTACTATTAACTTTAAAAGGTTATTTTACCCCTAACTAAATTCTGTCATCATTTACTCACCTTCATGTTGTTCCAGTCTCATAAGAAATTTATCTTCAAAAATGAAGATATTTGCTTTTGCATCGAGTCCATTCACCCTAAACTTGAACATATTTATTTGATTATAGCTAAAGAGATTCTAAGTTTTAAATTAAAATCTAAAGTGTTCTAAAGAGGCATGATCACTTTATTAGATTAACAGATTAAATTTAGAGTTTTATTCACATACAAGCATTGATCTATAAACAAGCATGTTTAAAGCATTTATATTTGATCACAGAAGCTTAGTGATGCTTGCTTGACGTGAGAACCAATGAGATTCATTCTTGTGTTTCACACAAAACAGCCAAAACATTTAGCTTCATTTTATGATTACTGATGTCTACATGTGAATAAAAGAACAATATTTATTTTGGGTGAAATAAAAATTCTGAAATGTTTCAAAGTCGAACAAAAGTCTTTGGTTTGGAATGACATGAGGTGAGCATATGATGAAACAAATTTCAGTTTAGAAAGGCAAAAGTCTTGAAATGATGTCAATTTAACAGTATGGAACAGGTTGTCTTGTTGTTTTGAACTTTTCTTACAGACTCTGGCTTACTTTAAGTGAATGTTTTCCTGAAAGAGCTTAATATTACCTTGAAGAGTGCAAAAATGCCTTTAGAAGAGATTTCTCACCAAGAAAAGAAAATATACTCACAGTTTACTCACCTTCAAGTGGTTCAAAATTGTTACTTTTTCTGTTGAACACAAAAGAAGATATTTCAAAGAATGTTGGAAGCTGGTAGCCATTTGTTTTGTGTTCAATAGAAGAGAGAAGCTTTGGAACAAGTGGAGGCCGAGTAAATGATGATATTCGTTTTTGGGTGAACTGCCCCTTTAAGAAACTCAGACCAGTTCATTATGCTGTAAAGGTTAGACCAGATGAGGACCAATAATAAAAGTCATTTTTAAAGGCTTCCCTTGAATTTGAATGAATCTTTAAAGTCTGTGTGAACTGGAAGTTGCTGAGAGTGCTTCCAAATTAAACCGAATATTTTTCAGTGGATTAATTTACACGGATAAATTTTTTACCTAAAGAATAACAATGTGATAAACACAATTTTTTTTATTTCACACACACTTTTAAGATTTTTCTTTAAGCGAGTGTTGTTATCTCAGAACTACAGCACAAAGCATATGGTAGAAAAGGAACCATTTATTCAAAATGGCAGTGAATAGGAATCACTGGCTTCAAAACAACAGACACATGCTGTTAGTTTGTATTACTGTATAGGTAGTGTGGATTACACTAGTGCTTTGTGATACCAGTAGAGTAAAACTCAACATTCATTTAGCTTGTTATTGTGACAAAGACTTGTGTAACACTTCGATAACTGACAAAAAAAAAAAAAATCACACATACACAATACCAGACAATTCAACCTGTACAGTTATGTTACACGGCTGCTTCATATACATTCTCCATTCATTTACAATCAGACTCTTAACAACCAAACCACATCCTACAAGAGGACGGCCTGAATAATTATAATACAGAAGAATTTTCTTTCTGATTTATAAGAATAAAAGAAATTCACATTTAATCAAATCTAGTTCGTAAGCAACAGTATTATTTATTATTAATTTAAATATTTTATTTAAGGTAATTTAAAGAACTTTTCTCCATCAAGCCTGAGTGCCTGCACTCAATTCCAGAAATCAAATGTCACATTTGTTGGCATGTTGAAAATTAGATGGACAGTGAAACGGTAAACTGAATGGGTAGATCCTTTTCCTTTTAGATATTCTTTTCTATTATTGCAGCTCAATGAATTATTAGACATCCAGTTTGTGTTCACAGAATGAACATATAAACGCAACCAAACAACTGTCAATCAGCTCAGTCTGCTGCTGTTATCCAGCAATGATCAACTCAAACACATTTAAATAAGAAACCCAAATATATACACAAATATAGTCTTTAACAAATAATAACCACGAGCATTTACCGATTAGAAAGTCAGAAATCACATTCATTTCTTCCGAAAGACGAATGCAGCATTTCTGTGTCTGTGTGCATCAACCGGAGCATTAAATGTGCAATTTACATTCAATACCAATGATGACAGTGATTATAGGCCTATCCGGGATAAACAAATGCACATTCTATGCTCCATTTCATTTGTTTTTAGTACAGTGATACCTGTTCAGTGGGTGTAATAGAACTCAAAAATCTCGAAAAGGTGTAGACAGCATTAAAATGTCAGTCACATTCATCAGCTAACATTTGAGGAGTTAAATAAGAATGACTAAAACCCTCCTACAGTGTGGTTCATTCCCATTCATGTACATTAATAAACATTGTCCCAAACTACAGTAGCCAAACTGATGTCTATTTGTCCATGCACAATAGATCACAAATAACACACTGACATAAGCCAGTTTTTTCCCCAAATGAAATGCCCGTTCACACGTACATGATTGAATTCCAAAAATGTGGCAAAGATTGTGAAAATCCTCACCGTCACAGTAATGTGTAATATGAACAACCATCAAACTTTTAGAAATACATAATATATGACATTCAGAGCAGACGTTACTAAACCGTTGTTCCCAGCAAACAAACAAAAAACATGTAGATCCAGGAAATGACGGACCGTTATTCCAATTCTCTGGGGTCCAAGTGAAGCAGATTTACATCCATAGGGGACATCACATCAGTTCCCCCAAACAGCACTGGCTACAAAAACAAAGTCACAACTGAAGACCACAGATTGAAAAAGCAGGAAAAAAGAGGCACAGAGATCATGTTTTGGAAACAAGCTTAGGCAGAGTTGAGAAGAAATCCAAGATGGCTGGTAGAATACAAAGCACACAGATAGACAGAGAAGCAGAAAGACGCCACTGGCTGCGCGAAAAAGCCTGCAGACGGACTTGGGTTGTTGGTGTTGGCATTACCAGTGTGGTCCAGAGGGGTCAGGAATGGCTCCTGAGAAAGCCAAGCCAGAGAAAAGAGAGAAAAGAAAGCAGGTAATCAGTAGGCTGTGAGTTTAAGTCCAAACAGAAAACAGGGCTCCAGAGAGAGAGGCAGAGACGGAGGGTCTTACGGGCAGCAGGGGTTGTCGATAACCAGCATGACGTCGATGCCGTAGATTTCCAACAGGTCCACAAGGAAGCCGCGGTCGCCTTGAGGATCCAGCCCCATGGCTCGCACGTGCTCAGCAGTCAGGGTAGGATCGGCACTCACCGCCACCTCAGACAGGGTCTGGAAGATTCGGTTGTTCTGCTCCATGAAGAACCTGGAGTGAAATTACATACAGATGTAAAAGTTTTTAATGTAAATTTAAATATAAAGGTTTTTATCAGTTCAAAATGGCTTATCACTCTTGACCAATAGAAGGCACTGTTGCCAAACTGATGTGGTGTGATAAGTGTGAAGAGACTAACAAAATGATAAACATAATGGCAGCGTTCCACTTTTAGACTTATGGTAAAAATGGTAAAAACAGCATGCAAGCCGAGTATTATGTCTGAATTCATAGTATTTGAAAAACAGTATGCAAGAAGTACTCGGATTACCTATTACTTCTGGCAAGATTCTGAAGTGCGCATCCGATGGACGCTACGCTATCCCATGATGCCACGTTAGAGAATTCTTAAATGGAGTGAAGCGACGCAACTGACACAGGTAGGTCACATGACAAATGGCGGATGTAGTACATCCAAGCTCCATTCATACTACTCACATTTATACTGTATAGAATGTACTTTTGTAACAGTCATGTAGTAAATTCAAATTGAAATGTAGTACCTACTCGAGTAGTAGGCGATTTCACACGCAGCCATACACTCCCACTCTTCCCTAAGGACCTCGAGGGAATCTTTGCCACCACTTTAAAGTGTCGTTCCACGAGGGAAGTTTACATGTGCAGACCCTTGACCCTTTGATTTTGACAGAGGGAGCAAGTCTGTTTCATATGTATGTCACCATCACCTATATGTTCCATAATGCAATGCGACTGTGACATCACAACAGCGACTTGCATTCCCAATTCATAGAAGTTTCCAAGTGCTCAAGGGCTTAGGGCATTCCATTTAAACACATTCCAGAACATAATCAATGATGTACATCTGAGTAAACGAGATGGAGGGAAATCATCAAGTGAAGGGCATAAAAAATTGGATGGGAATGCAGCCAAAAGTTTGATGTCAAATTTGTAGAGATACATCTTCGGACGTACTTGGGCATCATGCCATCACATTAATCCACTGGCACAAAATCCATAACTTATTAGCTGGCATGATCTAAAGATGATCTAAGACAAATTTGGATGATCATCTGACTTATAGTCTAGGACGGGGGAGCCGAAACTCAGTCCTGGAGTGCTGGTGACCTGCAGAGTTTAGTTACAATTTGCTTCACCACATTTGCCAGGAAGTTACTCGTAGGCTAGTTAGAGCTTGATAAGCTGGTTCAGGCATGTCTAATTGGGGTTAGAGCTAAACTCTGCAGGACACCAGCCCTCCAGAACCGAGTTTGGGCACCTCTTGTCTAGGAGGTGTTAGAAAAAGTTGTTTTTTTTAAAATGAAAATCAAAATATCAGGCAGGGAGTTTGGCTGATTATGATATAATTAGTATCAACGTGTAATGGTTCTTGAATATTGGCTGCGGATTATTTAGCTTCTCTGTGAATCATGACTCTGTGTAGTAAATGCTGCTACACCTGAAAGTGTGTGAAAACACCACTTTTAATGACTTAAGCTTAGCTTATAACTTCAGTCGAGTGTTGGGCAAGTTGCATCAATGAAAGTAGTTAAATCTTCTGTTTGTCCAAAAATGCTATTGGGATTTCCTAGTTTTCTTCATGGGTATTTGGAGTTTCTGCGTGAGTGCACCCTCTAGCTTTCAGGGGAGATTTACTATTGATCACACAACCGTGCTTCCCTAACAAGATGTGCAGGACAATTGTAGCTTTGCGATTTAATTGTGTTTGCGATTTAATTATGATTAAACGCCCAGCCCTCCAACACATACAGCTTTACTACAAAATATGAAATGTCCAACATAGACATATTTGCTATCATTTGACTGGGTATGCTGCTCTAAATGAAAAGTACATTGGTACAAAAGTACATTTCTAAACCCCAGTCCTAGGGCCCCCCGGTGAACCCCAGCTCACACCCACTTTGGCAAGCTCTTTGTTACTGATCCACTTTTTGTCTAAACTGAAGATGATCTAGTCTGAATTTCACAAATATCAAACAAAAGATGAGGAAAATATAGAAAGTAGGTTACTCACTTCACTCAATACTCACTCACTTCACTGCTATTATAATAAACTGTGCAGAGGTGCATAATTCATCACTTACAGAATGAAGAGGTCTTCCTCATTGGATGTGCAATCTCCATCCACCTCCTGAGAGTACAGCAGCAACTGCCTGAAACCCATTGATATCATCATATGCCTGTGGAATTACATGCTTTTATTGGTTTTTCTTTCTCATAAGAGGTTCCATTTTTGTACCTTTGCTCACAGAGCTTGCGGTACTTCTCTCTGTCCGCACTGTTGAGTCGAAGCAGAGGCTGGAGACTCTCTCTGTGCGTCTTCACGTTCTGATTGTCGATGTACACATCATACAGCTCCTTCTTTTCCTCAAAGATCTTCTCTGTGGTACCTGAAAACAAAGAAATCCTCAAGATGCTATCTTACAAACAGTTACATTTTGAATAATCTACAGTTACATTTTTGATAAACATGAATTTATATTTTAATATTTCACTGTAAATTAAAACATTAAGAAAAATATCATTTTTATTTTATATTATGACTGTAAAATTATAATACCTCTGTTTTAAAATGTTTGTTTTCAAATAGTAAAAATCTAAATTTAGTTTGACTGAAAACTGCAGGGACTCCTAATGCTTCTTCTTTGTTAATATTTAAACCAAACACAGTTTACTTGTGTTAAGCAACAACTGTGAACATGCTTCTTTGATGACCATACTAACATATAAGTGTTAATTTCAAATGGAAGGTAATGGAATATATTAAACATGGCCTCTTAAGTTTGTTTACATATATCCCAACATACAATCACAGCACATATTTAAATACAATCTAAAATATAGCAATTTTATTGCAGCTGAAGCATTAAAAATCTCATTTAAAGTCGTTAAAGACTTTAAAGGTTTAAAGACTTTTGGCCCTGATTGTGTTCCACAGTTGAAACACTGTAGCAATCCAGACACAGCGTTTGTGACCAATAGAGAATCGTTTACTGTGAATGTCAATGGAAACACCAGTGGATAATGAGTTATTCAGGTGTAAGAATATATTAATATTAACTTAACAGAAATCAGTGTTAGCGATTTGATAAACACGCGAAGACATAACGCAATTTTGTTAACGATCTGTTAACAGACCATTATGGAAGTAGTATGTCCCAAAGCTTGCATACTTTTAGGGCATAGTATAAGTATGCGAATTGGGACGCAACATTAGACTTTAGAATTATGAATTTTGCAACCAACTACACTAAGCAGAGACACTTACAGGCCACATAGGACAGTTCAGTCTCAAGAGCAGGGATGTCAGCTACATTGATGTAGAAGAAGGGGCGAAACTCCGGAACTGAGACGCCCATCCCGGGAATGGACACATTAGCAAGGCAGCAGCAACAATAAACTAAGAGAGACAAGCCACAAACATAAAAAAAAGAAAAATAATGTTAAGTTATATTCTGAAAACATTCCAATTTTATATAATATAGTTATAAATAAATTAGTGAGAACACCCAGAAATATGAAAGTGATTGTACATTATTACTGGATTATGGCAGCTGCTGTATGTGTCAATGTGCATGTAAGTGGATTTCCACACTCACCCCGATAGCAGACCACACCGACAGGGGGAGGAGAGAAAATGAGGATGCGTTTCCTGAGCAAAGCAAACTTCCAAAGAACCATAATCTGCTCTCCAAAGAAGCGGATGAACTGGGACATGCAGCCAGCCGGGTGTGTGATCTGATCGAAGGTGGACAAAGATGAAAAAAGTGATTATGCATGATCTGTTGCTTCAGATTTCTGATGAAAGACTCACGTATAGACAAATTACATATTAATCAGGTGAGCATGTTTAATATGAGAATATAAGAAAAACTTGACAGCTTTTAGTTCACATAATAAAATGACTTTTAATTATATTACTACTTTAAATATTACAAAATAATAAAATGTTATATTGACCAATATTTGCAAAAGCAATAAAGCTTTTTTACCTAGAGTCATTTTGAAAAAAATATTAGTTCAAAGAGCAATTTCAGTTTTCAATTTTTACAAAACTTCTTTGTAAATTATTAAAGAAATACTTCACATTTAAACTGTATTATTTCTTGTAAAACTTTTGTGCACTTCCCATAAATATTATTATTTTTTATTTACCTGCAATTTTATGCACAGTTACTGGGTCAAAGAGGTTTTCTGAACAAAGGGAAAAAGACTATCATACATTTTTAACATGATTTGCAGAAGACACCCACTAAATTTCTATTCTTGTCGGGCATATTCAGAAGATTCATCATTTGATGAAATATTGAAGGATCACAGTACAGCCCCAAAATACAACATTTTATCTATTTACTTTGCCACTATCCTTCAAACCAATTTTTATCCATTTCTCAGCAAGAAGTTTTTTAATTAAAATCTAAAAGTATTTTACATTACTATTCTTTTCTATATTTTAAAGACGACACATCAGAAATAGCTATTCTGTTTTGCCGAATAATGATTACAACTTTATATCAAAATTGTATTTAATATGCTTTCTATGTATAAAAAATAACTTATTTTGTTCTTCTTACATCTTTGACAACTATAATCCTAAAAATCCTACACATAGATTTAAAAAGTCTATCTTCAAGACAGAACAAGGTTTTATTCAACAAACAGCATAATCAAATCTAGTTCTGTGCTAAAGTACACATCAGCCTATTTTTCAACAACAGTGTCTGCTCATATGGAATTCTTCTTTAACAATAGAGGATCTTGTGGTTTGCAGACAGGGAAATTTGTCTCATAATAGGTATTTCTGTTTTCATGAAACTGAACTTTCTCATGCTTATGCTGCTGCTGGGAGAAGCTGAAGTAATTCACCCTGATTAATCAGTAACACCAAATTCCCTGAGTGGCCTGGCTTAGATTTATTAGAAATTTAAAAAAAAAAATGCGTTGGAAAGGGGTAAAATACGAATTATCTACTACTACTACTGTAAAGATACGAGTAATTGAGAACTTTTCCAGGAAACTGGAACTTTGATAAGTAACAGAAAACCAAGTGCATTAGGGCGAGTGCCCACCGAAGTGTTTTTTGTGCTGTAGCAACGGGAGTACTGTTCTAAATATGCTCAACTTCTACAACTGTCTGAGCTTTTAAAAAAGCAGATAGCTGAGCGTAAAACACAGGCTCCACGTCTCACTACACTGCCGGCATTTTAAAAAAGCAGCGCTTATATTGACAACAACAGAAAGTAATATCAGCGCTCGCGTTTCCTAAGTGCAAAAACGCTTCGGTGGACATGCACCCTTAACGTCTGGTTTGGAAGTACTACTCCCATTCATTTTTCCCATAGGAACTACAATTAGAGTTAAATTTTTTAAAAGTAAAATTTAATGAATTAATGAATCATCAAATTGAATCAAACCAACCAGCTCCAAAGAGAATCATAAATTACAAACTTTGGAAAAAGAGACAATGGTACAAGGCTTACAGATTTTATAAGGGAAAGAACTACAATCTCATTGTGAATGATATAAAACTGTTCATTTAAAGCTGATTGTTGTAGAAACAATAGATTTCAAGGTTATTTCCAAAAATGGATGTGTATACAAATATTTAAGTAATTTGAGAACTTAGAGATATTGTAATGA
This sequence comes from Danio jaintianensis, assembly GCA_903798115.1. Taxonomy (NCBI): domain Eukaryota; kingdom Metazoa; phylum Chordata; class Actinopteri; order Cypriniformes; family Danionidae; genus Danio; species Danio jaintianensis. Next base: position 17,405,377 of record CAIGQV010018227.1, read on the forward strand.
ATTTTTTAATGCTTCATATGAGTGGGCAGAGCCAAAGATGTTTTACACACTGCTGCTCTCTGATTGATGGAATTTTCCATAAAGCATTATGGGTTATGTAGTTTTTCTGCACAAATCCAGCTCCTAAGTGTAATTGTTGAAAAAAATTTGAATATATTGTTAAAAAAGCATGAATAACCACACATCTCTCTTTAAAGTTTTATCAGTTATTGTTAAAAAAAAACCTATGGAGAAAACGAATAGATTTACTTCCAAAATCGGACTGCTTCTCCATTTAATATGTTTAACTTCAAACCTTCATCTCTGGATGCATGCAGCGGTTGACTATGGGTGCAAGAGCACTGGTTGGGCAAGCAGTGACCAAACCATTTCCTCCTGAAGGCAACACTGCCTTTTTATCCTCATAGAAAGCTTCCAGAGGAGAGTATTGGCCTGGACACTGTAACTGGTGTCTGTAGAAATGCACAGGCAGAAAACAAATAATAGTGTGTTGCACTAAACAGGAAGTTGCTTTATTTAAAGGCAGACATTACACAAACATTTTGAGCAAATTTGAGTTAATCATGACGCATTTTTGCAATGTACAATTTTGCTTATAATTATTACATTAACATTAACTGAATAAGAGATGAAACTTGAGTCAACATAAAACAATAAATAAATCACATGCAGCTCAGATCTTATGTTTAATACATAAGGACATCTTAAAATAGAAACCATGCGTGCAAAGAGAAGGAGACTTGACAAAAGACTCTCACCGGACTTGGTTTTCTAAGAAGTGCATATAACGGTATAACAATGTGTACGAAGGTGACAATATCCCGACAGATTTCATCCTCGCTCCTCGTTCCAGCTCACTCTCCACGGGCATGTTAGCAAAGCACGCTAGTCCAAAGTAACAGCCTTTGCGGAAATATCTACAAAAAGAGACAAGCATGTTTAATGTGAACTGATCTCTTGATATAGCTACATACACAAAAATATGTAACTAATCAAGCAGTTTTCCCTCATGATGGCATGATATGATAGTGAATGCGACAAAACAATTAAAAACATTAAAAATCTTATGTAACACAGAATTTAGAACATGTAGTGCATTGACAGGTTGCTATTCAAATGTAACATGAATGACAGATAAATACCATGAAGTGTTTTTTAAAACGCCTGATCCAGAGAAACTGAGACTTTTTAAGTAGGCTCAATTTTCTTTTATATCTAAGATAAATGTATAACTTTCTTTGGTACAGTAATTTCAGCTACATGATAATAAACACAATGATGGAGGGTAGATTTTTTAAAAGTCATACAAGAAGAAAAACATTAAAAAACAACTACACCCTCAGTCATTTTGAAATGAAATGGGATTTATTTATGAATGTGACTCTTACATGAAGTCACTTGAGATCCTATGAGAGCCGCTGGCCATAGACTTGAACTCTACTCCTTCCAGATTGACATCATGAGGTAGGCACCATTCTATCATGTTCCCTGTAAATAAATAAAAAGCAGTGTGGGACTTAGTAAACAACTGTAAAGCCATTGGCCCTGGTTTTAGTCGAATACTGTTTGCAGAAGAAACTTTCTAAAAGCTTTTCTCAGCTATGAGTAATCGAGGAAGTGTGTTTTAGAGCAGTACAGTAGCTGGATGACTTATAACACTCTCACTTTATCCTCCATTCATTTACTTACATGTGATACTACATGTGACGAAAAAACTGCCACGCACATAAACAAAAGCATATGGAGCTGTAGCACTTCTATTCTAACTGAATTTAAGATCAATAAATGAAAACAGAATCTTTTTACACATGTTCTTTTTTATATATTTTATTTCCTTTTACTTTTATGTTATATTATTTTTGTTTATATCTTGTGATTCTGGCTTTTTTTTCTAAGAGTTTAAATTTTACATCTAGCAATTTTTCCAAGCTGCGAAATAACTCAAAACTTTGGAATCATGTAAATCTGACCTTTCTTCTCTGTTATGAGGGAAGAAATATATTATGAGACATAAAAAAAGTTAACGTTACCCATTTCTTACTTTTTTCATGCTGTGGAAACATTTAACAAAGCCTTTTTGTTGAAATGATACAAATCAACAGATTATACATTTAGCTTTAAATAGGTTTTCACACACAAAGCACACAAATACCACATATGTAAGAAATAAAAAAAAAACAAGACATTTCTCGAACATCCTTATTTGCGACTGCCACATGCACTTTTACCTCGATCACTCAACTGACATTTTATTTCACACTGTACAATTAACCTCACCCGATCTTGTGTCGAATGTGACCACAAACACAGCAACGATTTGATCTTTCTCTTCCCATCCAGTAATCCTGCGGTCCCTGACCGAGAGCCCGTGGAAGGCACAGTCTCCCGGCTCATCCTCGGCTGGAGCATCTCCTCCCGGGCCGCCGTGCTGTTTATGAGGAGAATGAACAGCTGCTACACTGCTCGGTCTTGTCGGGCTCGTGTTCAAGGTGATATCTGCCCCTACTGTGGACTCAGTTGGGTAACTCGATAGCCCGGACTGTAATGAATCGCCAGTGTCCGGTGATGGAACCGATGGGGCAAGTTCGGCCGGGGGGATCTCCTCCCAGTCCAGCAGCGGAGCGCGATCTGACTGCTCAACCATACTGTTGTTTATCGATGCCGATAATCGAGGAAATAAACAAAGTAGCAGTCGGTGATGAGCAGTCAATCTGAGCCACAAACGCGACGCGTGAAACGGAACATAGCGCTTGCGATTCAAACGGTCCTGAAATGTAGTAAATCCAGACAGGGGAACAGACGCTGCCCAGGCGTACGCTATCGACACTGTTTTGATGATGTCACACACTTCCGCTCACGTGGTGCGAAAGGTTTTTATTGCAATCAACCTCCTCCCGCCCGAAAAATAAACAGTGTGATGTTGTCTGTGTGCGCAGTACCCTAAACTAAATATACCGACGACTCTGACGACTATAAACGTCCATCAGCAGTCATATTGCAATTGTTTAGAAACCACAAATTTCGTTTTTTTTTTATTGTTTTGCTATTTAAAGAGATACTTCACCCAAAAATGAAAATGCACTCACCATTTACTTATCCTCAAGTGGTTTCTTACCTTTGTTTCCTTTTTCAGTTGAACACAATATCAGATATTTTGAAAATGTTAGAAACCTGTAATTGACTTCCAACGTAGTAAAAACAAATATGCTACTATGGATGTGCTACAGGTTTCCACCATTTTCAAAATAACTTCTTTTGTGTTAAACAGAAAAAAAGAAACTCAAACAGGTGTGTGACAGTTTTGGTTGAGTAAATGATGACAGAATTTTCAGTTTTGAGTGAACTAGCCCTTTAAGAAAATGAAGACCAATACTTTTAAGAGGTTTGCTTATCAGTAGATTAAATTATTATTGTACCAGACATTGTAAATTGTCATTGACTAAAAAAAATGTACTGGCCATAAATAAAGACTTAAAATGGAAAAAAACTGCGAGTCAGAGTTTTTTCTTTAAAATGGGTGAGAATGCAACTGAACCAAAACGTATGTAAACATGTTTTAATGGATTTTAGGGTTTGTATTTCAAATATTTATTTCTTTATTTATAGTCATGAGACTGAATGTGCATTGTTTCATGAATAAAAGTAAAATCACAAAGCATATATATATATATATATAGGAACTAAATTTGAATAAAGGTAACGTTAATATACAGTATGTGATGACTGTGACTATCACGCCTTCTTTATATAATAATGAACAATTCAGTGTACGGCTCCGAACAAATCTTTAGAGTGACCAGCATCAAAACATTCAAATCACTGAGGTGAAGCAAAATACTACTAGTTAGCGGAGTTAATTAAGGGATGAGCATTTCCGCCCATTGTTAAAGGACCTCATTAACGCTGACGCGCCATATTTTTAGCGTGGTGGCTTGTGAGCTCATCTCACGGTAAGCTGGAGTTTCATTCAAAACAGTAAATTATGAAGGTGACTTCAATGTATATGTATTTTTTGAGAGAATGTGTATATATTCAGGTGTAGTGTACGCACAATAAACATTCTTGAGACACCGAGGTATCAAACTTGTGATGTCTGGTTGCAAATCCTTAAGTGAATTTCAAGTTCATATTGTTTTAAAAAAATCTGCTGATTTAAATGGCTGTTTTTATAATAAGTATACCGCAAAAATTATATTGGTCATCTGTCACCTCCATCCTTAAGATCTTTTTCTCCTCTGACTGCAGTGGTCTGAAATGGCCTCTGTGAATGCAGCGCAGCAGCATCTGAACTTCTCCAGTAGCGGGGAGGAGGACAGTAGTGACAATAGTTTTGATGAATGGACGCACAGGAGTGTCTCACTCAGAAGTCCCTGTCGGACACCCCGCATACAGCGCCACCATACTAGGAGCATCACAGTTTCCCCTTCGATCCCTACCTCTCCTATACCATATGCTGCCTGGAAAAAACTTCGACTCTGTGACTCGCCCAGTACACCAAAAGTAATCTTGGTTGTGCTTTGGTTTCATGTGAACCTTGATGTGGTGACAGTCTGGTGTATGGTTTTGTAGTAGCAACAAATTTGACCTTACAAAGAGTTGTTTACTTCCTCCACCCACAGAGTTTGCTGTCTAAATCAACGCTGCCTTGCTCTAGCAGCAAACCGTGTCGCAGTCAGCGATTCCTTCGCCTGTCTACTGCTTTTGAACGAGTTCCTTCAGTGAACATTAATCCTTTTACACCAGACACTGTGCGCAGAAACAGTGAACACTACAAGAGAAAGAGTCAAAGGAGTGATGATGATGAGGACGATGGACAAAGGTAACAGTTTTCTCAGCGATGCCCATTGTGTAACTAAATTTACATTTTGTGGTGCTATTATTTCAACAGATCTAAAGAAATGCAGAATTCATCTGAGGACGAAAGTTTCTTTCTCCCCTCGAAGGTACGTCATTGTTCTTTTTTGTATTTGTATCTAGTACTTTTGTAAGGCCTCATAATCCCACAAAAGCTTTGGCAAATCTCTGTGTTCTCTTGCAACGTCTCCCATCTGTTGGCCTTCAGAGGCCAGCAGTGTCAGCCCGCATGCTGTCGCGTTACGAGAGTGAGTTTCTAGAGCTGGCCTGCATTGGCGTGGGCGAGTTTGGTTCCGTGTATCGATGTGTGAAGAGGTTGGATGGTTGCATGTACGCCATCAAGCGCTCTCGCAGGCCAATCGCAGGCTCCGCCAATGAGTGAGTCAGCACTGCCAGCCACTTAAAATACGCCTTTTCCCCCCAAATGGACCTTTTTCACACTTGCAGGGTTTTTACAAGTGCAAATTGATGTAGTTGAGTAGAGTAAACTTTTATAGACTGTTTAAAAAAACTTAATGTTCTCTATGGGTAAGAATTATAGTGATAAATCTCCTAAAGGCAGATTACTTGTGAGGACAGAGGTTGTTGATTTATTATATATGGTGGTGTTGAATCCATCTTTTTGCTTCTGTTTGCCACAGAAACTATGACTCCTGATTCTTTACAGAAATTCCACCAGTCACTGCAGGTGCACCAAAAATATCTTTAACTCCTTCCACTTCCTCTAAGCCAATAATGTAATCAAGACTTGTCTACCTGCCCCCCTGAGAATTATATATATATATATATATATATATATATATGCTAATTTAAAACAAGTTTAGTGTTTTAAATCCACATTGTTTCTTAAAAAGCTTTTTTTAATGTTAAATGAATCATGCTGCCAGTTTCTGAAAAGGGTCCATTTTAAACAGTCTGTTTATATCAAACAACAGCTGTTTATGGTTAAGAATTTTGTGCTTTCTTGATGATCATAGACCTCAAAAACTTTATTACTTTTTTTTCAGGCAGCTGGCCTTGAAGGAAGTGTACGCCCATGCTGTGTTGGGCCATCACCCTCATGTTGTCCGATACTACTCTGCATGGGCCGAAGATGACCATATGATAATACAGAATGAGTACTGTGATGGTAGGAGGGATGGTCACGAAACCACATGGATGTTCTTGTTTTTATTTATTGGTCTCAGGATATTTTTTTGGGGGGGGTGTTTTGGGCTATAGGTGGCAGCCTTCATGATGCTATAACTGAAAAGGGAGAGCAAGGGGAGTTCTTCAGCATTCCAGAGCTCAGGGATCTGCTCCTACAGGTCTCCATGGGGGTCAAGTACATCCACAATTCCGGCCTGGTGCATCTTGACATCAAACCCAGTGAGCTTTGTGCATCTTTAATTGTTTAATTGTGTGTCTTTTTAATTATCCCTTGCTTTTTTTCACTGGCACTTAAAGTTCTTTCAATTTCTATTTCTTTCAGGTAATATTTTCATCTGTCGTCGACCCACCTCGAGTGCTGGTGGAGAGGGAGATAGTGAAGAAGAGGATGAAAGCCACTCCTCTGGCATTGTATATAAAATTGGTGACTTTCTATTTGCCTTTCTATTTATTCATATTGATAAAATTCAGTGGATTCAATTTTTTTTTAAACCCAAATAAATTTTAGTTGATAAGAAAAATCTGAAACTCAAAATAGTTTGTGATATTTAAGGGGGTATTTACCTGACATGGTTTTCAACTAAAATCAAAACACTTACTGGAAGCGTTTTTTTGTCATTCATTTACATAACCACATTTTGAGAGCCTGAAAACACAAACCTTCCAGAACTGTTTGAGTGGAAGATTTTGAAAGTTGATTTGGATTTTGAAATTGTACATGCATGCATATTTGCACCTTCATTCTGTAGAAATCCACGATTACTTACAAATAAAAATGGCAAATGACAGGACCATATGTATGCAGATGCATAGTGTTTCTTTACAAAGTGACATGACCGGCTACTGGTGTTTCATGCATAATACAGTGTTATTCATTATAGCAGATATTTCTAGCGATTTATTTTTATTTGTTTAGTTTATACATCTTATTTTTTAAATTTATTTTTATTTATTACAAAAATTACATTGACATTTTTGACTTCCACAGATATATTAATGATAAAACAAATAGCAACCTAAAATTACATTTAAAAGCTTATCTTATTTTTTTAGGTGACCTGGGTCATGTAACGTCCATCTCAAGCCCTCAAGTAGAGGAAGGGGACAGCCGCTTTCTGGCTTATGAGGTCTTGCGAGAGGTCTGTTAGTGCAAAACTTGTATTATAGCATATCAGTGAATGACAAAACAAGCTAATTATAGACATCATCAGTGGTTTCGGTGAAGTTTGTTAATTTTTTTTTTTTTTTTTTTTTTTTTTTTTCTTTCACAGGACTACACACATCTTCCTAAAGCAGATATTTTTGCGCTGGGTTTGACAGTGTTATTAGCTGCAGGTGCATCATCACTTCCTCAAAATGGAGATGATTGGCACAGTCTGAGGCAAGGAGAACTACCCAGCCTGCCTCAGGAGTTACCAACACTCTTTAAAGACCTTCTAAAGGTACAGTTTTATTAAACCGCTCATTTGAGTTATTCATTAAACTCCCTTGACTGAATATAGTTACTTAAAAAAAGTTCTCAAATGTTTTTGTTCAGTTGTCCTCTAACTTAAAGGGATAGTTCACCCAAAAAAGAAAATTCTGCCATTTACTCAGCAAATGTTTTCTTTTCCCCTGTTAAACACAAGATATTTTGAATGGTGGAAGCATATAACCATTGACATCCATAGTAGGAAAAATAAAGATGAAGTGAGTAAATGCCCATTTTAATTTTTGATTGAACTGTCCTTTGTGTAAAGACCTGCAATAATACAGTTTGACACGTGTGGTGCTGTTGCACCAAATTGTTCCTAGATGTAGTCCAATATAAGAAATGATGTGTAAAGAAATCTAATGTGCAAATGAGGCCAAAGTGTGGGAAGTTTTACATGACCCTAAAAAAAAAAAAAGAAAAATGTCATGTGTAACCACCAAATTGCTCTCAGCAAGTTCATAAAATAATAGTTAATTGCAACCCTACCTACTCTATACCTGTCTCTTATTCTGTGAAGTTCCTCAAATCACCCATTTTACTTTTGCTATAGAAACCTCCAAAAAAACAGTTTCAGCAATAGCGTTCACGAAGATCTGATTCCATGTAGTTGTTGTTTTTTCTTCCTTGTCTAATGAAAGTACATTTCTGCCAGCAGAGGGCATAAAATCAACTGTACAATGCTGATAACGTAGTTTGTTTAGTTTTCTGCTCTTATTTAGAGTTCTAATGAATGTGCTGGTGGTTTTGAGTTGGTTTACAGTGAAGTTGAGACCGAAATGTATGACTCACAACTGACAACCATATGGACTATTGTGTACTTGATAGTCACTATTAGATCCTGATCCTACTGCAAGGCCATCTGCAACAGCTTTGTGTCGGCATGATGTTCTACGCAAGGAGAGAGCTGGAAAACTTGCTACACAGCTTCGCAAAGAGCTAAATGTGGAGAAATTCAGAACAGCTATGCTGGAAAGGCAAGTTATGACATTATACTATCTTTGAGGACTGACAAAAGGAGCAGTACTAATCAATGGTGCTCACAAACATTGTAATTGCAATGCATTTTATTTATTTATTGATAGAGAACTGAAGGAGGCCAGACTGGCTGCTACCTCCCCGCAGCAGTCATCCCAACCTGGGTCCCTTCCCAGGGCTAAGAGGAAGCTTGTGGGCAGAAGTGTAGCTCGTTCTGTGAGCTTTGGATTTCCTGGATACTAACACTGACTCGAGCACTGAATTTGTTTTGTTCTGCATGTGCCAACAGGCCTAAATCCTGTATTGTTCTGCATTACTGTGAAGTGGTCACTGATGAAAATCCAATGTTTTGTCTGGAACTAGACTAAAAATTAACACAGGCACTGGCTGCATTAATCTGTACAGTTTGCTGTTGATTGTCACATTTTATTGCAACATGATTGGTGCATTTTAACTGTAAATAAAGTTTTTAAATGTATTGATTGAGCATCATTTAGTGAAACCTTTAAATTCATGTTTGCTGTGGTGGTTCAGCAACAACACACTTCACATGAAAAAAGAAATACAGCATAATTGTCAGTCTGCCAGATATGAATGGTACTTCGACAAATGCTATGTAAATGCATTTGACACCTCTGTACAAAAGTGGATAATTTCACACAAAACCCCAAATTTAATCACCACAAATGGTTCCAAACCTTTTGAGCAACAAAATTGGATCTTTTGACACATGGAAACCTCCACTTGCATCCATAAAAGGAAAAATATTTATAGAAGTTGTTGGCTACCGGTTTTCAACAATCTTCAAAAATTGTGTTCTACAGGAAAGGAAACCAAAATGTTTTTTTTCGGGATGACTTCTTGACCAACTTTTCTTCAGAAGTCTTATCTGCCAAGTGCATTTCAACAGAAGGGGAACTCCAACCCTCTGTATTGAAGTAGAAAAAGACGAGGATAAAATCACGTATACACAGTGACTTTCTGTTTGTGTTTGACTTGAATCATTCGCATCAATTGCGATCATATATTTGTTGTTCAACAAAATAAAAATAATGAAGGAAAAACAACATTTAACAGCATTTCTTCGTTGCACAACAACAGGAATTCAGCTGCCTTTCTGGACACGCCCTCCAACACCGGCGTCATCAGTGACACGTAGTGAGGGGAGCTTTTATTCTAGACTCCCCGCTGCACTTGGTCTGTTGTTTATTGCGTTTGATTATGCTTCCCTGTTTGTATTCAAAGTATACGTAAGTAACGAATATTTATAATTTTACTCAAAAGTACATTTGATAGATGTATTGACTGAGGTTTGAACCTTTGTCTCAAAAAAGATATACAATTCAGTGTAGTGTTAACTTAGTACTGTACACCACCGGTAACGTAATTTTAGCCGGTTCTTAAGTTAGCATAGTCTGTGTAGATAATGTTACGACAATGTAATTTATTTTTACGTTTATTTACATAATAACGTTAAATATAAGTTAGAGTTTTTCAGTTTAACCAAAAGTAAACATTTAACGTTACGTTTGCTAAATATTTACGTCTGTTTAGCTTGCTATGACGTTAGATATCCATACACTTATGTTGTTTTCATGTGGCTTTTAAAACGAAAGTTATGGGTCCACCAAGGGAATGTATGATAAACTCTTGTATAACGTTACTTTGATAAAGTGTATACATGGAATACAATGAAAGTAACTGTAAATAAGAGTAAGTAAAAAATGTACATTTGTATACTGTATACATTTGTGTCCATTGTGAATTATTAAATAAATATCAGTCAGAATGAAATGGCTACTTAGCCACTATCTGGATCTTTTCATAATAATGAAACGAGCTGCTTTTTGTTTTTTAATTGCAGAGCACCTGTATGAGACATTGTACAGGCCTGTTCAATGGACTTCAACAGGAACTTTGACCATATTCCACAGACTTCTCTGGTGCTCCTTTCCTTCCTTAACCAGAAAGACTGCCAAAATAATGAGCCGGGAAGAGTGTTTGATTATCGTGAAGATAATCTCTCTACAAATCATGTTGACAGTGATGGGGATATAGAAACTGATGGACATAGTCCACCAGCGACCTACAGAGACCTTTTACATGAACTACAGCATGAAATTCAGCCTCGTCTTTCAGGTAATTTTGTTTTCTCTTACATGAAAGAGTTCAGGATAAATCTTTTATTACAACAGGAACATGCCTGTTTCTAGAATATTCATTTAACTATCAAAATGCAGCAGGTATTTCCTGTGCACTCAATGTCTGAATTCTAATCTAGGATGTTGAGGAAGTTTAATTTTTAAATTTTTGTTACAAGCTCTACACATACTGGCAATAAAAAAGGATTAATGCATATCAATTCCATGCACCGAAATCAAAATTTGGTTCTATACAAATAGACTGTAAAAAGCTATTAGTTTGCTTTACTTAAAAACGTGAGTAAATCCAATGGTTTTAAAGTGATTATTTGAATTTACTTCTACTACAACGGATTTACTCACTTTTTTCTGAGTAAATGAACTATGTGCGTAATTATAAAAATTTACTTAAGTCAACTTAACTGTTTCAAGTTACAATGGATTTACTCACTTTTTAAAGTAATGTCAACTTTTTGCCTTTTAACGATAACAACAAGTATTGGCTGATATCGATATGGCTGTCAATCCATAATAAAATCTTACATATAGTAATATTTTCATACAGAAAACAAGAGAAACAAACTGAAATTATAATGGCATTCACCATAACCACATTTATGTATGTCAAGCAACCCCAAGCATGTCAACTGAAACTGCAATTTGATATTAGCAGTTTTATCTCACATCCTACAAGTCAACTTTTTTTCTCTGTAGTATATATATTTTTTCTATGAGGAATGAAATTTCTTCTGTCCCAAATTAAGCATGTCAAAGGAGACGTGGGGAAAAAAAAAAACTCCCCAATAGACAAAAAAATGGAGAAACCAGGCTCAATCAGGGGGCCAGTTTTCCTTTGGCCCCTTTCAAATGAAGAGGAAAAAACGAATGCTAATCATTGGCACAGAGTACAATGAGTGTCCTCCTTGGTAGGGGTGCAGGTCCCAACCATCCTGAGTAGGGCCATAGGGATCTGTGTACAAAACTCATCCCATCACTGAGATGTTTGCAGAGGGTCACTCTTGTGGGCTCATCTCATCAATGCAAATCCTAATGCTCACTTTGCAAATGTTTAGAATGGTAACCATGACCTGGATCAGCATATTTAAGATGATGCAAGATGATTTTAGATGAAATTCGAGAGCTCTCTGACCCTCTATGGACGGCAACAGTCCTGAGTCATTTAACGTCCAGAAAAGAACCAAAAACATTCTGTGTGGTTTCAGTAAATAAACTGTAATCAAACGAAGATCCAAGAACACTTTTAAGCACCAAAAAACACCCACTTTCCACATCAGAATGCACATTTACCACAGGCAATGCAATCAATACTTATGTGTTGCGCTGCTGACTCTAATGGCAAATATTTCACATTGCCTGCCTGTAGGAGGGCTGGACAATATTGGAAAAAATTGACATTGCAATATTTTGATATATTTTAATATATACATTGCGATATGAAATATATTTCACCAGATGGATTGAAAAACTCTTTTTGTGGAATTCACTATTTCAGGATGTTTTGGGCGATTTTATAGTGCAGTGCATTTGCATACATCAATAAAATCAATTTTAAACTAGATTTTTAGGGAGAAAAAAAAAACATACAAATGAGAGAAAAAAAGTTTTCTATTTGTCTGGTAAGTCTTAATGGCAGTTGGACACAAATATTTAGAAAATCCAATGTAAAATGAATTGTTAAAGCAAAATAGTTTCTTGTGCCTGAATGCTTTAAACTCACTTGATATGTTTAACAGAAAAAACAAAACAAATGAAATTAATAAACTTTAAATCCACAATAGTTAAACATGCCATTAATCTACAAGCTGCTGGTCAATAATAAGCCATACTTGACATTGGAGAACCAGCAATATTACTATTATGGATGCGCACATTGCGATATCGATGCTGAAACTATATATTGTGCAGCCCTAGCCTGTAGTAAACGCAGACCTGACGAGGAAGAGAAGGCATTGGTGAATAAAGTTGTTTTTGAGGTCACATGGAGTGTTTTGACAAATTCAAAGAGTCAGAGAGCTCTCAGATTTTATCTAAAATATATTTATTTGTGTCCCAAAGATTGACGGAAAGTCTCATGGAGCTGGAACAGCATGATGTTGAGTAATTCATAATAGAACTTTCATTTTTGGGTGAACAAACAAACAAACCCTTTAAGTAAGTTTATAATTGTTGTTCTTGGTGTGAAGTGGACTTCTTTATTACTAGTTAGTATCCCTTCCAACGGTTTTTCAGAAGAGTAGCAGTTCCGAAATCTTGAATACTTTGGAGCACAGACTAGTGGAAATGAAGCAGTTTCCACTTTCATTCATTCATTCTTTTTCCTTCGGCTTATTTATCACAGCGGAATGAATTGCCAACTATTCCAGCATATGTTTTACGCAGAGGATGCCCTTCCAGCTGCAATCCAGTACTGAGAAACACCCATACACTCTCGCATTCACACACACACTCATACACTACGCCCAATTTAGTTCATCCAATTCACTTATAGAGCATGTCTTTGGACTGTGGGGGAAACCGGAGCACCCGGAGGAAACCCACGCCAACACGGGGAGAACATGCAAACACAGAAACTCACGGGACTCAAACCAGCGACCTTCTTGCTGTGAGGCGACAGTGCTAACCACTGAGCCACCGTCCCTCCCCGATTTCCACTTTCATGAAAATATATATAACAAACACGATTAATGTAACCATTTTAATAAAAGGGGCATGTTTTACGGTAGCATTTAGTGCTGGGGCGCCACCATCTTGGAATATCTCTGTCTGACATCACGGGGTTGGTTCCGTTCCCTGAAGTGAAGAGACAAAGTGGAGGTAACGGAGACTGGAAAGCCTTATTTAACCCAATGTGTGAGGTTTTGGATGTTATTATCCACAAAAAAAAAAAGCCATAACAGTAGTATGTACCTACCTCAGTGAAGTATTACAATGACCGTAGCAAAATTGTGAATAGTGTGTGTTTTTGTTTCAGTTAATGCAGAAGAGGCTCGAGCTGCGAGAGAAATGGCGGCAGAGTTGATCCGAATTGCAGATCTTCTGGAGCAGAGCGTTCTGTCTCAAGCTGCAGAGAGTCTGACTAAAAAACTGAGATCTTCCCAAGAACAGGTCTGACAGATTGCTATACTGTATGCCTTTCTGATACATTCACACTAATGGTTCCTCCCTAAATGTGTCATAATTTGAATATTATCACTTATATATTTTCAGTTTTGGGCCAGTCATCTATCTAAAGGAGTGCAAACGTTACTTCAGCATGTGGAAGCAGCCAAAGAGTTTAAGAAGGAGCTTGTGGAGATGGCCTTCACTTTCATGCTCATGAAGACTGTTTGTGAACGCACGCCTGATTTTCTGTTTAGCCTTTATGGGACAGTGGTGCGTTTTTTCGGATCCAACTGATCCCTGATGAAATCTGTTGAGCAGTTGGAGAAGTGAAGGATTTATAGAAAAAAGAATGATACGTTCTGACATCATTTGAAAATACAAAGCAATTAGTTCAGCTTTTAAAAACTGAATCACTTTGCTTTTGTTGTTGATATTGGCTGTTAATCATTGTTTTTGTTGTTGTTATTCACTATAATACTGGGTTTTGTGTTAGTTGCGTATATATAAAAAAGAATTAAAAATAAAATGAAAGAAAAAATGTCTGCTTTATTATTTATATCCACTTTGGTAACTTAGTATTTTTGTGTTATGTTTTTTCAGTGTTTTATTGTCAGCTTTATTTGTATTGAACCCTCTGGCAATTTTTGTATGGGAGTCAGAAATAACCAAATCGTTTATTGCAGTAAAATAATGAATTTTATTTTTATTGTTGACATTTTTTATTTAATATTTTATGGTTCTTATATTTGTGCAGCAGTTATTTATTTTTTGTTAGCAAAATCTTGAATGCTTTAGAACACAGAAGTTGGGTTTCTTTGAAGAAGACAATTTTTGAAAAAGGCAACATGGTGGCTCGGTGGTTAGCACTGCCGCCTCACAGCAAGAAGGTCTGGGTCAGTTGGCATTACTGTGTGGAGTTTGCATGTTCTCCCTGTATTCGCGTGGGTTTCCCCCACAGTCCAAAGACATGCGCTATAGGTGAATTTAAGAAACTAAATTAGCCGTAGTGTATGTGTGTGAATGAGTGTGTATGGATGTTTCCCAGTACTGGGTTGCCGCTGGAAGGGCATCTGCTGTGTAAAACATATGCTGGATAAGTTGTCCTCTGTGGCGACCCATGGTGAATAAAGGGACTGTTCCTTCGGCTTATGAATGAATTTTTGAAAAAAGTTCATTAAAATGCACAAAAACAAATACTTAAATATTCTAAGGTTATCACAATAAATGAGTTTTCAGTAAGATTATATTTATTATTTTGTTACATCTACACTGTTAAAAATGTTGGGTGTTATTAGGAATTAAGTTATCTTATTAGTTATTACAAATTTAAGTGGACTGAACATAAAACAATTAAGTAGTGCCAAAAGAAGTCGTTTCAGCTCATTTTAAATAAGTAGTTTGAACAAACAGCAAACATCATTTTAGGTAGAAGAAACTACTTATTTGTTTCCAGTGAAAACTGCTAAATATTTTCTTCAGGGCCATTTAATCTTCCTGAACCTTGTCTGGGGCTGCACGGTGGCGCAGTTGGTAGCACGTTCGCCTCACAGCAAGAAGGTCGCTGGTATAGGTGAATTGGGTAGGCTAAATTGTCCGTAGTGTATGAGTGTGTATGGATGTTTCCCAGTGATGGGTTGCAGCTGGAAGGGTATCCGCTGTGTAAAACATATGCTGGATAAGTTGGCGGTTCTAAGATGAACTAAGATGAAAAGAAAATGAATGAATCTTGTCTATGTGTTTTTTTTTTCTTTGTGTGTGTGTGTGTTTATATAACCAAATGGCAAAACCTTTTCAGTAAATTCTGTAAAAAAAAAAAAAAACATAAGGCGTCATATGGTTAACCGTTTCATCTCTTACAAAAACAAATGAGTCATATTAATACTAAAAGAGGAAGTGTTATTGAGAAGTTTATTAAAACCAGAAATTTAGCATGAAAACTCACACCTAAATCAAGACACAAATCAAGTTTCACCCTTGATGGAATAAAGTTTTATTTCACAGCTTTTGTCCATCTAGTGATACAAAAACTCCTTACTTTTTTATCTCACTGACAATACAGGTGTCTCCTGCCTGTAGACGTGACTTCTGCTTCTGTCTTCTTTTTTGACCAAGGTCTCTTTTTGGATAGGCACACAACAGGGAAAGCAGGGTGACAAGGCTGTGCTGTGCAGGCCTTTTTTGTAGGGACAAACAACAGCACAAGGTACCGGCAAAGTGTAAGAGGCTGAAGATTGACAATACTTTGTGTTAGGAGACAAAGTGAACTAAATGACGCATCTGTGGCTCAGAAGACATTGAAGAGACATCTGGTCCCCCAAACCTGAAGTCAGCACTTGATTGGAACAACAGACAGATTCATGTTTTCTAACACAGCAAATCATTTTCTATTCTAAAATTACAAAACCCATTCGGTTGTTCCGGAAAACATGGAGGTTTATGATAAACCCACCCATTTCGTGTTTTTTAATACTGTAATTTCACAAGATTTTATTGAAATTACTGTTGACCCAGAACTAGGTACATTTAATTAGAAAATGCTCGCTTAGAAATATCATATTAGAAAACTAAATATGACTTTCTCCTGTCTAGCGTGATGTTCGGATTCCTGATGCCGAGATAAATTCGGTCAACATGTGCTCTGTTGATTGTGCTGGTGTAATATAGATTTTTTTTTTTTACATAAAAGCTAAAAAAAACAAACAAAAAAAAAAAAAACGTTTTTCTACCTCAAAAGAATAAATGTTCACATTATAGCACATTTCTGCACAATTAGCATTGACAATCCCTTGAACATCATAATAGTGAAGGGGTTTTCCGATTGAGGCTGTGACCCAGGCTTCCTTTTTTTAGTTTTTTAAAAGGGGAATTCAAACAAAAGCATTCATGCGAGCAATTTATTCTATTTTTACAGTAAATATTGTTAATATGAGTAACAGATGGTTTATTAAGCAATCGATATTGCATTGAGACCTTGATTTTGACTGTCTGTGTACTTGTAGAAATACGGATTTACTTGGATATTTAGAAGAATATCACTCATACAATCCATCAGATTCTGGCCTGTAAAGTTCTGCATTTTAATACTTAATTTCTGAGGTAAAATAATAAATCACTACACAAACGTGTGTAAAATCAAACTTCATTTCAATAAATCAAAATACATACAATTTACTCACAAAAACATAAGAGATAGCTCCCCAGAAATAAAACAAATGTAATTTACTCACCCTCAGGTCACACAACAGAACATTGAAATCGAGCTGAAACGGTTTGTGGTGATTCATTATATGCAGCAGCTACAGCACTCAAGAGAGTCAAACAAACAAAGCACATTTAGGCAAAACAAATGAATACCTGAGATATATCTCTTCAGAAGCCACATGTATTCATTTGTTTTGCCTGAATGTGCTTTGTTTTTTTACTCTCAAAGTGCTGTTCCACACATTCAATTTGTGTTGGAATTAATTGTGAAGGAATTAAGTTAACTTATTAGTTTAACATAACATTAGCATAACATAAAACAATTAAGTTGTTCCCAAAAAACTGAAGAATCGTGTTTTTTCACATTTTAAATAAGTTGTTTGAACAAACAACAAATGTCACTTTTGTGAGTGTAGCTCTTATGAAGTGAAATAACTGGCCTGTGCAAGAAATATTATTTCAATATTATTACTTCAATCATCAGCAGACGGTTCTGAGTGAGCTGAGTCACATGAGCTTCCTGTTGTATAATGACATATACTGTGAAATGTACTCAGGACTGCCTGCCGAGGTTGTAGATTAAAGGTATTTTGCAAAGACAGATTGTTTTGCTTCATGATACCTCAATGTATCATTAAGGACTGCAAGTATTAATTACATTTAATTACATAATTGCTGGTAGCCGTTGACTTGTATTGTATGAATCACCAAGGACCAGATTCTGCTAAAAACTTTCTCTAATATTATACAAAAAAAAAATTTAAAAAAAGGTGGATAAAGGTGGTGCAGGTGAATAAATTAACAGCTAATTTTCAGCTTTAGGTGATCTATCACTTTAATTTTTATAAACCAGAAGCCTTGATGTTCCTTACCCTCAGTCACAGCCTAGAAAACGGATCACTCCAATGTTCACAAATGCAGCACAAAAGAAACCTGAATCTGCACCTGCAAGTTCTCATCCAGCCATAAAGCTGGTTTCCAGTAATACGCCAATGAATAAAAGCAATGAAAACGTAAAACAAACTGGTATGACACAAATAAGAGGAGTACTTATTTTCCCATAAAGTGCAGCTTGTGGCAGCCACATTGACCCACAGGGCAAGAGATACAGCAAGGTCATGGACAGTCAAGGACTTTCTACTTCTTCCTGTAGGCTAGAGCTCCAAAGGCCAACACTGCAGCGACGGCCACCAGGGCAGCACCTCCGTATAGCAGCACAGGGAGCTCGGCGGACTCAGCTTGTGGCACTGACGTGGTCTGCACCTCTGCAGGGCTTGGAATTGGGAGGTCTGGAGATTGGGAGGAGGCCTTCAACTTGACCTCTGAAAGAATCTCTTGCTCCAGGGTTGCTTCGGGTTCAGGTGGGGATGATGGAGGCGGCTCCACAGGAGCTGGAACAGGCTGAGACTGAAGTTCAGGCTCAGGCACAGGGATTGAGGCTGTAACAGCAGCTTGGACAGCTGGGAGCTCCTGTTCTCCCAATGCTGAAGAAGGAGGAGGAGGAGGAGGAGGAGAAGGAGGAGGAGGGATCTCCATCACCACCGGTTCTGCAACCGGTTCCGCAAGCAGCTCAGATGCAGCAGGCTCTTGTTCTCGGACAGCAGCGAGTTCAATCTCACTGCCCAGAACACTGAGTACGCTACTCTGCAGCTCTCCTTCCTCCGCCGTCTCTCCAGCTTCCTCTAGCAGCTCAGCATCCTCACGCTCCACATGCACTATGTCAGAGTTCGAGGAGTTGTTCTCGCTCTGCTCCTCAGCCAACGCCACTCCCTCGGCGCTGTCCAGACTCTTGATGTCTTCTGGGTCCATCATGCTAACCTGCGCCCAAGACTCGTGTCCCGTCAGAGACACAGGAAGACTCTCCGTCTGCCAGGAAGCTGGTTCACTACTGTCTCCGAGTGTCAGCAGTGAAGCAGGAGGACTGAGCTGATCTGAGGCCTGTTCACCTGACAGGATGTAGATGTCGTTACTGTCCTCGGCTATGATCACGCCAGGATCCTCCGCTTCATCCAGGCTAAACACTGTGCCCTATAACATGCAGGGAAATAGCAATCAGCTGCTTCAGATAGACAGGAGGGTTGATAGAGAGACTGAGATAGACTCTGCATAGAGTTTTTACCAACATAGGGTACTGTATACTTTACATACAGCTACACTCCTCACATGGCACTCGAACCTAAAATAATCATTAAAGGAATAGTTCCTCCAAAAAAATAATAATTCTGTCAATAATTACTCACACTCATGTTGTTCCAAACCCCAGAGACCTTTGTTCATCTTCTCAACACAGTTAATATATTTTGGATAAAATCTGAGAGCTCTCTCATCCTCCATAGACAGCAATGGTCCCAATTTGATAAATGTCCGGAAAAGGTACCAAAAGACATTGTCAAAATAGTCTGCGTCTCTTCAGTGGTTCAATCAGAATATTTTGAAGCTACAAGAATATTTTTGTGCACAAAAAAAAAAAAAAAACTTTATTCAACAGTTTCTTCACTTCAATGTCAGTAAAGGGCCCACATGCAGAAGTGCTGTGCACTGATGTATACCCTGGATGCCCACACATGACTTCCTCTGTGTGAAACAAAGCGTAGGCCATCTAAGGTATATGTCAGCAGTGCAACCAAGCATGACACACATAAGTGTAGAGATGATACTGTTAAATAAATTTGTTATTTTTGCTGTGCATGCACAATAGTATTCTCGTAGCTTGATAATATTTCGATTGAATCACTGAAGTCCTGTGGTCTGTTTTGAGGATGCTTTATGAAGTTGGGAACGCTGATGTCTATGGAGGGCAAGAGAGATCTCACATTTCATCTAAAATATCTTAATTTGTGTTCTCAGGAGGAACGAAAGTCTTAGGGGTTTGAAATGACATGAGGGCGAGTAATTAATAATGTACATTTTTGTATAAACTAACCCTTTAATAAAGTTAAGAAAGTTTAAAGCAAGTGCTCATACTGAGCGGTGTATACATTCATTTTGTGATACAAAAGCCAACTTACATGACTCTACACAAGCACTTTTGAGTGTGAAAATGTGAGTGTATGGTTAAAAACTAGCCTAGAGCGCCATCAGCTCTTAAAAACTAAGCTCAGAACTGAATTAGAATTGAAAAGTGATGCCTTTGGAAAATGTTCTCCAAATGCTTTTTTGCCACAGCTCTAATAAACAGACAGACTGGTAGCTAATCAGGCAGTTAGACATACAGGTTGGCAGGTAGATCTGCAAGTAGGCAGACTGACGAACAGATAAATATACGAAACATAACTGCTGAGTAATATAACAGAAATAAAGGTTTACCTATTAAATAAAAGCATCTTTAAAATCAATATTAAAATAAACAACTCAACTCATAGCAACATGAGGAGTCATAAGAATACATCCTTTAGGTTCACGTTGCCAAACTGTGGTTTAAAACAATGTACGCATTTCCTTCAAAAAATCTCATGTGGTCTCGTAGTCACACAAACACCTGCTTGATATTTCTTTTATACTGTACGTTCTATGGTATGCCTGCTCTTGTCGGCAAACAGATGGACTGGTAAGCATGAGAAATGTGGGTAAAAGAAGTATGAGTTACACTGAAGACTTAAGACTTAATCTACTAAAGAGCACATCCAGTTCTTTTCTTAAGAGGAGGAGAAAATATTAAACTAAACTATTGTCAATAGTATATACTTTAAAAGTATAGCACAGCAAGTCCAGGAATTTACACTAATTTATTATGCCACCTTGTGGAGTGTGAGTGTAATACAGCTTTCTTTTTGACTAAACAAATTCAGCTTTAAAATGCAAACCGCCAATGATGAACAGTTAGAAACAATAATGTGCCATCTCACACTACTAAATGGCATTTTTGCAATTTTCCTGTTAGCTAAGTCATGCCAAGAAAATGTAAAAGAACATTGGCGAGTTCTTGTGAAATGAAACTATTAAAAAAACCACACAAACAAACAGCCAGACAGGAGGGTAACGTTCAAAGGAACTGTTGAGGTTGTCTAACTCACACCAATGACATAAGCAACTGGCTGTTGTGTTTGTATATGCATTGGTTTTATGAATGTTAACCAAAACTAGGTCAAGCGTTCAAAACGAGACCATTTGAATGTGTCTGCTCATTTGCATTAAGCAAACTGGAGCTACAGGCCTTTCCTTACTCCTCATAAAGGACGATTTCTCTGCTCCCTGTGACCTTTCTGCTCTTATAGATATTCCAGTAATCCACTCCACTGTGCATGTGCATCTAGTCTCACATGTAATCCTGCCTCGCACAAAAAGCCCAGCATCTGGCTTAACATCTGATGGCTGACAGAGAGAGGACCAGCAGAATCTGACACTGTATTTTATATTGCTTACAATCTCTCATTTGGATAATAGTCACATGAAAGTGTTTGAGTCACATTTAATGTAAAGAGTCAAACACTGTTTGAAAAATAACCCAGCTAACAATACTCAATATGCAAAATATGCAGACAGAAGTTACATTTACATATAATCTGCATGGAAAAAGAGAATCTTCTAAAAGCGTTGATTCTGACTAGCTGAAATAACTGTTAGTGGTTTTTATTTAATAAAATGTTATTTGAGTTTAATTAAATGTAATGCATTATATGGTTACAAACATTTACCATCAATGTTGAAAACAGATGTACTGATGATTTTTGTGAAAACCATAATACATTTTTTGATGAATATAAAGTTAAAAAGGACAAAAAGAATTTTAAATTATGTCTTTGCGGTTACTTTTAATCATTTTAATGCAAATAAAATAATTGTTTTTTATATTGATGCCATACCCATGTATGGAATAATAAATAATATGATGCGTAACAATTCACATAACTAAACTTACACAAAATAATCTGTTTTATATGCAAGTGACGTCATCACAGAAAAATGTAATGGAAATTTTACATTAAAAGTTGCATTTCTGCTCAGAATTGTGATTTTTGAAGTTAAATAAATCAATCAATCCAATATACATGGTCATTTCCAAGCTCTTACAACACACACTTTCAAATTTTACATTCTCTTGTTTACCTCTATATTAATACCTCTACATTAATAAGTAGATTCATTAACCACATACACACATAGTCTGAACTGAGAATTCCTTTCTGAAACAGTGAAGTAAAACGGATTTTGTCAGCAAGATTAGGCTTGCTGTCCTGTGCAGAGTCTGTCTTAAAATAAACTTATGCTGTAGGGCGTTTCCTCTGTGGTGAACGATAGGAACCTGTGCAACACTCCACCCGAACAACACAAAGTACCTACCCTCACCTGAAGACAAAACTCACGCAAACACTTTCACAATCATATGAGAACACAATATTGAAAGAAGGGGTGCATACAATCTGTTCATAAACTATACTACTTTTCAAAACATTTTTATATTATACATTTCATTTTCAAAATTAACCATAGTATTTTTTTAGGATTTGAATATGAACTAAAAGTTATATGAAAGGGCATTCATTTGGAATAGATAAACTTTGTGACATTCAAAATGTTTTTATTGTCACTTTTGATATTTGAACGTTCAGAAATGCACATGCACAGAAATGTGAATGCTGACATACTCTGAATAAGAGTCACTGTAGACACTAGACAAGCTTTTAGACAGCACCACAGACACACTTGAAGTTAGTCATCATTAAGAGATCCACACCAAAAACAAAAATGTCTATTGAGGGAACGCCAAACATACCACTTGCATCTGAAAGGGAAAGTTCACAAACACATAAACAAAAAACTTACTTTACTCACCCTTCACTTGCCCCAAAACTGATAGAGTTTCCTTCTTCTGTTGAATGCAAAATAAAATATTTTGAAGAATGTTGTAAACCGGTAACATATTCTTTCCCCCTTTTATAAATATCAATGGCTACCAGTTTCCAACATTCTTCAAAATCTCTTTTTTTGTGTTGAACAGAAGAAAGAAACTACAAAGCTTTGGAACTACTTGACAGTGATTAAATTGTGAGTACATTTTTATTTTTGGTTGAACTTCTCCTTGAACGCTGACCATTGTGTGCTCATGAAAAGCACCAGATTACTCACTATATCCTGCTACACGTTTCAGGAAACTTATGCATAAGCCTGCTCATTCATTAATAAACACAACACGGTCATTCTCCATAGGTCTGACCCAAAACATCTCAACACATCCTAAATGTACATATCTGAATATTTAATATTGTCAAAGCAAATCCAGCTCAGAAACCATTCGTCTCTACCTCCAATAGAAAGTCAAGCATCTCAACTAGCGCTTTGAGTAGTTTTGAGGCAGTCAAACTAGAACAGCTTTGACATCATACGAGGATTTATCAGATTTATTTCTGTTCTTCCTCTATGCTGGAGCATGCGGGGGTGGCGTATGGCCTCTGCTTGTGTGATGAGAGCAGCACATCGCCTGTGAAACGCAGTTACGTAAGCGGCCGGACTGAGCGATGTGATGCGTCCTGACATGGCTGGAGCTCTGCTCTCAACACCTACTGATATACAGACAGGCCGCTCTGCTGTGGTTTGTCACTACCAACATAACAGGAGTCAAATTACATCACATCATGCCATCTTGAAAACGCTGTCCCATGTGACGCAGAGACCCTGAAGGTCAACTTTGTGTTGTGCACAGATCCGACAGGGGCACACGCAGAGAATCATACTCGCAATGTCCCACATACAGTATCGGGTATCTGGTGCTCTTCTGGTGGGGTGTAATGAATGGTTCACCTTGACCTGCGAGAGTTGATCATGATCAGAGGAGACAGAATGATTCGGCTGAAAACATGTCCTTGGTTACGTATTTTAGCTGTCAAAATGGCTGTGCAGAACTGACACACACAAGCTAAGCTCCCATGTTTTATAGGGACTTCCATTGACAATTTTTATACACTAAATAAAAGTATGCTCAATCCTCTAACCACAACCCTTAGAAAATGCATTTTTGCACATCTTAAACAAACATCATTTACTTTTTATATTTATAAGCTCCCTTCCTTATAGGGACAAAATTATGTAATAACTTATTAAAACTCATTCACAATGCTGGAATTTGATTTCATTCAAGAAACGATTTATTTCCAGCATAAACTTCCTATTCAAACTGAGTTAATGCTATAATTTATGCAACAACGCTTCTGGAAGCATTTCGCAATCGAGGCCTAGAATAAAGTGATTCCAGTGCTTCTGCAAGTGTGCAAATAAAATAGGTTAAACATTAAATTGAATATTTTCTGACTGACCTATTTAATGGAGAGAACTAAGGCCTCTCGAGAGTGTCCTTTCCAAATTAAAGTGTTGGTTATTTTAGCAATTTCCAATTTGCCACAGATAGATTAGGTGATGGAGAGCATGACCCAAATCCAAAACAGTGTTTTGCAAATGGACTATAAAAATATGCTCTGACCTGGTCTGGAGCATTAAAGCAAAGCAGCTGTCCTACCTGCCTGTGTTGGTCTCCTGAGCGAACAGAAATCCAGCAAATAAAGTGACTGAGTGGCGGAGAGAGAATCTAGTTAGGATAAAGGTTGCTGTCAGGAGTAATGGGGCTGGAAGTCTGCAAGAGCAGGAGGTCTGGTCTGTTTGCACACAATCTCCTCCTCCTTGTCAGACTCCTCCCTCCTGCATTCAAACTGTCCCGTATCATCTATGCCAAAGCTGTCGCTCCATCACTGGAATGTGGTCCTGAGCGTCAGAAAAAAACAATGATCTCCCCTCCTCCCCGCATGAGTGCCAGCGGTGCTCTAATTAAATTAATCCTTTTGACTGATTTCTTCAGCTGCCATACACAACGCATGAACTGAGGCTTTTATCTCGAATACAGTGTGACCTATATAGGACGTCATAAACAAACAAGACCTTCTTCGAGCTTTATGACATCATCTGACATGTGAAGAATAAAACTCCCATAAACATTTGCATGAGGGAAAGATAGCCTTCCGAAATGAGCAATCTTCAGTTTGAACTATCAAATTATGCAATAGTCATTGCGATAAGCTGAACGGGAAGAGTGTGCACATTATGCAAAACGTTAAGTTAAAGAGCAATTCTTTATTATGACCTGACCTTTTAATAATATGACGTATGTGTGCTCACTATCATCTGACAGAAGAACCATAAAGGCAAAGCATTGTGCATAAATAGATAGAAAAAGGTTAAACGGTACATAAAATGTAAGGCTTGGGTTTCTTCCTTATTATGTAGCAGCAGAACGGGGTTGCATGAATTGCATGTTATTTAGTATTCAAAGGGTACATTAAGGAAACATTTACAATAAAGTATTGTTTGTCAGCACACACTGTGCTGCTAACATTGTTATTATCCACCAGCAGCTGAAATATGTAATACCATATTATAAAATATGAGCACAGCTCTGGCTCCCTCTTCTGACAAGAGTCTTGAAAAACACAGTGAAAGGTCACTCCATTTTTGCCTTTGGTAACTTTAGGGCAGTAGTTCTCAGTCAAGGGGCTTCACCAAACTTCAAAATTTCCTTACAATACTCCATTATAACTAATAACTTAACAAACCTAAAGGCATAGTCCTCCCAAAAGTGAAAATTCTGTCATCATTTTCTCAGCCTTCAATTACTGCAAATTTGTTTCTTTCTTCTGTTGAACACAAAGGAAGATATTTTGACGAATGTTGCTAACTGTTAGCCCACTGACTTCCATATTATTTTTTCTACTATGCAAGTCAATGGCTTCCAGTTCTCAATATTCTTTTGAAATATCACCTTTTCCATTCAACAGGAAAAAAGAAGCTCAAAGGTTCGGAACCACTTGAAGGTGAGCAAATAGTGAGTACATTTTACGTGAGTACATTTTATTTACATGTGTGAGTACAAATTACGATAAATCCAGAAATAACTTTCCCCTCAATAACTCCTGATTTCATGTCCCAGACATGTGTTCCACTTCTCTTTATTACACTCCTCCCTCTCTTACCTCCTTTCTCATTGATCTGTACGTTACTGCTTACACTGCATCAGTACCCTCTAAAAAAATACCTTAAATACCTCTTAACACTTCAAAATGGTGGCAATGTGCTAGGGGAAGTTTGCAAATGCATTCAAGAAAGTGAAGTGAAACATACATAATTATAAAGGCTAAAAACAATCAACTTCATATTTAAACAGAATTACTGTATATGATAATATAATACTTGACCTTACAATACTATCCACATACAATACTATCTATATTATGCCACACATATATAGTTGAAATGTATCATTTTTCAAATATTTCACAAGTGCTGTTTAACGTAGATTTTTTTTCCAACAGATTTTTAAACATAAGTTTAATAACTAATTTCTTTGTCTTAGCCATTAAAACAGTATACAATATTTTTCTAGGTATTTTGCAAGATACTAGTATTCAACTTATAGTGCACTTTAAAGGCCTGATTGGGTTATTAAGTTAACTAGGTAACTAGGTATTAAAAAGTCATTGGACAATGTGGTTTGTTTTGTAGCCAATTATTATTATTGTTAATTCCAGACGAACTAAAAGAAACAAGACATTCTTCAGAAGAAAAATATATTACAGGTATTATGACGAAAAATGTCCAAGCTTTGTTAAACTTCACTTGGAAAATATTTGACTTAAAAGTTCACAGGAGGGCTAATCATTTAGTCTCTAACTGAATTAGTCACTCACCCATCCTCCCTGCTGAATGACGAAGTCTGCCTGTGATTCTTCAAGGTAACGCAAACCATACTGGAGCAGAGCTTCTAGCGATTGACCCTTGGCCTGCAGGGCTTGTAACAATACTAAAGGTACCAACACCTAAACAGAACAACACAGTGAGAGAATGCGAAAATGAAGGACTTGTGAAAACATAATCTCTTCAGGGTGTATTGTGTGTATGATTTGATCTACCTTGCTCCATCCTCCTTGAGCGTGAGAGGAAACCTCGTCCACTGCTGCCCTGAAGCACTCGAAGTTCAAATCACTGGATGAGACACATACAAAATCACCACTTAGGACATTTCTCTGTATTTGGGTCTTCCAAAAACATCAAGATGACATATGTTGAGAGCTTTCAGTCAATATTTAAGTTAAATGTCAAGAATAGTCATTTGAACTGACTTTACGTGTCCTATAATTTAAAATAACCGTGCAGGCTGTTTACACAATGCATTTTTCTGGTATAGACCTCTGCCAATAAAGTGTCATTTGCTAGATTTTGTTTTCCAAAGACTAAAACAGCCAGGGAATTTTCACTGGACTTTTGAAAGGACCTGCTCAGAAGCGTGTGAGTGGCGGTGATCAGGTGTGTGTCCAGGTCCCGAGAGACGTGGTCCCCCAGTACTGCCAGACTGTCCTCTATGGAGCTCTCTGGATTGGCTGGACTGAACACTGGGGATGTGTGCTGATCAAAACCGGTCCTGGAAAAAGCTGAAAAAAGGCAGATGACTTTAGAGATTCCAGATTTATTTTATTATGAAAATGCACTGTAATAATAATAATAATAAACAACAACAAAAAATCTTACATGCTGCAATTTCCTCCTCCAGCTGCTTCATTTCATTTTCAATCTGTTTCTTTAGGCTGTTGTTCCGCTCTCTTTCCACTTCCTGTATAGAATGGCTCTCTCCTGCACAGAATAATAACTTGTATATATTACAAAATTGTTTTGCCCCCACCAAAATTCAACTCAGTTACTGTATATGCAGGATATGAATTACTATAATTTCTCTTATGACTTATCGTTTATCTAGTCTTACGTGGCCATTGTTAAGCACTTTTTAAAAATGTATTTAATTATTGCCACATTAGCAACTTATGTCTATTTCACGGCAAGATCAATATACATAAAAACATTACATAAGAACAACTTCATATTTAAATTTTCCCTTTTAACTCTTCATTTTATTTTATTTTTTAAGAAAGATGATTTCGCTGAATATTAATTTGTAAATCTATACAGACAAAATTGTAAGTGCAAGTAAACATATATGATATGTCGTTCCATTTTGATGTTCGCATAAAATAAAACTTACAAAAGTGATTTTATATACCGACAAACTACTTAATTTTGTATTAATTCAACCACAAAATATTAGAATATGGGTCAAATAATGTTTCAAATCACAAAACTGTCATTCAGTGCAATGACCTCAACTTTAATTTTACCTAAAGCTTACCCAATTTTATCTTTAGCTAAAAGGATATTTGCTTTATTGGCAAATAAACGCGGTCAAATCAGTCTTGGTTTTTATGGTTGGCTATATTTAAAGGGGAAAAGTCTGATTAGGACTGAAACAACCAAGGGATTTCTGGCCCAAATGTGCAGTTTGTTAGAGGTCAAAAGAATTCATTTTAAAATTATGTCATAAAATGAGTCATTTTGGTATATAAACAATTGTTATATGCAGAATGAATTTTACTTGGTATCTTTGGTAAATATTGGTAAAAATAGATGTTTTTTTCACATTCTAATGTGTAGGGAAAGAAATCTGAAATGTAAAACTTTTTTGTTTTACACTTTTTTTTTTTTTTTGTAAAGCTTGAAAACTTTCAAACATCTTCTGTAAGGAAACAAATTTACTTATTATTAAATTTTTATCAGTATTGCTAATTTTAAGCATAAATCATGATTATTTGATGTAAACAAATGAGGTAAGCACAAAACCAGACAGGAGTTTCCCTGTATTAATAATAATTAATAATTTCCTGCATGAAGCCTTAAATAACTAAAGTAAGCCAAAAATATTGGCGTGTAACTTTTAAGCTTTTAAACAATCCAGAAGCTGTTTTCATCACCAGTGAAGGCCATATCAACGTTTGCAAATCAGAAGTGCCACAACGTTAACTGTGCATGAAATATTAGCATCCACAGCATTTCATATTACACAAACAAGAATGAATACAAGAAACTAATAACATTTCCACAGTACTAATGTGATAAAATGTGAACACAACCTCACATCAGGAATTAATTTATTCCAAATTCTTATGTATAGACATTTCTACTTCATGCACCTTTTACATTTTATCCTCTTATTCTCATTGCTAATTCTTATTTTACACACATTTACACATTATATTTTAATACTACATAAAAATTATTCTGCAATACAGTTTCTGTAACACAACTGGCTTTTCCGTAACACCATAAACCATTGCGAGGCCGTTCATTCACACAACGGTGAATTATTTAGTCTTTGTGCAGGACAGGCTTTCAGAGACCAGCAGCTTCAACATTCAGCTCTCCAAACCACAAAATGAATACAAAAGATGAAATATTAGAGTGGCACACATGTATAGAGAGAGCAAGAGCGTGAGTGTGTATAAAACAACCACACGGTCAATAATAAAGCTTTTAACAACATTACAAAAGTAGTCGGGAGCTCAAGCCAACTTTTCCCAGGCTGGGTTTGTCTTTGGTCAGGTTTGCGCTTCACTCGGAACCAGTGGCATGTGAACAAGGCAACGCTGATCGCACATGACAGTCTGTCAGAGTGAAGAGCGGGTCGACTGGAAAGAGGGATCAGAAGCTACTTTCAAAGCTGACTGAATGAAAACCAAAGCAGGACATTCCTCATTGAACCGCTGATGTGCCCAAGGCTCCAAAATCTCCAATAGACAGCTTAAGCCCATACCGTCCTCTGTGTTAAAGTCAACCATATTAACTCTCAATGACATTCTGTATGTGCACTTTCTGAAGTCCACAAAGACTTAAAACCCTGTATGCATGTATAGAACAAATACATCCATGCATATACCAAGTCAATATACTGTACGTGAGAATTAGCATTATATCAAGTCTACTAAAAAGCATACAGTGAGAGAATTGGTCAACAGATTGAAGCATAACTGCATCAAATTTGCCAACCTTATATGGACTGCCATGTGAGTATAGACATTGAAGGATTTGTTAATACATTACTTACAATACCTGCAGGCATTTTTCAAATCAAATTGCACTACAGTATGCAGCACTTTGAGTTATAGTCCATGCTTAAAATGGAGACTCCTTGAGAAGGAATTTGACCTCGGTTTGTATAGACAAACTCTACTAGCAACTGAAACGGTAATGGTAATTTTAAACCACAACGTTAGCAAAGAAGCTCTATGGAAGAAGGAGTGATATGGCTAATAGTTAAAGAATGTAATTTCCAATTTATAAGTTACTTATTGGATGTGTAATTCGAAAACATAATAGAAATTGGATTTACATGTTATTTACAGTTATACTTTGTGATTATAATAGGCTGGCTCTTAAAATATTGAACTCTAATATTCAGCAGGTGTTTCATTTGTCTATTTTGACACCAATATAAACTTTGTTAGACTTGTTAGTTTTAAGTTTTTAGAGTTCTCACATTCACATGTTTAATGTTTATTACACATCTAACTCAGATATAAACAATTATGTGAATTGGGACTCATCTTACGACATATGTTTTTGTAGTTGTTTAAAAAAAAAGAAAATCATATGTAACAAACACTACAATTTTCCTGTTTAACAAATACACTCCAAAATACCCCAACACCACAGAAACTCCCACTCATCTATTTAAAATCAGATCTCTCAATATTAAAACAGACAACATCTCCAACATACATTTTCCAACAACATACGCACTGCTTTCTCTTGTCATCCGCCTTGTTAATTTTCATAAATAACCATTCGATGGACATCTGTATATATTTTACACAGCATTTTTCAGAACTGTTAGCAAACTTCCAATCAAGTGCAATTAATGAACACGTTTATATATCTGCCAACAAGAAAAATGCATGAACGAACCCGGTGTCCTTCATGTTTTCTATTTTTCAATGCAAAAATTTCATGATTCTGAATTTAGAATTGGGAAGCAAATAATTCTGACAGCACATGAATGCAGGATTTCTTCTCCCTGTTAAGTACAGTAGGTGATTTCTGTGCTACATTAAGCCATTTATAGCTCAATAAAAAAATGTATGTTTTTAAACCGCTGAACATTGTTAAATACATTTTTATATGGTCACCATTTTGCATTAGTTCCATTGCTTCAACGTGAAACTGTATTGCAAACTTTTCCCATGCACATGAACAGAAAATGTGATTTCTGTCCTCATTATAATACACAACTGCTTCCTGTTTTCTGGCATAAAGGAGAAATGCATACCACTGGAACTTCTGTCACAGCACTGAGATAAAATTAAACTAATGTTTCTTGCCAGACATTTTATATTTGACATACATTTAATTTATTAATTCAATTTCTTCTCAGCAAATAATATTGACTATCTTACACTTTTTTTTTTTTAACCAAAGCAGGAAGACACCCACTAAAATGTTATTCAATACAAAAACACCAAACAAACAAGAATTATATTAAGTTTCTAACCACTTAAAATGCAATAAAAATCTGCATTATTATTTATTCTTGTAAACATTTTGATAAGTACAAGTCAAAATATGAATGTTGTTTTATTTGTACATAAATATATCTGTTACACTGAACGATGATCGGAAATTATTTCCCTTAAATTGATATATCTTACTAACAAAAGTTACTTAAAAACTTCTGTCGATTTAACTCAATGCAGACACAAAATGGGACATCTTATCTTTGACCACATGCTGATTTGTGGTTGTGAATTCTTACCCTTGGCTGCCTGTGAGGGTCTTGATCTTGATGGCGAGGGCAGGCTGAGGTAGCTAAGAATGACATACTTGGTCTCATAGTGAAATCCTTCAGGCACTGTGGTGGAGGAGCCAGAGGCAGCCATTGAAGAGAAACGTCAGGCTCTCAGAGACATGCACGACCAAACTACAGCGTTAACAAGTCCTAGAGCAAACAAACAAACAAAGTTAACACCAGAATCTTCTGACATTCGTTTCTGGGCAATAAACTCTTATGACTTCACAAGAATGACTTTGAGAATGAGATGATAGAAAAAATGTCAAAGACAACCTGACAGGCTCACCATTCACTTTTATTGAAACTTTGAGCAAAAGTGATTGTGACTCGGTCATTCGGTCTAGTGTTTAATAATAATAATAATAACAACAATAATAATAATAATGATAAAATGAATAGTGGTTGTAATAGTTGTAAACGATACTGACATAAGCTTGAAGCTACTTGAAGTTTGAGATTTCTTTAACAGATAAACAACAAGAACTCTACAATTCTTTTGTTTACTGCTTAACTGCACATAAACTTTCAAACAAATAAAATTGCAAAAGACAGAGTAACACTTTATAATAAAGTATCATTAGTAAGTGTTAGTTAATGCATTAACACCAATGAGAAATAACAACATAAATTTTGATGGATTATTAAACATTGTTACTAAGAATATAACATCACCTTAGTTTAATAAATGCTTTCTAATTTACGTAAAATAATTTCATAAAATCCTTGACTATATGATTTGATATGATACACTTACTAATGATACTTTAT
>CAIGQV010018227.1:17439429-17506290 GCA_903798115.1 Danio jaintianensis
TGTGTGTGTGTGTGTGTGTGTGTGTGTGTGTGTGTGTGTGTGTGTGTTATAAAATAAATAGGTTTTATATATTATACATATTATTAGACTGTCTTTTAACAAAATCCTGGTTCAAAATAAAATGTAGATATGAAATCCAACTTGTGGTCCAGATGCAACCATAATGTGTTTGCATGCCAATTCACTAGATATGCTTTTGCTGCCCTCAAATGGTAAAAACCCGCACATACAATTAATTTTCATTCCACATCAAAGCCAAACACTTTCATATCCTTTCAAATGAATCAGTTTATCAAGTTCACAAATATAAATGCAAGAACTTTTTGTTTTACATTTGTCATGTGATAACCTCAAAATTCAGAACACTTCAACCTCATTTCAATAATATTATTATATTATACATTTAATTACATTACCATTTAAGTTCTTCTAAATATTTGTTAAAAACGTAATAACTAAATCATCGTATCAATTAATAATAAATTGTTTATCGACATTAAATGCTGTATCAACTAACATGAACAGAAATATATTTATAATAAATAATATGAAATGTTTACTAAATATGCAACTGTTGTTTTAATTAAAGCATTAACTAATATTAAAATAACATTTAAAATAATTAGGCCTATAATAATGCAGGCTAAATGTTGAAAGTTTCATTAATTACAATTTCTTTTTTTATTGTTAGGTCATTACCAGTGTAGTAACAAATTAAGTCTTATTGTAAAGTGTTTTCTCAGCGAGAAAGCGGAGGGAGGTGATCACGGGCTCGACACCCGAACTGCACCGACTCCCATCGACCACACGGCGGAGCTCCAGTTCCTATGAGACGCGTGTGGGTATCCGAGAGGGAGGAGAGAGCAAAGGAGATAAAACAAAGAAAAAGAGACAGAAAAGAGGTGCTTTGGACGGTTTGCCACTCATTTCTCTTGTTCATCTCGGCAGATCCACTGAAACCAAGGCGAGGCATCGAGGAAGTGCTCTGACGGCAAACACTGAGCTATAAACAATACAAATTACAAAAAGTCTCCTAATCACTTGTACACATCAACATTACGCTTAAAAATGCAGATTATTTACATAATTATAATAATACATGTGATAACTGTATGTAAAACATAGTTTGAAGAAGTTACATTGCATGTAGCTAATATGAGCAGGCCTGTGTGCGATATTACATGGAAATAATCCAATTAAAACAAACGTTTGCTTGGCATTCCTCTCTTTAGATCCGACATTGTGTGCAATATGTAGAGGGTAACAATGACCACCAAAAGCCTCCTCCTTCCAGTAGTCCTGATGTTCCCCCAAGATGTGGATGTTCAGCCTCAAGATCTGAAGATTTTATAATAAGTCTTGCATGCCATACTGAAGGAAACAGCTTTATTAAGTACTACTAATTATAAAGTTCCATCATCAATAAGATTAGGGAAGGAAGATTCTGCTCTGTATTTGATGGGACCCGCTATGAGGATGGCCTTCTGGAGGCTGTCAAATTCAAAGAAAAGACAGAGAACGCACCAAACCTCAGCCTTGTAAATCATGTCATAAACTTTCAGTCACTTTTTGCATTTGAACTTAGATTAATGTAAATGACAGAAGATAAATATTTCATTAGATAACCAGACTGAACTAAATCCCTATATGAGAAACCTAAACATCTTAAATATTGTCTCTCTTAGCTGGACTGTCCCACTTTAAGGTGGCTAATCAAGCCCCCAGCTGTACCCAAATTATACTGCTGCTGGACTGGCAGGACTATCACATTGTGGTCTTGGATCGGCCCTCACCCTATGTTGATTTTTGGCAGCATTACGATGGCGTTTTCATGGAGGAGCTTGTATGTCATTTCATGCTGGAGCCTGCAGGTAACTGACACAGCTACTGTGTGCTGTTCCAGGAGGGTCTTGTATCAGGACATCAAATGCAGAACTTCCTTTTCAACAGATACCCTGATTAATTGACAGTTTGTTTTAGAAATTGTCAACTGATAAATAAAACATAGGCTCAGCTTGAAAAACGAAAACCAATATAAGTCAATTTCCCACACCCCTGATCATAAGTAAATCACATTTTCTAGACTTTGACTGAATATCTTAATGTGTTATCCAAAACAGTAATACATTACTCAGTCTAGTGATTAATTATTCATATACTATGGCAATGCTAGACTGGTGAACATTCTAAGGTGTGCTGTTATTTTCAGATAAACGCACGACTAATGTAGCCTAGTTCCAGGCAGGTCTTGAACAGTCAAAAATCAAAACAAAAAGCTTTGAATGAGACGCATAAAAAACTAGTACTACACACAGGAGCTGTTTGAGAGCTAAAATCTGACAAATATTTTGAAACAACAAAAAAAAAAACATCTGAACTGTGTCTTTAGGTGTGGTAGCCGTAGTATAAGGGGAATAATCAATTCCAGTCTGTTGAATTATTAGAAAATAATGCACACTCGGGCACATCACCATCTCAATAATTCAATGGTCCATCGTGAATTACTATTTAGATATCACATTTTTACAAATGAAAGATAGCATAATATCCAACATCATTCTTTAGCGTAAACTGCATAACAGACTCCTACTTTGTTACATACGTGTACATTTTATTTTAAATTACATAGAGTTTGTATTTACATTTCAACATACAAAAATACATTAAAGATAAACACTTTTACGCTCCAAAGCAGTTATGACAGAGTAATAAACAAAACAGCAAATAAAGATGGTAAAGCTAGTTAAGGCTTCAAATCGGCATTGTTTTGAAGTTGCTGGTCATGTTGTGTACGTATATTTCTCTAACGAACCACAATAAAAAAAAAAAGCGATGTAGAAGTGGTTTGATCAGGATTGGGTTTTGCAGGTGTGCACGTCCACCTCCTCTTGACAGTCCCTGCAGTGAACAGCACAGCACCACTGGAACTTACACTCACACTTGGTTGTGCGACTCACTCTTGATGTGTCATAGCCCCGCCCACAACACATGACCTCACAGCTGTCAGTCCCGCGTGACGTGCGGTTGCACACTCTCCCACCGGTGCCCACCGAACCTGCGTGAAGAAGAACATCACAATCAAGCATCACAATCAGATACAAATAAAATGTTCAAGGAGGAGATTCTCATTTAAATAACTATGTTTTTATGTCCTGAGCGCTGCTGAAGTAAATGAAATAACAGAGGATGTTATCTTAGAATTAGCAAAAATGGCTTGTGATAATCTTGAATAAGGATACATTGAAAACAAGAAGTAACGTTTGCACTGTATAGTATATGCATTGTTGTCCAGACGATAAATGTGTTTATGAATTTTTATTATAGCTGTAAAATTTCCAGCTTTGTAAAATGCTTAATTTGTGAATCAGAATCACTTTTAGTTTAGAACAGATTTTTATAAAGATAAGTCAAATATTCACACAATACTATGCTTTCCCCACAGACTTCAAACACTCATAAACACAGAGGCAAAAAATGTATACATATATATATATATTTTTTTTTTACCAGTTAGTGTTTTTTTCCACTGTAGATATAAAGACGGTATAAATTAAAACAAACAAACAAAAAAAAACACTTACATTGAGAAATGGACTGTTGTTATTTGTTATAAAGGATAGAGCGAAATGATTTAATCGGGATGAGCTCGGACATTTTCAGTTCAGACTGAAGAGTATTCCAGGATCAGTGTTGGGGGTAACGCATTACAAGTAACACGAGTTACGTAATAATATTACTTTTCTAAGTAACGAGTAAAGTAATGCATTACAGTACTTTAAAAAATTAAGTAATAATATTTGAGTTACTTTTTAAAAAATGTAATGTGAGTTACTTTTTAGATTAATTAATTCACTTAAAAAAATTTATTTGCTGAATTAAAAGTAGTGTAATCACGTTGAATCCCACTCAGCGAGAGAATGAGCTCCCTGCGGGAACAGACAGAAACCAAGATGGCAGAGCCTTACATTTCTGTGATAGAAGTATTTTCATTATTTTGGACACATGGAAGAAAAGGGGATTGTCTCAATGGACAGTGATTTTACTGAACTAATAAGACAAAAATACAAAAGTAGCAAACACATTGCTTTCAACTTTCGTTCATTTGTATATACGCCATGTGTATTGTCAGGAAGTTCTCAGAAGGTTTTTATTTATTTATTTTTTTTAAGTAAATGAAGGTGTAGGTTATGCAGTGTGTTGTTAAATGCAGAGCTCCTCTATTTAAAAAAAAAAAAAAAAAACCCTGCAAGTTCTGAAAGAGATCAACCTCAGGCAGGTATGAAAAAGTAACTTAAAAGTAACGTGATGCATTTTTTCCATAAAAAGTAACTAAGTAATGCAACTAGTTACTTTTTTGGGGAGTAACTCAATATTGTAATGCATTACTTTCAAAAGTAACTTTCCCCAACACTGTCCAGGATGAGGGGGTGGCATGACTAAAAGCTCGCTTCCCTATTTCAGTTCGAACCCAGGGGAACAGACAAATTATAAATTTTACTTGAACATAGGGCATAGTGGCTTTTCGACCTATGAAGAAGGGAACATGGGTATAAAGGCACCAGACCAAGAAGAGCCGTGAGTCATCAAGTGGGTGTACCTGCTCACATTCAAAGGCCACTCAGCTTTGGCATACAGTTCCCAATGGTGAGTTAGTCTACGACTGCCTGTAACAAACCTCAAAGCGCTATGAGTTTGGATAAAGACATTTGGTTGAGGCATTCATATATAAAACATCACCATAGTCAAGCAAAGGTAAAAATGTTGCAGACACCAAATGTTTACGAGCTTTAAGAGAAAAGTGGGATCCACTTTAATAGTAAAACCCAAGCTTAATTCTCAATTTGTGAAACAAATTTACATGTGCTTGAAGGAAAGCTCATGATCAAGTAAAAAGCCTAAATACTTATAGCTGGACAGAAAATTTTTATTATACATATAAATATACATGAAATAAAAGCATGAATATAAATTACAGGTGTAACATTTTTATAATAAGTGTAGTAAGTTTTTAAAGTGTCCTTTTTGTATGTTTTTTTTATAAAATAAAAATATGACTTTCAAGAAAAAATGTCTCACACACATATATAAATGGTATATGCATGTGTACATATGTATGCCAGCATATGTAAAAATATTAGAGTAAAAATAATATTAAAAAGTACTAACCATAATATGCATAATAAATACATAAATAAGTAAAAAAATTATTTTATAAATAATGAGAGTGTATGGGTGTTTTCCAGTCATGGGTTGCAGCTGGAAGGGCATCCACTGCGTAGAACATATGCTGAATAAGTTGGAGGTTTGTTCCGCTGTGGCGATCCCTGATTAATAAAGCGACTAAGCTATAAACTTTAAATACGGAACATTTGTCTCAGTAAAAGTGTATTAATGCAGTGAATATGCGAAGACATTCCTGAAGCAGGCCGGGCTCCTGTGAATACTGTTGTGCAGCGTCTGGCTGATGTCTGACAGTGTCTCGAAGATCCTGTAAAAGGATGACCGCCTGCTCCAGCTCAGATGAGGGACTGATGATAGAAGCTATCATCCATTGCTCTGGCTGTTCATCACGTACTCATTTCATCGGCTCTAATCTCAGCCGCCGTCCTCTATGAGGCTGACGCGACGCCGATTGTTGCTGATACAGAAATCGCTAAAGACCTTGTATAAACCCTGGCTTTCATGCTGACTCTGAGTGACAATCTGCAGCCTTTGTTTATGAAAACCTTTCCCGGTCAACTCTCTGTACTAAACAAATAGATGTGTTGTCTTGTGGTGTGACCAATTGAAAGAGCCCTTTTTTAATACGAAAATGTATCCGTTAATATTCAGCTAAAACTTTCCCATAGAAAATGTTTTATAGCTTGTCAAATTTGTCCCTATTTGTGTGTAAGCAAAAATTGCCCCTATTTGGGTGTGTCCCTTTAAATGCAAATTAGCTGCTGCTTTACAGAAGAGGGCGGAGCCTTTATAGTATGGTGGAGAGCTCAAAAGTGCTGCAAGTTAAGAAAACACATGTAAATAGAAAAACAAATCTTCATCAATTTGGCAACACACACACACGCAAGCAAATTCTCACAATACATGCAAATATAGAAACCCCTGCAAATAGCGCAGACCAAAATGGAAATGTATCAGGGTACCCCATAAAGTGACGGACCCCACTGCTTCCTGTTTTTGCTCTTTATATATTTTTAGCCCTAATAACTGCACAATTACCATTATATGAACTGCTGACTCTAAGCAGGAAGCAGCAGGGTTTGTCACTTTTTGGGGTCCCCCGACATATTTCTGTTGTGGTCTTTGCAGTATTAACATGTGTTGTGAGAATTTGTGTGCATGCGTGTTGTCAAACTGATGAAGATGTTTTCGCAATTTGTTAGTGTTTTTCTATTTGCATGTGTTATCTTATTTCGTAGCATGCTAGATCTCTCTCTGCCACCATATTATAGGCTATTCTGACAGAGAAAACAAAACAAGCAAATCTCATTAAGCCAAAATGTCAAACAAACTGTAGTGGATTAAAACCTTACATTTTTAAACTGGAGTAAGACGACGATGAAAGAAAGAGGTTACAACTTGAACCAGGACATTTCTGAACAGTTAGTGGATAGACTTTTGGTTGTGGACTCATCGTCTAGCATGCTACTGTTCTGTTCCGATGTGTAAACTATTAGTACAATTCTCTTACATTTATGGAAAACAAAGGATTGGTTCACCCAAAAATGAAAATTCTGTTATTAATTACACACTATCATGTCATTCCAATCCCCTGAGACATTTGTTCATCTTCAGGACACAAATGAAGTTATTTTAGATTAAATCCGCTCTCTGACCCTCCAAAGACAGCAATGGATATTCAAAGTCCAGAAAAGGAAGCAAAACACTGTAAAAACTTTCCACGTGACTTCAGTGGTTCAACTGTAATCCTGCAAAGCTCCAAGAAGACTTTTTCTGCACCAAATATTAAAAATGACTTCTCTACCATGTCAGGTTGTCAGGATGAGTGTTTAATACAGGCAGTCTTGATGTGTTGCCATTAGAGTCAGCAGCACAACATGCAAGCATTGTATTGTACTGTAGTAAAAACGCACGGGAACATAGAAAAACGAAGTAATTTTTATTCTTATTCCTTATTTTATTCTTGATGCTTCGGATGATTACAGTTGAACCGCTAAAGTCACATAAAATATTTTTACAATGTTTTTGGTTCCTTTTCTGAACTTTTAATGTCTCGGGATTGTTGTTGTCTATGAAGGGTCAGAGAGCTCTCGGATTTAATCTTCATTTAATTTGTGGTCCAAAAATGTTCCAAAGTGTTTTGGGGATTAATCTAACTACACAGCTCGGGTCTTTATGAATATAGTAGCTATGTTTCCATCCACCTTTTTTTATGTGCAGTTTGGAATATTGCATAAAAAAGTGAAACGGCAAGATGCGCATACATTTTTAAAATGCATAATAAAAAAAATGTATGCGCACTACAGAGTATGCTAAACTTTTTACTCAATAAGAAAAATGTGCACAAACTACGATGGAAGCACATTTACAGCATAAAATGCAAAATGTGAATCAAAAAAGTCATGTGATTTTGGTTAACAGATCATATAATAATAGAAATAAGCATGATGGGTCAGCATTAGTGGACAAACCAGCGAACTGACCCACATTGTATATAACATCTGAAATGTTGTTTTGGTCATTCTAAAATGCCTTAGTCAAAGTCTGTCATCAAAGTGGTTTGGTATTATTACCTCCAATGTCTTGAGTAACTTGTTTTTTCACATGGCTGCAGGAAATGCTCACCAAAACAAAATGACCAGGTTATCCTTTTCACATTTTCCAGGCTGATATGCACCAGGGACCCAATTACAGCACTTAAATATGCCTCAGTGTAATATTTTCAGGTGAGAAGGCCAGAAATGCAAAATACTTGGGTCTACCAGTAGCGCCAGCATTGCTATGTCACCGGCAGTCTATTAAGCTCAATTGTCAGTAGGCAGGCATGTGTCTGGGCATGATGCGGACACCCCCCACCCCTCCCAGCAGTTCATCAGGCTGGTATGCTGGGCTCATATCGGTTACATCATGGGCAGCCTGTACCTGAGCATGCATCTGCTTATTGAATTAAGATGAGGGGGTGCCAAGAGATGAGTTTAGCATGTGTGACCATGGTGAGAGCTAGTAATTGATTTCACACTTATGCGCTGGAGGTATAGTTGGTGTCTCCTAAAACTGACATCAAACAGACTGCCGGCCGAGACTTTCTCACAAACCGCCATGCTAGAGGGGTCGACACTCAAATAAGGTCCTCGTCTTTTTAAAAATGTATCCTCATAGATGATGAGAAAAAATTGAAGATTACTTATTATTTATAATATATTGGTACTTATTATATATATAAATAAATTGTTTTGCAATTTTGATTGCAATAAATCAAATAAAAAAAATTCAAATTTCAAATTAACATTAAGACTAATGAATGCTATAAATGATAGTATTCATGTTAAATAATGTAGTCAGTTAGTATTAAGTGTTATTATGTGTTAAACCTCTGTCACACCAGACTTTCAGACTTTTCTTTTTTAGCTCGTGATATGCATGTCACACATTGCAGCATCTTTTTAAAAACATAAATTCAACATAATTAATAATAAATAAATAATTTTTAAACATTGAATTTATTCCACTTTCCTACAATGGAACATTTGTAAGTGTATATTTTTATATGAGCTCTGTTTAGCTATCTTCTATTGGTTACATGGTTTCAAACGATATGAATTCACAGATTCAGCTGCGGTAACACTAGATTTCTACGGAAGATGAAACTTGTATATTATGTATACTGTATAAAACACCATTCAACATATAAGCCATAAAAATATGCAATCTCCACTTTATTGCAACCCTACAAATTTCAAGTTTGCTTTCTTTTCATTTATGTAAAAAGACATGACAATCTTCTACCGGTCAGTGGTCACACACCTTCATGTAATATGAATTCATACGTATTGCAAACTTTGAATGCAATTTAATGCAAAACAATTTTGCAAAAAACTTGAACATCCACTTTGCCAGATTTAGGTGTGTATAAATGAAGTTGACAGAATAAAAACTGCAGTGTAGTGTAGCTTAGCTGCATTTCACAGTAGCTTGAAAGTAGCTGAGTTACTTATGATACAATGTAGCTTTTCCAGTAGCTAGCTACATTTTCCAGCTAGTAGCGGAGTAGCTACTATTTTGCATACTCATCTAAACTTTTCTCTCAGCAGTGTAAATGACATCAGGATGTTCGTCAAATGTATATAACTAATTGTTTTATTTCTAACCATACAACAACTTCACCGGTGCTTTGGATCATGTTTAGTCTTTTGTATGTTATGTGCACACGAGTGCGAACCGAACACAAGCAACAAGTTGCTGCCTGCAGTTCAATCAACGGCCACTGGTGTCGCTAATAACAAGGATTTCTGAACCATACATACAACCTGTTTTTTATGATCGCGCCAAATTTATATACTTATAAATGAGCAGTTTTACTGACACGCAATAAATAATGAATACCTCAAGTGGGTTCAACATGCATCTCAGGGCACTTAAAAAGAGACATGACCTAGCTCTCTAAATATTCCTGCCAGATTTAAGCAGAAAACATAGAGGTGCCGCCGTGGAAGGCAGTGATTTATAGCATTTGCGCGCAGGGATTAAATTTCAGCTCCCGTTCTGCCCACAAAACTGTGGTAATGTGTCTAAACACAGCGTCACCTGATAGCAGGGATCATCTGCAGTCTGACAGGCACCCCCTCCTTTACTGCTTCCCACATAGGTACACCTGGTGTTATTCAGTACACACACACACACACACACACACACACAGAGAAAGGTAAAAAGAGATAAACCTCTGCCTTAGGGAGGGAATCTTTACCCGAATTCAGGTTACAGGATTGGGTTATGACTATTGTGTATGTAATAACCAGCTAAATAGCTCCCGTCCTCTGATTACAACGGTGTTTGGGGCAAAAACTAATGTCGGCCCGTTTCTGAGCAGAGTGTGGGAGTCTCGCAGGGTGGAGACGCAAACACTGGGTTATGAAACATGCTCAATACTACAGGTTTGATTTATCAACTCGAAGGGATAATTCAGCCAAAAAATAATACATAATTCTAAAATTAGAGAACGCTTTCAGATACTTCAGAGCTATTGGTGCAAATCTGGCACCCAGTGCTCATTTCCTTAATTATCTGACAAAATATTTTTAATGGATAGTTCACCCAAAACTGAAATTTGGCTAACAATTTACTGGTTCCAAGTGGTTCCAAACCTTTATGAGTTTCTTTCTTTTATTGTACTAAACAAATACTATAGAAGAAGTCAATGATTACAGGTTTCCAACATTTTTCAACATTTTTGTGTTCAGCAGAAAAAAATATACTTAAACAGGTTTGTGACAAGTACAGAGTGAGTAAATGACAGAATTTTCAGTTTTGAGTGAACTGTTCCTTTAACTGGAACTCTAACTTTTTCAGTTTTCACTGACTTTGCAAGATGTTGAGTGGTAAAGTTCTTCCAATTTGTTTTTTCAATATTCAAGTATATTGAATATTTACAGTGTCACTCATTCAAGTCCCCAAAATGTTTGGTCATCCGTGAAAGACAAATGTATGAGAGGACAGAATAATGAATCTAAATATGTATTTTTTTCCCCTTTTAGATACACATGGATACACAAAATGACAAAATTGCTGTTTTATACATTCCAGAGAGTAGCTGGAGACAGCAAATGTAAAGAAACACTATGTGCCTATGCACATACAGTCCTGTAGTCTCCCATTTGTCTTATAGATATCAAGTACTTGTGCTTCCAAACCTTTTTAAGTGCCTTTCTTCTGTTGAACACAAAGAAAGATACACTGAAGAATAACAGCAAAAACAGCCAATCATTTCCATAGTATTTTCTTG
This sequence comes from Danio jaintianensis, assembly GCA_903798115.1. Taxonomy (NCBI): domain Eukaryota; kingdom Metazoa; phylum Chordata; class Actinopteri; order Cypriniformes; family Danionidae; genus Danio; species Danio jaintianensis. Next base: position 17,450,390 of record CAIGQV010018227.1, read on the forward strand.
ATCCCACTTTGAATGCTAATGGCTGGTTCTCCCAACATTCTTCAGAAGATCTTGTTTTGTGTTCAGAAAAGAAATTCAGAGAAGTTTAGACATTTTCATTTGTGGGTGAACTATCCCTTTAATTAACAATTGCCAATAGCTTGTGATTAATGGGTGTTTTCCACTCATTTGCATGTTGGCATAACTCAACGGCAGTTTAACAGTTATTGAAATATATAAAAGTAGCCTCAACAATATATTAAACAAACAAAAAATATGTATAGAAATAAAGCCATACAATAACAGTAAAAAAAAGTATGGTGGTTCATTACTGGTTTTGTACCGTAATTTACGCAAACAACCCATCCAATATATCATTTCAAACAACTAAAATTGTTAATAAAAGTCACTTTGTTAAAAGCTTTTCAACAGTAAAGTTGTTGGAGCAGAGGTCAAGATCCTATAATCCCATTTTAAAGTGTAAATATATGGAAAACACTCATGAATTATGAACTACGCGCATCTTCATTAAAATGAAATAAATTTTAAAAATCTGTTTTTCACAAGAGATCGACTTTTAGAAAAACTGCACTCTGAAATTCATTTTTACAAGTTTTTGAGCATTTTAAGACCAACCAAATGCTGTTGTAAATTAATGGCCAAATTTTTGTTGAAAAATAGTGTAATGTAAATGTGCCCTTATGGAGTTCTTCATCAATATCTTCACTGGGTTTTGGGTTTTCCTCGGCACACTTACCAGACTCATGGTCCCATATACAGTAGTCAGGCGAGTCCTCAAAGTAGACCAGGTCATTTTTGTTAGGCCTCTTTAACATCCTGTAGGCGCTGGTGAAGCCCGTCCCATATTGGTTCATCACCACCTGAATGGCGTTGTTGTATTTTTTGCGGAGATAGTCACCCGTCTGCCTAAAGTCGGCCATGGCCAACCAGCAGGTGCGGACGTTGCATGAGCCACTGACACCATGACACTTACACTCCAGATTCATAAAGCGCTTCACCGCCTGAGAATAAAGAAAAGGAGACTGAACTAAAAACAGTATATGGACAGTATTATTATTTGTCATTGCCAACACAGCCTCATTGGGAAAATGTGCCCAGGGATACATTTGTGAGAACTGAGAAATATGTGCTTTGTGATACATAAAAGCTGCATTTTGTGTGCAAAACGAACGCTATGGACGGACGTATGGATGGCTTTTACAGCATGACTGGTGTTCTCGGTAGCTCACTGGGATTCGAGTCTAGCCAAGGACTTTTCCAGAAACCAGGTAAAACGAAAGCCTAAACAAAGAGCATCTAGTTTGCTTTTGAAAACACTCAAAAGGTTTAGGGAAGGGGCAGGTGATTGAGTTGATATCAAGCTGATATATTATCTCACGGACGTGAGCCAGAAGGAGAGACGGGCAAAAACGTACACAGCGCCCTCTAGTGGATTAACGAGAAATGGAACTTATGCCACGGTCAGACTAGAGTTTGAGCATGCGAAATTCTGTCGTATAGCGCTGTGAAAAGGGGCGGGATTAAACAAGTTGATTAGACATTTATAAAAGCGAGCGATTGGTCTATATTTTAAATTTCTGTACAGAGAGATCATGTTTTAAATTTCTATTGGTCTCGCGCAATCACATGATGCTATTTCGCAGGTCAAAGTACACTAAGCTTGAACTTTGCAATCCAGCGAACTGCGAAACTTGCCGCACAAGCTTATGGTTCCGGTCTGTCGTATTCGCATACGTATGAATGGAACTCTATGGGGTGAAAAGTGCAGTGTGACTGCGGCTTTATTAGAAAACGTGCCCCCAGTAATGCATTTGAGATTGTCAAAAATGTACATGGCGGCCTCTAGTGGATTTGTGAAAACAAAATATGCACGTTGTCCAGAGAACATATTTCTCGGTTCTTAAAAATGTAGACCTGGGCACATACAGTTGAAGTCAGAATTATTAGCCCTCCTGAATTATAAACTCCCCTGTATATTTTTTCACCAAATTTCTGTTTAACAGAAAGAAGATTTTTTCAACAGATTTCTAAACATATTAGTTTTAATAACTAATTTCTAATAACTGATTTCTTTTATCTTTGCCATGATGACAGTACATAATATTTTACTAGACATTTTTCAAGATACTAGTATTCAGTGCAATTTAAAGGCTTAACTAGGTTAATTAGGTTAACTAGGCAAGTTAGAGGTAATTAGGCAAGTCATTGTATAATGATGGTTTGTTCTGTAGACAGTCGTACAAAAATATTGCTTGACGGGGCTAATAATATTGACCATAAAATGGTTTTTAAAAAATTTAACTGCTTTTATTCTAGCCGAAATAAAACAAAAAAGACTTCCTCCTGAAGACAAAATATTATAGGAAACACTGAAAACGAACTCTGTTAAACATCATTTTGGAAATATAAAAAAAGGGAAAAAATCACAGGAGGGCTAATAATTTTAACTTCAACTGTATTTCCAATGAGCCTGGGTTGGTCGTTGCAGTATTGTTACCTTCCTCCCTGCTCGGTTGTTGTGCAGGTTCATGAGTGCCCGGGCATCTCTCTCTTTCCTCTCTTTGGCATCAATGAAGACCTGGGTGAACTTGATGGCGTGGTCAACATGATCACTGCAGCCCCCCCAGTCAAAAGCTCCCTTGGCATTGCGGGATGAGCCTTTTTTTCCAGGATCACATGAGCAGTTTTCTAGCTCACCCTGACTGCATGCCCTGGTCAATGTGTAGACCATACCAGCTGAGGAGATGGCATAGACAAAAGCTGCCTCGCGACTGCCTGAAAAAAGAACAAAAGAAAAATAGGTTAAATTCTAGCTATTAACAAACCATTAACTAAGACTCTTAGCTCAATGAAGTATTAATTTGCTGCTTATTAATAGTTGGTAAGGTAGTAGGTGGGTTAAGGTATTGGGTAGGATTAGGGATTAAGTACAAATAAACAGCCAATATCTTAATAATAAGCTGGTAATGAGCCAGTAGTTAATAGTGGGAATTGGTACTTATATTAAAGTTTTATCAAAATTGTATATAAATCATAGCAGAGTTGGTAACTATTTAAACTTTAAAGTATAAAAAAATGTACATATATAATTTGGTGTAATATAATGTAGAGTACATTATAAATATATAATAATTATCATAAAATATATTTAAATGTTATGAAATATATATATATATATATTCATTCATTTTCCTTAGGCTTAGTCCCTTATTTATCAGGGGTCGTGACCGCGGAATGAATCGCAAACTATTTCAGCATATGTTTTACGCAGCGGATACCCTTCGAGCCGCAACCCAGTACTGGGAGACATCCATACACTCTCACATTCACACACACTCATACACTAAGGCCAATTTAGTTTATCCAATTCACCTATAGCGCATGTCTTTGGACTGTGGGGAAAACAGGAACCTGGAAGAAACCCACGCCAACACGGGGAGAACATGCAAACTCCACACAGAAATGTCAACTGGCCCAGCCATATATAGTAGTATTATTATTAATTATTAAGTATTATTTAGTATTAAGTATTATTATTATTATTAATAAACCAAACTAATTAAACCAGAAATATGAATTATAAAATATGTATGAATATACAGTATAGCTACACACACATAACATTTATATTGTATAGGTTATTATAAAATACTTATATTTTATTGAGTTGTTATTAATATTTAAACAGGCATGACAATATTTTGGATTTATGTAATACATATTTTATACATATATGTTATTTTTTTATTATTATTATATTATTTATTAATATTATGTTATTATTTACAGTACATTATAAAAAATACTTTTAAAAAATGTCAAAATACAATTTTAACACAGAAAAGTTTTTGCTTTGTCGTCACTTTTTACAAGTTGATTCTTAAAAGTAAATGCCGATTATATGTTTGTCAACTTGAACTAATCTCATAATCCATTATATAAACAAGCGGATTACAATGAAAAGAAGAAAGAAACTATGCATGCCTGAGTTAAGCAAACGTGTGAAGTTGATTAGAACAGAAATCAGTGTCTCAGAGAAGAACGAACAACAATGCTAACAGTCGACAGCCTAAACAAACAGCCATAATTTGCAGCTCTTCGACATGTGCACCAAAGATGTTTCTGTTCGACAGGACGGAGAAATGCCTGCCACCAAATCCCTGCAATTGTTTTAAATTAGCGAGCTGACATTGACAATAAGTCGATTCTCACAGTGTGACAGACAGAGAAGTCTTTCTGGGAGGTCTGAATGCCTAAAGCAAGAAGATTAAAGTCACAGGTTTAACTTCAATGTGCAGAGCAGCTTAGAGGCCTGGGACTCACAGTGCCTTTGCGGATCTTCCCATTAATATGATTTTACACGGGGATGAGAAAACGGAGTCACAGACAACTTTTTACAGTCGCAAAACCTACAGCCGCAAAACTGCCAATTACGCCTAGTTAAAGCATCAAGCTCTGAATGAACCCGGCAGACACAATAATCCAGGCATTCTTCTGTAAACTCGCATCGGTCTTCAACACAATGACGGATACGCTTGCATGTCAAGTGAGACTTTTGTGTGTTATCGATTCAGATTACATCCTGACACCTTGAGACGATCACTGAACAATAATGTATTGTTTGTGAGTCGATGTGTGCCGTGTAATATATACAGCTATGGGGAAAAAATTAAGAGACTGCTTGAAGATTCTCAGTTTCTCTGGATTTACTGGATTTGGGTTTGAGGAAAATGCTATTTCTTTTATTCCAGACAGGTCTGAGAACATTTCTTTTAAAATTCAATGCATTATTGTCATTTGCAGCCTTCAATTGACAATTGGTCAGTTTCAGTTGTTTCAGTTTTTAAAAATCACAAACCTTTGTGTAATTAAAAATCTGGGTTATTCACTGATATAAAAAAAAGGATTCATTGGATTTACTTAATTGTTTTAAGGTAACTGGTTGCAAACAATATTTGCATATATTTATGTTTGCTGAATTTAAAAAAACAATTAAAATTTAGTAATGTTCAACTTAATTTGTTTGTTTAAATTCAGCCCATATAAATTATTTGCAACTACTTACCTTAAAAAAAGTTAGTAAATATAATTAATCATTTTTTTCAGTCCCACGAGGAAACTATTTTTTGTCAGTTTAGTGGCTAATTTGTACGAATTCATATGAGCTCAGTCCTATGAAAATGTAAAATTTTTAAAAGGAGGCGTGGCACCAAAACCCACCCCTTAACCTTCATTGGGGGATGAGCAGATAATTCGAATTTGTACAAATAAGATCATACAAATTCATACGAATTAACCTCTAAATTACAAAGTTACCAATTGCCGTGACATAGCATTGGTTATTCCACCAAATATTGCCTAAATCTTCAACAGGTAAAACATTGATATTGAGTTGTCTAAAAATAAATATAAACAGTAAAAGGATTTTTATACATAGAAAGTATTAAATGCTTTAATGTTTTGAAGAACTTTTGCACTAATAAAATACAAATATGGCAGAAATTTGTTTTTCAGCATAAAAATATTTTAAGCAAAAACAAAACTAATTCTGAATCGCACGTATACTACATAAAATATTAAGTGATCATATATTCTAATTTTATTATATTTTAAGTGATCAATTAATATGTAAAACAGTGTTTTGAAGGATAGGGGCCTTAAAGTATTTTAAGTATAAATAAATTAGTATTTTGGATTGTCAAACTGTCTTTTAATTCTGTATGCAATCAAATTATTTTATTCTAAATATGCCTGACAATATTTTTGGATAAATAAACTATTATTATGTTCAATGACATTATATTTGGTGTTTTCAGTAAAGGTAAAATGGTAACAGTGGAAAATGTTTAATATACATTTTTTGCTTAAGAAAAAATGACTTATTATAAAGACCACATTCTACTGTAATAAATAAATAAATAAATAAAAATACACTACTATTTTCCCCAAAAATGTATGCTACCACAAATATAAAAAAACTTGTCATGTTTTTTTTTAAACTTAACTTTTTAATCATCTCAGACATTCTTGTATGTCACTGGCCCAAACATTCCAGTTTAAATCTGCTCAAATCTCACACACACACACACATACAGATGTGCAAAGAAGGGTCAAAAGCACACCCAGTTCATCAAGTTTTACTTTCTGTAATCTGATCTGATATCAGATAAGGAATCGGAGTGCAGAACACACACTGTAAGCAGCCCACAGAAACAGTACACTGGAGCTTCACACTCACTGCGGTGCAGGAGCCTCCCGAACAGATTGTGCTCGCGTGCCATGGTGTTACAGTTCCAGCGGTGATTCCTGAATTGGTGCTGACATTCGCCAATCCAGTTTTTGATGCCAGCTCCTATAGCCTGCATCACCTTGGGATGCTGGCGGCACAACTGGCGCTGTTTGTTAATTAAACCTGGGATATTGTCGCACATCACTTGCGATCCAAGAGTGCCCATGTACCTGCATAAAGAGATGAAAGAGCAGATGGAAATCTCTTACAGACATCATGTTTCAACACACAAATGCATACTAAACCGATTTTGAAGTATGAAATTGTAGTTGAATTTTTTGGTCTTTTTTATGACTATTGTGAGCATACAGTAAAAGTCATAAGTTTGAAAATATGATTTGGTCTTTAGCTTATCAAGGCTGTATTACACTGTAAAAAATTTTGGGTTCCACACAAGTGATTTGTGTTGGGACAACATGAAGGAATTAAGTTAACTTATTAGTTTTTACAAATTTAAGTGGACTGAACATAAAACAATTAAGTTGTCCCGAAAAAACTCAACATTTGTGTTGTTTCAGCTCATTTAAAAAAAGTCATTTAAAAAAAACAGAAAACATAATTTTTTGAGTGTATATTGATTGAATAAAAACAACAATAATGTGAAATATTATAAAACGTTCTGTACTGTTCATTTCTGTTTTCTTTTGAGGATGTATTTTATTCCTGTTATAGACTTACTATCGGTGCTCAGTCATTAATATTGTTTCTTATAATCTTTTTCTTCTTTATATTTCTGTAGAAACCTTTAAACATTTTACTTTTTCGAATAGCTTGATGAATATAAAGTTCAAAATAACAGCATTCATGATGTTGAATAAAAGTATTTAAAAAAACAGTAATAATATAACCATAATATATCAAGGTTTTCACCCCCCCAAAAAAAGCAGCACAACTTTTTTCAACGTTGATATTAGTAATTGTTTTCTTGAGCAGCATTTCTAAAAGATCATGTGACAATGAAGACATTGAAAAATAATCCATTAATAAATTACATTTTAAATTGTGATCATATTTCAAAATATTATGGTTGTTTTTTTTCTTTTCAAACAAAACAGCTTTGGTGAGCAAAAGAGACTTCTATTCTATCATAAGCATTAACAAACCTTAACGCTTCCAAACCGAGTTTATATCAGAACTCAAAAATATATCATATATCAGTTATCTTTAATAACTGTGTTAATGTTGCATTGTAAAACAGTTATACTGAGGAGAGATGCTAATCACAAGTTTAGTAGTATTTGTAGGTGATTGTAAACGTATAAGGTCAGTGTTATTAACTGCAAAAGCAATTACATGCAGGGTTTTTTTAGCCTACGATGTAAAAAAAACTGCATATAAACAATTAGTTATATTGTTTAAACACGGTTAAAGACACATAAGATACCCTATCAAACTCTAAATCACGATTCTGCCACACACAATCATTTTAATATCCTAACCTAAAAATCATAGCCTAACTGAAAAAGAAAAATGAAGCAAACTGAACTCACCACCACGACGCGTCGACTCTGGATGTGAACCAGCAAATTGCCACGGACAGATAAAAACATATTCCATTTGGCAAAAAGTTCATATTCTAAAAATTGTATTGACACTCATTCGTTCAGGCACTTGTTTACGGTTTTAACAGCACAGAAATAAAACACGGAGGGCACGGAGAGCCGAGGCGGTGAGAGCGGATGAAAGTCGCCGAAGTGACGCGACGCGACGCGGGCGAGCTGAGCGTCAGAGCATCGCGGAGAGCAGCGCTGCAGACCCGCCTGATGCTCTTCTGAACAGATCATCCTCCAATCTGCTTTAAATCGCTTACACAAGGGGTGGGCGAGACCTGCCTCAGGAATGAAGTGAAGAAATTAGATGTCTGCAAGTATCTGTTCAGGCTAGCTTGACAACAGCCACAGGTTTGGCGCATTTCCAAAGTAGCGAAAGTGCAGAATGTGGTTAAACGTGAAATGTCCATAACCTCCTGAGAGACAACACTTTGTGCATCAGAAAAATACATATACATTATATATGCATATTATATTATATATGCATATTATATTAATCAAACATGCATTTTCAATGATGATTATATTGTTATTTTTCTTACCATTAGTAGCTTTTTTTCATGTAATTAAATTGATCACTCCCTCAAAAACAATAGACCATTTCAATGTGGCGATGTCACTGGCCCTTAAACATTTCCTGCTTGTTACCAAACTATTTCATAACATTAACAAAAGGCAATTTAATAATATCATAATATTAAAAAGGCTGCCATAACATTATTTATCAATATGTGGACCTTTTTGGATTCTTGGAAGCTATGGAAATTCAAAATGTAATACAGGAAATACATTAGGACCATTGTTATTGTTTACATCCCTCAAAATGGTCTATAAATAAATAAATAACTTAAAGGCCAGTTCTTTGTTTAAACCTTTTTACATGCTTATTTCCTGAAATGTCCATCCATGTCCCTCTAAGACATTTTTCAATTTATGTAAATAATAGGCCTAAATAAAACATGTTTGACAATCATAGAGTAAAACATTTATCATTATTACATTATCATTGCTTTAAATAAATAATTTAATAATAATAATAATTTAACACACCATGATCATTTATTCAAATATATGAACAAATATATGAACTGTGAAACAACATGCTACTTGAGACATGTTTGGAATAAAAATTTAATAAACTGATCACTCATCCAAATATTCAGCACAAAATGGTGCTATCCACGCCTCACAGCAAGAAGGTCGCTGGTTCGAGCCTCGGCTGGGTCAGTTGGCGTTTCTGTGTGGAGTTTGCATGTTCTCCCCGTGTTTGCGTGGGTTTCCTCCGGGTGCTCCGGTTTCCCCCACAAGCCCAAAGACATGCGGTACAGGTGAATTGGGTAGGCTAAATTGTCCGTAGTGTATGTGTGTGAATGAGCGTGTATGGATGTTTCCCAGTGATGGGTTGCAGCTGGAAGGGCATCCGCTGTGTAAAACATATGCTGGATAAATTGGTGGTTCATTCCGCTGTGGCGACCCCAGATTAATAAAGGGACTAAGCTGAAAAGAAAATGAATAAATGAATATTATTTGCTTTATTCTAATTTATTTATTAGTATCTAAAATCTTGCATTTATATTATCATTAGTATTAACTATAATTATCATTTGCTTTATTTTACTGAACTGTGAAACAACAAGCCACCTGAGACATGGTTTGGAATAATAGGCTAAACTGATCACTCAGCACAAATATTCACCACACAATTATGCATTATTTCACGTTTGTTATTATTTGCTTTATTATACTGAACTTTAATATCGTTGGGACACAATAACACTATACTACTAGCCTACTAATAACTAATAATAGACCTATTCATGATAATAAAAAAAATTGCCTACATTATTATTATTATTGTTAGTTAAAAATTTTAATTGATTACTCCCTAAAACATTTAATATTGCAAAAAGTCAAATATGCACTATTATCTTTTTTTTAACTAAATGACTATGTGCCACAAATTAAGAGTAAAAAGGCTACATAGCTGCATGAGATCGATAAGTCAGACTTGGAAAAATACAAAAGCCTGGAAAACTCTTCTAGAGAACAAGGCCTAATTGACTGAGCGCTGAAAAGCTTCTCATCTCATCTTCTCCACAAACATGTCCCGCTCTTGACGATGTGCAGTGAAATTGGATTATCACATTCTTTTGAACTTTTGACGAACTGTTCATTTGTCGCACAGAATCTCCTCCATCTTTGATCACCAGTTTATGTGAAAGAATTAATATGTCCGCTTTCCTTGCATCCTGAGCTCCTTTATACTGATGGGAACCAAGATTGTTAGGAAAAAAACCCGGATTCATCTCGTGATCTCCTTGGAAAAGGCGTGTTTGCGAGAGCGTGGAGGAGACTTGACGGAATTTAAATTGGCCTAATTTCATCCTTCGGGTCAATAAGGAAAGAATATCATGAACCCTCTCATCACCTTTGAAATATCGTACTCCTTAAAAAAAAAAACAGTTGAGAGATGTGTTGGCCTATAAAATGAGTTGATCCGATTTATTTTATTATAATCGCTAGGCTTTTAAAATCGGATAGCCTGATATGCTTCTAACCATTGTGAAGCTTATGATCACTTTCAGGACAACAAACTTAAATAGGTAAAATATTTCTGGAGTAATGTCCACCTAGTGCTTCCATGTTATAATTGTTTAAAACTGAAGCTATAATTATTTAATCACTCCTCATGTCATGCGGTGTTACTTGGTGAACAATTACAATGTTTACATTTTAGCAAGCTAATGCTAATTACTGTTGCTTCCTTATTTTAGCTTTATTGAGAGCTATCCATCTTTTTTGCAATTATGGGTGTATGGCACTTTCGGTTTGGAGAACATCCTTTCAAAAGATCTGAAGCAAATTATTTTAAATAATAAGATTATGTTACAAATAATCCATATACACAGTGAAAAATAAGTGACAAGTGGCTCTGCACTTTATTTTTTATCAGTCATAGTGACTGCTCACAATGGACAGTGTACAGTCGTGGCCAAAAGTGAGAATGACACAAATATTAGTTTTCACAAAGTTTGCTGCTAAAATGCTTTTAGATCTTTGTTTCAGTTGTTTCTGTGATGTACTGAAATATAATTACAAGCACTTCATACGTTTCAAAGGCTTTTATCGACAATTACATGACATTTATGCAAAGAGTCAGTATTTGCAGTGTTGGCCATTCTTTTTCAGGACCTCTGCAATTCGACTGGGCATGCTCTCAATCAACTTCTGGGCCAAATTCTGCCTGATAGCAACCCATTCTTTCATAATCACTTCTTGGAGTTTGTCAGAATTAGTGGGTTTTTGTTTGTCCACCCGCCTCTTGAGGATTGACCACAAGTTCTCAATGGTATTAAGATATGGGGAGTTTCCAGGCCATGGACCCAAAATTTCAACATTTTGGTCCCCGAGCCACTTAGATATCACTTTTGCCTTATGGCACGGTGCTCCATCGTGCTGGAAAATGCATTGTTCTTCACCAAACTATTGTTGGAAGAAGTTGCTGTTGGAGGGTGTTTTGGTACCATTCTTTATTCATGGCTGTGTTTTAGGGCAAAATTGTGAGTGAGCCCACTCCCTTGGATGAGAAGCAACCCCACACATGAATGGTCTCAGGATGCTTTACTGTTGGCATGACACAGGACTGATGGTAGCGCTCACCTTTCCTCTCCGGACAAGCCTTTTTCCAGATGCCCCAAACAATCGGAAAGGGGCTTCATCGGAGAATATGACTTTGCCCCAGTCCTCAGCAGTCCATTCGCCATACTTTTTGCAGAAGATCAATCTGTCCCTGATGTTTTTTTTGGAGAGAAGTGACTTCTTTGCTGCACTTCTTGACACCAGGCCATCTTCCAAAAGTCTTCATCTGATCACTCTTCATAACATTCTGGAGTATATGCAAATTGCTATTATAAAAACTTAAGCAGCAACTTTTCCAATTTCCAATATTTATGTAATTCTCAAAACTTTTGGCCACGACTGTACAGAATGACCTGCCATGATTTTCTGATGACACATCTAAAGTTAAAGAAAAAACAATATCTAACAAACGTCAAAACAGAACTTTAGTCTACTGATTTAATTATTGCTGTGTCGCTTCGTATATTGCACAATTCATTATTCAAGGGCATATTTATTTGAATAACACAGGTATAATCTATATTTCAACCAGTGGCAATCCTTGTCTCTTGGGAGAATATAGCAGGGCCCTGCGTAGGTTACATGGCCCTATGCACCTTGCGTAGCGTGCATATAAGGCAGATCGGTATTGATTTCCACATAAGGCTGAACATCTCTAACAATTTCAGCAGTTTGGCTGCATGATCTCTTCTATCAATTTTGACAGTTTGAGCATGAAATTCTCAAGTTTTGTTCTGAAGCAAGAGGAGTAAATACCCCACCCTCTTCTGGAAGGGGGCAGGGATCATGGGCTCATTTACATTTAGAGGAACACACATGAAAACAGTTTTTTTGCTATTCAAAAAGTGGCAAATTGGTCAAGCTATAATAATATTCATCAACAGATTTGGGAGATGAAGGGGTCTGTGGCTCAATCACTAGAGAAAGTGTAACAGCTAACTTGGATAATGTGCATTTCACAACCAACCAAATTACAGCCTTGACGTTACATTCGCTGACTTTCTGCAAGAGTTGAGCGACAGTCAATCACTGTTTGCAAAAACCATTGAAATGAAGTTTATATATCCTACCTGTCTTAAAACTCCCAGTGACTTAGATTAGCTGATACAGTTGATTTCTAGAATTATTAGCAATTTTTCCACAAAAGAAGATATAGGTATTCCTATATGCAAACTGTATAACTACTGCTGAATATGCAGTCAATGTGCTCTTCAGTGTTTACAGACCATTTCACTATGGTGGACAGCTTATGTATAGCTGCCTATGGAAATATAAATATGCCTATACATTTAAAATGTATTCTTTTACAAACTAAACAGCAGAGTATTTTGAGAAGATGTTCTCGCATCAGAGATCTTAAGTTAGCTGCTAGACTTCAAAAATTTAGCAATGCACAAATTTGATCCTTGACATTGTTACAACACCATGGAGTCTATTCATCTACCTCACCTTTCTCCAGTAAGAGCTGAATAGCAGAACATATCAATTTAAGTGGTTCTATTAAACGCATTTTACTCGGCCAAGCTAACTATTACTTACACATGTAATAAAACTAGACTGCATGCAACCTAAATGCATTCAAGAAATTGCCCAACAATAGTGCTGCCATTATTTGCTGCTCATAAACAGATCTTATATACATCACGCACATAATAGGGATGTTGAGAAACTGCCAGCACATGCTATATTATATTTCATTGTCCCCTAAATTCAGAAAACAAATATGTAATAAATATTCCTCAATATAACTGATATATATGACTGATCAGCTTTCATTATGAAATCAAGTATAAGAGGGTTCCTCACCCAGTTTGGACTCGGTAAGCACCCGGAAATGACATTTCAGCACCACAGACAGCGCCTGCCAATGACTTCTATTTTTGGCCCACCCAGCAAAACCAAAACAGGCCTTGTAAAACAAAAAGCACCAGTAGTCCATCTCTAACTACATAAAGCAACAACAGTTAAAATGACAACATTCTGGGTTGGGGAAAAAAACGTTTATGTTGATGTGCACAGTCTGCAAAACCAAAAGAACATAAAGCAGATTTCCTTGAGTAACAGTCTAGAACAGCAACACAAAACAGGTAATCATAACATACTCTTAACTTAAATGTATAATGTATGATTATTAATAAAATGCTGAGGTAACTTAAAACACACACATCAATGAAATATATCATCTCAAAAATAGCTGATTTTTTTGGTTTGTGACAACACAAGTATCATCCCTGCTCCAAACAGTCCTCCGAATCCAAGCAGCAGAGCAAACCTCATGTTGGCCTTTGCTTTCGGACCAGTGCTGGCGTTTGGTTGAAAAGGCAGAAAGGTGTATTCTGTGTGATCCATCTAAAAAGGAGATTAGGGGTTAAAGGTGCCATAGAGTGCATTGTTTCAATATGTTAAATTGATCATTGATATTTACATAGTATGTATGTATGTGGCTTAGGAATGCAAAAAGAAAAATCTCCAGAAATGGTTTAATATTCTCATTTATGACCACAGGAATTACACTTAAAATGAGAAGCATTCTCATGCTCTCCAAACATACAAGCACATACACAAGCAAAATAATCAGATTTAATTTGTCCAAAAATATTTAAATGAATCAAGTAGATGCCTTGTCAAATTACAATCTTTACAAATGAAGTGGGTGGCACGGTGGCTCAGTGGTTAACACTGTTGCCTCACAGCAAGAAGGTTGCTGGTTCGAGTCCCGGCTGGGTCAGCTGGCATTTCTGTGTGGAGTTTGCATGTTCTCCCCGTGTTCATGTGGGTTTCCTCTGAGTGCTTCAGTTTCCCCAATTGTCAAAAGACATGCGCTATAAGCTGCGTAAAACATATAGTTGGCGGTTCATTCCACTGTGGCGACCCCTGATAAATAAGGGACTAAGCCGAAAGAAAATGAATGTATGAATGAATGTACAACTGAAGTGGAGAAGAGCTTCACGTTAGGAGTGATTGAGCTAACTGTAGGCCAAGTCTGCTCCTCCATTACTGCACCTGAGTTAAGTGTTGTGGATGAAATAATGGCTAAATTATAATTATAGCCAACAAAATGGTCAGACAGAGATATATCTGGAGTTGTATTTTGAAGCTTTAAAGTATATGAAATCACGGGCAGGAATTAATACCAACCTTCACATAAATATATGTATTTTTGGCGTTTATTAGCATCCTTTGACTCAAGAACAATTACAGTAAAATTCTTTGCATACTGAAGTCCAAAATTCTTTTTTTTCATATTCATATCCCCAAAAAATTGTAACACACAGAAGAGTCTGATGCGTATTAATCCATTGCAGAGGAAAACAAATAAAAATATTCGCAAAACAATTCAGAGTCAATTCAAGCAGTTTGTCTTTTTCTTCTTCAAAAAATGAAAGAGTAAAAATTGTGTCCATCCATGAGAGAAAGGAGAGTTCACCTCCTTATCAAAGAGCTGCGCGGGATTATTAAGGATTATTCAACGTTTATTTTAGGAACTGAGTGGCATTTTAATATTGCTTGCGATACTGCAGCCACATAACAAATTTCAAATGAACTTATCCTGAACAGAGACTGGCAGTATATCAAATGTATCAATATCGACACAGACAGACACACACACAGATTTTGTTTTGGGACACTTTGGCACCATTGTTAAAATGCCACAGTGCCATGTGAGCAATACTGACCATCTCTTTATAGCCACAGTGTACTCATGTAGTAATGGCCGCTTCCAGGAAAATAACACATGTCTTAAAGAAACTTAAAGAACTTCCACAGTCACCAGATCTCAATTCAAAAGTGCACCTTTGGGACGTGCTGGAATGAGAGATCCACATCATGCATGTGCAGATGTCAAATCAGCAGCTGAGTGCATGCCATCACAACAATATGGACCAAAATCCCTGAGGAATCTTCTTTATTACATTGTTCATTTCATGCCATGAAAAAATAAGGTAAAATGGAATACAATTTGGTCAATGTCATGTTCTAAATTAGGGCTGCACGATATTAAATTTTATCTGCCATTGCGATATTTAGTTTTTCTGCGATATATATTGCAATATAAATACAATTTTACCAGATGACTTCAATAGCTCTATTTGGAATGAATTCATTAATTTAGATTGATCAAGCATAAAATATGATAAACAAATTAAAAGCAAGTAGTAAGCAAGCAAGAAAAAACTTAAGTCATGGTTAGGGTTAGGATTAAAAGCATAGATGAATACAATAAAGCCAAAATAAAAGTGAAATAAACAGTGCTTTTCAGAGGAGTCTAACAGTATTCAGATACAAAAATGGAATAATTAAATGTTAAATAATCCATAACAATTCAGTGAAATTAATCTTTATTAAAAATACAAACTGTACAATTTCTTGTCCCTGAATGCATAGGCCTTAAAAACACAGACAG
Organism: Danio jaintianensis; assembly: GCA_903798115.1. NCBI lineage: Eukaryota > Metazoa > Chordata > Actinopteri > Cypriniformes > Danionidae > Danio > Danio jaintianensis. The sequence continues at coordinate 17,466,273 of CAIGQV010018227.1, forward strand.
ATAATGAATTATCACTCCACCTTCACTATATTCCCAAAATATAAAATCCGCAATAGTCACATCGCAGGGTGTGCAATGTGGATGTGCACATTCCAATATCGATGCTAAAAATAAAATATTGTGCAGCCCTATTCTAAATACTTTGGAAAACCCAACAATCTACAAACTTTCCAAAAATCTCATTGAACTACACTAGAGACTGAGTTGTTGAAAAATTCCCTGGAAAGGGTTAGCGGATAACAACTTATTTGTTCACATTTCACGACTGACTCCCCTTCATCGTCATGCAAGAGAGACTAATAGAAGCGTCAGAGAAAATGAAAGATGAGGACATGAAGGAATGTAGACGTGACTGACCTTACTGAGCAGGGTCTTAAGACAGAGTATCTCTTTCTGGAGGTCTCCTGTCTGAGTTACTATCTCAGTGCAAAGGGCTTGAGCCTCTCTCTTGGGATCACATGTAAGAACAACCTGTTGAACAAAGGCATCACAAGCAAGTGGGAGATAATAATAATTCTGCCTACTACTACTACTACTTCAGCGGAAAATTCTGAATCTGAATTTATGGCTGTAATCATGGATATCTTCAGAAAACTGGGTTAGTCACTTTCAGAGGTTCCATACACATTTAAAGGGATAGTTCACCCAAAAATAACACTTCTGTCATTTACTTACCCCTGACTTGTCCAAAACCTTTATGAGTTTGTTTCCTCTGCTGAAAACAAAAGACAACATTTTGAAAAAAGCTGGTAGCTGGCAACCATTGACTTCCACAGTTTATTTTCTACTACGGAAGTCGATGGGTCTCAGCAACCAGTATTTTTCAAAATATCTATCCTTTGCATTCAACAGAAGAAACAAACTCATAAAAGATCTCTTTAAACTCTTGGAACTCATAGCATCAGACAACATTACTGCTTTATGGCAAGTTATTACAAAAACAAAAAAGTATTAAAATATATTAATAATTATTAACTAGTATGGATAAAAATGTTTTCCTAAAATGTAATGGTGGCAACCCAGACTTTATGGACAAATTAGCCTTCACTAGCATTAAAAAAAAATAAAAATAATAATAAATAATAATAATAATAATAAAATAATAATAATAATAAACCCAAACAAACCTACAACACACTGAAATCGACAGTAGCAGCAAAAATTATGGTTAAAAATTAAGTATGCTTCATGCAGTTAAAAACCTGAACTTCTCCCCAATTTTGGAAATCTATTTGTACACATTTGCTATTTAAAATTTAAAACCCTCCTAAAAAGCATGTAAATATATAAATAACTGTGGTTGGCTGTTTTACATGCAAGTACACAACAAACCTCAGAGGGGCTACGTGGGAACCTGCTGATGACGTCCTGCAAGGCTTCTGTCAAATAAGAGCACTGCTGTTTCAGGCTGATCAGAAAGTTGAGAAAATCTTCGCTCCTGGGGAAAAGACATTTAAGGATTGATGCTCTTTATTCAACTTACAAAGTACTTAAACTGCAGTGATAAAAAATATGCTTGTAATCAGAGTGCTATTTACTGTATTAGATAGCAACTTTTTTTTAAAAAATTTCAGGGCAACCAAGTAAATTTTCATTGCTTATCCTGCACATTTCAAAACAAAAAATGCATGTCAACAGAAAAATGACCTATAGTGTATATATTAAGTACACAGCTATGGGAAAACTTAAGGGACCACTTGAAAAACATAATTCAGTTATGCATTTCATTAAAAAAATATTTAGTAAAATACTGATGACATTTCTTGCATATTCAAAATAAAAAATGCTGTTATTTAGAGCAGTGGTTCCCAATTCCGGTCCTCGGGACCCCCCACCCCTCACATTTTGTATGTCTCTCTTTTTTGACAGACAAGGATCAGTTCATGGATCTCTCTGTTCATGAGCTGATGATTTGAATCAAATATGCAGGGCAGGGGGTCCCGAGGACTGGAATTGGGAACCACTGTTTTCGAGAATGTTTTTGCACGAAATGAAAACAAAAGATTCCATACACGCTTATATTGATTTTTGGAAATCACCCCCAAAGTTTTAACTGCAAAAAGGTAAAAAAAAAAAATGAAATTTGATTATAACAGATTTTCAATAATTTTTTAATTCGGATTAATTGTAAATTTCTGGAAAAAATAATGCTCAAAATTATGTAAAATTTATGTTTTAATTAAACGCATAACTGAATAATATATCCAGAGAAACTGAAAATACTCCAGTGGTCTGTTCATTTGTTCCATTGTATTATTTCGGTAATTAACGTATTAATAAAATAACTCCTCAAACAAAAGCCAACCTGTTTATGCTAAAAATCACAAACACCGAAAGCTGAAGCACTTAATTTGATGACAGCATTCTTGGCGCACTTCTGCCATCGCTTACAACTGTCCCGTAATGGCTCACACATACCGCGCAATGCTGATAGTGTTATCTTAACAGAGCATTTCCCCAAGCAGCCGTTTTCTTCTCCTAACACTCTGTCAGAGGCTGTGGTAAACACTGTCAGACGCTCTGGAGTTACTATCTCCTCCAGGACAGAGAGATGGGCTCAGAGCGCCACTTTGTTAGTTTTTCTATGACCGAATGAGTGATAGGCTCTTGTGGTATTGCTAAGTGCTGGGTTAATGCCACCGTCCCAACAGGCACCATGAGCAGATCCATCAGTTTGTATCACAGGGCATTTACGTTGATGTATTTTAAATAATTATAATATCTAAAAAAAAAAAAAGAAGAAAAAAAAAATACGGTCCTAAAAATAACATCAGTATCAAAGCCACATGAAGTTATCTGCCGGAAACGACTTATGAACTCTTGTCAAAGCAGTGGCGCATGTTTACATACATCCCATTAGGCAGGAAATTAACTGTGGCGACGAATTTCACTGTTACTCTATATCCTTTTAATGTGTGTTTATGGAGCGCCTATCAGACCAGGATTTAAAGGCACAATTTACTGTGTGTCCGTCTGCCCTCGGCTGTACCCCACCGACATTGAATAAAGAAATTACAGATTGATTAGATTCATTAAGAATGGACTTTAAAGTCAAACGCCGCCTTCTCGTCATCATCTGTCAGAGTCCGGAGCGTGCAGCAATGGCAGCGGTTCATTTCTCACCTAACAAATCATTATTAGAGCTTAAACCATTAAGACAGGCTTTGTTGTTCTGCATTGAGTTTTGCAGTGCATATTTACACCGTTACAAGGCTGGGAAACTGTTCATAAGACTGCAGGATTGACGATGAATGCAAAAAAAGACAGTGTAAAAAAAAAAATAATAAAATAAAATAAAAAATAAAGCATAAAGAAAAAGTGTAAAAAAATGCTTTTCTAGCTTAGAGTTTGTCTTGTTTCTAGTTTAAATATTTAAAAATTCTTAAATCAAAAAGCATTTTCTTGAGTTTTTTATTAAAACAAGCTAAATAATATGCCAATGGGGTAAGCAAATTAATCTAATTTTAAAGAAAAAAATAATAATTTGCTTACCCCATTTTGCAGATTATTTTGTTTGCTTTAAATGAAAAAAAATGACTTAATTTTAACACTTAAAAAAAATAACAAGATTGCATTTTTCCCTGTCAAGAAAATGCTTCTTGAGTAAGAAAATCATTTTTTGCAGTATATGGTTTGGATTTGATGAGGATACATAATAAAGATCAACAATCAAGTTTAGTTTAGTTTGAGGCTGGATGATCTTTACCCGCTGTCAATGTTATTAAGGGGCGTCAGGGTGTCCAGATCTACTTTATCAAGCTGCATCTGCTCCATGGCACTGAGAATCTGCTTCTGATCCACAGGATGAGTTACGCCGATCTACAAAGACAAACAGAGCTTTAACAATGCAAACCAACATTTCATGGAATATATACACATCTATACCACAAAACTAATTAAATGAATACTTAAAAACTTTTAATATGATTAGAATTCATTTTATCTTGCATTCCTTGAGCCAAATCAGCAAATATGTGGCGTAAAGTCTAAAATATAAGTTTAATATAAGCTCCTTTCTATCACTGTAGAAAACAAAATGATTGCAAAAATTTGTTTCTTTTGCTAGTTGTTAAAAATATCATCATATAAAAACCTTTTCCAGATCCCTCTTATCCATGATCAACAGGTCGCTCCAAGTGACATTTTGTTCCTGTAAAATAAAAAGTGGAGAAAGCGTGTTTACAGTGGATTAATGTAGGAATCACACTTTATTTTTTTTATTTTTAGTCTTTTTAAATGGATACATTATATTATTACGTTGAGTAATGAAGTTTGCACTGCGTGCTCGCCGTTTTTTAAATCTTTTTTTTTTTGGTGCGTTAATCTTGTCAATATTATTCAAAAGGTCATGATTCACACTCATTAATTAATTGTCACACACTGAAGAAGGCATTGTGCCGAAACGTTTGTGTTTTTGTATCACCTGAAGAATGTAAAAGAAAATAAAAACTATATTAAGCAATTAATTAATGAGTGCGAATCATGACCTTTTGAATTTTACATTATATTAGAAATGTAAACAAACAAAATGGAAGTACTAACTAAACTAAAATAAACTAAATCATAAATACTTTGATAAAAATATAACAAACCCGCACAAAATTACTAAACTAGAATCAAAATATAAGAACAAAATCTAATCAGAATATTATCAAATTATATTATTATTATTATTATGCATCACCTGACTTAAGATTTAATACAATCATCACAGACCAATTCACTGTTTATCTGACTATGTAATACACATAAATCAACTGGATAAACTCTTATATTTTTTAAGAAGATTTACTGTATCCTGCTTTTTTTTTCCTTTTTTTTTTTAAGTATTAGGAGGGCACTGTGTTGAGTAAGATCACTAGCAGGCAAGAAAGATCCATTCTCCCACTAATATCGGTGTTTGAATCCATCTCTTTTGTCCACTTTCAACCCCTTACTGGTGTAAAGGACTTTGTAATTTTTCAATAAAATAAAATAGCTTGCCATTTTCAATTTCTATATGAACACAAAACAAGACTGTGTGTGTGTGTGTGTGTGTGTGTGTGTGTGTGGTTGCGGAAACAACTATTAAAAACAAACTTTACTCCACCCACAGGAATTGTGCCAGTAACGCATAACAGAAGTTCACTCATCTAGAACTCTCAAAAGGACAATTTAAACAACTTCAATGATCAAACAATAATAATAAAAACAAACAATTCATGTAAAAGTGCTAACAGAATTACCAGCTTAACACTTAAAATCAGCCACACAGACATCTACTGCAAGCACATTACTGTAACCACATCCGTGTTAGCACAACAGTAAAATAAATCAACTGACTCACCACCATAATGCCTGAGAGATGATCCAGATTCAGACCGTGCAGAAGAAGTTCAATATCACTCAGCTTAGAGGAACTGAGGATTAAAAAAAAAAAAAGTTCATCTGATTTTATAATTACTTGTAAAACTCTCAAATATAGCTCAGACTAAAGACTAGAAAATGACATATTGTCTTCTGTTCCCCATCTGGACATTTACATAACCTGTACATTATTCAAATGTTTGGGGTCAGTAAGTTTATTTAAATTGTTAAAAGTGACAGATTTTTTTTCAGACATTTTTTAAATAAATGTTATTCATTTAAACTTTCCAAGTAAACGTTTTTGTAATCTTATTTGCTTATTTATTGGAAAGAAAAAGTCAGTTTGAAAGAAAAATGCCATTATAAGCCAATTGAAAACTCTGTTTCTCTGGATTTATTAGGCTTGTGTTTGAACAAAATGTTAATATTTGTTTCTGTAAAGATCTTGTAACATTTCTTGTAAATAAAAATACTGTAATTTAGAGCATTCTCACTTTCAGAAAATGACAATCATTCATTCATTTTCCTTTGGCTTAGTTTCTGATTTATCAGAGGTCGCCACAGCGGAATGAACCGCCAACTATTCTGGCATATGTTTTACACAGCAAATGCCCTTCCAGCTGCAACCCAGTACTGGGAAACACTCATACACTCTCACATTCACACACACACACTGATACACTACGGCCAATTTAGTTTATTCAATTAACCTATAGCACATGTCTTTGGACTGTGGGGGAAACCCACGCGAACACAGGGAGAACATGCAAACTCCACATAGAAATGCCAACTGGCCCAGCTGGGACTCAAACCAGTCACCTTTTTGCTACCGTGCTGCCCAGAAAATGACAATTGGTCAGAAATAAAGCATTTTAATGTTGATTTGAAATAAAATGCATAACAAATATTGATTAATCTCTTCAGAAGATAAAATATTTGTACTGTGTTTTCTAAAAATGAATACCAATATGTCTAAAAACACAGCTTTTTTTTGTTGTTTTATAAATGTTATTTAAAAAAAATGGCATCAGCAGTTTACATAATAAAAGTTTAAAAAAAGCATACAAAAAAAAACATCACACTTCCAAATTTTCTAATTAACATTTTCTTTTTGAGCTACAAAAAATACAAATTAAATGCAGAGGATATAGGTGAATTGGCAAAATGGAATTATTAATTTGTTCACTTACATATTATGAAATACATATAGAAATATATAATAAATCAGGGGAAACATAGCAACTTTATTTTTAACATAATGCAACATAAGCCTGAATAATATTCAATTTATTTCCCAGGAAAAAGTTTAAGCGCCTCAAGAGTACCATTTGTCAGTCACCACTAGAGGGAGATACAACCAAAGACGCAGAGCCTCACCTCTCTTTACAGGCAGAGGGACAATTGGGGTTTTGATTGAGAAACTGACACAGGGCATCAGTTTTAGACAGTCCAAGGCCATTTAAAGTAGAGAGTTCTGGAGTTTGAAGGATCCTGGCGATCTGAAGGAGCACAATTTTTAAATCTCAATTTTAACTCTCAAGTTCTAAAAATGAGCATGTCAATGATTTCTGACATTAGAGATCACAGCAGGAGCAAACATGAAAGGATTACCTCGGGATAATTGAACACTTTGGCCATGTCAGCTGCCATCTTCCCTGTTTTGGTTTTGATAAACTTATCCACTCCTAGTTGAAGCAGTTTCAGCACAGCCGTTTCATGTCCGTACTGCACTGCGATTATGAGGGCCTTATCCATTAAATAAAATTAAATTGAAGAGAAAAAACATAATATTAGATGTTCATTTAAATTCATCTTCTTTTAAAAGGGTCACTCACCCTCAACTTGCATGAGTTTTTTTTTCCTCTCAAACACAAAAGAAGATATTTTGCTAACCAAACACTTTACAGTCCCCATTGGCATCCATCGTATTTTTTCGTACTGTTGAAGTAAATGTAAACTATCAACTTTTTAATTACTAACATTCCTCAAAATTCTAAATTCTTCGAAACTCAGATTTGGAACCACTTGAGGTTGAGTAAATGTTCATTTTTACTTGTTTTACTTTTACTTTACTTTAATACTGTAGCACCTTTACTGATGACCTTACCGTTTGTCCATTATCATTTTGATAGTTCAGTGCTGCTCCGTGTGACGCCAGAAGGTTTATGACCTGACTGTAGCCGTATCTGGAAGCGAGCATCAGACACGTCATACTGCTCCTGAGCAAGACACAACAGAAGAGCCAGAGGTTACTGTGATCATGCTCCTGGGTACAAATCACACAAACAGAGAGACTTTAGATTGAGTTATTTACTGCAGCTGAAAGAAGCAAAAAGTGTAATAGTAATAATTGTTTTTGTCAACATTCTAAGGTACAAAAAAAATTATATTTAAAATGACAAATGACACAGAAATTCAAGCCTGTCATCTTGTTCTTTTATCACGAGTAGATTTAGAAAGCAATTTTAAAAAAATGTAATATAAAAAGCGTTATAAATGATCGACTTCTACAAAACTGAAAAAGATGATGGGTTTTTTTTTGTTTCCATTAAGAAAGACAATGGAGTTCAGGGTTGTTTCGGACCCCATTGCATATGATTATATGTGGGCAATTATAGATTTTGTAATAAATCATAGATTACTAATCAGAATTTGAATTTTGAAACTTTCAGATTTTTTTTATTATATAGTTTTTATTATTATATAGTTTTATTTCAAATTTAGCTTGCCATTTTAAAACACTTGAGGTAATAATTCATGGTGTTAGTCATCTGTAATAACATCTTAGATTAATGATCCATTAGTTAACATATATACTAACATGAAGAAACAGTTGGTAATACATGTATTACTGTGTTTATTCAACTTTGTTAACGTTAATGTTATTTAAGTTAAATAACTCAGTGCATTAACTAATGTTAACAAGCACAACTTTGGATTTTAATAATGCATTAGTTCATGTTGAACTATGATTAATAAATGCTTTACAAGATTCAAACTTAGTTTATGTTGGTAAATAACATTAAATAATGCACCCTTATTCTAAAGTGTTACCAATTCTATTCTAAAAAAAAATAAGAAGAAAAAGCACTAAAACAGAAGATCAAATGCTACACAATGCAACACTAGTGCAACATGATCACTGGCTGTCACATTCAGCCATCTGCTTTAGAAAATATAGCATTAAAATATAAAAAAAAAATTCTATACTCTATATTGTATTAAACCTTTTACTGGCATCGCAACTGCCTGGTTGACATCTGTTTATATATGTTATCATTAAAAAAAATAACTCAAATTTAGCTTGGAGTGGTGTCAGGAAAACAAATTAACAAATTAACCAAAGATAACCAAAAAAAAATTTCTACTTGAAATTTACTGTTTGCATTATAAACAAAACTTTTATTTCTAAACTTAGACATCTTTCGGATTTTATAAAGAACTGCTAAAACGTTTTTTTCACATCTGATCTGGTTTATGGTTGAAAGTGAATTTGGAGACTTGAGGCCAGTTGAATAAACAGAATAGCCACCATTTTAATACACAGTAAATAATAACTCTTAATTTTTTGGATTCAGATTAGAGTGATTTACCTTTATGCTCACTTAAAAAAAAAAAGACTAAAAAAGTTAAAGAGTAAGGCCAGTTTTGAAAAAACAACAGAAAAAGACTATTCTAAGTAGTCTAACTGGCTCCTGTACATCCGCTGATGTTCTCTCATAAAAAGCTGCTGTTTGTAAATCACTCCTTAAATGAAACCTCCATTCACAACAATCAAATCACCATAAAGAGTGCTACTGTGCCAACGTAAACAGAGACAAACAGATTTTACACCTTGCTTAGGACAATCCATTAACTGCAAACAGCACAAAAGGGGAACTGACTCTCTCTTTGTGCTCCGTGCTTGCGTCACTGCCGTAAATACACAGCTTTTATCATATACAAGTTTAACTTGGTGTTAAAGATCACACCTTAAGCCAATGGCTATTAATCAGCCTGGGTGGCATTTCCCAGAGGAGGCAAGGGTGGCAAACAGAGCTCCCCGGCTGAACAAGGGCACCGTCATTCTTCATCTTGACGTTATCTCCTCTCTATCTGCGCATTTCCCCTTCACTGACTGTATTTTTGACAAATGTGCATGGTCTTAAATGCATTTTCCCAGGCTGTCCTTCTACCAAAACCAAAGGAACAATAAGGAAGCTTACCAAATAAATATAAAACAAGATCTCAATTTCAGTAAACAGGGTTTGTCCTGCGGGTAAGATTATAATTTTCACATATTTACTGTACATCAGTGGAAGTAAAAAGATTTTAGTGTAAATGAGACGTTAGCTAAGCTGTTGTTTGATATTAGAGGAGCATATGGTTATCATGTGTCCTGACTGGGCGCATCATCAAATAAATTACATTAATAAAAAACAGAGGGACTTGCAGGAGAATTGTCTAAAATAGTCAGCAAAACAATATATGTATAGCTGCCTATGGAAATATAAATATGCCTATACATTTAAAATGTATTCTTTTACAAACTAAACAGCAGAGTATTTTGAGAAGATGTTCTCGCTCGCTTGCTCGCTCACTCACTCACACTCTCTCTCTCTCACACACACACACACACACACACACACACACACACACACACACACACACACACACACACACACACACACACACACACACACACACACACACACACACACAACAGAGATCTTAAGTTAGCTGCTAGACTTCAAAAATTTAGCAATGCACAAATTTGATCCTTGACATTGTTACAACACCATGGAGTCTATTCATCTACCTCACCTTTCTCCAGTAAGAGCTGAATAGCAGAACATATCAATTTAAGTGGTTCTATTAAACGCATTTTACTCGGCCAAGCTAACGATTACTTACACATGTAATAAAACTAGACTGCATGCAACCTAAATGCATTCAAGAAATTGCCCAACAATAGTGCTGCCATTCATCTTGGGTGAGATTTTTGTACAATTAAATATATTGTACTCGATCCTTGAATCTTTAAACGCAAATGCACAATTAGTAATATTTTGCATTTATTCTTACACTATAATATAATAAAGTGGTAATAGAATGCTATGCTATACTATATATTGCATTAAACCTTTTACTGTCATCGCAAATGCCTGGTTGACATTTGTTCATATAGGTTATCATTAAAAAAAACAACAACAACTCAAATTTAGCTTGAAGTACTGTCAGGAACACAATTTAAGCAAAGTAGTTGGTAAAAAAAAAAAAGTTTTTCTTAAAGTGCAAGTTATTACAACTTCAAATTTACTGTTAGCATTATTAACAAAACTTGTATCTCTAAACTTGGAAATCATTCAGTTTTTATAAAGAACTGCTAAAACATTTTTCACATCTGACATTGTTTGTGTTTCCAAGTGAATCTGGAGTCTTGAGGCCAGTTGACTAAACAACATCGCCACCATGTTAATACACAGTTAAAACTACTCTTAAATTTAAAATTTTTAACTTAGTAAAATATTTCAATGATTTACCCTGTTGTTTTAATTTAATATTTAAATAACACATTTTCATATTTGGTATGGTGTGAAATGAAAATAATTTAAAAAAAAGTAGTATACATGTATATACACAGTATGGTCACACTTTATTTTAAGGTACAATTCTCCCTATTAACAAACCATTAATTAAGACTTTTAGCTCAATAAAGTAAACTTTTGGCTTTGCTGCTTATTAATAGTCAGTTGCATTTAGGTATTGGGTAGGATGTAAAATGGATTACGTATGTAAAATAAGATCATACTTTATAAGTACAAATAAACAGCCAATATCTTCATAATAAACAGCTAATAAGCCAGTAGTTCAAAGTGGTATACTTATACTGAAGTGTTACCATATGCATATATACACACACACACGTGTACATAATTTTATTTTACACTTTTCACAAAGACTTGTACATAGAGTATCTAGCGCACACTGTTCCAAAATGCATGTTAACTGTATGAGTCTGTGAGAAGCAGAAAATAGTGTAAACCGAGCTGGTGAAAGCACTGCATCATGAGCTGCACACATGTAAATAAACACAGTGCTGAGCTTCCCTTCTGAAACACAGTGGAACAGACTATGTAACTAATTTTTAAAAATAGCGGTAAATGAGATTTTATTTTATTTTGATAAATTGTGCAGCTTTGTTTATTTATTTTGACTATGCATTCAATGTAACCAACTTGCAGCACATTTGCAGAGCATTTATTCCCTCATTTACAGGTGTACAGTATATAATGTGTGTTCTTGAGAGCTGTAACTGATGGTCGATGCAGCTGAATGGCCCTGTTATTGACTAGCGGTTATACCTTTTGGTCCACTAAATTTAAATATTATGTAATATGTTTAATAATTTATGTGAGAAATTTTGTGCAAAATTAAACCAAAAACACCAATATTTTAAATAAGAGTGACATATGGGAAAGAAAATGAATACCAACTGCAAACTAGTAACCTCAGCAATTTTCAAATAATGAGTCTCAACAAATCGGAAACAGACCTCGTTCCCAAATGATGTCTGGCTTAGTCTAATCATTGCATATTTGTTAACAAAATAAATTTTAGAGAAATGCAGCTGCTGCACATTGGATGTCATGTATGGAGCAAGGAGAGAGCGGAGGAAGAGGATGAATGTTTGACAGGCCCATCACTTGCCCGCGTCTCCCTGTTCTTTGTTTCCCAATTTTAAATATTTTGTCTGGATGGAACACAATCACTTTCTCACCGGTCAAGTGAGCAACATGCTTGTTGACAATCCAGATCATGTGAGCAATTTGGGTGGCAGATGATAAGCAGCTGGAGGCTGCCCTGAAAAATGCCTGAGTCAATACACTATTGAGAACACATCACCTCCCAAACAGAGCTGTTAGGAAGGCTTGTTTAAAATTCTGTCTGGCCAGTGTTAATGTTTTGAAGATGGTGGAAGCATTTTTTTCACAGACCCTCAATCAACAGTGCCCGTGACAGACTTGTTGTTAGACCTGGATGCATATGGATGAGATGAAGGATCACTGGCCACAGTAAGGTCTTTTTAAAATGAATGACTAAATAAGTGGCTTTCAAACTTTTTGACTCCAAAGCCAATATTTTTATTAATTCATGATTTACTAGATACAATACATTTTTAACCACAATCATTTATTACACCAAAACTTATTTTAGAGCTTTGCTTAACAAGACAATTGTATATTCATTATAAAATGTCCACTTGCATAAATTTCCATGACTTTTCCAGGTCTAGAAAAAAACACAAGTAATAAAAATAATAAAATAAAATCATACATTAGGCTAAACAAGTAGGTTCTACAAAGAAAAAATAAGGTTGTTTAGGTGGTGAAATTAAATTAAAAATAAAATTAAAATAAAAAATCTGGATATTTTTGGGCTCAAAGAATATGTTACATTAATGACATCAGTAAGTGAGAAGTTTCTTTCTGTTTAAGGACAGTATAATTCTATATTTCATACACCACAGTTATATGACACAAAAAAAAAATCTACTTTTCAAAATGCCACAAGTGCACTGCAGGTCCTGTGACAAGAACCAATCATTCAGCTACACTAAACCACCTCAAAAACAGAGGTTCAGGGATAACCAGAGCTAGATTTGTCAAGCACTTATTACACTGGATGAAGAGGCATAAGGGGCCTAATGACATAGGGTTGATCAAGCACATGATTGTGTATTAGATAACTGTATTTGAGTATTTACAGTACTTGGACAAACACTACACACTGCTATCATCTAAACAGTATTATAACCTAACAACTACCCAGAAATAGCCATCATTTGTGCAACTGACTAATATTACACATTTTTAGATACGATATGCAAACCACCCCATATCAGTCATTGCCAGATATAAATAAATTTACTGTACTTTCACATGTGACAAATTCGCTAAACATGGAAATGTTTTGTATAGCCAACACAGTTATCAAAATAAGTCCTGCCCGTGTTCACACAAATCTGTGAAAATCACACCAGTAGTTGTTGTTGTTGTCAGTTTGTATGGAACACTATGTGCATGTACTTTACATGTATTTTGTTGTTCAGTTTTGTTTTGGTTGTCAAGTACTCGTGCATTAACTATTCTTCCAGTAGATACAAATTGACTTTCATTTCAGATGATAGTACCATTTAGTACATTTTTATTTTAATTTTGTAATGCATTTAATTAGTTTTTTTTTGCTTCTGTGGCATTTATTATAAAGCATGCTTGGTTGTGTTTCTTATTTGCTTCTCATTGTATTGTGTATGCGTTATGTTCATATGATGTGTCATATGATGCTACTGTCCAAATTGAATTGCCCCTTGTGGGATTAATAAAGTTGTTGAAGTTATGTATGCCTATATAGACCATTTCAATGTGGTGATGTCATTGGCCTATGAACATTTCCTGCTTGTTATCAAACTATTTCATAACTGTAACAAGAGGCAATTCAATCGTAACTTGATGTTAAAACCGCTATCATAACATTATTTATCAATATGTGGTTCTTTTTTGATTCTTGGAAGCTATAGAAATTAAAAATGTAAAACAGGAAATACGTTTGGACCATTGTTTTTGTTTACATCCATCAAAATGGTCTATACTGAACCTATCAATATCAATACATATCAAGCAAAAGAAAAATGAACAAAACTGACAAGTACTAAGCCAAACAATGTGACCTGAGAAACTGCTGTAGTCAACATGAATATTTTCCTCAAACTATAACTATACTAACACAGAATACTCAGATTCCCAGATGCATGTCTGTCACACCTGCAAAATGACCTTACTTGTTGCAGACATTGGGGTCAGCGTTGCGACTGAGCAGGAGAGCCACACACTTGGAGATCATCTCTTCTGAAGCAGACGCTGCGGTGCAAGCGGCCATCAGAACTGTATAGTGGTCTATGTGCAGAGAAAAACAGACATAACACTTGATAATGAAATGATCATTTTCAGCAAAGGTAAAAGTTCACGCTACAGGATAAACATACTTGAACATATAGCACGTGAGTCACATGCGGCCTAAAGTTGTTAGGCAAAAACAACGCTAGCGTATGGCACCGGGAGCAGCCCCAGTGTTATGTTAATGCATAAAGGAGACACATCTATGTTAGAAGTTTGTGTGTTGTGATGATAGCTGCGTTTAGACTGCAGGAGCAGGTTTGCTGGAGAGTAGGATGCAGACGCAGTATAGTTGCGTCTGCGGTGGAGCAGGAAAATAAATAAAGTTGCAGTGTTGAGCCAATGCAATGACGCCAGTACCACGGTCTGTATACCGCCATTATCAATCACTTCTGCATTCTTCCTGGTCTGTGCTCCACACAGAACGGGATGTGGCAGCTGCATTCACATTAAATTACTTCCTGTCTGAGCCCGCAGCTTCAGTTGCTCGAGATCCCCTCCATCTCTGCTCAGTGGATGCGTCTACATCATTTCAGTCGATCGTTTGCTGACATTTCCCCATGACCAACAGATGAGTTCAATTTTCAAAAAAAAAAAAAAAAGTAAGAAAGGCAATGTGTAGACGAAAAACACACCAGCAGATTAATTACAAGTTACAATAGTTCGGCATGTGCGTCACAAACATTAAGCAATGGCAGATGAAGGACAGCAAGATGAACTCTAATTGGTTTCCGTCCTCCTTAGCACGTGGGTTGAAATCAAAAGAAAGAAACCTGCTTCAATGTCGAGCGTATTAATGAAAACCAAACTATTCCCCACTGAAGGATTAAGTCTAGCCATGCTCATTTCATCTGATATATCGATGGGTTCTTTCCCTGTGGTTGTTGCAAAACCCTATCCTCTCCAATAAAAACCCACGCAAGTCACAGGAAGGCCATGTGGTACAAAGCCAGATTGACAGCACCTGCTTTCACCTTGTCAAACTCAACCTTTGACCTTAATTCATTTGAGGTGAACCATTTTTTTGTTTGTTTGTTTGCACTGCACAAAGCATAATAAAATAAAGATGCATTTGTGGAAATGCTCTATCACTATCAGTTTTATTCTGTGGTAAAAAAAAAATCCTATACAGACAACTGACTATATATATATTTACCTCTGCTGAAGTTTGCACTTGCTCCATGATCCAGAAGTAGCTCAGCCAGCTCAAAGTTGGCCACATGGACAGCACACATGAGAGGAGTCCAGCCAAAGCCAAGCCGGGTTTCCACGTCCAGACCTGAGAAAAGATAATGAGGGGGATATTTTGTAAATAGTGTTGCCTGTGTTTCCGAGATATGAACTCAAAATACGAGCACCTACCACCATCCAATAACTCGCGCACCATGTCGACATTTCCTGCAGTAATGGCTCTCTTCAACGTGGACACTTTATCATCTCCATTCACCTGGACTTCAGAAAACTGCCAAGGAAACGAAAGGCTTGTTTTTAAGTAGTGCAAGTAACTATATTAAACTGGTCGAACGCTCGCCCGAATACAACACATGTTGCGATACAAATGTAGGACGTGTATAAAGAAACTTTTTATTAACTGTACCTCAGGGCACGCTTTTTTGATGTTATAAGAATTCCCGATGTCCCATTCGTCACTACTCCCATCGCTTTCATCGCCAGCAGGAAACGCATAGCAAATATCATTAATCATAATTATTTTGAAATATAAGGAGGTCCTGTTCATCTGACTTCAATGCCAACTTTTCATTAACGTCCGGCGTAATGACGTATGCGTGCGGCTGCTACGTATTTTAATCAAACGACCAATAGGAAAGAGTTTTGAGAATGCATATTACAACTAATATCCATATACTGTACATAACAAATTTCACTCCAACATTTGCGACAGTTTACCCACTCGAATCAGTAGTTACAATGGTTAAGACTGTGAGTATACCATTTTTTGTTGTTGTGACCCAATTATCTCAAACTGGACCAAACTGCCAGCTGAGTAGGAACACTGAATAGACTTCATGTGATTTACTTTTTCATTATAACATGTTAAATTGCATTACAGATATTGGGTTTATCAAAATAAATTGCATAATTTAGGCTACATGACTCCACAAAGCCGGTCCAAGGAGTAGCTTGTGGTAAAGATGTCGCTGTGCGCTGAGATTCATGAATGAATAGGAATGTGACAATTTATGTGAAAAACTAAAATGAAACATGTTGTACAATGCTATTTGATACTGCATGCTCCTTATTTGTTTAAAGCCACCAACTGCATAGACTCCACACGTTTGTCTGAAACCCGATTATCATATTATCCATAATAATTTGAGATTTATCCAAAGAGCATCTTGGAATCAAGAAAATCTGACCTTTTGTACAATGCATCTGAAATTAGCATTACAATTAAGCTAATTTAATTAGTGATCTAGAAATATGCAGCCTCTTAAAGGGTTATTAACCAAAAAAGAAATTCTGTCATCATTTAGGCTACTTCACCCTCCCATTGTTCCAAATGAGTTGCTTTTTTCTCAAAAGAACTCAAAAGAACATATTTGAGGAATGTTTGAAACCAATAACATCCAGAGGACAGCTAAATACTATGTAAGTCAATGGCAGTATCAACATTTTGCAAAATATCTTCTTTTGTGCTCAACAGAAAAATTAATGTCATAAGGGTTTGAGACCACTAAAGGGTGAGTAAATGATGACATGATTTTCATTTTTGGTTGAACTGTCCCTTTATTTTTTCTAACTTCTTTCTAATTTGACTTAACTATTCTTTATTTTGTTTAATATTGGGATACTGCATCTCTTAGAGATAATGTACAAATATGTACAATTCTGGTTAAAAGCTTGGAAATATGAAGGTTGGTTAATAGATACCCATTACGCTGTATAACCAAGGCTGCCTTTGAAGTTATGTAATGAAAAATGAAAATGAATATTATTTCAATTTAAAATTCTCATTTTACTCTTTAGTCCTCTGTGTTATGAACAGTTATAATCTGATATCAGTCATTCAATAATGGTTCTATAAGTGTTTAAAAAGTTTTTTTTATGCTTTTTTGTGGAAATCATGATACATTTTACTTTTCAGGATACTTTAATGAGTAGAAAATTAATAGAAACAGCATATAAATAAACAAAAATGCACGATGATACATGCCTTTTTGTATAGTAATGTATCATTGTTTTCACAAAGATGTGATGCAACAACTGTTTTCATCATTGATAATAATCAGAAATACTTCTTGAGAAAAGATTCAGAATATTAGGATAATTTCTGAAAGATGATGTGACACTGACTGTGTATGCTGAAAATTCCAACACAAGGATAGATTATTATTTTTTAATTATTATTTATATTATTTCAAACTGAAATAAATATTTATTGTATTTTTGATCGAGGAAATGCAGCCTTGGTCAGCAGAGGATATTTTTAATTTTTTTTCAAACTTTATTCATTTCCGTATTTTTTCCCTCTGGCAAACATGATTGAATCAGGAAACAATAGCTTCAAATTATACAAAAGCCGCACTTGACGTTCATGTGTCAAAAGCATTGACGTCCTCCCTCAAACACCACGAGAATTCTCTCATGATGACACACCACTTGCTCTTGTAAAGCAACACGTGAGCATCTCTGTAAAAGACTGACAGTTTGAGGATGACATGCCCAGAGGATCTGTGGCGTTTGAGCTTGCGAGAGCGCACTTTTCTCACTGAATCACAGCAGCGCTCCTGTCACCATGGTCTCTTCATAAGCGCCTTACTTCTCATTAGCGATTTGAGACACGACAATTTTTCCTTTTATTGTCTAAATACTGGCAGCGAATATCGACGTTGTCAGCGCTCGGTCGCGCGTGGTGGAGGAAAGCGATCTTCATTCAGCAGAGAGGCGTTGAGCTGAGACCCCGTCACCCGATGTGAGCGCTTTCACCCCGGGGTACTTTTTAGGATGCAGAGATCACCTGTGGAGGATGCCAACTGCCTCTCCAGATACTTCTTTTGGTAAGACTCAATTCTTGAGATCTTTTTTGGGACAACGTAATGTTCAACGTTTTATGTTCAATCCACTTAAATTTGTTGGGAGAACATAAATAAATTGTGTGGAACCCTGCATTTTTTACAGTGTAGATGATTTGTTCTAGAATAACAAGCCTTGAAACAAAATTCTTAAGGACAAGCTTGTTTATAGTAAATATTTTATACTTTATTCATATTTATTATGTGATAGTGACTTAGACTGCTCATGATAGGCTATACATGCAATTTTCCTCCACATTTGCGAAACAAAGTTTAACTAAACGGCAGGGGAAAGGTTGGAGTTCTGATATATCTTGCTGTTCTTTATTGAAGTTTAATCAGAATTATCTGCCAATTCTGTTTTTCTCTAAATCTTTTTATTTTTGATCACTAAATTGTGAGGTACTAACTCAGAGTTGCCAGATAAAATCCCAGAACTCCAAGATATTGCCTATTGAGAAACTTAGAATCAAAGAAAAAAGTAATCATTCTGAGATTATGCCTCAAAATTCTCGAGATTCTAAGTTCACATGTACTTTGTTTTCTTGCAATTGTAAATCCATAGGTTCTCTTGCAGTTCTGACATTATTTATTAGAATTCTGAATTTGTGTCATGAAATTCTTACTGTTTTTCAAATTTTATTATGTGATATCTACTTACATTGCATATGATGTACATTCGTAATTTGTTTCGGAATTGCACAATATAGCCTAAACTTGAAACTGCTGGAAAACGTTCTGATATTATATCTCACAATCCTGACTTTTTTCTGATTTTTAATTAGAAGAAGAGTATAAGTATATACATATACATAGAATAGAATTCTGTTTTTCTTTTTTGTTAACTAAATTGTGAAATATTAACTCAGAGTTGTGAGATAAAATGTCAAAACTGCTATATATTGCCTAGATTCAGAAATTCAAATATACAGTAAACTCTGAAGTAAAGAGAGTTTATAATATAAAAAAAAGTTTGTAAAAAAAAGTTTATCTTTCTTGATTATAGTTTTTATCTCAAGATTCTGTGTTTACATCTCAAAATTGAGACTTTTTTCGTAATTGTGAGAAAACTTTATTACATAAAGGCTATTTAGACTGCACATGATTACATTCATTAGTTTTTTTTTCAGAATAGTATATCTGACAATTCAGTTTTTCTTTTCTCTTTTTGTTCACTAAATTGAGTGAGATATTAACTCAAACAGTGCCTAGATTCAAAAATCCAGATATACGGTAAACTCAGAATTAAAGAAAAAGGTGAGAATTCTGAGATTAAACCTCGATTCTGATATTTTTTCTCAAGATTCAATAAGTCAGAACAGTGAGATTTTAATTTACAGTTTGACCGTGTATAATTAAAAATTTTAAGATAGAAATTATTATGAGATGTAAACTCACAATCTTTAAAAGAAAGTCAAAATTGTGAGATAAAATGCGGCATAGAATATATTTTTCTTTCCAAGTTAGAAATAGGTTTTTATAAATTTGCGATATGTTTAAACTGTGTTCCAACAATCATTTTACAACCTCAAAATGTTACATTGCAGTTATTGCAACAAGTACAGTACAGATTGACAGAAATGGTGTTCCCTTAAGGAGGTAACCATGGCGACAGTACACTGACACTTTTCTTTGAGATCAGTATTCAATTATATGTTATAATGCATCATTATTAAGATTTGCATAACACAAAGACCACAAAAATCACAAAAAGCTGCATAACACAATAACCACAATAATGAAAGAAAGCTGCATAACACCATGACCACAAAAATCACAAAAAGTTGTTTGAGTTGCATTAAAGTACAATGTTTTTGTGAGAACAGCAAGGTTATTTGAATAATCTAAGGACCAGTCGTGACTCTAGAATGTTTCTGTGCTGTAAATAACAATAATCATGAAAATAACTACAACTACACACCTGTCTCCATAGTAAATAAATATTGTACATCTCCTCTGACTATATATAGGTGGACAAACCCTATTATGAGAAAGGGTTTTAAGGAGAAACTGAGGCCATCTGATGTTTATCAAGCACCCAGTCAAGATGCAGCAGACATCCTCGCAGAGCGCTTGGAAAAGTGAGTATTTGTCTTCTAACCCTTTTTATGACACATTAAATAATTTATCATTGAAACTGTAATCAAAAACTGCTGTGTATAGACCTGAATTACATTTATTTAGTCATGTGTGATTTCTAATTACACAATTTTTGATTTGCATGAGCTTTAAGTTAAGAATTCTTAATCATGTTAAGATTAAGGGCAGCTCAAAAAAATCAAATAAGTATATTTCCCTTATCATCACCTCCATTCAGTAACCGAAACTGCAATGAAAGAACACCGACTCACGCTTTTGTCAAGTGAGCAAATTTACATCATGAACTGACCCAGAAAGTTTCTACTGCAACTTTCAGTGTCCTCAGATGTCTGTTACTCACCAGAGCCAAATGTCACACCTTTAGACGTTTCCTTGATGCTTTATTTTGACAAAAGAAGTGAGGAAAGACAAATAAAACGTAGGCAACCCCCTAAATGTCAGCCTGCCCATTCCAGTAAAGTTCCTCCCATGCATTTGTCTCACACAAACCACAGTACATCAATGCCAATGCCCTGCCAATGGACATCAAACGCAACCTTTTTAAAGTGCCAGGCCCCTGTTGAGTGATAGATGATCATTTTTGTTATCCTCTAACTTGCGGCGCTGCTGGGAATCTGAACTTTTTATTCAGTTAACAGATTGGAGCTCAGTTTCCTCTAGCTTGGAATTCTCTGTTTAATAAGTTCCCTAAATCACCTTGGTTATACAGGAGGGCAGCAAACAATGTGGAGCGTACAGGTTTTATTGTGGGTGAGTGGGTGGGTTGGATGCTGTTTAACTGTCTGTTCATTTTCTCTCTCTCTGACTAAACAGGGAATGGGACAGAGAAGTTGCATCTGGAAAGAAAAAACCCAGTCTCCTGAGAGCGATGGCACGATGCTATATAAGACCTTTTCTTTTATTCGGCTTCTTGCTGTATATTGGTGTGAGTGTCAAAAATGTCTTTTTTTGTTTTGGCATTTTGGTCTTGGTCTTAGTTTTGGTCTTCTCTGAATACTAGCTTCGCGATTTGAGGAAAAAAAAATCTACAACATGCATGTGTATTTGCTAATTGTTTGTACATGGATGGGTATTGCTGGGTAAACAATAAAGGTGTAATACAGCTTTTTGTATTTATGAAATTTGGCATATTTGATAAAAACAAATTCTAAAGTTCAAATAATGACAGTAACACTTCTTTAATCCAGGGTTCATAGAAGACACACAATAAAATGTTATTAAGTTCTATATAAAAGTATATTTGTCAGTATTTTTTAGAACAAAAAACATTGATGACATATTAAACTACAGCGTGGCACCAAAATATTTATTAATACAATATTCATTATTATATTATTTTAATAAATATTTTTCAACTGTCTTTCAAAGCACTATATTGTGTGTACTTGTCAGCAAGTAGTTTTTAATCACTTAAAATCAATAAGTAAATTGTTTAATTTTGGAATAACATTTCACCCATCTTTTGGATAGGTTAGGGTTAGGTTTGAACAAAACTTATTTGAAACATTAGACACGTTACTTGCATTTAATATTCATTCTATATGTATAGAATGGAATTTGTCAACTTAATTTGATGCGGACACCAGAATGGAACATTTCATCTTTGATTCATGTACATATTTAGATTTCCTGTAAATAATGTTTGTTTTTGTCTTTTTTTGTGATTGCTTTTTTTCAGGAAGCTACAAAAACAGTGCAGCCACAGCTTTTAGGGCGGATCATTGCATCTTTTGACCCGGCCCATGAACCGGAGCGAGCCAATGGATACTTTCTTGCCTTTGGTCTTGGCTTGTTGTTCACTACCCGCTTTCTCCTGCTCCAGCCTGCCATGTTTGGGCTGCACCGCCTGGGCATGCAAATCAGGATTGCACTCTTTAGCATAATCTATAAAAAGGTTTGCATCTGTCTACTAATATCTGCCAACACTGTAAAAAATGCTGGGTTCCACATATTTCCTTCATGTTGTCCCAACATGAATCGATTTGGTTAACTTAATTGTTTTTATAAATTAAAGTGAATTGAACATGAAACAATTAAGTTATCCCAAAAAGACCCTCAACAATTGTGTTGATTCAGCTCATTTTAAGTAGTTTGAACAAGCAGCAAAAAAATTTTTTGAGTAAATGTACTGGTAAAACTCCCAAAAGTTTATTCTGTTAAAAGTATGAATTTCACCAAATCCTTTCCATTAGACCTTAAAACTTTCCAGTCGAGTTTTGGACAAGATCAGCACAGGTCAGCTGGTCAGTCTGATGTCAGCCAACCTGGGCAAGTTTGATCAGGCAAGTATGAGAAGAGCAAATCCTATAATTTTCCCTTTGTTTTTGAATGATGGTTAAATGATCTTTAAAGAGAGTTCACTAATAAGTAACATATAAGCCTGTGCTTAGGGCCACACTGGAAAAGGTCAAAGGTTTCAATTAACAACATATTTTTGCAGAGACAAGCTGTGTGGCCAATCACAGATATATCTGAGAGAAACGGACAAAGAAATTCTCTTGATGTGCTTGGTATTTGCTGCTCATGTATATAAATTATACAACTGTGATATTATATATAACAGTTGTGCTGCTTAAGATTTTTGCAGTAATCATGCTACATTGTTTTGTGTTCTGTGATGAATAGAAAGTTCAAAAGAACAGAAATATTTGACAACATTATAAACGTCTTTACCAACACTTTTGATCAACTTAATGCATCCCTGCTGACTAGAATTATTTGTTTCTTTCAAAAATCTGACTCCAAATGGTATATATATATATTGTTAAAAAATGTGTCTATAACAGGAGGAGAAGATTTAAAATAAAATTCTCTTGTGCTAATATATTGACTGAGCATTAAATTTGGCATAAAGATTCAGAGAGGATCATAACTGAACTTTGGAACACCCCAGGAAGGTAGAGCCAATGTGCTGAATGTTGATACACTGTGTAAGTGGTCAGAAGCAATTAGCACCTGTGTTTAATGTGGCTTCTTCGCATGTCCCTTCCTAGGAATGTGTAAGATAGTTTGTAATGTTTTGTAACAACAGCTTTCGTGGTTTTACCATGGTTTCAAAAGCATCTTTATATAGAAAATAGGACTTGGATGGCAGAACTACCCAATAAACTATTGTGTTAATCTATATGTCAAGTAAAGACATACAGTAAATAACAGAACAATCACCAAGAAGAGTCAAGAGCTAGATTTGCCAACAGCGTGCACCCATGCAAAACCTTTTTACTACTGTCAGGATTTTCTAAATAAACAATATTACTAAAAAGGTCATTGATACAGTGATTTTTGCTGTTGACCTTATTGCATAAATGCATGTCTTCACAAATTTGTCTGTACAATTTATGAATGAATTTATGGGGGGAAAAGTACAATTTATGGATGGAGAGTATTTAAATGAATCATGCAATGTGATTTACTTACAATAGGCTTGTGTTAGTCAGTAGAAACTAATACAATACATTAACCTTATTATAATCAGATTTGCTTGTTTTCTACTTAATTTGACATTATAAAAATAAGATACTGCATTTGTATTCTTTAATTTGTGCATTCATAGAAGATAACTTGCAGAACTGTCCACTCCTGTTGGAGCTTTTATGCCCTGTTAGTAAATTTGGGCCTAAATATCAAATGATTTGCTCTCTAAAAATGCTAAAAGTCTCTTATTCGCTGTACCATAATGCATTTCTTCTTCTTTGCTACAGAGCCTGGGTATGGCCCATTTTATATGGATATCACCATTGCAATGCATCCTGTGTACAGGGCTTATCTGGGAACTCATTGATGTCAATAGCTTCTGTGCACTTGCCGCCATCTCTTTACTGGGTGTTTTGCAGGCCTTCCTCTCACATAAAATGGGTCCTTACAAGTAAGTCTCATATTAGCCTACTGTACATCCAAATACCAAAAAGTTAATCTTAAACCTAAGAGGTTTCCTCTAACAAACTCTTGCGGAGATTTTTCAGAAGTATCTTTATGCTCCCACAGAAACACACACGTTCCAGTAGTGATTCATGCCAAAGGCTTTGAAGAATTTGGACAGGTAGTTCAGTTCTACTCCTGTAATCAGGAGGCTGGATAGCCTTGTGCCTTTGAGAAATGTAAACAATGTTGGTCAGAACCGCCACCGAGACAGATTATCACAAGTGTAATTTCCGACTTTATATTCAGTGTCTGTATTCAGTGTTCAGTGTAGGCATCATGCTTAGTCAGATGTATTATACACCCACATTGGAGTGTTTATGACATACAGGACGTGAAGTTCTGTAAGCACAGACACATCATTACACTTTGCTGCCTTCTTTGTTTTCCATCAGAGCACAAAAGGTGCTGCTGACCAACAAACGGCTGGCTCTGACCTCAGAGATCATGGAGAACCTACATTCAGTAAAGGCCTATGGCTGGGAGGAGATAATGGAGACCCTCATCAAGAACATCAGACAGTAAGGGCCAAACTGTTCAGTTTATGTTCTAAGGCAAACTCAGTACTGCTTTGACAAAAACAGATCATCTGACTCATTTTTTTAATGTCCCATTTAGGATTTCTTTTAATTAATAGGATTATACAAAATTAAATGTGATTGAAATGAAATATTCTGTGGGAATAGAGGAACTTAGAGTAGAAAGTTTGAATACTAAGTACCAGATTTAAAAACAGCTTTTGCTAAAAAGCTAAAAGGTGTTTCAAAATATGATCAGTATTTGCAAAAGACGCCCATGAAAAAGTAGGGACGAAAAGGCATTTTGTGGATGACCTTATTGCATATGCATTTGTATGAGTTTCCTTGTCAGATAGAATATTGTTGATATTAATGTTGTATGCGTAATGTAATCTGTAATGTATTTCTGTAATAGCAAAGCTTAATTTTCAAAATTGATTAATCCAGCTGTCAGTATCAACTGATCTTTCAGAAATCATTTTAATATGCTGATTTAGTGAGAAAGAAATACCTCTTATTATTATAAATGTTAGCTGTGCTGCTTAATATTTCTGTGAAAAAAACAATACATATATATATATATATATATATATATTTGTCTTTACTGTCTTTACTGCATTCTTGATTAATTAAAGCACAATTGAAACCATTTCAAAGATTTGACCTGAAGTTTCTTGAAGTCTCTGACCTAGAAAACATTAGCAAATGATTATTTCTTGTTCAAATGTACTTGTTGTATCAACCCAGTACTTTGTAAATATAAATTTGTTTTCAGGCCAAATTCATGAAAACACATTTGCTTGCCAGATTGAGAACATTGAACATGTGGAACTTTGTGGTTCTTTACATCAATAAATTGTTATTAAGAACTGTATTTGTATAAGAACTGTTTAATAAAAAGTTCTTTGGAAACCCAGATTTATTCTACTATGACACCTCAGTCATTAAATTTATCACCTTAACACGCTTTCATTCTAAATCCTTAAATATTAAGTGAGGTTCTTTCATAGGAGATTATAGATCAGAAGAGTGGACCTGAACCAGAGAATCTTGAAGCCACAGTCTCCCACTGTTTCTCGGCAGTATTACATTTACGGCAGCACACGGTGTGCCTTTGTGTTTTTGTTATCAGCTCAGTCTCAGAGAATCAATGTGCTGTTGTTTTTATAGCTATTTGATATCTCATGACACCGTGTCCAAATATCCTTCCCATCTGGCATTCCCCTTCAGTTTGTCATACTTTCTTCCCGTAAACTGTTTTTAGGGATGAGGTGAAGCTGACCAGGAAGATCGGCTCACTGCGCTACTTCTACAGCTCAGCGTACTTTTTCTCAGCCATCTTTGTGATTGTTGCCGCAGTGGTGCCTCATGCTCTCAGTCGCGGAATCAACCTGCGCCGCATTTTCACCACTCTCTCCTACTGTATGGTGCTGCGGATGACAGTCACTCGACAGCTGCCCGGCTCCATCCAGATGTGGTACGACACCATGAGGCTGATCTGGAAGGTTGAAGTGAGTCTAAACGCTCTTCAGATGACACTGTCTGCTTTGAGAGCTTTTAAAGTCCCTGTGAAATGAAAATAAAGTTGTTGTTTTTTATGTCAGTATCAGTATGTTAGTCTTAAGGCTATCTATAAGCTAGTGTGTTACAAAACAGTGACACAATTCACATTAAGAAGATATAACAATCCAAAGCTTGCAGTTTGTCACTTCCGCTTAAATCGATCAATGATTTTTTTGACGTCCCCTCATACTTCAGTTTCTCATCAAATCTTCTGACCAATCAAATACTCTCTAGTATCTGACATTTCCGGCCCATTCAAGACCTTATGGTTATGTGTGCTTGAGCTCAACCACATTTGCTGGCAGAGCTGTGATAAAAATGTTGTTTTTTTTGTATGTTTCCATTCAAATGACATCACCCTAGTGAAGGGAAGTTCAAATCATTTTACCCACTCGGACCTTTAAGTTTTGTTCAACGAAATGAACAAATGCTTTTTCGAGTGATTTTGTACATTTCGTTCAATTTGCCAAAATCTCATTGAAATTAAAATGTTACGAGTTGCTTCCAAACACATCTACAACTAGCCCAAACATTGATCACACTACAAGCACACAGACAATCACATACCGTATAAGCTTAACCAATGCACAAAGTCTGAGCCGATAGACCCATGATTAGTTCACTTTCCAGTCTTCAGCTTTTTGAGTCTTTCGTTCATCATGTGACAGCATGTAAAGAGACGAATGACTCAAACCTGAGGACTTGAGAGATGAACGGATCAAATCTTTTTCCACCTCTGACATAAAGTATCTGGATGCAGACTTGGATTTGCAAGCTGAGACTGCATATCTCAGACATGCAATGTCAGACACAATACTCTCAATGGAGCTAGTAACATCACTGTGAGGGGTAGGGTTAGGGGTGGGGATAGGTGTGCGCATTAAAAGCATTGCATGCAACTCAGCTTGCAACTGCACCCAGTCTGCATCCAGACCCCTCTCCATATGATTGGCTTATGTCAGTCTTTCCCATGATGAACGAATGACTCAAACTCGATAGGAGACTCAAAAAATGAACTAATCTTGCAAATGAACGAATCACTCCCTGAGAGGACTCATCGTTCTCGAATCACATTAAAGATTCGTTCAAAATGAACAAATCGTTCAAGAGCGACCCATCACAACATCACACACCGTCTTTTAAGATGAGATATTAAACTGAGGTCCTGACTATCTGTTGACATTAAACATCCCAGGGCACTTCTCGTATAGAAAAGGGGTGTAACTCCAGCCAAATTCCCTCCAGTGGCTCTTACCAATCATGGCCACCCAGTCATCTACATCCACGGAATTGGCTGTATCACCTGTAGCTTGTGTGTGGTGAGCACTTCTGTGTCTGTTGTTGCATCATCCCAGTGGATGCTGCACACTGTTAGTAAATTGTAAAGCGCTTTGGCAATATGATTTGAGTAAATCGGAATCCATGTGATTATTTTCCTGCTTACATGTACATGGGCCATAGTCGATCTGTGCCACATGGGAGAAAAAAATCAGAATCGGGTCACTTGAACCATGCAGTGTAAATGCAGCCATAAATGCGCTATATAAATGTGCATTGTATTACAAAAATGCACATTTCAAAGCATTCACGGGACCTGTAATCTAATGACCCTTTAATCAGTATAAACCCAGGGTAAACAGAATACTGGGTTATCTTGCTTCATGTTTAAAGCCTCCCTGAAATCAAATTGAGGTTTTTTGGGGTGTTATCAGAATGCTAGACTTAGCATTTACCTATAGTTTACCCATAATTCAGTGTACTGCAAAACAAAGATAAATATTTCATTTAGAGGATATAAGCATTCAAAACTTTCAGTTTCTTATTTCAGCTTGTAATCAGATTTTCTGACTAATCCAAGTGATCTCTAGTATCTGAAGTGTCCCACCCCCTACAGGATGTGGCTGAAATCAGACACTTATTCACAAAACTCACCATTCATACAAGTGTTCACCTAATACAAACATGCCAATTGACAATTGGCACTTGAAATTGACAATTTGTAACTTATTTAACTTGTTTACTTCAAGGAATTTCTCAGTAAAGAAGAATACAAGTTAATGGAGTACGATCTAAGCATCACAGAGCTGGAGCTTCAAGATGTGACTGCTTCATGGGACGAGGTGCGCTTCAGCATTCACACTTTCTACAGTGAAAAAAAAACATTTCCATTGAAATAGACTGAGACTCAAACACATTCCTTTTCACTTTCAAGAAGCAACTAATTGCTTTGCCCTTTGTTGACTGTTTTTAGTGTATTCCAATAGAATTGCATGTTTTATTAAGCTAATGACCAATGAAGCCTGAGGGCAATGATTAACTCTAAATTACTGCAACTACATTTGGTGATATTTTCAATTGTAAATGTGACTTGGCTATTCATTTTCAGCACTCTTGGAGAACAGAGCAGTGTGAATGCATTTTTTGTGTGTATGTGTGCAGTTTGAATAAGGATGTGTGACGCTGTGTTTCTTTAGGGTCCCGGTGAACTTTTGGAAAGGATAAAACAGGAGAACAAAGCTAATGGGCATCACAATGGAGATGCAGGCCTCTTCTTCACTAACCTGTATGTGGCTCCTGTACTGAAGGACATCAGTCTGAAGCTGAAGAAAGGAGAGATGTTGGCTGTTACCGGTTCTATGGGATCTGGAAAAGTAGGAGCGCTTCCCATTTTTTTCAGCTGTAATCTGTCACAAATAGCACAATGCAATGCATTGATACTAACAAGTAGTATCAATGTAAATATATTATAATCATTTAAGATGTTATAGTGAGACTACAGATGTATATTCACAGTTAATAATAATGTTTAATTATTTCTAACTTTTAATCAAAATTATTGTCTATTTAATGTGTATTACACACCTTTTACACAATTGTATATATACAATTCTTTATTTAGTTTTTATATATATATATATTTGAGATAAATTCATTTAAATGTTATTAAATTCATTTAAATGAAAAGCTAAATTATTGTCTATTTAAAAACATGTACAGTTTTGTAAATAGTACCAAATTTATTTAAAGAAGAGACTAAACATTTCTGACAAATAGTTCTCACTTACAAAATCATTCATTTAATAATTAGATTTGTGATTTATTTGCATAATTTAAAAAATCTGAATTGCTGTATGATATTTAATTCAGTACATTGTTTTTAATGTAAATGATTAAATTAATAATATATTAGATAATATATATGTTTAAAGGTTAAAAAGGTGTTTGTACTTTTTTTAAGAAAGAAGAATTGTATCCACACAGCTCTAACAACAGCAATTTAATAATTAAATTTATACTAGTATTTTTTTCTAATATACACATTTGAGCAAAATTAATATTGCATTGACATTTTTAATGAAATTAATAATATTAACATAAAAAATTCTAATGATTAATTATCTATTATATAGTTATTATTTATATAGTTTGTAATTTTTTTTTTTTGTCATTTATGAAATTAAATATAACCTAATGTGTAAGGGGAAGAGTAAATCTTGCTTATTAAGAGAAAGCAAACATTCACTAAGAGGAACAGCAGTAAGATTGTCATTGTTCAGACGTGCTGTCTATATTTATAGAGCTCATTGTTGATGACCATCCTCGGGGAGCTGGTTCCCTCCTCAGGGAAGATCCGTCATAGCGGTCGAATCTCCTACTCCTCCCAAACAGCCTGGATCATGCCTGGAACCATCCGAGACAACATCCTCTTTGGCCTGACCTACGACGAGTATCGCTACAAGAGTGTGGTGAAAGCGTGCCAGCTTGAGGAGGTACTGACAAATTCATCTGTCCCTCATTTCCTGAGCATTACTCCCATCTCCAGTTCCTCTCCACTCTGGACTTTACTATAGTGTTGTCAAAATACTGGAATTTCCAACTCGATACTTTGTAAAATTATATTTTATGATATGATACTTTTAAAAATGTTGATACTCTATTCCATGGTATTAGAGTAGAAACTACAAGCCTAATTTATATACTTTTAAAACACTGTTGAAGACAAGTAAACAGACAGTAATAAAAAAATAAGCAAATTACAAACAATAACACAAATAAATACAACAGAACAAATATACAAATGAAACCAGGGCTTAACAATCTTCTGGTACATGTACTGTAGGTCTAGTGTTTTTGTCTTTTGTTATTGTTGTTTCAGACATCTTTACTTTACTTATTTAACAGGGACAATGTTCATTAATCAACAGTAAAAACTGTAAGCCACAACTGTGAGTTAGACTCAAGGGCTAGTTGCTTTTAAAAAGGCAACCTTAAATCAAAAACATTATTACACATACAATATCAGTAAAATTACATACAACAAAATTTTAAAAATGTATAACAATTTCATTAAAAAAAAAACAAGCAAAAATAATTACACATGACCATCCTTGGGGAGCTGGTTTGTGTTTTTATGTGTATCTCAATACATGTAAGTACTAGCAAAACATTATATTTATGGTTTGTAAAAAACCCACTGATGTCTATGGAGACAGCAAAATAAATCAGACATTGTGCTTTATTCACATCAGATACACACAGTTTAAGTTACAAGCACGTTTGCTCTATTCAGACAGACCCTTACTGTACTTTCATGAATTTCAGGAGAAGTTGATGAATGAATATGTGGTAAATCCAGCAGCTCTAATTTCTCCACTGATGAGCAAACTAACATGGCGGCGCCCATCACCCGGCATAGATTATCTTATTAAGCTGTTTAAACAACAAGATCAGATATTTCTCAATATAATAAGGATGTCATTCAGAAAAGGGAAAATATCAACAAAAATAATAAAAAGATAGATGTTGTGTTTTAAGTGTATTTTTAAGCTATTTGACTTATATTTAGTTCCACTGAAACTCAAGAGTGCAATGGAGAACTCCATGGAAAAAATAAATGCACAATCAGCTTGAGAATATTAAGTTCTCCATCATGTTGTGCGCTTGAATATTTAAACTGATAGAAACCTGAAACACGCAAATGAGCTGCTGTAAACTCTGCATAAATGAACAAAGTGAAACTGTGGTGGGACAGACTAGAGTGTGGTGGGTCAAACACCGTAACAAACTGCTTTAACCGGCCTGAATGAGAAATATTGATATTTTTGACAACACTAGTTTACAGAGTATATTTCTTTTCCTCTATTTCCTGACCTCAGTCATCTCTTTTCTCAACCTGAAGTTGAGACTCAACTCCTGCTGTTATGTTGTTTGGCTTTAGCTCTGCTTCTGTTTTTGTCTTTCTCTTTCTCTATCTGTCTTTCTCTCTCTGTCTGTACATAGAATGTTCACCTGGCAGTTGAACTGAGAGGCTTTGTTAGATGCAGGACTGAGTCATATTACTCTGTTCACCCTCAATCTCTTGATACCAAATCAGCCAATCGTGTGCGACTATCAAGAACTGAAGTGTTGAGCGACAGGGCCCCTGTTTAACTGAGTCTTACACGAATGAACATTCAGAAGAGAGATCCACTGAGAATACGTTCGGCTGCCATGTCAAATTTATCCATTCTAGTGGATTCAGTTTGTCTGAAAATCATATCGCAGTTTATTTTAAGGAAATAAGAAGCTTTTGTCATTTTTATTAGGCAAAATTTACAACATTTATTCTACTGAGAAAGGGACAGTTCACCCAAAAAATGAAAATTCTGCCATCATTTACTCACCCTTTACTTGTTTCAAAACTTTATGAGTTTCTATCTTCTGCTGAACACAAAAGAAGATATTTTGAAAAATGGTGGAAACCTGTAACCACTGACTTCCATAGTGGGAAAAACAAATACTATGGAAGTCAGTGGTTACTGGTTTTCAGCTTTCTTTAAAATATCTTCTATCGTGTTTAACAGAAGAAAGAAAATCATAAAGGTTTGGAACCACTCGAGGGTGAGTAAATAATGAGTAAATTTACATTTTTGGGTGAACTGTCCCTTTAAATAATAAAATAAAATAAAAAAAACATGTCAACCAATATCAACTGAAAACATTTACCTAAAATTACAATAAAGAAAGTACATTTTACAATGAAAGTAAGTTTTTTTTGTTACTACTTTATATCTCACCTTTTGAAAGACTGGATAAAATTAAATACTTAATTAATAAGGACATAAAAATGATAAAATATGTAATAATTTGTTTGTTGATCAGTGTAAATATGTAATTATTTCATACACATATATAAATATCTAAAATCTCTGTTAAATCATTTAAGGTGTCTCCCAGTGGTGAATCTGGGATGTTTACAGTCTGTGTCAGTCCCCATATTTCCCATAGGGACAGCAGTAAACCTGTTTCCTCTCAAACAAAGCATGTTTTCACAGTAAATGGTGATTACAAGTGCAATTTATGACTGTTTGTTACAAAACATCCAGACTCCAGCAACAGCAGATCTTAAAGAGCAGTGTGAGGTGCCTATTGTCATCACAATGCTAGGCTAGGCCATAACAACATAGTGAGAGAACTTAGCCGTTTGTGAGCTAAATAGCAAGAAGCTGCAAAGTATCGTTATTTTCAGTACAGAGTGAGTCTTTATTTGGTGTCTGCTGACGGATGCGGATACTTGCGCTTTCACAGCTTACTTAATGCTCTGTGTCTTGCACTAGAAACAAGCTCTCAATGCAAATGCAAGACTAGCAAGATCCAATAAATGGATTTGTGGAGTCTTTAAAATGTAAAGTGGAAACGCCCAAGTTTAGTGGACTTGTGTTATCCGTGTGTTTTCTTTGTGTCGCTGATATACTAGTCTTTCAGTCTTCGTTCATGTTGTGTCTGGCCTGTAAACCCCAACACCACTGATTTGTTTGTGTAGGCTTTTACAGTCTTTCTTACGGCATCACCTCATTTAATTATTGTTTTTAATGCTTCCACAATGGACAGAGTTGATGATGAGGTAAGATCTCATGAGAATAATCTCGTCTCAAATTGTATGTGGTCCCTTTTTTTTTTGTTTTTTTTGTTTTTACTGCTTAAAGAGTCATACTGGTCTGCTGGATTTAGAGGGGTTTGAGTAAACTTGTCTGCTAACTAAACTGGCAAACTGATAAAAGTAGATGAAAATAACCTAAACCACCTAAGATTAATAGGTTTAAGCAGAGTTCCCCCCTCCCCCCCACTATTTACGCATGGATGTTCCCATTAGTTATGTTCAAGGAAGCTTTTATTTCATGTAGCACAATAACTTTTATTATTTATAAGATTGCTTTTTGCATGGATCAGAGTATCTGTCTGACCAAAAGATACAAATTTGCTACCAAGTATATAAAACAAAATTAGTATCTACCTAATGATTTTAAGCAGTGGAGCACTTATCTACCTAAAAAGTC
This sequence comes from Danio jaintianensis, assembly GCA_903798115.1. NCBI lineage: Eukaryota > Metazoa > Chordata > Actinopteri > Cypriniformes > Danionidae > Danio > Danio jaintianensis. The sequence continues at coordinate 17,500,004 of CAIGQV010018227.1, forward strand.
CAGCAGTGGAGTTCCAGAAGTAAAAAAATGCAGTAATTTTCTCCTTAGAGGAACTGATTTCAGTAATAATTTATAATAATTAAAGATAAACAGAGACCTTACGCAAGATGTGAGATTGTTAATCAATCTATTTCAAGGATTTTTTAAAAATAAATTATTGTTTAACAATGAATTAGTGAAAAAACTACATTACCCATAATTCAATTTTGAAAATCAGACAAAAAGGTGAAGGTAAACTTTAAAAAAATACTGGGTTCCACACAATCCCTTTGTGTTCCAAAACAAATCAATTAGGTTAACTTAATCATTTATTAAAATTTAAGTTGTCCCAAAAAAAGTATAAATTGTGTTGTTTAAACCCATTTTAAATAAGTAGTTTAAACAAGCCATTTTTAAGTGTACAAAAACCTGTGCTTAATGGCTTTAATAAGGAAAAGAACTAAAATCCCATGATTCATTTTTGAAATTCAATTTTGAATTAAAAACAATGGAGAAATGTGCTAGTAATTACTGTTGGTTTTATCAATAGAAACAGTATTTTTTTTGGGTACGTACACAAATATTGAAGTATTATGGGAATGAAGTGAGACCGATTACGTATAGTAATTTTCTGTACTGTATGAGAGTGGGAGGAGCTTTGCTCACTGTGACTTTCTGATTGGTGGATTTTTCTGAATAGCATTATGGGTAATGCAGTTTATTAGCACATGCTGCTATTAAACATGGCTGGTTTCATAATAAGTTGAATTAATTGAACAGATGAGTTCAACAAAAGCACATACATTTAATTAATGACCTTAGAGCTGATAGCAGGTCTGTCCTCCTGTAGCTTTGTCTTTTGGTCAGATTTTCTAAGTTTTGAACCTGAATGTTGTAATTAATTTAAGCCAAATTTTGAAGTGTGACTGCTGTGAATGTGTGTTTTCCTGTGTGTGTCTGTGTACTTCAGACTCATGTAAAGTAGCATGTTTGGCTTTCTCTGGATTGTCACTGTGTTATTAAAATGGTGTTATATGTTGTGTTTTAATGTTAGGATCTGGCTGCTCTTCCAGAGAAGGATAAGACACCTATGGCTGAGGGCGGTTTAAATTTGAGCGGGGGTCAGAAGGCACGCGTGGCTCTGGCCAGGTATAGTCACACATTTTCTCACAACGTCTCTTAGCTTTCCCACAGCATTTTAGGGAAGATTGTAGTTTACGTTTTCACTTCCCCATGGCTGCTCTTTCCCACAACACTTTAGGGAAGATTGTAAATCATAGATGTATAGCATTTTAATGACTGCCACAATGCAATCACATCAGGAAGTAACTCTATGATCTCACTTAGATTTACAGTACATGATCATAAACTCAACATTAAATCATGTACAATACAATCCAATGCAAACTTGTATCCATGAATAAAATGTTCTTTATTGCTTGGTTGTGTTGTGAAAAACTCTTTAAATGAACTTTATTTAATAAATGATGTATTTAAACGATCACATTTGTATTAGTTAGATATCACTATTAAAAATGTAAAAAGGTACAGTAATGTGTTTCTTTCTGCACAGGGCTGTTTACAGAGATGCTGATGTTTACCTTCTCGATGCACCATTCACTCATCTGGATATTGCAACAGAAAAGGAAATATTCGACAAGTATGTAAATTACGATTTATTTGGCAGGTGTTGTAGGAATAGGAATTAGGGTCTTCAGGATACCGGAATAAAAATGATGGAGATTCATCTTTCATCCTTAATTTGATTAAGTTATGAAATACCAAATGTATAATGTAAATTTCCTTTTAGCTTTTGTTTATTTTAACATCACTTGTTACGTTTTTTTTTTACCATTTATTTACCATTTCTATAATTTCCAAGTTATTAGAGTTCAACAGTCTGGTTCCAAAGGTAAAAATCCCATTATTTTTCCTCCATAGAGAAACAAAAATATCTTTCAATGAATAATGACAGGCCATGAAAGGTAGATGTGCTATAATGTTGTTTTAATGCTTTAAATGCCATTCAGTCACTTCATGCTCAATGCTCATGCTTTATGTCAAGTACGCAGTCATATACTTTTTGTCTTTCTAGTAGGTTTTTGGTTGAAAACAAAGTTTATGATTCACATCACAGCTGGTTGGTTTGGTTTATGGCTTATAATGTTTTAACAGACCTTTTTGAGTACACAAATAATAATATAATTTTTTTTGTTTTTTGCTAGTCGACATCATTTTGAAAAAAATGCATTTGAGACAAAACTTTTATTCTAGCATGACAATTACTGTTATGATCAATGAAGCTGCATAATGCATCTTTTACTTACATCAATGCATTTAGTTGTTTTTGACTAGAGAATTCACAAGAGCACAAAATTCAGTGTCAAACTGTCAGTAATGATCCGCCCTAAAAACGCTAAAGGTATATAGGGCCTGTAAAGTATGCAAGGCCCCACATTGAATTTTTTTGCCTCCTTACCTTGAATTTGCATTTAAATTTGATCCCGATGGACATACACTTGCCAACACTGATGTTGAGGAATTTCATAGCTGTAACATCTTGTAATAAATCAGCAAATGACTAAAGTCTTACCATTGACAAACGTTTAACACAAGTTCTATTTGCAGTCAAGGCTTGGAATGACCAACTCATGAAAGAGCTCATAATTTCATTATCAAACTCAAGCTTGAAATCATATGGTAAAATTAATGACATTATTACTGCTGCATTGCAAGATGTAGAATTGAGGAGTTTAGAAAGAATGAATCTTCAAACCAGTAGTTTGAGGTAATGTAAATGGTATATTATGAGGTAAAAACATTGGACCTTTCATGCATGTAAACCTATAAAAAATGAAAACACCTATAAAACGTTTCAATAGACCATTTCAATGTGGCAGTGTCACTGGCCCATGAACATTTCCTGCTTGCTACCAAACTATTTCATAACAGTAACAAGAGGTAATTTAATCATATCTTAATGTTAAAGCAGCTGCCATGACATTATTTATCAATATATGGACCTTTTTGGAGTCTTGGAAACTATGGACATTCAAAATATAATACAGGAAATACATTAGGACCATTGTTATTGTTTACATCCCTCAAAATGGTCTATAGCATTATTGGGTCAACAACTACACTGTAAAAATTTATATGACCATTTCCTTTAGTTATACAAAGTTTAATTTTTAGTCAGTTTGATTTTGTTTTAATTTTGAAGTTGAGTAGAAAGGTTCATTTGATTAAACAAAAACATTTAAGGCAGCATGCAAAACAATACTGAAGGCCACTGTATTGAGGTAAAGTTGATTTTATAGTCACACATTTGGACTTTCTCCTTAATAATATAATTTCAGAAAAGTATTTTTTGCTAATTCCTAATACTGAAATCATATTAGCAGCCAATAACTATCAAAGTACAACATTGTTCACAGTCAACTAAATAGTGCTGATGTTGTTTTGAAGTCATATTTACATGTGATTTCAGTCATTATATTCAAAGTACCATGGTAAACAATATAGGGAGCGTGACACAAGCTGTCACTGAACGAATGTACGAATATAAAACCAACTTTACCTCAGTGGCCACTGTTGCGTTCTGCAAACAAACAGAAAATGTGTTGTGAGTTTTTACCAGTGGAAGGAACCAAATCAAAAACAGATGACAACAGATGCTATTTTAAATTTACTTTTCACTTGAATGTGAGAACTATTGTTGTAACCTTATATTTTTTATCTATTACCTCATTTTTACCTCTTAACCCAGATGCCTCTGTAAGCTGATGGCCTCAAAGACACGCATCTTGGTCACAAATAAGATTGAGCATTTGAAGCGTGCCGATAAGATCCTACTGCTCCACAACGGCGAAAGCTTTTTCTACGGCACCTTTTCAGAGCTTCAGTCAGAGCGGCCGGATTTTAGCTCTTTGCTTCTGGGTTTGGAGGCCTACGACAATGTCAGTGCTGAACGTCGCTGCTCCATCCTCACCGAGACCCTCCACCGCGTCTCAGTAGATGAAAGCGCAGGTATGCAACCTGAACGCTCGGCTTTTCGTCAGGTGCCTCCAACCAAACCCATGTACATCGACGAGAGAAAAGCTTCAGTGATCGTCAACCCTCTTGGAGCGGCTCGTAAAGCCTCATTCATTCAGGTCCCAGAGGAAGAGGTGCGGAGGACGTTACCTGACAGAAAGTTCTCCCTGGTGCCTGAGAACGAGTTAGTGGACGAGTCCTTTATGGGGAGCGATGTGTATCATAACCATGGAGTGCATATGGCTGGTCAGAGGAGGCAGTCGGTGTTAGCATTCATGACCAATGCACAGGGCCAGGGCCGTCGAGAACAACTCCAGTCATCTTTCCGCAGACGTCTTTCTGTCGTGCCTCAGAGCGAGCTGGCATCTGAGCTGGATATCTACACTCGCCGGCTGTCGGACAGCACGTATGACATGACAGGCATCCTGGAGGAGGAAAACATTGAGGTGCGGAATTTTCTTGTTGCCGTTAATTGCTGAAGCTTTAATTACAATATATCCACTGTAAAAATATCTATTAAAGTACACATAAAATCAAAACTAATCATATTGACTTTGTTAGCTCACATTGCTAGTTTTGTGGCGAACAATTCATCTGTGTGTGCCATTAAACAAAAACAAAAAAATGTTTTGCCCTTGTAATCTTTAATTGAAATCTGAAAATGCACTTCCTGATTGTTTTCAGTTAAATTCTCTGATTACCTCTGTCTGTATGAGGCGCCAGAGTGGACAAAAGTCAAGCGAACACAGAGAGACCGAGTACGCGCGAGAGAGACCGCATAGATATATACACTAGATATCGCATACGGACCTTCAGCATACGTCAATAGCGCCGCCACATTTGTACAGTGCTCCCAGGACAAACATCATTCAACCGCACTAGTCGAGACAGTGTGCCAATGTGAAGATGCTGGACTTAAGCGCTGCTTACGGGTGTAGTAACGAGCAAACAAAGAAAACAAAGCACAAAGGCAGAACATTTCATAGGTAAGATTTCGTTTTTTACATGTTACAAACTTTTGTGCTCAACAAGTAACGTTCATTCATTCATTCATTTTCTTTTCGGCTTAGTCCCTTTATTAATCTGGGGTCGCCACAGCGGGATGAACCGCCAACTTATCCAGCATATGTTTTACGCAGCGGATGCCCTTCCAGCTGCAACCCATCACTGGGAAACATCCATACACACTCATTCACACACATACACTACGGACAATTTTAGCTTACCCAATTCACCTATAGTGCATGTCTTTGGACTTGTGGGGGAAACCGGAGCACCCGGAGGAAACCCACGCGAACACGGGGAGAACATGCAAACTCCACACAGAAATGCCAACTGACCCAGCCGAGGCTCGAACCAGCGACCTTCTTGCTGTGAGGCGAACGTGCTACCCACTGCCCCACCGCGTCGCCACAAGTAACGTTATTAATGATAATACAGTCTCTTACTGCACTCATCATAAGGCAAAGTAGCATCAACTTGCACTGAATTCTAGGCTTATGCTAGTTTGTTGAATAAAATAAGCAAACAATGAAAAAGAAATATGACAACAAGACGCTGCGGTGCCAGAAACTTGTATTATTGTCGGCTAAGAGAACGAGTCGTTCATAACGGAGATTCATTCACAAACGAATCGCTCCCTCCGTTAGAATGAGAAGTGAAAGCAGGAGAGGGGGTGTTTCAGGACACGGATTAGATCAAATTTAACACGGAGGGAGGGTAATACATTTTCATGCACACAAACACACACTCTTTATCGGCAATGCCCGTGCGGTCACTGATCCATCGATGTAGAAAAGTGATGTAAAATTATAATTTTCGCAATTAGATTTTTTTGCGTACTGACCACGGGGGAAAATTCCTGATCAAAGATATATGTATATATGTGTATATCTCTGGCTCTAGATGGCCACAGTCCTCCACTGCACCTTGGTCCCGCATTCATTTCAAAGGAGCGCTACCCTGTACTAAAATGGCGGCTCTATTGACGCATTCCTTCCAATAGACAACAATAGGCCAGGCGACATCTAGTATATTTATGGAGAGACCGAATGTGTATGGCAAGCCAAAGAGGTCATAATTACGTTATTGATCAATCGCGTTTACAAACAAAACGCAGCATTTAACGTCGCTAATACCATTTTAAACGCCGGTAAACACGCCGTGCTGATTGCAAACACCGCAAATAACGTAAACCTTTAAAAAAACGCAGTTTTCAACGGCGTTTTAGTGTTAGTAAAATGAGCCACGCCCGCTGATTTCCACAGCCAGTA
>CAIGQV010018227.1:17521290-17533791 GCA_903798115.1 Danio jaintianensis
TTTTTTTTTTTTTTTAAGTCTCGCATTCTACCACTTTGCACTGCAAAAAAAAAAAAAAATCACAAATGAACAATTACCTATATTTATGGGTGTTTTCTGTTTAGTTTTCTGTTCTCTTTCGAATTGCATTATGGGAACTTGAGTTCAGATCAGACAACTTTCAGTGTTGAAAATTTTACTTTGTTAATGTTTAAGTGACTATTATTGACATTTTTGGTAGTTTAAAACAATATATTGTTTTAGAAATAATATATATATATATAAATAAATCTATAAAATAACATAAAAAGTACTGACAGACCTGGTTTATGTAGCATTATTTACATGACCAAGCCACACATTTTGTCAATTCAAACATTCAACATCAAAATATATTGAAATAAATTTTAAATGTAAAACACTCATGAATCAGAAATTGTTAAATTGCTGCAATATAAAAAGTAATTAATGTGTGAAAATTCTTATTTCTTATTCTTATCTTACAAATTAAATGTAATTTAAAGGGGCTATAAATTAGTATTTTCACACATTAATTGTTTTTCATATTGCTATATATAATAAATTTTATAAATGTAATAAATGAAATATATATGTATGAAAGTTCACCAAGGCTGCATTTAAATGAGTCAAAAATATAATTGATATATTATTGAATATTATTACATTTTAAATACTCTCTGATTAATAGACAGTTCAATAGAGCAGCCTTTATATGAAGCAGAAAGTTAAATTATAAATGTATTTAATGAAAGTTTTGATTAATTTAAAGCATCATTGCTGAATAAAGGCATCAGTTTCCTGTGACAAACCAGACGTTAAATATTTAAACATCGTTTTTCTTCCAACAGTTGACAGTAGTGGTGGTTGGATGTATTCTTGTGGTGTCCATTGTGCGGCCGTATATATTTCTTGCTGCTACTCCCCTGGCCATTATTTTCATTGTGATGAGGAAGTACTTTCTCCGCACGGGTCAACAGCTTAAACAGCTGGAGACAGAAGGTAAGACCAGATAGTGTGAGCATTCTTTGCATGCAGTTGTTAGATGCGTCTTTGCCATTGGCAGCGGGATCCCTGACGCACTGGTGTGTGGCTTTCTGCCAGCGTTGAGAAGGGGCAGTTACACACAGGGCCCTAATGGGAGGTCAGTGCTAGGTCCAAAAACAGAGGAGGAGCAGAGGAAGGATGAGTTAACCAGAAAGAGAAAGGACATCTCTGAGGAAATGGCATGGGCTGGAGGTCAAAACAGAGCCTCTCGACCAATCATCTGTGGTCTATTGTGCTCTATTTAGAAAGAGTTCATCATTTTAGAATATAATAATTCCTGTAAAACCTAAAAATTTTATAAAATGAAACTTTATTAGATGCAAACATTACTACATCTTACATGTGAAACATGTTTGTTGCCTCATTACAAACATACACATGTATCTGTTGCCTCATTACAAACATAAGTAGCAAATTCCACAATATGAATGTTTGAGGCGACCTATTATACAAAAATCACTTCATAAAGGGTATAAACACAGTTGTGTGTCTGTTAATATAATTAGATTCTAGTGGTAACACTTTATTAACTATTTTTTTTATAATCCCCCTCATTAGCATAGGACATTAGTCTTGTTTTTAAATCTGCCACTATGCTGACACATTTACATTTGTAGCTCCGCCCTCTTTTGAAAAAGAGGACAATCTCATTTGAATTTAAAGGGAGAGTCACCAAAATGGCACAATTAGAATCAAAGCATAAAAGGGGCAGTTTCAAGAGTTATAAAACATTTGTTTGTGTGGTATTTTGAGCTGAAACTTCACACACACACACACACACACACACACACACACACACACACACACACAATCTAGGGACATCAGGGACTTATTTTACATATTGTAAAAAGGGGCATAATAGGTCTCCTTTAAACTAACAAAAGATGCATTTAGGGTGGCATTGAAAGGATCCTTCATTTTGTGTTCTGACGAGCTAAAAACACATGAAACGCTTTGTGGTTATGTATGGCTGCCCATTTCACAGAATTGCTTGCTCTTCACAGAAAAACCCATCCCATTTTTAAAATACGAGTCTATAATACGTAAGTATAATACAAGCTTAGATAAACTTAAAAATAAGGGGGGAAAATATTGTTGTAATCTCAGTAGGAAACGTTGTGGCCAGTCAAACGCAGCCTGGGCGTGCATAAACATGATCTTGTGTGGAGTTTTTGTCCTGTTTTTCACCAGGATTTTACACTCATGGGATTAACATGAGAACGAGGAAACAATGGTGGTTGAGGCTCCCTTTATGTCATTTCTATGTACTGAATACTTATTCAGTTATGCTTAGGTACGGTATATCCGGAATTTCATTCTACAGCATCTTTAAAACCATGTACAGATGATAAACTTTTGTTCTGTTTTAGTTAAAGTTTTCAATTAGTGAAATTTCTGCCATGAAACTCTATTCGCAAGCAGGCTTATAGATCACCTAATCTGCTCCTGTGTCATTAACTACATGGCGCAGGAGATTGGTTGCTGTCACCTCGACAGCCAATGAGCTTGCTCCTCATCAGTTTAAATGCTCTGCATCATCTTATGCTGTTAAGCTTTCGGAGACCCTCTTCCACCCCAGCTCCACCTGTGTTTAGATCTGCTACAGAGGTTAAACATATATTATGTTTGCAGCAGCAGCGTGTTATATTCTCATACGGCATGTCTGTATATACTGGCAGTAGCAGGTCTCGGTACTTGCTCTGCCATAATAATCAAAGCAGCAGCAGCAGCAGGAGCAGCGTAGCAGATCTATACCGCCAAGACCAAATACATCAACATTGCCATATACATATTTATTACCATACTAAATCCCGAGAGTGTTCATGACAGAAATCTACAAATTACATTTGTTCCAGACTATAGTACCTGGTAAACTTGATATTGCACATCCTGCAATGTGACTATCGCGGATGCACATATCACATTGTTGATGCTGAAATAATATATTGTACAGCCGTAATAGTCGACGCTCTTCCCTCTGTCAGTTTGTCCAGGGCCACCGAAAAAGCAAATAGGGCTTTCCGTACTTTGTAATACTGCGTTGGCAAAACCCCGCACAGGGATTTCCTCTACTACTATCCTGATATCATTCACTCACCGTCCGCAACTGATGAGCAACAAGCCTCATGGCGGGGATCCCAGAAAACTGTGCAATGCCATTGGTTTTTATGCAAGAGGAGCTCAAGGCATTGTCTTGCTTATAGAAAGAGAAAGGAATGCTGTGTGGAAATACGTGATGAATGAGAGAAATGTGATGATTTAGTTTTATTGTGGGCAGCTGAACTAAGGATTAGTTCATTTTGTTTGTTGAGGTCGCTTGAAGGCCAAAGGACAGAGGGCAGGACTTTTATTTCTTCCTTCCTTTTCCTGAGCCCTTCTGCTTTTGAAAATGCGTGGCACAGATGATGGCGAAACACAATAAGTGCTCGAAGGCTGCACGGTGGCGCAGTGGGTAGCACGTTCGCCTCACAGCAAGAAGGTCGCTGGTTCGAGCCTCGGCTGGGTCAGTTGGCGTTTCTGTGCGGAGTTTGCATGTTCTCCCCGTGTTGACGTGGGTTTCCTCCGGGTGCTCCGGTTTTCCCCACAAGTCCAAAGACATGCGGTACAGGTGAATTGGGTAGGCTAAATTGTCCGTAGTGTATGTGTGTGAATGAGTGTGTATGGATGTTTCCCAGTGATGGGTTGCAGCTGGAAGGGCATCCACTGTGTAAAACATATGCTGGATAAGTTGGCGGTTCATTCCGCTGTGGCGACCCCAGATTATTAAAGGGACTAAGCCGAAAAGAAAATGAATGAATGAATGAATGAATGAATAAGTGCTCGAGATTGACAGTTAAAGGAGTAGTTGACCTAATAAGCTAGGGGTGGAAGAGCACACATATTTGGAGCAAAATATTCTTTATGGAAACAAATACACTGTATATATAACTTCTAGTTTTACGTGTCTTAATTTTAATGAACTGATATTGTTCTTATATATCAATCTTTTATCTATGCTTTTTCTGTTGATGAGTGAATACAGTTTCACTAGACATTATATGGCATATCTCCTGTCTAAGACTCACCAGATGCTTTTTGTTTTGTTTCCTTTGATAAGAAATAATTTCTTGTCAATTTCATCAGAAAATACAACAATACATGCTGTTTTGCTCTTCACTGGTTTAAATGAGTGAACAAGATTATTCCTACATCTTTTACTATTAGTTATAGCACATAATAAACTTAAAATAACAGTCGCTTTCATATTTTCATTACATTTTACTTAGCCTGTCTATGAAAATCTTTAATGAAACAAGCTGTGAAAGAATTATTTCTGTGTAAATGATTAGATCTTCAAAAACAAACCATGATTTTATAACTCAATTTAATGTAAATACAACAATTAATTTGTATGTATAGATTATCATATCAAAAAATCTCTGTAGTTGTAGTTATTAATATTATAGTAATGTGCAAGTAATATAGTTCTCTATACAGTTTACTACATCCGCTGAATTTTTTTTAATTTAAAGCAACAATTTGTTTAGCAAACCAGTGTTTAATAGATAGAAAATGCAATTTTATGATTATTTCATGATGAATAAAATACTAATAAAGTATTAATTTCTTTTTTTGGGTGGTTGGCATCAAACTATAGAATGACAAAAAAATGTCATAAAAGTCTCCAGTATACCAAAATCAAGTTTTTTTTATAACACTGTTTTTATTGATTTTGGGAACATTTTCAACATGGACTAAAGAAAACAAAACCAAACATTCATTCATTCATTTTCCTTCGGCTTAGTCCCTTTATTCATCAGGGGTCGCCACAGCGGAATGAACCGCCAACTTATCCAGCATATGTTTTATGCAGCGTATGCCCTTCCAGCTGCAACCCAGTACTGGGAAACATCTATACACACTCATTTACACACATACACTACGGCCAATTTAGTTTATTCAATTCACCTCTACCGCATGTCTTTGGACTGTGGGGGAAATCGGAGGACCCAGAGGAAACCCACGCCAACATGGGAAGAACATGCAAACTCCACACAGAAATGCCAGCTGACCCAGCTAGGACTCGAACCAGCGACCTTCTTGCTGTGCGGCAACAGTGCAAAATAAAAAATAAATAAATAAAATAAATTTATAATTACAAATACAGTATAATAAATGAATGAATGAATGCATGCATGTACAAACACATACAATATTAAGCTATCAAAACAATGGAAACCAAAATCAAGTTTTAATGTGAGACAAGATTTGTTTTCTGTCACACAAACCTATTGTATCACTCCAGAAATTCATAACATCTTCACAACATCTACTTTTATCTTTTTTTCTCAGCCCGGAGCCCCATTTTCTCACACCTCATCATGTCTCTGAAGGGTTTGTGGACCATCAGGGCCTTCGAGCGACAGGCCTACTTTGAGGCCCTCTTCCACAAGACCCTCAACACTCACACGGCCACCTGGTTCCTGTACCTGTCCACCCTCCGATGGTTCCTCTTCCGCGCTGACATCCTCTTCGTCTTCTTTTTCACGCTGGCCGCCTGGATAGCGGTAGGAACCAACCGTAAGAGCGCTCTTCCATCTAGATATGAGAAAGTGAAGCAAACGACCGGATGCCACTGTTTATTTGACGCTCCACTAAACGCTTGATTTAGACCGTTTCACACACAATTGGTTCAATTAAGGCGTAATTGCGAGCAGTGCTTGGAAAATGCCTTTGAAGTGTAGAAGTGAGGTCATTGTGAGCAACCTTGGGCTTGCTGTTTATACTTGCTTGTTGGTGCATGTGAATGTGTGTGTGTGTTTTTTTTTTTGCAGAGGATAAACCGGGCGAGATTGGTATCATTATATGCCTGGCGATGCTCATTCTCGGCACCTTCCAGTGGTGTGTTGCCACCAGCATTGCGGTGGATGGAATGGTACGTGCTTGCTTTAGTTTTGCTTTTCAGCTGTTCTGGACTGCAGAAATCATTCTGTTCTGTAATACTTTTTGAAAATATTGTCAGAGCGAGGCTTTTGAAGTCAGTACAGCACAGGCTTATCGAGGTGCAGAACGTTTTGTTTTCCCTTATAATCAGTGGAATAAGTTACAATCATAAGAATGTTTGGGCCATTCTGCAGAATAGGTCCAATGCCAGATTTGGAAACATCTTGAAAAAATTTTTTGTCAAATAATACTTATATCATATAATATAATATAATTATTGAATGTGCACATTTCTAGTAATTGTGCAGTTAATTCTCATATTGTGTTTTCAGAACATATTTACAAGGTTTTCCGATAATATAAGATATAGGTTTATATTAACCTATTAAGATTTTCTTTACATTTACCTTTAAAAAAACAATTTACAATTGTTATGAAATTTAGATGTAATTTATGATTTGTTGTATTTTTATGGAATTGTTTTGGAATGACACCTAAAAAGTTTGCTTAATTGCCAAAAAAAAGATGTTTGGTAGTAAAGTTACACGTTGATTTTCTTATGGGAACAATCTACTCACCATTTTAGCTCTGAAAGAGTGGGACACAGAAAGAATTCCTAATCAAAATAGGCGGTCCAAGGCACATTTTTCATGATTTAAAAACAAAATAGAAAAGTTTTGAACTTTAAATATATATTTAAAAAACAGCAATGGAAAATAATACAATATTATACATTTTAGCTTATACAATCAAAATATCAATTTCAGTATAATTTCCAAAAGTTGATATTTAGGGGTTAGGGTTCAGGACAGCCACCTCCTAACTGTAAGTACCCAAATAACAATTTATATAATTATTAGCCCAAGATACTAGTATTCAGTTTAAAGTGCAATTAAAGCTTAACTAGGTTAATTAGGTTAACTAGGCAAATTAGGTTAATTAGGCAAAACATTGGACAACAGTTGTTTGTTCTGTAGCCAATCAAAAAATAATAGTTTCTTAAGGGGGCTAATTTTGATCTTAGCAGTATAAAAAATAAAAAAAAGAATATATATATATATGTATGTATGTATGTATGCATGCATGTATGCATGTATGTATGTATTCATTCATTCCAGCCAAACTAAAAGAAATTAGTTTTTCCAGAAAAAAAAATGATTGGAAATGTTGCGAAAACATCCTTGCTCTCTTAAACATCACTTTAAGAATATATTTGAAAACTATTTTAAGAAATATTTGATAAATAATATAAATTTCACAGAAGGGCTAATAATTTTGTCTTCAACTGTATAAATTAAGCGTACTGCTATTTCTAAATATTATTGTGGATTTCAGTAGTACAGGATCTTAACAAACATGTAAGACTTGAATACTTAAATGCTTTTTAAATGTCATTTTTTGGATATGGGACAGCAGTTTACACCAGTTCAGTAAAATGGCCCGTATAGAGTGGTGGTGCTTTATTTTTGCCACATTGTGTAACTGTGTGCACATACGCAGATACACGCAACCACTGAGGCTAAGCATCATTTAAAGGCTAAACAAACCACATGCAGATTAGACCTCAGTGGACCTGAATTACATCATAGCTCCTCTAATCCTTCTTCCTCCAGATGCGTTCGGTTGACCGGGTTTTTAAGTTCATTGACCTTCCGTCTGAGACGCCCAAACAGGACAAAGGCAAAGACTCAGATCTGATTATCGAGAACGTCGATGCACAGGCCGACTCGAGCTGGCCACATCGCGGTCAGATCGATGTGAGGAATTTAACAGTCAAATACACAGAAGCGGGTCACGCTGTCCTGAAAAACCTTTCCTTCAGTGCTGAGGGGGGACAGAGGGTAAGTATAAAGCCATTCACAGAATGAAAATAAAAATAAACGTGTAAATTGTTCTTTAAACTGTGCCATTTGTGAAAGGGTTAATATTTATGCCGTAGATTGTTATGGGCTAATGCTGGAGTTTCACTTATTTAAAAGTGGCATCAAAGAATCAAAAGTCAATAATAGTACTGAATGAATAATACACTTGAAAATACTTGAATTTCAGACATATAGATTGAAGACCTGGAACGTACTTAAAAACAAACATACTGTAGGTCCTTGAAAGTGCTTGAATTTGAAAATAAATTTGTTTATGGTGTTATTTCAACAACTGTACTGTACTGTGCTGCAGTCAAAAACAGAATGAAAAAAGAGAGAAATTCTAAATTTACAAATATTAAATTTAGATCCTCTACAAGATCTATGACGAATAATGCAAATTTGATCAAGCAAGGCAAGGCAAACTTTATTTATAGAGCACAATTTTACACAACCGTAGTTGATCCAAAGTGCTTTACAATAAAATAAAATATTTAATAAAATAAAATAAAACTTAAGAAAAAAATATAAGAAAAGGAAATATATATGTATATATGTAATACTAAAATACAGATAAGAAGTAACATGCATGCGTCATTCAAAGGCAAGGGAGTAAAAATAAGTCTTTAAGTTAGATTTAAAAGCATCCAATGATGGAGAAATCCTGATGTTAAGAGGGAGACTGTTCCAGAGCCTCAGCAACACAGCCAGAGCAACACAGAAAGCTCGATCACCTTTTGATTTACAGCGAGACCGAGGGACAGACAACGGTCTACAAGCTGTATAGGGCCTAATATGTTCACTGACATAGACCGGGGCAGAATTGTGCAATGCTTTAAATCTGAAAAGAAGGATTTTAAAATCAACTCTGAATTTTATAGGAAGCCAGTGCAATGAGGCAAGGACGGGGGAGATATGATCTCTTTTCTTAGTTCCTGTTATTAATCTGCAGCTGCATTCTGAACCAACTGTAACCGAGAGAGTGTTGACTGAGGTAGACCAATGTACAAGAAGTTGCAGTAGTCTAACTGAGAGGAAATTAAAGCATGGGTTACAGTTTCTAGATCTTTTTTTTTTTAGAAAGAAATGGTTTAACTTTTGCCACCAATCTAAGTTGGAAAAAGCTGCTCTTCACAACGGCATTTCATGCTTGTCAAACTGCAAAAGTGGATCAAAAATAACTCCGAGATTCTTGGCGTGACATCAACTTTTCAGAAACCACATTTGAATATTACTAGTATTGAATTCAACTGATTTTATTAAAGTTCTTTGGACATGACTATTTAAAAACAAAAACTTTTTTTTTTTTTTTTTTTAATGACACATTCAAAACATCATCATTACTCACACATGTTAATGTAAATATGAAGTGTAAGTGAAATGTTAAGTATAATGATACACATGCTGGAGGTATAAATTGCAAACGTGCTTAATTTTAAATTTAAAACATCATTGAAAGTCTTTGAATCTGCTGTTCATGAAAGAATGAGAACCCTGATAATAGTAAATATGTTTGTTTTGCATTTTGTTTCTCATTTTAAACTATTGGATTTGACACTGAATTCAAGTCACATCATGTACGTAGCAATTTATACTGTAGATTTTTTTTTTCCTTCACTTTCGCAAATTGGTGAAGTTCGTTCCTCGCCGCTGTCGCCACTGGCTTGCATGGTTCGGGACCTGTAGAGCTGCGCATCGATGGATTTGCTCTTCAGTGTTTGGACTCTCAGCAGTGAAAATTAAATCACACTGAACTGAACTGAACTTAAACTCTAAAAACTGAACGGACACCATTCCAATTCACTATAATCTTCTATGTGAAGCTGCTTTGACACAATCTACATTGTAAAAGCGCTATAGAAATAAAGATGAATTGAATTGAATAGATTGATTTAACACAAGCAGCTGTAAAAATAAAAAACTGTGTCAGCATTGCTTTCAATTAGAAATGCATTCAGAGGGATAAAATGTGACAATGGACCAAAAAAACATTGTGGTTTTTTTTTGGGTATAACAGGAAAAAGGCAATCATTTTGACCCATACAATGTATTTTGGCTATTGCATATTGCAAATGTTGCATATCTGTGCAACATTTGACTGGTTATGTGTTCCAGGTTCATTTTTATTCTGAATATTTAACTGAGTAGATTTTTATGTCAGAGAAGGTGGAGTCAGAGAGCCACACCTCACTATACACTCAAAGATTTATTTCTGCTGCTTGTCAAACTACATATTTAAAATGAACTGTATCAACATTGAACTATTGAGGTTTTTTTTGGGACAACTTGTTTTATGTTCAATACACTTACACTAAAAACTATTAAATTAAATGATTTGTGTTAGGACAACATGAAGGAATTGCATAAAACCCAGCATTTATTACAGTGTATTATGTCATCACAATGGACCAATGGTAGTGTGAAGGTGTTTACCAGCTGAGGTGAAATTTCCAGAATGTAGTTTCAAACTCTTTCAATTATTTTTAAAAATAATTTCACACTGGTTTTCAAGTACATTCAAGGGGCCTTTATTGTGAAATGTGGGAAGTTCACGCATCCATTACAATGGAATCTGTAGGTGCACTTGCATATTTAATATAATCTCCACAGCATGCAAATTTGTTTGCAATAGTTGATTGAGGTCCTGTTTTTTGTTGTTGTTTTTTTTCAGGTGGGCATCTTGGGCCGAACAGGTTCAGGGAAGAGTTCTCTGTTCAATGCTCTCCTGAAGCTGGTTTACACTGATGGCGAGATCTCTATTGATGGGGTCAACTGGAACAAAATGCCGCTTCAGAAATGGAGGAAAGCCTTTGGTGTGGTGCCTCAGGTAACAGTGCTTTCACCCTTTCTCTTTCTTCATAACTTCATAACTCATAACTTCTCACGTTATATTTTTGTAAATGTCTCCTGCACCACCACAGAAAGTGTTCATCTTCACGGGACCCTTACGCATGAACCTGGACCCTTATGGCTGTCACAGTGATGAAGAGCTGTGGCGGGTCACTGAGGAGGTGGGTGTCTGTCCCAAACAAATGATCAATCAAGTGTTTTCATGACCGGTTTTCCAGAGCAACTCAATGAAACTGGAAAGGCATTGTCTTTACTGCTGTTACTGTGGAAAATGATTAATTTGCCAGCTAAAGGGTGGGAAGGGTGTAATTTAGACAAGCCTCAATCACCCATCTCTCATTGTTTGTTAAGGTGACCAGATTCAATGAAACACAGGATGGCGAGTTGGAACATAAATATATATTATTTGTAATATAGTGCATCAAAAGGCTCCTCTCATATAATTTAGTTGCCTTTCTAACTAATGAGTTTTGAATACAAAAAGACCTGAGGTAAATGTAAGTGATGTAGAGGTGTACAGGATATTGTAATGACATTGTTCCGTAATTGAAACATTGATTCAGTAGTTGTTTGAGAGCTGTTACATTTCGGGAAGTTGTATTATTTCTTTCAACATTCCTTCTGATGTTCATTCATGTTTTATCTCATCATAACTACAGTAAGTTGTGACTTAATCTCATCCGCAAAGTGACTCAGGAACCGGGTTTGAGTAACTCAACGTAGAAAACAGATCACCAAAATGTGTCTAGTTGTTTTTTCTTGTTAAAATAATATATTGTGCATTATATATTGTACAATGTATCGGCCATTTAAAAAAATGTTTTTCTCACAAATGTTAGAATGTTTTCGCAAGCTGTGGTAGAGTGTGGAATCTTTTTTTTTTTAAATATTAGTTGCAATCTTAAGCACCTATCAATTTTGAGGTGTGTGAGGTTTCCTATTTATTGTCTGTAAAAGCAAAATATGAGGTCATCTGCTTTATCCATTGAGAAAGGCCTGGACTTTTTCAGGAACCAGCAATTATGTGCTTAGATGCGAATGTTGTCATGTCGGGACCAGAAATCAAAGTTCATCTTCTTCTTTCGGTTGTAGTCATAATTTAGGGATTTCTTGACGACAGCGGTGTTTAAATTTGATGTAATTAAATCACAATGTGCTCTTTAATAAAGTCAGAACATTAGGCCTGAAACAGAATGAATGCTAGTAGTAAAATTGAAACTGCACAATGTTTACATTAAATAAAATTGTATGAAAGGGAGTTTATAGAGATAGAAAGCATATTAAATGGAAGTGTCTAATTTAATATTTCCAATGGCATTTATGAAAATAAACTGTCAAAGTATGCGTGAAATAATGAACATATGACTTTTACTTATTCTGTCTATATATAGTGCTCAGCATATATGAGTAAACTCCTTACAATCTATCTTTTAAGTTCATATTTTTATTAGGATGCTATACAATATTATATTTGTGCATATACAATAGTTTAGTCACCACTGAAGCCAAATCTGGAGCTAATCTAACAAAACAACTTAGAATAATGGTCCAAAAATGTGTACACCCAAATTTATATGTTTGAGAAAAATAGTAAATAAAACTTAAAAAAAGAGAGAAAAAAATCAAGGTGACACAGTGGCTCAGTGGTTAGCACTGTTGCCTCACAGCAAGAAGGTCGCTGGTTCGAGCCCCGACTGGGTCAGTTGGCGTTTCTGTGTGGAGTCCAAAGACATGCGCTGTAGGTTAATTGGATAAATTAAATTGGCCGTATATGAGTGTGTGTGTGTGTGTGTGTGTGTGTGTGTGTGTGTGTGTGTGTGTG
>CAIGQV010018227.1:17533801-17545693 GCA_903798115.1 Danio jaintianensis
GTGTGTGTGTGTGTGTGTGTGTGTGTGTGTGTGTGTGTGTGTGTGTGAATGTGAGTGTGTATGGATGTTACACATG
This sequence comes from Danio jaintianensis, assembly GCA_903798115.1. NCBI lineage: Eukaryota > Metazoa > Chordata > Actinopteri > Cypriniformes > Danionidae > Danio > Danio jaintianensis. The sequence goes on from CAIGQV010018227.1 coordinate 17,533,878, forward strand.
CGAAGGAAAATGAATGAATGAGAAAAAATTAAGAGAAACAAAAAATATATAAAATTTATTTTAATAAATATTTTTTTTTTTTGCAATATTTTGCTTGAATTTAATTGTATTATCTTTCTATTTCTAAACATGTTCGGTGACAAAATTATTATTTTAATAAATATATCTGTTTAATAAATCTGCTTTGTTCAAATGCACCAAAATATATTCACCGCTATATAATATATTCCTATATTCACTGAGAAAAGGATACAAATATTCATTTTCAAAATGGTGTGTACTCATTTATGCTGAGCACTGTATATATATATATATATATATATATATATATATATATATAATTCATACTGAATGCAATCATATTTAATAATATAAGAAAAAACATTAGCTGACAAATGGGTAGAATCTATTGAAGGATAGTGGCATATTTAGCCCGATCTCATGAGGAAACATAACTATTTTACGTATTGTCCGAAAATATTGTTAAAAGCAGGTATGCCTTGGAAGTCTTGAGTGAGCAGTTTCTTTTTTTTTTTATTGTATTGTATTTGCCTTTCAAAAACATAACAATTTAGGTCAAAATCAATTCCCTTGTGATCTTTCACAGACTGACGGAGAAATGTCCAATATGCAACGAATCAAATACTAAGCCATAAAATTAAACAAAAAAAAAATCATAATGTATAAAATAACTTAAAAATAATCAACATACAGTGCAAACATATTAAACAGGAACTTTGTAGGGGGTTGAATAAAACCATATTCGTTAAACAAATCATACAATTTTTCACCCTTTTTTAAAGCATCTTTATATGAGGCAAACCCCTTTTTGAAGAATTTAGCATTTATGAATGAAGAATTTAAGTACAATAAGTAAACAACTTGCAGTTAAGTCATCATTTTTGTTGTTTAATTGTACTCCAAATGTTTCCAAACAGATGGAAACATTGAAATGTTGTTTTATCCAGTTACCCACATCAGACCAGAACGTTTTAACCAAATTACAATGAAGACAATGAGCAGTTTGTTTCTATGTTTGTGTGTGAAGGTGGGTCTGAAGACGGTGATTGAACAGTTTCCAGACAAACTGGACTTCCAGCTGGAGTATGGAGGTTATTTGCTGAGTAACGGCCACAAACAGCTCATATGCCTGGCTCGCTCCATCCTTAGCGGAACCCGAATCCTCCTCCTGGACGAGCCCAGCGCTCACCTCGACCCAGTGTATGCTCTACTTCTCTAACACCACTGCATGTTATGTCCAAAGTATGCAGAATTCGTGGAAGGGTAAATAACGGTAGCTGTGCTTTGTTCCTGTTTCAGAACAATAAAGGTGCTGAAGAAGACACTGAGACAGTCTTTTTCCACATGCACTATACTACTGTCTGAACATAAAGTGGAGCCACTGCTCGAGTGTCAGTCTTTCTTGGTAAGCACTGATTTCAGTCATACAAAATTGCGACTGTTTTCAATATTGATAACATAAATTATTCCTGAGCAGCAAATCATTTTTAAGGTTATTTTTCCAAAGTTATTTAAAATAGAAAAGTTATTTTATATCTGAATAGTAGTTCACAATATTACTTTGTTGCATTTATTATATAGGCTAGATTTTAAACATAATAACATAGGTTATTTTAAATCGTATTAATAGTTCACAATATTAAAGTTTATTTTATTTATTTATTTTTGGTCCAACAAACATTTACACAACATTTACACAATTAACACATTTAAATTGACAATAAAAAAGATACAATATACAAACAATATATACAGAAGTAAAATAATAATAGATAAATACAATAAGTAAATAATAATAAATAAATAAATAAAATATAAAAAACATAAATAAATTCAAACAAAACACTGACCTTCAGTTTTAATCTACATTAGTCTAATCCTCTTCAATTGAACTATTTCCTGTAGAATTTATTAGTTTATTTTTTTAATCCTATAAAAGCATTTTTTAAAATAGAAAGCTATTTTAACTTTTAATTCGTTTAACAATAATAATGCTTTTATTGTATGTATGCTCACATTTTTAAACATTTTAAAATATGCAAATTATATTTTGATTGTAAGAATATTTTACAATAATAAAGCTTTTAATGTAAAAATCCATTTAATTCCATATTTTAAAATAAATGTATTAATAGATATTTATGATATTGGCCACATTTTACAATAAGGTTTCATTAGTTTATGTATATACTGACATGAACTAACTATAAACAGTGCTTGTACAGCGTTTATACATCATAATTCTACATTTACTAATGCATTATTAAAATCCAAATGTATGCTTGTTTACATCAATTAATGCACAGTGAGTTAACATGAACTAATGATGAACAACTGTATTTTCAGTAACTAAGTTGACTAACACGAACATATACTGTAATAAATGTATTGTGCATTGTTAGTTCATGTTAGTAAATGCATTAACTAAAAATATCTAACACAACCTTATTGTAAAATTTGCTATACTTTTAAATATATTATGATATGGCCCAGTGTTTAATTTAGTCTATTTTAAATTGTGCTAAATTCTTATGCTTTTACTGTATTTTTTTAATTGAATTATGCATATACTTTAACATATATTAAAATTGAAAAAAAAAAAAAAGTTTGTTAATTCAAAGTAATGTAAGCTACATGAGAATAACATATTTTTTACACAGTTTATCCTCCTCTCTTTCAGATGATGGACAAGGGTCAGGTGAAGACCTACGACTCCATCCAGAAGCTTCTGAATGAGACCAGTCACCTGAAGCAGGCCATCAGTCCAGCCGAGCGGCTCAAACTATTCCCTCGTCGAAACTCCAGCATGAGGACGCCTCAATCCAAACTGAGCTCTGTCACGCAGACCCTGCAGGAGGAGGCTGAGGACAACATCCAGGACACCCGCCTCTGAGCGTCCCAAAAGACTCAGTGACCCGTCGCCCAATGGTACATTAAATTGGATGAACTATCGTCAAAACTCTTGACATTTATTATGGAGGTACTCCTTTGTTCTCTCACAATGGGACACAGTGAGGCCAGGGATAATTGAACTGTAATAAACAATTGCGTTTGTCTCTCCTTTCTTAGATCAAATCAGATGTATTCCTCCTCAGATGTACGTTTAATTTATTAAGTTATCGTGACATGGCACCAAAGTGCAGCAAAATGGGATCATATGAATTATGTAAATGGCAATACAGTTACTCTTTTGTTTCATTTCTGTAAGGAAATTAGGAAATGTGCGAACACAACAGTGATATTTTAAAGTGTAAATATATACAGTATATATATATATGTCTACAAGTCTTCTCTGTGAAACAAATATATTTTTCAAGACTGTGTTTTACTTATTTTTGTTGTTTGGCCAACAAACATGATCTCAAGTGACCTCTTGTGTTATAATGGGAAGCTTGAGGGAAGAGAACACATGCACACATTGTTTTTTTGATTTATGAGGACTCGCCATAGGTCTAATGTATTTTATACTGTAAAAACACTTATATGGCTTTACCCTATGTATACCCCAATTCTCACAGGAAACCTGTGGCAAATTTTAAATGTTATAAGACTGTTACAAATGATTTTAAACTTTTTTTTTTTTTTTTTTAAATTACGAGGACACAAGGAATGTCCTCATAAACCACCTCAACAATGTAATACCTTATAATAGGTCATACACGTCATTGGTCATTATAAACATTTGTGTCCTCATAAATCACATAAAAATACACACACCAGATAAACAAACAAAACACAATGTTAGCATTAGCTGTGTAGAGAAAGAAAACCCAGAAGCTGAGATGATTTGTTAGCTGTGTGGAAAAAGAAATTCCAAGAGCTAAGATGGTGAGTTCTATGACAATGCTGACATTAGCATTTACACATGTTAGCTAACCCAAGAGCTGATGCAAAGTAGAACTAGCAATGTTAGTATTTGTTAGTTGTTTGTAGAAAGAAAGCTCAGGCGCTGAGGTGATATCTTACATAAACACAAAGTTAACATTAGCTGTGTGGAGAAAGAAACCCCAAGATATGGGAATGTTTATAACTAGCATTAGCTACAAACACAATGTGAACATCAGCTGTGTTGTGAAGCAAAACCAAAACGCTGAGGGGATTTATTGGATGATTTCAGCATTACCTATGTGGAGAATGAAAACCCAGCAGCTGAAGTGATTTCTTGGACAATATGTTAGCATTAGCTGTGTGTTAAAAGAAATGCCAAGGGATTAGGTGATTCAGGACAATGTTAGCATTAACTACAAACACTATGCTAGCATGAGCTATGTGGATAAAGAAACCAAAAAGCTGAAGTGATGTTTGGGACAATGTTAGCTATGTGTAAAAAGAAAACCCAAGAGCTGAGGCGATTTCTAGGGTAGTGCATTTTTTTAATCGTTGTGCTTGGAGGAAACAGGACAATTTCTCTGAACCTCGTCCGGCAACTATAATACAGTTAAACATCAGAGGTCAACTATAATCTCTTCTGTACATATGAACAATACTGACTTGAAAAGAATACTTGATTATTCTAAGTGTTCAATACAGGAGACAAACGAGAATGTTTAAATGCGCGCTGCTTCCAATTAGTCAGGCTTCACCACGTAAGTAACCGAGCACGTGTGAGAGAAATTGAAAATACTAATAACTATGGCTTAACGGACAAAAACGAAATATCCTGTGTTCGCGATGGCGGTACTTATTGCCACATTCAGTTCATTTGGAAACGAGTGAAAAAATATGAACCCAAATTTAATATTACAAACGATATATACAGTTCTCATTTTCCCTTCAAAATTCCTCCAATGTACAAGCACAAAAATCACACGCACACACACTATAATCTATACAACATTTAAGTTCCCGGTTCTTATTTACACGTATTTGGTAAAACCCTGATTTCGACAGTTTTTAAAACTCACCTTTCACTTATTTAAACGTAATACACAATTGATTGAAAATACTGCAGAGCAAAAAGACCACTAGCTCTTACTTTGATCCAAAACATTTGACCTAAAAGGCAAATTGTAAAGTGTTCAAGCAGTCCTTCTCTTATTTTCTTTTTTCTTAAACAGTTGAATATATTAAAACTATGGTCCCAAAGTACACAATGTAATATAGTGTAACAATTATGGACAACATGTACAAATACTAAAATGCTGCCAGTAACCTAACTTCACAAAACAGAGGGGGAGGACAGGCCGAGGGCACAGGGAGGGCAGTGGGCGGAGTCTATCCGTGGGTACTGTAGTTTTCATTAGAGTTGGGGTCCAGGAACCAGATGTGGTCTTGTGAGAGGTTGTTTGTGTTGTTGTTGTTGGACGGGGACTGCCTTGCTCTGCTGCCGCTGGTGGAGGCTCTGCTGTGACTCTGAAGGGAAGAGCTGCTGATCTGCTGAGATCCTCTGCTGCTCGGGACGGGTAGATGGGACCTGGGCTTCGTCACACGTCGAGGAGATGCGTGACCACTGTCAGTCTTTCAAAGACAAAGCAATGAACAAAAAGAACATTTTAAAAGAATGAAAAGGAGAATGTAGTGTATATATGCGCTCTGTTCCAAAACGAACAAGTGAGCTAGGCCTCGTTTATCACTGATGCTAAAGGAACGATCAGCTTTTTTGGAAATAGGCTCATTTTGCAACTCCCAGAGAGTGAAACAGTTGAGTTACATTGTGTGCTAAGAGCGATGGAAAATGAAAAGTTGATATCTGGCTAGGAACTATACTCTCATTCTGGGAGAATAATCATGGAACTTTGGTGCAGAAGCATGGTTGCAGCAGGCACAATGATATTACGCAGCGATGTTACCTAGCTGGGGACTATTTTCAGGAGCTGCGTAATATCATTGTTCCTGCTGCAGCCATAATACAGCAACAAAGTTCCTTGATTATTAGGTCAAAATGAGAGTATAGTTCCTAGCTGTATTGACCTAGAAAATAGCAACTTTTTATTTTCCGTTGGTCTTAGTACACGATGTAACTACAGAAGTCCAATTTTAAATAGGAAAATTATTGAATTTTTTCACATTTTTGACTGTAATAAGATTTTTAGATGAAATCCAAGACCTCTTTGACCCTTCATAGATGAAAACGTTCCCGAAATGTTCAAAGTCCAGAAAAGGAACCAAAAACATTGTCAAAATATTACACTTGACTTCAGTGGTTCAACTGCAACCATATACATGCAGCCCTGATCTGAAGCAAAAGAAATAGGCAAAAAATATAATTTAATTGTTTTTCTCCATATGTTCATCTTCATTCTGAAGAATTTACATTTTTAGCTGATCTAATCCTTTTAAACACTTGCTAACATTGTGATTTAAATATGCTGACTATAATAATTTTTTTTTTTTTTACAAATTTGCATATGCAAATCAACATTTGAGACTCAGTGCTTCATATAGATGGGTGGCTCTTTGGCATGATTTGCTTGTTTCAGTTGTCTGATTGGAAGACCAGGAATTTTTGTTATATGCACAGCTAGTGTTTTTTTAGCCAACAGTAAACTATTTTCAATTTTATAAGGTTCCTTTTACAGCATTGACGTTGTAATGTAATTAAAATACAATTAGTTAAATAAACTTAAACATTCATTTAGTTGTTCAAGTGTAAAACGAGATGAAAGACCATGTACATGCTAGTGCCTGTCAGTAGCAGCAGGCTAGCGGAGAAACTCCATTGAAAATACTTACTCCCAGGGCCATTTATATCAAAGTTGATATTTAGCCGCAGCATATTGGTGTTTCGTAACATCTAGTTTTATGAGGTGGGTTGTTAGTCCAACGCTCAACCCCCAACCTGAAAGACCAGGACATACACACATACACTACGGACAATTTAGCCAATTCACCTACAGCACATGTCTTTGAGCCCATTGAAAATACTGGGGTAAAATATCTTTTCATATTTTAAAGTCATGGCAGGGGGAAATGGAATTTAATGCAGTGCGTCTTGTCCAGTCTGAGACCTACTTAATGTCGTATATCTATTAGGGGGTGAAGATCACTGATTTTTAAAGAAAACAGATCTCAATTGTGGCGATTTTGTAATGGAAAGACAGTTCACCGGAAGCGCTTGGGCTGACTGACTGAAAATGAAAAGTCTGTGTGCATATACCCCATTCCACTGTTAACCTTAAAGTTCATAATTTGTTGTTAAAAACACATTTTTCAATTGAGAAAAAGAACAGGATTAACTTCCAGAACCCAACTGTGCACAATATGTAAAGCGTTCCACATGATTTACTTAGAAGTTTGCTGTCTCAGTGGGCTTGGGAACAGATTCATTTTGTGTTTGATGAAAGTCTTGCCTGCTGTGGTGGAGGACGTGTGTTATCCACAGCTCTGTCTGCTGTACACGAGTGTGTTTGGGGCTGATTGACCCTACCATCAGTCCCCCAAGGAGAAGCCGAACTCGAGTCTGGAAGCATGATGAAGTCCTCTTTGAACAGAGCAATCTGTAACAGGTAAAAAAAAAAAGAGGAACTGAACACGAATGAACCCAACTTGTCAATTCCCAGAAACTGCAAGGCCACGTGTTCAACTGTGCCAGACTGTTTGTGCCAGCTTGAACGGACAGTCTGTGAGAGAAGCACAGACTGTTTTGTAGTGTACAGAGACTAGAGGATAGGAATAGCAACAAACTGTGTTATTGTGTTACTGTGTTATTCTGCATATTGTGAGGAAATGTGAGTGGTGCTGGTACATGCAAAAGCCACAATGCTGTTACTGTTACATTAGTAGCAAGGTAGCACAGTAGCTTCAGAAATGCCAACTGACCCAGCCAGGACTCGAACCAGCAACCTTCTTGCTGTGAGGCGACAGTGCTAACCACTGAGCCAGCGTGTCGCCATAATAATAATTTATTTCATAATTTAATTTATTGTTACTCGATGCAAGAACAACAATAGAAAATAGCAAAATGTCTATTTAGAAATGTCTATAAGAAAACAAATAAATAAACTAGATATTTTACCTTCTTTACACACCTTTAACTGCCATTTTGTTTACATGCTTACATTTTCCTATATTGAATGGCAGAATGTGACTAAAATTAAAACAGCTCAATTACCATTGTTCTCAAAAAGTTGCCGCAATCAAACAAATGTCTATTACCTTTCTTATGTCTGGTTCTGATTTGCTAGAGCACATGCTCTGGAGTTCTCGAATGAGATCCGTCTCATCATCAGAGCAGAGAGACAAACCACTGTAGAAACACGCACGCACGCACGCACGCACGCACGCACACACACACACACACACACACACACACACACACACACACACACACAATTACTGACCAACACTGACATCTCCATCTGCAGAAACACATTCACACAATCACTGACTAACACTGCCATCTGCTGGCACAACAAACACATGCACGCGAGCACACACACGCACAGAGGAAACCAACCTCGCATGATTGCCATTTGTCATCGACTGAGTGCTTGAATTGGCTAGAGATCCTGTATTATAAGAATAAATAGATGAACACTGATTATTCAGACAATTTAATATAAACAATAGGTCAAAAGCAGCTTGTTACTGTAGCTGAAAAACAGCGTCACCTTCTCTAAAAGAGCAGCTGGAGCTCCTCCCAGAGGCAGGGCTTGCTTTTTTCCGTGGACTGGTATTGGCTCGTCTCCAAGCACCTTTTCTTCCACCTTTCCTGTAGGCGGAGCCAATAGCGGAAAGAGGAAAACATCCTCCCTGGAGCTCTGGCAAGAGCCTGTCTATCTCTAACCACACAAACAGAAAAAACACAAATAATCAATACAGATTTTAAGGGATTGTTCACCCAAATATGAAAATGTACTGACTATTATAGACTGAAGTAAATCACTGAGGGGCCTGACCCTCAGATTGACAATTACTAATCTGAAAGGCTTCCTCTGCAGTGTTGAGCTGCCCCAGGATGTTCAATAACAGTAAACTGCTGCTCAGGTATTTTAAACCTTTTTTACTCCTAAATGAAGAGCCTTGCTGTGAGTACACTGAGGCAGAATGTAGCTATTTCAATACTACTTTTAACACCAACCTTTAGCTATTCAAGGGACGCAAAAATGAACATTTGCTCCAAATCTGTTTGGGAAAAAAATGAAGACACTTTGAAGAATGATGGAAACTGGTAGCCATGCAGTTTCACAGTATTTTTGTTCTTATTATTAATTTTGATTGGCTTCCAATTTCCAACATTCTTCAAAATATCTTCTTTTGTTCTCAACAGAAAAACAAAACTAAGGGCTTGTTTACACAAAGATGTTTCAATTTTTATGTTTCTTTAGATGACAGTGTCGTTTATGTGACTGAGAATGGATGATTTTGAAATTTGGTTTCAAAGTGGAAGTTTTTAAAAATGCCACCATTGTCGTGTCCAGGTAAACACCCAAAAACAATGACTTCATGCTTGTGCATAGTAGGTGTTTAGAGGAGAGTAGATTAAAGGCAAGTGCGAACAAAACCGAAACATTGGCAGAGTATGTGGTAGTGTTGTTACTCTAGTGTTTACTGATGCGTCAGAGTGGCAATTTACTTTACATTGCAACCAAAAGTGGAGACACATCTTACACACAGCAAATAATACACCAACAAGCACCAATGGCACGTCGTCACTTCCCTACAGGTACTGTTTAGTAACAAGCTGACAGTGCCAAATACTAGCCTGGCATACGCAATACAGTGTTTTCACAGGTATGTAAACAGCTGAAAACACTCTCATGCAGACATTAAAATTTCCCCTCATTTTTTGGCTACATCAAACGTAGTTTTAAAAAGTTTGCAACCATTTAAGGGTGCGTAAAACATTAATTTTAGGGTGAACTATCCCTTTGAGCAGCTCTTAAGGTTTTTACTTGAAAGACTGAACAGAGGAAATGAACTGGAAAAGATGTTCAAATCAAAGAAAGTGGAGCCTCATCATAGCCATACTCATCTATTATGCATTTTTTATGTTTACCAGATGAGGTAAATTAGATTTGACAAACCGCGCTGACACAAACTCCAAACTAATTACATTTTGGCTTGCTTTTGTTTGAATCTTTTCGTTTGTTCTTGCGCTTGAAATAGGGCCTTTATAGTGAAATCAGCTGAGCTTTTGTCACGCTACTCATGAATGCAATCGGATCAGTAGTAACTATTATTTCCATGCGTTCCCCATTAGTTCTGATGATGCTGTACCTGGTCTGGGCAATGGGCAGCCTTGCAGAACAGCTTTATTGAGCAGGATATTGAGAGCTGCTTTGACCACTGCTCTCTGGCCCGGGCTCAGAGCTTTGCTGTTGGGAGACCGTCGCTGTGAGGGAGAGCGTTTGGCTGTTACTCTCGATATAACAGCATCCTCGACTCGTGGAACGATCACTGCGTTCCAGAGCCTCACCAACCACCTGAACAGACACATGGACCACTATTAGTTTAAAACACTGCCTGTGCAGATAAAAAAAATAATGAAAAAAATCAATGTAGGTTAAAAGTCCACTGAAGTGCCTTGAAATGCATAGCTGTGTTTGAAATGTGACGCAATTACAACTGAAACATGACACAGCACGACCTATTAAGTAGCTCCTCCCCCTTAAAAAAACAGCCAATAGCATTTTGTTTACATGACAGCTCTAATTTATTGGGGTTATGCTGATTGGATATTAGAATGATTGTTAATGATGAATAAGCCTTGTCAAAACATCTGCACATGCTGCTCCCGAAACTTGTTTATAAAACATCACTTCAAGTCTAGCTCAATTTAATTTTCATTTTAATTGTGAGCAGAAGGCAGGGGAGAAAAAGAAAGGCGAACAACTGCTTCAGAGAGCATTTGATTGATCAGAAGATCTGACGAAAAGCTAAAGTGTGTTATGATGTCATAAAAACGCTGATTCTTATTGGCAGAAGTGAGAAACTCTTAAGTTTTTAATGCTTATATTTTGTCTTATGCAAATTTTGTCTTTGTTTTGGAGCACTCTAGTTTATAGATAACGTTAAGACTAGCATATTGATGCCAACACCCAGCATATATTAATTTGATTTCAGGGGGACTTTAAAATTACTGTTAGATACTGTGCGGTTAAAATGACATGCCCTTAATGTTGCATCTATGGTATCAAAGGTGTTGTAGACTATCAATATTTTCCAGTATAATGACAAAATTAGAGTGACGTACTTGGGAATGGCCTGGGTCTGTTCCAGATTCACAGGGCAGGAGAGGAAGATGTAGGGTCCCAGCAAGGCCTCTGAGGTCCCTAGACGTGAAAGACAGGCATTGAGCTGGTGCCACACTGAGCAAACCCAAGAAAGAGCTTTCTGTAGAGGATCATCAGATGTCCAGCATTGGCCCTGAGTCTGCAACGTCAAAGATAAGCAAAGTTAACCAAAGTTAACCAAAACTGTTTTTTTACTGCCATTTTAACGCCATATTTGTAAACATTTATGAGTACTTTACTGTATTTTCTGAATGACTAAATTCCACAGGCTTTTTAACATTTTAATTTGCTTTTGTTAACTAACTGGAGGTGAGGTTCAGGATGTTTTTAAGACTTTGCTCTTAAAGTGCATTGGTCATACAAATTATCATGCTTATAATTTCAGTGTTTAAAAGATCTCATGTGTGTGATTGCAACAAAAAAACAAACACTTGTTGACGTTGTTGATGAATTTCAGTCTATCTTGACCAAAAAGAGATTCAAAATGTGTAAAATGTGTAAAGTCAAATAAAATAAAAATAAAAATAATAAAATGCATGGTTTTAGTAGTATTTAGAGTATTTTTTATAAAGTAACATATATATATATATATATATATATATATATATATATATATATATA
>CAIGQV010018227.1:17559536-17573771 GCA_903798115.1 Danio jaintianensis
ACACACACACACACACACACACACACACACACACACACACACACACAAACACAGGAGTAGCAGAAGAGGCAACAAAAAAACGCTTTTTTGAAAAACATCCAGTTGGTAAAAAAAGCATTTACATTTATGTAGTTTTAAGTCTGATGTAAATTTAAGGGGTCACTAAGAAAATATAAGGGGTCATTAACTTTATCAATTTTTTCACTGTTTTTTATTTTTTACTGAACTGTACCGTAAGAATGACTTAAGAATAATTAAGAAAACACATCTTAATAATAAACAAATAGTGTGAGAGTCATTTATCTTTATTGTTGGACACTTATCTTTATATAGTGCTATTTATTTTATACGAAATTATGAATAATATTTCTTTTCTACAACCTTGTCGGACATTTTGAATAAACAGGGGTGTCACATCAAAGGACAACAAATCGTAACAATCTTATAGTAGTACTTAAATATGTAAATATTTCTGAGACAAAAACTTAACATGTGCACGTCATGGGCTTCACATGATCTTTCATTGGATCCTTCAACTAATTACAATTATCTGTGGAATTTCCAACGAGGATTTAGTGTCACACTAGAGGACATGGTTTTCAGTGACAAAATGTATCAAGTTCCAATGTTTTTAGAAATATATAGGTTAAAAATAATTGCCATTTACTAAATTATAAACTTGTAACATTAGGCCTGAAGTATTTATTAATGTTTTTATGATTTTCTTTTAAATAAATATTAAAGCTGCAATTTATTGGACTATGCTTGAGACAATCACACCATAGGACAATTTTGAGATTTGATCCCCCAAAATGCAGACCAAAATGCAGACCAGACGTCACCCTTCCAATTCTTGTCACCTACACCCTCAAGAGTAATTGTTGTGTAAATGAACAACCAAAATGCTTTAACAATTAAAAATATTTAGCAGAAAAAGGTGTCATGTAAACCTATCCTCAGTAAAGTGCTGGCAGAGCTCACCTTTAAGGCGTATAGTGATCCGTTGACTCAGCCGCTTGCGAACGAGATCCCACGGAGAATGAGCCAGATCCTGCCCCGCCATCCAGACAGCATCACCTGAACAAGAGCATTCATTCAGAGCCTGCTAGAATTATAGCGAAAGACACAGATGTGTGATCTTCACTGACATGTGCCTGTTTTCATCTACAGTAGTACAGTATGTCAAACATGAGCCGTGATAAATGAGCTTTTATCCCACAAATCCTCCTCCCTCTCTCTTTGCCGTCTGTCAGTCTCCTGGTGTTTTCTGTCAGGAATAGTGGATAGTCATCACATTGCTCTCTGCAGGCCAAAACACTTCATTTTGACATCTGCTCATGGTGTTTGGAAACATCTTGTCTTAAGGGAGGAGTTAAGTGTAAACAAAACGAAAAAAAAAGGAGCGGTGAGAGAAAGAGCTGCAAACGCCAGCGGGAGAAGGCCAGAGGGCTGTGAAAGAGATGGGTGAGAACTTAGAGAAGGCTAGTTTATTTTCAGCAGTGCTGCATGACAACCTTCAGGTCGAGCCAAACTCAGTTAGTCCTCTGTCCCACGTCCTTCCCTACTTGGCCCAGCGTGGTGTTGGCGACACCCAAGACAAGAGCCATTTTAAAACACACTCACACTCATAAGTCAAGTCAATAATAGCGTGTTTGTCAATGTTTTGCGTACTATATTTAGATGTTTGATATCACCAGTCATTCTAGTTGCAGATATATTTGATATTTAAAACATATCAGTTCGTGCGTCTATGACAACAGACATTTAAAAATCGCTGAGGTGGGGAAATTAAAACTTAAACAGTGACCGAGAGCAGTTCAGGAAGTGATGCAGCTGTTCAGGAGTCTGGGATCTGCCGAGAATAGTCATCGCAAGTGTGTCTCTACGCTGCAGGTTACAGTTCAATGGAATCACAAAACATCCAGCGCTGTTGCTGTGCTGTGTATATCAAAATGTTTTTAAAATTTAGATAAAGAAAGAGGGTGTTTTAGGACCATTATAGACTTTTAAACAGTGACAAAATAACATTTTTTTCAATAATAATGATAATTAATCTATCTATCTAATGTAGAGTTATTCATGGTATTGCTTTTTTTAATTTCTACATCAAATTCTGAGATAAATGACAAATGTCATTTTTTTGCACTGGAAAAACAGTAATAACATTTTATTTTTTAAATGTAAGAGGTCGGCTATATAAAAATATGCATTAAATTAATTAAATGTAAAAACTGTTACAAAATGTATATGAATAATATGAAAAATGATATGTGCTTCCACAAAATTATATAGGTCTCCACAAAATATTTAACATTCACTGTTTTCGATATAGATGTTTACCTATAATCACGGAGGCTATGCTGTTGGCAGAAAGGCCCAAAGTGTCAGCTCTGGCCAGAACGTCTTGCAGTTCCCAGCTGCCACAAATTAGCTGGAGGTGATTGGTCAGCAGGTGACTCAGGCTTCCTGTTAGCTCCTCCCAGCTGGTGTGGCGCTGAACTGTAACTTTGCCAACAGTGCAGCCGTCTTCCAGGAGATCCACAGGGCAAAGACGCTCCGGCGAGCCCATGAGCACCTGTACAACCACTGTGTACCAGTCTAAAGTATAGGAGAAAGCAAAAGTTATAAGTTGTGTTCACTTAAAGCCCAAAGTATACTTTGGTTTTTACACCTGCCATAAGAAATATCATCATTTGTATAGTGTATGTGGGCTTTAGATTGTTTTTGTATTACTTAGTTTGTACACAAGGTGGACACAGAACCAAGCCATTGCTTCGCATTTTGAAAAAAAAAAAAAAAAAAGTATAACAACTGAAAACAGCAAATAAAAACAAAAACAACAACAATCAATATGTTGCTTAATGCTTACAGAGAAGCAATGAGACTGGGCATTATAAACCAAAATGAACAGCCAATTTGGAAGTATATCAACATACTGAAATAAAAGTTTTAGCAAATTCCTGTTCACATGGACTTTAAGTGACTGTTTCATACATACAGTCAAATGGAATATCCTTTAACCCTTCTGTGCTGTTGGAGATGTTTTCATCCACTCTGGGGTGACTTTGAGTCTTAATTTGTCAACAGCTTTCTCTGTGTTTCAACAAATGGAATGATTTTTGGTGAAAAAAAAAATATTTTGACACATTTTTGGGGGAAAATGCTTTGAAAGTTTTTAAAAACTCAACAATACATTCTGGGCACATTTACTAACCTTTCGTTATGTTGGTGGCTGTTTTTGTCCCACTGACTTCCATTATAACGATGATTATAATGGACTGACTTCCATTATAACCAGGGCTTGACATTAATTTTTTTGATCACCAGCTACTGTGGCTAGTAGTTTTTCAACATTACTAGCCACTAGCCATTTTCACTAGCCACAATTTTGTTGTTAGGAAAATCTATATTTATATGCATACATTTGACTTTGGCATGCTAAAATTACTTAATTTAGATTTTGTGCTATGTCCACATGAGTCCTTGCTCAATGAGCATGAGCAAATGTGGGATGGGTTTCATGGTGTTGCATTGCAATTAGTTCTTAAGGATTTACCAATTATTCTCTGGCCACACCAAAAATAAACAAATAAATAATAATTTCTTTGCCACAAGTTTTAAATAATTAGAATTTTTCAAAACAAGCAAAATAAAGTTGTGTACATACACTTTTCATTCAACAAAACTTTTCTTTAAAAAAAAACAATTGACATTTTAAAAATAATTATTGTCATTTATCTAAAACTATGCACAGTAGTCTGTCCTGGCTAAAGGGCAAGTTAATATTTTATTAAAGCAATGCTATTGTAAAGGATGATAATTAAACATAAATAAAAAATAACTGTAAAAGAAAGCAGGTGAAAAACATACTGTGTGCGGTAATGAAAGGATGGTCACGTGCACACGGTTAACATTAGGCTCATTAATAATCTGTTCAAAGAATGGTTAAAGCGAAAGTGACAACTGCTGCTGCTTACACAAAGACATTTTTTTAAAAGAATCTCAAAGTGTTGAAAGCAACAGTGCTGCTTCTCGATGGGCATCCTTTTTGTCAAACTTTGCTTTTAAGAAAACAACAACTTAAAAAATATTTTAAACCAGCCAAAGTGGCTAGTGAGTGTGGTTGTCTAACCCGCCAGAGCTGAAATCTACCCGCATTTGGTGGGTGTTAATGTTAAGCCCTGATTATAACGATTCCAAAGCCATGACACCATATTATCATGCATTCTTGATTGTTGGAGGTTTTCCCTGTTGGGAAAAGGTAAAACTAGCAATTTTAATATTGATCAACAGTTCATTCATTCATTCATTCATTTTCTTTTCGGCTTAGTTCCTTTATTAATGAGGGGTCACCACAGCAGAATGAACTGCCAACTTATCCAGCATATATTTTACGCAGCGGATGCCCTTCCAGCTGCAACCCATCACTGGGAAACACCCATACACTCTCATTCACACACATACACTACGGACAATTTAGCTTACCCAATTCACCTATACAGCATGTCTTTGGACTTGTGGGGGAAACCGGAGCACCCGGAGGAAACCCCCGCCAACACGGGGAGTACATGCAAACTCCACACAGAAATGCCAACTGACCCAGCCGAGTCTCGAACCAGCGACCTTCTTGCTGTGAGGCGACAGCGCTACCCACTGTGCCATCGTGCCACCTGATCAACAGTTGGTGTGCAGAAAAAGCGTAGTTTCTGCTTATATATGGAGTATAGTGTGTGTGTGTGTGTGTTTGTGCAAAAGGCAAAACCACCAACAATCAAGAATGCATGATTATATGGTGTCATGGCTTTGCAATCAAAAAAGTCATTATAATGAAATCATTGGGGCAAAAACAGCCACTATCACTAATGAGTAAACTTGAACAATATACCAGGGTTAAGAGTGTTTAACTTTGTGTACAAAGAATTGAAATATTTTGAACTCATAATGACTAAACCAGCCAAACTAACATATTTGTACAAAGCTCCATCACTCAATTTATACGTGCCCAGGTTCTCTAGTAGGTCTTTGCAGTCATCTGTGGCAACATCATGTATGGTGCGATTGCATTTGTCCCTCTTCTCCATGTCTTGTTGACTGTGGTTACACAAAACCTCCAGGCACTTCTGTAAACCAGCAGATACAATAGCATGCAAGGTGCCATCTGTCACTATCAGCCTTTTTATTTTCTGGTGTGAAACACTGCCCTCAGCATCAAACTTAAACATGTCACCTTGTAGCCCCTGGATGCAGCAATGTGGGCGGCAGTCCAGCCATCCTGGTTACTGTGGTTAAGGATGTGACATGCCTTACTTATGCCAGGCTTTTGGAACTCCTGGTTGGGGTCTGAAGGAGATGCTGGGCCGTTCAGATGGTCTGGTTCAGATGACGGGTGGTGCAGCAGGAGCTTCAGAGTGTCCACATGACCTGAACTGACTGCAGCATGCAGAGCTGTGCAGCTGTCCTGTAAACACAACCAAAAAGAAAGAAGATTCTATTTAACAAAGCAATGATACAAATTTACTGAAAATGCATACTGTAATAAACTTCTATGTGAACATTAGAACTTAGGGTGCTTTCACACCCACACGTTTGGTTTAGAACCTGTCACGTTTGCCCCCTTAGCTCGGTTCATTTGGGCATATGTGAACCCCGCAATTGCGCTCTGATCAGCGCCTGAATGAGGTGGTCTCAGCTCGGTTGAAATGAACTCTAGAGCAGTTCTGTTGTAGTGAGAAAGCAATATGATCCAACAAACTAACAAACCAGGCTATATCACAGTGTATTATGGATATGTAATAGGCATATATATATATAGGCATAAGAAGAGAGAATGATGAGTAGAGATATCATTCCTACCGGTAAATGTGCCTTTTATGTTGAATACGAAAGTGAAACCATGCTGTCTAACTGAACTATTAAAAAATATATAATATCATTAACTTTTTGGTTAACTCGACTTCTGATATAGAATCGAAATACATTTTACAACCCTTGACATTTAAAATGAGGCTATGTATGAGAAATTCTTACCTCTGATTTATATTTGGTGATGATGCCTGTGGGTGTCACCATTCAAAATGAAAGCGCATCTTTTCACTTATAATGTCTCATTTCTCATCGTCATAAATTGAAATAATGACATATGACAGCTGAATTGAATCCCGGAAAATAAACCAAACTCTGACCAATGTGAGGAGAGTTTACTTGCATGTGACTTGTTTTAACTATTTTGGTCCATTTAGATACTTTGCCATGTGAAAGCGAACCACACCAAGAAAAAAAGCAACATTGTAACAATTTTAATCCCTGTTTCAGAACGAAACAATAAATCTATAGGTGTGAAAGCACCCTTAGTTCAATTTAAAAAATACACATAGTATCATTCATTCATTCATTCATTCATTTTCTTTTCGGCTTAGTCCCTTTATTAATCTGGGGTCGCCACAGCGGGATGAACCGCCAACTTATCCAGCATATGTTTTATGCAGCGGATGCCCTTCCAGCTGCAACCCATCACTGGGAAACATTCATACACACTCATTCACACACATACACTACGGACAATTTTAGCTTACCCAATTCACCTATACCGCATGTCTTTGGACTTGTGGGGGAAACCGGAGCACCCGGAGGAAACCCACGCGAACACGGGGAGAACATGCAAACTCCACACAGAAATGCCAACTGACCCAGCCGAGGCTCGAACCAGCGACCTTCTTGCTGTGAGGCGAACGTGCTACCCACTGCGCCACCGCGTCGCCCCACACATAGTATCAGTATAATATATTAAATAATAACAAATAAATTATGTAGGCAAATCACAAAAAACAAACTCACAAAAAGACAAACCAACCAACCAACAAGAAAAAGATTTAATTTTGCCCTTAAGAATTTCCCAGGATATTCATGGTCTCATTTCAGCCCTGTAAATTATAGCAAACTGAGAAAACATTCAAGGCACAATTAAGTGTTTCAAAAATAGAGGTCGTAATTACTTCCTGACAACACACACAGACAGTGAAATGCCCACGTTGTTAAGGTAACCATGGTGATGAAAAGAGGGGTGGTTTTTCTTAACATGCTCACTAACGCAGTGTGTAATTGACATTTGAGCGACACTGCTGCAAACTCACAGCGGTAATGTGTGTTCGGTCTGCTCCTGCGTCTAATAACACTTTCACACACTGAACATGTCCCTGTTCACAGGCCAGGTACAGCGGGGTCCTTCCCTGCGAACACTCCTTCTCCAAATCAGCACCACATTTCACCAGAGCTCTCGCACACCTACCAATTAGAGAAACTTTTATCATTGCATTGAGAAACACAATAGAGACACAAAACTGACTAAATACTGTATAACTGGTACTACACTGATAACAGTAATTCTGCGATGAAGTAATTATTACTGTGATTTCTATGTTGGCTGAAATACAGGAAAATGTGTTACTTATTTCAATTTGTAAACAACAAAAATTGTAAGGTAGACACTTTAAAAGCTTCAGTGCTACGCTGTTAGAATAAAATTTACAAAGTTACTAAAATGTACCTAAAACAAAGCATTGCAAAGTAAACTGTAAATGACTATAGCCACTTTTCCACTGCGCGGTACAGTACGGTTTGGCACGGCTCAGATCGCGTAAGTTTAGTTTTCCTTGGCTCTGTTTAATTAGCATTTTCACTGCAGTTTAGTACTTATTAAGGTGGGTGGGATTATCGTTAGAGTTGTGCTGCCTCTACTACCATGACAGCATCGTAAACATGACATAAACAAACCTAAACACAACACAACGCAGAAGTAATGGATATTATGGATATTGAGCAGTGGTTGCTGCTGACTCTTTAAATATAGCGAGTTATATTTATCTAACAATGCTGGTAGTGATGATTTTCTCTGAGACATATCGATGATCAACAGTGTGTATGTATATGTCACGTTTTGGTAATGGTATGGCTTGTTTGGAACCATTTTATTCTTGCAGAACCGTGTTGAAAAGTAAAGCAACCCAAAAGTGAGCCGTATCAAACCGAACCGTGCTGTACCATGGAGTGAAAATACTCAATAAAATCTACTTGATCAGTTTAAATTTACTTATTTTATTTGTGTATTTCAAACATATTGTAAAAATTTTGTGTAAAAATGTGACCTTGTTTAGTGTAGTGTAACTAGTTACTAGTTTAATGAAGATATCACTACAATAGTGAGAGGGAAGGAGAACAAAGGACTCACCCATGGTGACCATTTTGAGTGGTGGCGTGTAACGGCGAAAATCCTGTTTCATCGGCAGTATCAGCAGATGCTCCTGAAGTCAGCAGCAGATTTAAGCAGTCTATTGACGAAACATAAACACATTTGTATATTATTATATATGCATTTACACTGCATATACACACATTATTTTATATACAAATTAAGTGGATAATGACTATCACTTTAAAAATGTCTTATAGCCATGTGTGCCTGAAGTGTCTGTCAGGGGGTTCTACAGTACATATCGAATCTAGTCTGGCACACATTGGCAGTAGTTTGCGCTTTGCAAGTCAGCATGTCGAATCAGCAGCAGATCCATCAATGAGATGTTTTAATGTTTAGTTTAAAAAGAAGTCAGTACAGGAGAATAGGGATGACATTGGTCAAAGAAGTCAAGGCTGCACAGACAAAAAGCTTATGTAATATTTACTCATCTTGCATGAGAGGTCCAATAATACAAATATTTTCTTTCTTTAATTTATTATTATTATTTTTTGCCTTTTTCATGCTTTGTAGATAGGACAGGAGAGATATAACAAGAAAGCTGGGGTAGAGCCAGGGGATCTGCAAAGGACCATGATTCCGGAATCAAACTCATGTAACTGTGAACGTTGTTGAGCTATACTATATGTCTGCGTTTAATCACAAGGCTAGATGCACTGACAAACATTTCATAGCAACATGAGCCACTTGGAATTCCAAAAGTGAGCTGCATAATTTCCTAGTCCTCGTTTTGGTTCCTCTTTAATAATGACAAATATAGACTATTGGTACATGCTGAATTAGTTAATTGCTTACACACAGGCACAGAACACACATGCTACTGGGAGATCAGAGTTGGCATTTTTCTGGCTGTATTTGCACTGTAGGAATGCTAACGTAAAAAATAAACCAGCTAACAGTGATATCAAATGTGGGATTTAACAAAACCAACAATGTTAGAAAGGAGGGCACTGTGATCAAAGGTATGTTTTGTTGCGAGCCATGAGTTTCATTATAACAGAGATTAATGTAGACATAGAGCAAAAAGGAGGACTAAATCACTTGTGAAAATTTGTAGTGCTATATTAGGCTGAGAAAAGAACACAAAACTATGGACAAAGGCCAACATTCTGTTAGCATTATATACGTACATTTGTGACACGTACATCGTAGTAACACTATAAAATTTTGCATGACTAATTTTGTATGATTTGTATTAATAGAATGACATGCGTTCGTCCAATAATAGTAACACTGGTAGCTCTTATTGTGGAACAAGTAGGAGCTAATTTAGTTCCCCCAAATGTGTTTATATAACTAAAATCGTTTGAAGTTCCTGTAGTGCTAACATGCTAAAAAAAAAAAAAAAAAAAGACTACTTCAGCCAATAGTTCTGGGAACTATGAAATACTTCCCTCAGTATGAAAGCCCCATATCCTTATAGATGCAAATGTACAGTAAATTTCCCCAGCACTTACCTGTGTGTCCATTATGAGCAGCAGAGATCAAGGCAGAGGTTAATTCATGTTGATGGTGATGAATATCCAATAGTGGATCTTGGTTAAGCAGCATAGACAATAAAGTGACATTTCCCTGGGAAGCAGCTTGGAGGAGAAGGGTTTGCCCGTCATCCAGGGGGACGGGGTCACCACAGGTTAGCGAGGGGACTATGGAGGGACACCAGCCTGGGAGGGTTCAAGCAACAGCAGTAACTAGTGAGGCAGGGTGCTTATGTTGTTTCAAAATGTGTTCCCTAAACCAAAACATTACCCAGACCAAGGACTCAATTTTTCATTAAGAAGTAATTTAAGGCCTGTGCCATTGGAGCAATGCTGATTGAGACAAGTATTTTGTAATTCATTAGCCAAATTGCCCTCAAGAGAGATGAACATACTGAATTTGTTTTTGAGAAGAAAGTAAGTAAGCCAAATTCAGTCAAAACAAAGGGTAAATGTTTGTGATGTACACATTTTGACACAACTTCTGAAATGTATTATTCTAGAGTGTATTAGCAATCCACACACTCTATACTATTAATCAAATCATTTTTAAAATGCTAAAGTCAACTTCATGTTTTTTTTTGTCAATCAAATAAAGTACAAAACTTAACTGCATAAATCAAATCAAATCAAATCAAATCATGCAGCAGGCAATTTATGGTACATTAATCAAAGTCACACAATATAAATTGTGTCAGTCAAACTGAAATGTTCTAAACATCGAGCTGCTTATGAGAGTCACGTCAATTAATGAGTGTTAGAAAGATGAAAACTACAGCAGAGAAACAGACGAAGCTTAACAAAGTGCAGGGAGTGCTACTGGTAAACTGGTACCTATGTGGGAACAGAATTCAAATAACAAATCTTGCAATGTGGATGTAACTAATCTAGTATCTTAAGTGCTAATGCTAAGGCATGTTTGTGAATAGCTTTGTCTCTAGGGATTCTCTATGTTTATCTTTGTTAGTGGAGGGAGTTGGAGTGAGAGAGATAGATATAGGCCATTTCATTGAGGTCCAGTGGAAGCATTAGATAATTGGCTCTTTTCTGGGTTAAAATGGGCGGCAGAGAGAGCAGAGGAGCCTCAGAGAACTGCCATGGCCGAGTGGCTGCAGAGAGAGGGAGAAAAGTGCTAATATTTAGCAATTAGCAATGACAGCTAGCTACCAACATCTCTCAGAGCTACCCTGTGGATTAGTCTCTAGCGACAATAAAAAGGAAGACTCTGCTGGAATACTTGCTCTGCTTTCATTGGTGTTACAATTGCCTTTCTCTGGTGCTCCCAGAGAGCTATGGAGAGGCCTGCAGAGACAGTGTGGTATTTCAAAATGTGAGAGAAATCTAAAGATTTTGACAACGTTTTTATCTAACTGCAGTTGGAACAGTCACATACATTTGGCTTACAGACCATTGGCCTCTAACCAATCTTTCAAAGCATTTTTAGAACTACCTTATGTTTCTGATGTCCGTCCAGAGCAAATTATGTTGCTGTACTGATGTCTCCACCAGGCTTCATAATTAGCTTAAGCAGAAAAACTTTACAAGAAAGACCATGTGATTTACTGTCTACCAGCCACACTAAATCAGAACACCAAATCAGAACTAGCCAGCTGGAACAGCAAGGACATTAATGTTTATCTTAAGCTGGTATTTTAGGGGGATAGCATTTATTCTAAGATATAGGTGTCCAATTCTGCTCCTGTAGGCCTACTGTCTTGTAGAATTTATCAAGGGCTGTTTCTCAATATGCATTCTTAAGCGATCTTGCATCCTTGTGTTCTCATGTAACATCCTCATTAACCGCCAAAGTTCAGTTCCAAAACTTAAGTTCGCAAAAATGGAGGTCATGTGAAAGAACCCGGACCTGTTCTTGATATTGAGGATGCATTAAATGCAGATTTGAGCGTAGTACTCGCTGTAGAAGTCCCAGAGGTCATTGCAGCTAAATAAAAGAGGTGGGAACCGCCACATGTTATACCAATTATTATTAAAGTTGCTGTATGCTGTAATGTTTTAAGAATTTTCAGTTAAAATGCATGAAGGTCATGAAGAACACAGCATCTCATTTCTCACAGGACACACTCAGTGTTCTCATGGTCTCCCAAATTCATTCTTCCGAGGTAACTTGGCAAGACCAATCTCCACAAGAAACTGAGGAATTGAGAAACAGCCAAGGTCTACATGGTCTCTACAAATTCCAGACAGGTGTGTTGGAGATTAATTTTGCAGGACATTGGGTTTCCAGGAAAAGAACTGGACACCTCTGCTCTAAGGTAAGGATTTACAAAACTTCTTAAAGACATGGTGCAGTATATTTCAGATAAAGGATTAAATGACATATTGCAGAACCAATACATAGAGACTTAAAAAATATTTATGTGCAAGTTTACGACAAATACATTGCATTATTTCTTTAGCAACATTTATGAAACCATGAAATGAAATGTTTAAAAATGCAGAGAACGACACAACATTTACAAGTATCAAGTTTTTCTACAATAGAAAGAAACAGATAGTGGCATGGACACAATGGAGTAGTTAGTTTAAGACTTTGTGGGAATCAGGTTAGTGGTGGAACACAGAAAGGCAGAACCATGCTGTAGGGCAATGACAGGAAAGGGGAAAGAGCAGCCTCTGGCATCAGCTTCAAGAAAGGGTTACAGGAAAGACCCCTAGAGACCTGCATCCTCGGGAGAGGGCCAACATTACCTATTTATATCTAAAAATGCTTTACTGAATTCGAGAATTCTGCCCTCAAGAAAACAAATGTTCATAACTTGGTTACATTGTACATAAGTACTGCTGGCAACTGACAGGTTACCAGAGTATAAATACTCCTCTCTTTGATAATCCACATCTATCTCCTCCTCTGCTAGCACTTACTTATAAATGCATCAAGTATGGAAAGGGAGAGGAGTAGAGAGAAGTAGTGAAAGCAAGGGTGAAAAACGTAGCACCCTTTTACCTGATGCTGCTGCCAGGGGGCTGCCCGGGTGCTGGGGGCTATGGGACGGAAGACTAGATGGGTTTATGGAGGGGCTACTGACAATGGTAGCTGTGGAGGAGGTGGTGACAGGGGGACACTCCACACATGCTGCTGTTGGCTGCTGCCCCCACGGCCAGCCAGAACAGGATGCACCCACCTGTGACGCAGTCAAGGCTGGGACTGTACCACCCATATCTAAGGAGGGTTTTGGTGGAAGCTGAGGGGTGGTAGCTGATTTGGCAAGACCCATCCCAAGTCCTGTTCCTGGGGACCTGCTAGCTTCACCTACTACTTTAATTGGTGGGTGTGGAGGGGATGGTGTCTGGGACAGTCCTGGTTTTTTTGGTGGGATCGGGGGTGGGTTACCCCTGTCGATTCGGGCCACAGTTGGTGATTTAAGGCCTATCTGGGGGTGGCCTAAACGCCCTGTGAAGGGTCCCCCCTCAGATGTAGAATGTGGCAGACCGGGCCGAAGGGCTGCAGGGGGTCCCCCTGCTGGAGGGCTTGTGAAGCGGGAGAGAACCTGTGTGACTGTGTGTCGAGCCTGTTGTTTAGCTGCAAAGTTGTCTCGATTTGTGGGGGACAGGTCACGGGAAGGGGGGCTCTGGTTTGCGGTTCCATTTTGGTCCTGCTCTGAGGCAGAGGGTTGGAATTTGTAACGGGCTGCCTGGACGCGGGGACTGACCCCAGTCGGCAAGGTAGAGGATACACCAGGTGAATGTGAGCCATGTAGATGTGTTTGACCGTCTCCTCCATTTTCTGCCTGTGTGCTCCCATGGTGTAGCCCCCGTCCTGCACTGGAAGTCTTAGGTAGGTTCATGCTAGCATAGGTGGAGCCGCTAGGCTTGACAGGGATGGAAAGTGGCACTTTCTTAGCTCCTTCATTTTCCAGCGGTGCATCTGTCTGAGAAGAGACAGTCTTGCAAACAGTTGCCTCAGTGCCCACAGCCACGGACACCATAGCCTTGGGTTTAACTGGGACAGATGCTGGGGTAACAGAAGGCAGTGGTGGGGATTCTTTGCATCTTTCAGTTCTTAGCTGCTCCACCTGCAAGCGGAGATTCTCACTTTCAGCCCGGAGTTCCGCAGCACAAGTCTCCTCGCGGCTAAGCCTGGCACGTAGCTGCTCTCGCTCTGTGTCAAATTCAGCCAACTGTTTCTCCATCTCCGCTTCCATCTGTTGGCTACGACGTCGTTCGGATGCCAGTTCTTCTTCCAGACGTCCCACCGATCGACCATCCTGCTCAGTACGGGACGAAAGTTCCTCAAAACGTTGGTTCTCTTCGACCACACGAGCAGCTAGCTGCTTGCATTCATGCACCAGTGACATCACCACGTGTTTGTTTTTCTCTCGCTCATCCTTCAGCTGAGCTGACAGCTTCCTGTGTTCCTGCTCCAGGCTCTGCAGCTGCAGTTTCTCCATTTCAAGCTAGACAGCAGCAGCAGGGCAAAAATGAGACTCGCAGAGGGCAAATAACACACACACACACACACACACACACACACACACACACACACACACA
>CAIGQV010018227.1:17573781-17604509 GCA_903798115.1 Danio jaintianensis
CACACACACACACACACACACACACACACACACACACACACACATAAAGCAAGACACTGATTACTATACAATTAAATGTATAACAGTTCCTTCTACAATGTAACCATGCCTTGACAGTTACTTTAAAATCAAGTACAACTAAACTTGGGGATAAGTCCTCAAATCTCAGGTTACTTTCATTTAACTTTATGTAATTTTCTGTTTGTGTCTGTCGGCTTTGCTGTTATTTTCTGAGCCACACACTTTTGAAATTATGTTAATAAACTTAAGCCATTTAGCCTATGAATGAATTATTACTTCTCCAGAAATAATGAGGTAAACAGAAAACATTTAAGCACAATGTCCATCTGCTGATTATATACTACTATTTTTATTCTATTCTTAAACATCATTTAACATTTCCTCGGTGTGACTAGTACTATATATAAAAGCTGTTGCATTAACTGCAGTACCAATGCAATAAGAGAACTGTCGCCATAACAACCAAGAACAAGTGTTTATTATTGGAACAGATATTATCAGATCTGCAAAAATGGTGTGCAGTGACAGTTTAGTGGTCACTTTAAAGAGACATGCCTGCATCTGTTTTTAAAGCTCAAGCCTAGCTTTGATATCATGTAGCTCGTATCTTCTGTAGCACTAGCTCAGATGGTGAGATATAGATTTACAGATGTGTTTGGCAGAGTATTTCAAAGCTTAGCATTTCTCTTCCAATTTCTCTCCTTCTCTGACACTACTTGCTTTTCTTCTCAGGGGCTGCCATTGCTTGCCTTGTCTAACTTTCACTTTCTTACTCTGCATGTCTAACATGCACCTTGCTTTCGTGAAGGTTATAACAAGTGGATTTTGCCTAAAACCCGTTATTTCCTACTCACTTCCTAAAGAGTATATTCTGAGAGTAACAGGGATCGTCTCTGACAGCAAACTTAATAATGTCAAGGCAATTCCTCAGAAAATGCAGACTTATTTCAGATGGAATATGTAAATACATCACACAATCCTTTCTGTAGTCTTGCTTTTATACATATAAGCACAATTAAATGGTCACAAATTGAGATCTTACCCTCTTCTGTCTGGTCTCAGCAGCCGAGAGCTGGGCAGACATCCTCTCCTGCATCTTACGGCAGTGGGCCATAACAGCTTCCAGCACAGTGATGGGGCTTGCGCTGACTGGCCTACGATCCTTTGGCCCCATCCCTGACTCAAAGTCCCTCTGCATGGCGAGGAATGGGTCTGTCAGACTGAACTGTCCATATCGCTCCTGCAGGAACACTTCTTTTCTTCGAGCCTATGAAGAAAATAAAAGAGAAGCAAAACAACAGATTAGCATTTTCTCGGAGTAAAGTCCATGTTGTTAAAGGGTCCTGAAAAACCCCTCTTTCAGTACAAATCTACCTCAGAATTCTTTGGAAAAATGAGGAGTGGGCTTGACGAGGCAAAGCAGGAAAGAAAGTGGAGTGCGAGCAACTGTCATCTATGTGTGCTTATTTTAAAATTTAGACACACATACCTACTTTGAATGGACAGAAAACTTTGAAGAGTGTTTGAAAGTCGTGTCTGTCAGTGTTTGAATGCCATGTCAATCCGTTTATGGATCAGCTGACAGATGTGGCTTTCTAACGCTCTTCTGTGTAAGTGTGCTTGTAAACAGCTGATCATTAGAGCCAATCACAGTCATATCTGTTAAGCACTTGAACACAATGGCCAATCAGCAGCTTTTAAGAATGCACTCAGCAGTGCTCAAAATTCTAGCAGGAAATGCAAAAAAGAAATTTTGTGCTTTTCAGTAAAG
This sequence comes from Danio jaintianensis, assembly GCA_903798115.1. Classification (NCBI taxonomy): domain Eukaryota; kingdom Metazoa; phylum Chordata; class Actinopteri; order Cypriniformes; family Danionidae; genus Danio; species Danio jaintianensis. The sequence goes on from CAIGQV010018227.1 coordinate 17,575,574, forward strand.
ACTCAAAGACAGTAAAGCTAACACTAACATTACTGCAACCCATCATGAACACCTAACTACTGCATGGTCTAAGAGCTTAATTTTTTTTAATTTGGAAGCAGTGTCTTCTCATAGGATAAAAAACACAGTCTCATGAATAATAATTAGACACCAGTGCATCAAAGTATTCGCAGTCCTATGCTACATCACCACTCGTGATGCCACCCCAATGTAGATTTTAAACCGCAAATTAGCCAGTTGTTCCCCACAATTAAAGCTAACAAATGCTAACATTGTCTTAATTTATGTTCAACACACATAAATCTTTTAAAATCATGACCCTTTAAGACTTTAAGGTTTACTGGTCTGTACCTAATATAAATTTCAAACAACTCTTATTTGTATAAGCACGCATATAAACATTTAACTATGGTGGATATTCTGAAGCAAATGTGTACATGATGTAAAATACTTATGCTAGTTGATTTATTCAGATTTTCAGAAAGTTTAAGAGGCTTTTTTATTTACATTTACATCCTTACTAGGGATCCACCTATATGGAAAGTTTGGCCAATACAGACAGCCAATATCTGGAACCCAATATACATACAAATGTATAAATAAGTAAATACAAATTATTCTTTTCTGCATCTCATTAAGAAAACAAAAGGCATAGTGAACAACTGATTTTCAATATGCATCTGAATTTGATGAACTTGCAGAAATAATCCCTAATTTACTGGCTTTAATAAATCAGGCTGATCATTTTATTAAGTCGAAAATGTTAACATTAAGCATTTATCGACTGATACCAATATAGCAGTCAATATATTGACCATCCTTAGTCCTGACATAAAATAGATCTGATGACAAATTCAGATAAATACCTTTATTCCAGCACATGTAAACACAGTCTAGAGGTCAAGAGGTAAATACAAACCCTACAATCACTATAATGCCAATGTGGTACCTGTTGGATGCTGGCAAATCATCATAAAATAGCACAGAGCAATTATTGCACATTATGTTCCCTCTGTGATGTATGTACAGTAAGTGGTTGGTGAGAAGAGATATCTTGCTGACTTAATGTGCTGTGGCCAAGAGACATGCAAGTCTCCAACCTCGCTCCTCATCTTGCGTGTATCTGCTTTGGGAATTGTTCCAACCTATTAGTGAACTAACAATTGTGTACTGATAATTAAGATGAACATTAATAACAAAAAAGAGGACTTATGCTCTTCTACACTTTGAGGCAAAGACGCACACAAACTTTTTAAATGCATGCACTTAAAGTCACACAGAGAGCAGGTTAGCACTTCTTCAGGGGTGATCATTAAGCCTGAGGTTTACTTATGTCATCTCAAGACCAGCTGGTCATCTCAGCAGGGTCAGCAAAAGGCCAACTCTGTCATAATGCCCCAAAGCAAATAACCAAATGCAAATGTGATCTTTTCTTTGTCACATACAGTATCATCAACACAGATGAGTGACTGTATTTCAATGCAAGGAGATGTGGCACAGATTGAGGAGCGAGGCAATAACTGTGACTTGGGTCAAGAGGCTAATCAGCTGCATCTGCAGAGGGCTTAAATATGGATCTTCATGAAATCCATGGAAATTCAGCAAATCGTAATTCTTCTGACAATTTAAGACCAGAAGAGCTTCTGCTATGGCAAAACATGTTAGTTGGTTAAACAGTCCATCCAGGATTTTGCAGGGACATTTTCTTTTTTTAAATTTGTAGCCTAAAATGTTTTTCTGATAGCTTTTCTCAAAACTTATGGCCTTATTTCCTTCAACTCTTGTGTTTTGCTGTGAAAATACACACAATTCTTGTAAATTTCTATTTATTTATTTTTTATCTCAAAAAACATTGGACTCTGTGTATCCAATCCTGAAGGAACTGGTTAAAAGTATGTTGCCTTAATATAAAGAGATGGACATTAGTAATGCACAGGTGTGGATGTACAGTACGGCCAAGATAAGAAATGTAAGCAGGATGGCTAATCATTTTGACTGCTATATAATCGCAACTTCGATGCAGTTAAATGATTCCAAGAACATTATAATTTACTCCATCCACACAAAGCATGCTCTGTGTCAGGCGACCCACTGGGCTGATCTCTGACACCCATCTGCCCAAGATAAGTAATGCTATAAAATGAACAGGGAGATCAAATGGGTTGAGATAATCTACAAGTTTACTCTCTACAGGGTGTCCTTGTTTAGCATATAGTCTGTGTATTGAAAGCAGACGGAGACAAGCTAAAAGTACAAAGCTTCCTGGTGGCAAATGCCCAGTCTCACCAAGGGTGGAAATAATCAACCTACAAATGTAAAAAAAAAACAGAGACACATGCAGACCTTCAGATGGATGACTTTCACTGCAAGTGTGAGGATCGGTTTACTTCTGCTGTGTATTATGGCTTTCAATAGTATGGCAGTTCCCTAAGTGAGTTGCTTTCAGTCCACTTAACACGAACAGACAGAGCAGTGCTGGGCCAGGCTTATTTCATTATGAGGGCAGTCTGCCATATAAGTGGAAAACAAAAGGAAGTGGGTGAGAAAAACTGGAGACAGGCTCAATTCAAAGGAATGCACATGAACGGATGATGTTTCACAGAGATTGAGGGTTATACCAATGTCTACTACAGAATATTGATCAAGTGGAAAGGGATTATCTCTTTCAAAATCCTGATGGTTGTTCAGTATGCAAAAACTCTTTACCGTACATTTTACCTTCTTTGTGTTAAGCCATGTGAATTGGTTAAATATTACTAATATTATTATTATCTATAATATTTTTTTTATTAGCATAACCTGCAAGTTTAGAATGTGCAGAGACATTATGAGGTTTGTTGAATATTCTTACTGTTTTTTTAATAAAAATTGGTGATTTTCCATTTGTGACTAGCTATAAACACAGCAAAAATGGCAACATCCATTAAAACTAAGGGAGCAAAATTCATTGTTAACTAATTAAAAATGAGCCTGATTAAAATTATCTTTAAAATGTATACGTTTAACATTTTAGCCCTTATATATCAGTTGATAAAGATATAAATATGTACTAGGGGTTTAGTAGCCATGACCCAGAAACACTATAAATAAATAATTTGTTAATTACATTCGCGTGACTGTACATTTGAACAGAAAGCTATCCATATTTTATATTTTCGAATATCATCGTGGGACCTTGATTCTGTATCTTACAGCAATTTTTTGTCTAAAAACGACGTATTTTGCTGTAAATAATGGCACAAAAAGCGAATAGTGACCTGCTAGTAGCTGTTATTTTATAGATTTATTTCTTGGAGTGAAGCACTTCGTGAGCACTTCTCAAAGAGAAACAGACTGCAAATGAAAACATTCAACACCTGTTATTCTGACCATCAACTATGGAGGAGCTAGTAAACACTGGAAAGTCTATAGGAACAGAGAGCGGGGCGAGTGAGGAGGGGTTTGATGGAGAGAGCGAGAGATCTAAAGAGATGGAGGAGTCTGGAGGCGGGAGAAATGTCTGTGTGTCATGGCAGATAGAGAATGGAGGGCTTTGAGATTCTCCGCCATCTGGCACTTTCCTCTAGGCTTTCACAAATCTCTTCTATAATCACAGAGGCTGTGCAGTCCCTCCTCCTCCTGCTTCTGTACTACTTTATCTGTCCATCACGAGGGTCAGGAGCAGTAAAGATGAGCAGAGATCAACATTCTGGTTCAAAGTAAAAGGTGGGATGGAAACTAGATACAAATCAACAAAGAATGGTAGCGTCTGACTGGAGTGTCTGCTGTAATTTGTGTTTGTGGAATACTAGAACAAAGCTGCTTTGCACAAAACGCATCTGTCAGAACAGTACGATTACTGATGCTTTAGTTCTTTATAATGAAGGCATGGTTTAGTTGTCACTCTCCATTATTCTGTAAAAAGAGATTCACATTTCTTTCGACAACAGGCATAAATTTCGATTTTGCTGTAAAGCAGTTTTACACTGCAAAACTCTTCACTTTAAGTCAACATTTCTTATCAAAAACAGAGGAAGGTAATCAAAGATTATTATTATTATGCTCTAGTAGGCAGTGCGGTGGTGCAGTGGGTAGCGCTGTCAACTCACAGCAAGAAGGTCGCTGGTTCAAGCCTCGACTGGGTCAGTTGGCATTTCTGTGTGGAGTTTGCATGTTCTCCCCGTGTTAGTGTGGGTTTCCTTTGCATGCTCCGGTTTCCCCCACAAGTCTAAAGACATGCGCTATAGGTGAATTGGGTAAGCTTAATTGTCCGTAGTGTATGTGTGTGAATGGGAGTGTATGGGTGTTTTTCCCAGTGATGGGTTGCAGCTGGAAGGGCATCCGCTGCGTAAAACATATCCTGAATAAGTTGGCGGTCCATTCCGCTGTGGCAACCATAGATTAATAAAGGGACTATGCCGAAAAGAAAATGAATGAATGAATGTATTATGCTCTATAAGAAAGTCTTGATTCTATTTGGGGATGTACTACAACATCTCATGTTCTCATGCTTAGTGGTTCAACCAATTTACATACCTTTCTCTCCAGCCTGGCGCAAAGGCTCAGTTAGTTCTGGGTTTGATGAAAAATGTAATGTGTTGTGATTGGTTAGTTGTCCCAGTGCGTTGTGATTGATGAACAGCGTTGCAGTACTTCCATGCCCCTTGCCCAAGCAGCAATGATCATCATTTTACACATAATCTGACAATGTGTGTTTTTCACAATCACAATATATATTCATTCATTCATTTTCTTTTCGGCTTAGTCCGTTTATTAATCTGGGGTCGCCACAGTGGAACGAACCGCCAACTTATCCAGCATATGTTTTACGCAGCGCATGCCCTTCCAGCTGCAACCCATCACTGGGAAACATCCATACACACTCATTCACACTCATATACTACGGACAATTTAGCCTACCCAATTCACATGTCTTTGGACTTGTGGGGAAACCGGAGCACCCGGAGGAAACCCACGCAAACACGGGGAGAACATGCAAACTCCACACAGAAACGCCAACTGACCCAGCCGAGGCTTGAACCAACGACCTTCTTGCTGTGAGGCCACCGCGCCACCGTGCAGCTCCAATCACAACATATAAACACTGTTTAAAAAACTACAACGTTTACTCTAGTCATTTAGTGACAAGCTTGTACCCCAAATGAGCCGTTTGTTATAGCTCTTGAAAAGAATTTTTTTCAAAAGCAATATCTCCCATTGGAGTGGACTTTGAAAATTTTTTACTTGGTATATGTTTTTATACCAAAAACATAAAGACTACAATTTAAAAAGTTAAAAAAGCATTATAGGACCCTTTTAAATGCGTTCTGTCATATACTTTTATTGCTTTTTCTTCTTTGAAGCCCACTGAGAGGCTGTTTAGCTTTGCATGGCCACTTTTTACTCTCTCAGTTTTAAAATTTAATACAATACAACATTTGTTATCAACACACCTCAAAATACCTTATTCTGTGTTCCTTAAAAAAAAAGAACCAACATGAGAACCAACTATTAACAGGATTTTTATTTAATTTCAAAATGATACATTTTCCATCAACTATACATTTAATATAGAAATTTTGGCAGGCATATGCTAATGTGTGTCAATATCAAAGCAATCTGCAATTTTTTTCTCTGGCATTCAAATAGTTCAAGTTGACAGGACAGGAAGTAGGAAAAAATGATTGTATTGGCCATTAAATGTCACATCAAGTTGATGTGTATAGCTGTATGCCCTAATCTGAGTGGGTGTTTTTGCTGAATAAGACAAGAACCCCTGTTGAAACTTCACAGACACTCTCTGCCAGATCTTGAGCTTAAATTGTGTACACATAACTCCTGGTGGAGTTCAGGCAGGTCTCTAGTATTATTAGCATTAACCTTTACAGGCACACACTGGCGGAGTGAGGGGTCCAGGGCACAGTGCCAAACGGGAAGAGACGATGAAACTGAGCAGAGAGAGAACTGGACAAAGACGGTTTGAGTTGAGTGACGGGGGAAATGATGGCGGGAGAAAGAGTCAGTATGCTTCATCCTTATGGTGTACATACATAAAGCCATTTAAAACTTTTTTTCAAGTTTGCTTATTAAGTTATTTCATATAATATAGGGACAAAGTATAATTATCAACCATTTTTCAAAGCAATTCAATTTATTTTTGGCCTTTTTTACTGTGCTTAAAAGTAGAAAGTATAGACAGGAAAGTGTGGGGAGTCGAAAGAGAAAAAAGATCAACATTGGACCCCGAGATGGGAATTAAACACAGGTCGCCATAAGCACTGGAGTGCCATGTGTCAACACACTAACCGCTAGGCTATTGGTGCGAACATATACTGCAATTTTTAAGACCAAACCTAAAGATACTAAACCAAATGCAATACAATGCTGGGCGAATGTGCATACATGGGATGACATTTTTACAAGTTGAGAACTCGTGAAGAGCTTATAAAATGCAATGAAGGAGCCAAAACAGTGCTTGTAATTTCTCTGGTCACATAAACAAACAAAGAGGATGACAAGAAAAAACAATGACAAGAAAAAACAGGCATGATTTTTATACTTTCCATCTTGTGACATCTTCTATTTTTGGGTTTTCTTTGGCCTATGTTCCTTTCAAATTTCAGTCAAACCACACCAGAGTTCAATTGGAAACAGACCGAGACCAATCTTTTTAGAGGGCTTGGTTCATTGTTTTCTGAGCACCAATGTTCAGATGGCAGCGTTCATGCTTCAAATAAACCACATTAACAAGACAAACCAAATTTGCCTTAATGTCATCAAACTGGTCAAAGCTGAGGTCTTTATGAAAGCCACAAACCCCAAAAGTCTGCTGTGTCAATTATCGACAGTCTCCTTCAGACTAATTACACTGACTAGAAGAGGTTAACCCATGAGTAAGGCTTTTTTGTGGGAGAAAGTGCTTTTTCTATGTGGCTTCAGTTTGAATCTGAGTGTGTGTCCAGAGACTCTCACAAGGGGCCTTTCAATTAGATCAGCACAGAGCTGGCTTTGTGGGCCAAGGACTTCCGCAGCTCTCCTAACCCAAATGTGAGATCAAAGGCATCAAGCTGATGGAGAGGAACGGAAGAGAAATTTAGTCTTGTGACAGTCACGTCGGATTTAGGCAAAATATTAAAGGTAGGAGAGTCATTTTCACAGCTTTTTTTGGGCGGACAGGTTGAATGGATCCTTGCTGATGATCAGGGGGAATAGCATATGGCCTGTATATTGTTTAGTGTCAGTAGAAAAATAGGGCACTGAGAGGGGGTAAAGAGAAAGAGGACAGTGTTTATAGGGGGAGAGAGTGCTCCCTACAGACCAACACACCCCCTTATCTGAAACCCCAATACCAACTGCCATCTGTCATTAATTTACTCTTATACAAGCCACAGTTTTGAGCCAGGATCTGGTCCTGATGACCTGACTCACATTAGTACAGCCTAATGTCAAAGATTAATATTCCCCCCAAAAATTTTACTTTCTGATCATCAAATAATACTAAAATAAATTGTATTTTCCACAAAAAAATCTACATATTAAAATGATTTTGAAGCATCATGTGACACTAAAAAGTGGCATAATGATGCTGAAAATTCAGCTTTACCATCACAGAAAAACATTACGATACTTGACAAATTTGTTAGACCACCACAGCTACCCTAACAGTATTGCTGATTCCCAAAATCATTTCTCTGTTTAATGGTTGATCCTCCAGTATGTGTAAGCTCTTTAGTCACAGTAGTATTTCTAATACTGAAATATAATTATTGTTTTTAACCATGTATAGTTACATTTACTGTTTTATATGAAAAGGCAGAAAAGTACAGCATTTCACTTTTTATATTCATATGCCCAATTCCACTTATTTAGTCCTTAACAGAAAAATAAGTTTAATTTAATTTAAGTTTACATTAAATATATTAAAAATGGTTAACATCTCAAGTAGTAAATTACGTTTTAATACATTTAATTTAAGTAATTAAAATTCTTAGTTCGACAATTGCATGAACAGTAACAGTAAATTTTCTGATTTATGGCAGCACTTTGCTTATTGGCAAGTGTTGTAAAAAGTTTTTTTGACCCCGCTTGTAGCTTGTACCAGCACATTTGGCTGGTTTCTTCAGTAGTAGATACACTGAAAATATAATGATCCTACCTCTGCGGAAAAGAGGACCTGACAGAAACATTATTCTCATGACATCTGTTCAAGCAAAAAAATATTTGCTGGCTAAATGACACTGTGCCGTTTGTCAAATTTCTATTAAAAGTAGCAATCTAATTAATGAGACGCTGCTGAGTGAAGCAGAACTGACAGAGTAAGAGACAAAATCAATACCAAGCAATTCAGGGAATGAGGAAATCCTCCACGTTTAATTACAAGCCGTCTATAAAACCTACTGTCAATTCGAAGGAAAAACAGTGACACAAACTCTCTCTCCATTGACAGGAATGAAAGCTGCCATCAACATAACAGGACACTGATGTTATGTAGAGACGGTACTACATACAGCATCGCTCATTAATGAAGAAGAGCTGTCAAACTCCCACATGCATATTCACTTCTGGGTCAGATTCATATTAAGCTCATGGCACTGCTTTACTCTGATCAAACACACACATACTGAGAGAGAGAGAGAGAGAGAGAGAGAGAGAGAGAGAGACCGGCTTCCCTTTGGGACTCACTTATGGAAATCCACTCATGCTTTTGCTCTATATATTTCTAATGCGACCTGACATCTGCACGGGTGAGACTGGGTTTGATTCGGCCATATTTAAAGGAACACTTTTTTTCTAAATAGGCTGATTTTAAAACTCCCCTATAGTTAAACAGTTTTTAATCCATTCAGCCAATCTCCGGGACTGTTTCTCAACTCCAAGAATCCAGAGAATGGACTCATGATCTCGTGAAGACTGGCCTTGCCAGGTTATCTTGGAAGAATGAACTCAGGAGACCGCGAGAACACCGAACGCGTCCTGTGAGAACTGAGATGCTGCATTTTAACACAAATTTATTTAAACATTACAGCATTCATACAAAGATTTATTGATTTTTTTCTTCCTTTTCAATATATATATAACATGCACAGAAGCCTTACAAAGATACAGCCCGGGTCTGGCAGGAGCTCTTTTAGCATAGCTTAGCATAGATCACTGAAACAGATTAGACCATTAGCATCTTGCTCAAAAATAAAAAAATATATATATTTTGATAATTTTTCTGTTTAAAGCTTGACTCTTCTGTAGTTACATTGTGTACTAAGGCTGATGGAAAATAAAAAGTTGTTATTTTCTAGGTTGATATGGCTCTCATTCTGGAGTAATAATCAAGGAACTTTGCTGCCGTACCATGACTGCTGCAGGCGCAATTATATATGAAGCTGTTACCTAATTACCTAGCTTGGGACTATTTTCAGGTGCTGAGTAATATCATTGCACCTGCCGTCGCCATGGTATGGTAGCAAAGTTCCTTTATTATTATACACCAGAATATTTCAATTCTTTTTTGACATTTGAGCGAGATGCTAATGGTCTAATCCGATTCAATGATTTATGCTAAGCTAAGCTATAAGTGCTCCCACTAGACCTGGATATTGGGTGAATGAATTACAAAATGGTAAAACTAAACTGTTTAACTAGGTGACTTGAAATAGGTCTATACCCCCCCCCCCCCCCCCCCCCCCCCCCAAAAAAAGCGGAGTATTCCTTTGAACATTATGAGAAATATATGTGACCTGGATTAAACACATGCACACGCTCAAGCAAACACAATGTTCCCGTCTGTTATATAAATGTGACCACTCAGGGAATTTTCCTTGTCCAGTGCAAGGCAATGAATCACAACCAAACCCTGATTTTCTCTTCCTGTCAAAGTCGAAACAACACGACTCAAACCTTCAAGTTCAGCCCCGCGAGGAGCTCTTACATAAAGAGGGCACAGCAGTGGCCCGCTGGCATTTACAGCAGAGAAAAGCACCATATTGAGAAGAAAAAAGATGATTTTTTTTTTTTTTGAAGAGAAAGAGCTCAGACGCAGTTGCCACAAATGAGTGAATCATCAAGTCACACGAGGAAAGCTTCTGTAAGTAACCCCAGTGTGCTATAATGGCAAGTGGCTGTTAAGTATACATTGAGGTTTTCACACAAACAGAAAGCATACATTAACTTCTTTACAGGACGCACTTAAGAAGATTAAAGCACATGCCACAGCTGCACACCACATATAAAGCAAAACACCTGCTGATGCATTATTTACAGTGGAAATTACAGCGCGTTCATGGGTGATAGAACAGCAAAATAGATTTCTCCTTCATATTTAGATAAAACAAAACAGCTGTGAGTTTATATTCTTCAAAGAAGCCTCCTCTGACCTAAAATACAGTATAATAATAATAATATTGTTAACTGTTTTTGCAATTTTAAATTACTGCAGCCATTTTTCATAAACTAATATTTGCTGCTCAAAAAGAAAATCTTACTATTATTACTGCTGAGAACAGTTGCTTAACATTTTTGTGGAATATTAATTTACTGATGTACCTATACTTTAGTAACATTTATAAATATATAAATAATATAAATTGTATATAATGATGATATTATTATATTACAATATAGCATCATATATGTGCTATTTTACTCTAGAACACAGCAACATTATTAACAATTGATTAATATAGAGATTATTTAATTTTATAATCAAGTAACACACACATATTTGTTTTGGTGATTTACAGTATGAGGACTCTCCATTTGGCATAATGTTTTTTATATTTAATAAACTGCTTATTAGAGCTGCACGGTGGCACAGTGGGTAGCACGTTCGCCTCACAGCAAGAAGGTCGCTGGTTTGAGCCTCGGCTGGGTCAGTTGGCGTTTCTGTGTGGAGTTTGCATGTTCTCCCCGTGTTCGTGTGGGTTTCCTACGGGTGCTCCGGTTTCCCCCCCAAGTCCAAAGACATGCGGTATAGGTGAATTGGGTAGGCTTAATTGTCCGTAGTGTATGTGTGTGAATGAGTGTGTATGGATGTTTCCCAGTGATGGGTTGCAGCTGGAAGGGCATCCGCTGTGTAAAACATATGCTGGATAAGTTGGCGGTTCATTCCGCTGTGGCGACCCCAGATTAATAAAGGGACTAAGCCGAAAAGAAAATGAATGAATGAATGAAACTGCTTATTATATGGCCTTATCCTAACCCTACCACTAAACCCAACCCTTACAGGAAACCTGTGCCAAATTTTGAATTTAAAAAGACTCCATTAAATATGACTTAAGAGTATGGAATTACAAAGACACAAGATATGTCCTCATAAACCACACCAACATTGTTATACCTAGGTCATACCCATGTTAATACAAATCCTCATAAGCCACCAAAACCAGCACACACACATTCAAAAATTGTTTTTGCTGCATATTCAAACTACTTTAAATTGAAACAACACAATTCTTGAGATTCTTTTGGACAACTTAATAGTTTTATGTTCAATCCACTTAAATTTGAAAAAACAATTAAGTTAACTTAATCGATTTGTGTTGGGACAACATGAAGAAATTGTGTGGAACCCTGCAGTTTTTTTTTTTTTTTTACATACATTTTAAATAAAAATATCAATATCCTTAATGTCATTTTTATCTTTCATTAATCTTTTTTCAAAAAATCTTCACTGCTGTTCTTATAATATATACAATACACACACTGCATAAAACAACAGTATTATAAATACATTACGCTTACAATATAGTAAAAATATTAAGAATACAATATGTATTCTATTTATGAATAAATGTGCATGCAAACATATTTACATACCCAAAAATACTACATCTAGTAATATTTAAAGGACTTAATCTGAGCTTGGCACCATAAACTCATAATCGGCTACAGAAAAGACCCCTTTTTTCAAGAGCCATCCTCCACAGATATGATCCCACATATGAAGAGTATTTATAGCGACATCATTATGTAAGAAAGGCATACGTCCTTTAATTATTTAGCACAGCTGAATGCATGAGTGTTTGGTGGGGGTTTGCTTGGGGGATGGTGGGCTTTTCTCCCACCGAGTCATTGAAACAGAACTTGAGAGGGTTTTAATGACTGCATTTCCGCCACCAGATCGACAGGCACTGCTGGATTGCTAAAATTGGTCATGCCTCTCTAATGATGTTTGTGGCCTATTTTAATGACCCTCTCGGATGATCTACATTTCTGTGCGGTGCTCCGCAGACCAATCTATGAAAATCCAATAAATGTTTCAAACCCAAAGCCAGCGCAAGTACTCTTAAACGTTTAAAAGCAACTTTCAAGCAAGTTTCCTCAAGCAAAATCAATCATGCTCAATTTTTGTAAAATGTATGTTCTCATATAGCCATTCAGTATGCAACCACATTTAAACATTAAGCTATTTTTCAGTTATCAAGAAGCAAGAGTTTTCACAAACATATCATGCATGCTAATTGACACATCAAGTCTTCTGTTTGTAATGCACAACATTACTGGCATGTATAATGAGGCATCTCCATTTTGAGTGATGCCATTTGTTTTCTTCAAGCATCTCAAACAAGCACAAAATGGATGACTAGTTTTTTTTTTCCATAAATGTGTCAGCTTCTTTAAAACAGCCGATGGATAAGGGATTGCACCATACAGTATACTGCAAATGTTACTTTTTTTTCTCCACCAGAATGTTGCACCAATCCAGGAATTTAATAACTGTCTTGGTGAATATTCAGGAAAAGAGATATTCATTGCTTTTAAGGTATATGCATGAGCCTGAGGCGATACATCCCACATTATATGCATCTTCCTAGCCTTCAGGGAAGCTTAGCAGTACAAACATATTTATTTTAAAGATGTACTTATTATAGTCTGAGGGGAAGTGCAAGTCTGCGCCACATTTTTAGCTTGTCTAACACATACAGCTCAACTAACTCAAGAAGAAGAAAAGTCTCTTAAAGTCACACAAAATCATATGGTAAAGCCACATACATGTAAGTTTACCTTTGAAGCATAAAGTATACAAATATCTGTATAGTAGTGTGTGTGACAGGAATTTTGTCATCAGAAGAGTATACACATAATTCAGCTTGCATGGTTTAAATACATTTAGATAATTAAAAAATATATATAAATTAAATTTAAAAAAATCTGTTAACAATAATTTTTATTATTTAACATTTTGAAACTCTGTATTTTAATTGTTCTGATAATCAAATGAATTAAACTATTTTAATTTATTATTTGATCACACTATGAACTTTATATGATTGATGGTTGATTGATATGATTGATTTATATGATGGATTGATGGAATTTATATATGATGGCTTCACCATGATACTGAATTTAAGACTTTAGGTCCCTTAAATTGTGAAAGGACAAACTGAGACTTCACAAAACTTTTTTTTAAAGACCGCCTGAAACCCTAACTAATAGAGCTGCACAATATATCGTTTTAGCATCAATATCTGCAATAGTTATATCACAAGATATGCAATGTTGAGTCTGAATTGTGTCTAAACATGTGATTTTTAGAGTCACTGCACAAAGATTTATTGTATGTAAATTATTCATACAGAACTTATTCGATTTATGCCAAACAAAAATTCTTACTTAAATTTTTGTTATGTTTTTAGTCCAAATATCTATATTTCAAAACAAAAACAAGATTATTTTACTTACCTCATTGGCAGATCATTTAACTTGTTTTAAGGAAAAACTATTAATTTTGACTTATTTCTTCTAAAGGTGAAAACAAAACAGTGTTTTTACTTGATCTAAGAATGTTTAAAGAGAATAAGCCGAAAAGAAAATGAATGAATGAATGAAAGAATGTTTAGATATTTGGACTAGAAACGAGACAAAGTAAGAAAAGTTATTATTTAATTTCTGTAAAATTTGTATTTTTGGAACAGAAAGAAACAAAATGTCTAAGAGTGCAATTTTGTTTTAACATTTCTCCAGACTGGAATCATATCTCTTGAATAGACCACGTTTTTCCAACATTTCAAGATGCTATATGACATAGGTCTCAAACTCAATTTCTGGAGGGCCGTAGCTCTGCACAGTTTTGCTCCAACCCTAATCAAACACAGCTGATCCAACTAATCAAGGTGTTCAAGACTATTAGAGACTATTAAGCAGGTGTGAGTTGGAGGTGGTTGGAGCTAAACTGTGCAGAGCTGCGGCCCTCCAGGAATTGAGTTTGAGACCATTGCTATATGGAAAGATAACGGTCAAATGTATCTGTCTAGTGCATATTTATGTTTTAAAATATATATAGGAAAAGTAGTGCAGTGGACTGCAAAAACACATTCCTTTCTCTAAAGATGATTCATCCTGCATTGCACTTTTTTGTCCAATCAGATGTCCCCTAGACTGATACTAATACCACAATCAATGCACTAGCAAGTAGCAAATCATGCTTCAAGCGTGACTAAAGTTCAGCTCATTACAATGTTTTTAACAGGATGATCCTTTTAGTATGTCCCAGCCAAACATTCTGTTTTCAAAAGAAATAGTTTCATACGGGAAATCGTGTTTGTAATTCATAAAAGAAAAAGGCCTTCTTCAAAATCTAACTAACACAGCTGTGTTATGATGAAATGTAATGACAGCTTTGGAAATCTTGATGAAATACAAAGACATGAGCAGTAACTGATGCTACTGACTAAACTTCCAATCAGTTCTCAAGATTGCCTCAAGCTCTCTGACATTTTAAACAAGTGCGCCATTCGGTTTGGTTACAACGCATTGTGCAAGACAAAAAACAAAAAAAAACGAAAGGTGGTGTGGCTGAGTAGTTAAAGATCTGTGCTGGTGACTAAGAGGTTGTAGTAGGTATAAAGCACAGACAGGATGATTAGGGGCCGCTGAGGCAACAGTGCCAAATATAATGCAACAGCCAGAGACGTAATGTATGGCTGTAGACGCAGAGCTTTAAAGGGAAGTGGATTTTTTGTAAGGGTAAGCAAGGACGCTTACCTTTCTGCTCTCCAAGGACTACAGACAGCAATTTGTATGCGAGCAGGATATTGTCTCAGCCTAATTTCAGAACAGCGTCATATCTCCTCAGACAGTGGGAAGGACAAAACAGCCTTACAAGGACTACACATTGACAAAGAACTGCTTGTGCTGGACACCCTGGAGTATGCCACAAAGCCTCGAACCCATCATGACTACAATATATGAACTAGCACATAGGTGAGTATTTAAATCAAGCTGATTGGGGTTGTGAACTGAAAAAATGTATATTTCCTAGACATTTTGTCAATTGGTCATTAAACTATAAAAACATCCGTGGGCACAAAGTTGTCCTTTCAAAACTTTCAAAGTCTCTTATGATCACCAAGGATTTATTTGATCAAAAATAAAGTAAAAGAGTAATATTGTGAAACATTATTACAATTTATGCAACAATTTCTTCTGGTTCTGAAATCTGTTTGGCTGAGAAGTACTCTACCTTTGAACTTACTGGCTTTCTGCAATTGGTAGACCAATGACAATAGAGCACATAACCCAATCAGAGCAATGTAGCCTCTATGAAAGGAGTTGTTTATAAGTAACAAACTAACAAATTATATTAGATTCTTTGAGAAATCAGATGATTTCAATTGTATTGTGAGAAAACTTAAGTTAATTTAACCTGTTAGAACACCAAAACAAAATTAGAAACTATTATTATTATTAGACTATTTAATTTTCTGCTAACAAACACTAGACTGTGAGAAATGGAACACTCTGAGAGAGTGCATTCTGTTCAGTATGTGGTACTGTCAGCTGTCAAAATATTAAAACTGCAAAAAATAAACTTGAGTAGTTAAAGTTAGACATGACATTGGTATAAAACACCATGACATATTCACCGCACTGTATTCTCATGCCTAAGTTTTAATTTACGTCAAAATAAAAACCAACACCAACACTGACAAAAATGTTTCTGTTAAGAAGTAAACACAACAGAAAAAAATAACAATAAATAACGTAGTTCAGGCAAGAATAAAAATAAGAAAGTAAATTCTGTACTAACTAAAAAAAGAACGACTCATAAGTAATCAGTTATGTTTACAATAATTCCTTTTAGGAAATATCCAAATAATAAAAATTAAGTAAAACCCACTCATCTTAGTAAATTGCATTTGCAATTAGTTTTTTCCATTTTGCAGTTTTGTTTGTTTGTATTTGTTGTTACTGTAGGTTAATGTAGTTGTAGTACCTTGCTATTGTATGATTTTTTTTACTCTAAATGACACATTCAAAACAACATTGACTGCAGAGCCCTGAGTGGGACCCATTTTTATCCTGAGAGTATAAGTCTCAAGAGCAGCCCACCACTAACTTGCCATCCAAACCCTTGCAGCTACAGTGGAATCTGGAGAAATGAAGCATCAGATCTGCTCTTACTATCTTTAGTTTACGTTCAGAACTGAAAATGACAAAGCCTTACAGCATCAACAACTGCCTAAGCAGTGCACTGGTTTCTGCAGCTTTGTTTATTACTGTCTCGGCATGAACTTGTATGTCATGTATGTAATTTGCATATTGTTATGATTGCCAGTGGTGTTGCCCTTGCGGGCTGCAAGAGAACATTCCCTGTCATTTACCCGAACTACAAATCCCATCATGCCTCGCAGTCACACACCGGTTTCGGTTCATCTTCTGATTACACACACAGCTGAAGGACATCATCTCTAATTACATGGACTATATATACACCATTCAGACACACATCCAGTGCTGAGTGTTGTGGCCACTGTGAACTTTACAAAGCACTTTCCTTCTTTTGCTGTGTTTTGACCCTTTGTTTGATTTTACCATTTATTGATTGTTTTCCGCCTGTCTTGACCCCTTCATCTGTTTCATCATTTACTCTTTGAATTATCTTTGTATTACTGTCTGCTCCTGCATCATACCTTACCTGCCTAGCACTCCATTAAAGCTGCATTTGGATCATAACCCAGATTTATTAGCATATATCACATTTTATATGGGGTAACATCTGAAAAACACTGCATATAAACTTTTGTGGCAATCTTCAAATACCATCTAATACAGTAAACCTAATGCAATATATTTTCAGCCCATTTTTAACTTTACTGTGAGAACTTAATAAAAAATATATATTTTTTGTGGCATCTGAGTGCTGTTAGGCTGTAAGGGTTAAGACAACATTTCCACATCATAACCCTAATCTCTCTCAAACCAAGCCTGGCAGAGCGGTGGCTGTCACATCATCAGGCCTGGTCTTCAGCTGGCCTGCAGCCAGAAATAACAGCGAGTTAACATTGTGCCCGTGACCTGAGCGCTCACTCAAACAGCTAATCACCCAAACGGGATGCTCTCTGCCACATCACATTTAACAACACCGCAATCACACACAGCCAACTATGTGCTGGTCTCCGTTAGCCAAATTCAATTTTGACATTTTCCAAATCCTCACAGGATTCATTTTTCTGAACTCTCTCTCTTTTTGGATTCCCACTATATTTGATGACTCGGTCGACTTTATAAAATGGTGGTCCTTTTACTTCTGCACACAGCTGCACTAAAAATCTTGAAGGAGCACTCTTTTCTGGAGGTAAAAATGCATGAATGTACAGACAAAAAGCAAGCCATTAGGGTAAAAGCAAACAAAATGGCTGACTCTGATGCTTGTAGCACTTGATTTATTCTGCTTATTTGGGATTTCCAGCATTTCTGCAATGATTCTTTATCTTTCATGTTTACAGATGATTGAGAGTGCACTTCTAAATACATGGGAGGGTGCTGGAAAATACTTCAGATGGGGTCTATAAATTCAATTGATTTTCAACTGTTTGGATAGTGTTCTCATAACATGCGCTTCTGTCCATCCATCCACCCACCCACCCAACTACCCACGCACACGCACACACACACACACCTCTGAATCGACGAATGGCAGTGCGAGAATCAGCTAAGCTGCTCTTACAGACACGTGCATGTGGAATTATGGTTCTGCTTCTTGCATTTGACAGATAGAATGTAAAATGTGGTGAAAGGGGGGATGGAGGGAATGCTAGGAGAGAGAGAGAGAGAGAAAGAGAGAGAGAGTGAGTCAAACACCCTGACTCAATGCAAACAGCTCCAAGCTGTTCTCTTTGATTTGTATGCTACATGCAGATACCTATATATAGAGCGACAAGTAGTGATTACAAAATTACCAACTGAAGGTAATATAAAAATTTTATGAATATACAATTATGCATGTATACCTACATGGATGTAGGCATACACATGTACACGTATACATCTGTTTATGTTCTTATAGTATGATAATGGCCATTTAGATCTGTTTACATGTGTGTGCAACTGTTGCTTGAGAATTACAATTCAATGAAGTAGAAATTCAGTTTGTCAAGATCAAGGATTTCAGCAAATGTACACATTACATTTTACTAATAGATTAATATTTGCTATGGATTGCTACGTTCTTTTTTAGTTCATGTTATCTAATGCATTATCTAATGTTAATTTTGGCGCCTAACAGTTTTTTTGTGTGTGTGCAATCTTTACCAGTGTCACGCATCTACCACACATAAAGAACATATCGAAATGTATGGAGCTCCCTATAATAGCTACTTGAACGTGAACTGGGGCAGCGGCTCCAGTAAAATATGCATTCACATCAGAGGTTAAACTTGTTCACTGTCACAAACAATCACTCAGAGAGCTGCATGGAGCGCTATCTCTGAACTGGTATCCTGTTTCATTTAGAAGCAATGACCCGGCTCACGTGGCAGTGCCAGAGTGTGTGTTCAGATGCTAAACGGCTCCATCTAATCATAAAGCTGCTCTGGCTGAAAGCGGACAATCAAATTAATAGCACTGAAACAGCCAGACAGCCTAAAGAAGTTAGGCTCCAGTCCACGTTGTTTATAAATCCAGGTCAGGTTTTTTTTTCTCTTAAAAGTTGTGGTGAAAGAAAACCTGGTCACACACAGAAAGTTGGCTAAAAAGAAAAAGAAGAGTAGCTGGGAACTTCTTGGCCCTCGGAGGTAAACACAGACTCTGTTTCAAAACCCAGAGAGCTGCCTACGTCGGCAGTATTTATAAGGCCCAGAAGACTTTTTTTGTCCAAATATTGATGCAGCATCACATTTATCATTTGTAGAGAAGACAATTCCATTATGCACTGCTACAAAACTAAAGGTAAAAGGCCATAAAAGATGACACATGACAAATGTTAAAAAGAAAACAATAATTAATTAATTAATTAATTAATCTGGCCATTTAACATGTTGATGACATTAAAGGAGAACAAAGACATTCATTCAGAAAAAGATACTCAGCTAAAACCGAGGTCTTTGGAGATTCATTAAATACCAGTCGATAGTTCTTGATAATGATTTTTCTTCTAAAATCTTAGAAGAACAATCTTCTAAAAATCTTCTAATAAACTATCCCTTAAAGTACCTAAAAGTGTTATTAAAATGAAAAGGTAAAAACTAATTGAAACAGATCTGGTATCTAAGTATGTATTCCCTTCCGGTATTGTGGTGTTAGCTTAGCAACATGCTAACAGGAAACTCTATTAATACTAAGTTGAATCATGTACGTTTAACATGAGAAACACTATTTATGAAACAAAGTTGCTACCTGTGTAGAGTCTAAAATGAGTGAACTTCAGGCAAAATTTGAGGACAGTTGTCAATTGTGTTGTGATATATCAAAAGGGCTTTTTAATTGTTAAAGTTTTTTTTTATTTTCTGGTTGCATTTTAAATTGGCTTTTTTTAAATAAATATTTAACTTAAGTACATTTATTTATTTATTTTAAAGTTTTTTACATTGATACTAAAAGATTGGGTCTAAAATCTTTTGCGGTTTAACTGCTTTAAATCTCACTTTCATATCAAGCTCTTTCTGTTCGTCAAAATGGTGAATTCAAGTGACCAAGTCATGAAGCCATATGGAATCTGTGAAAGAAAACCTTTCGACCTCATGTGAAATTCCTGAACGAGTGTAATGAAATTACCGGATTTTGCCCACACAAATGGCCTCACCTTTAAGTAAGAAAGCCTGTTTTAAAACAGATTATTCCAATAATTTACATTGTACCTGAACAATGAACAAAAAGTCACATATTCTATTCTCATATATATCATATATCATTCTTTTTGCTACCATGAAGAACCTATAAACACTCCAAAAAAATGTAACCATTTGACAAATTAGGCAAAGTGTTACAGATAAATTAATGTTAGTAGGCTCATCATTTGTAGGCAGTAGCAGCTTCATCTTCTAGCATTGAAGAAGAGTATGGCTAAGACTAAACAAGCAATAACACGCACCATAACCAGCAAGGGCACAAGCTGCACTGTAAAGCTAAACATTCATTCATTCATTCATTTTCTTTTCGGCTTAGTCCCTTTATTAATCTGGGGTCGCCACAGCGGAACAAACCGCCAACTTATCCAGCATATGTTTTACGCAGCGGATGCCCTTCCAGATGCAACCCATCACTGGGAAACATCCATACACACACATTCACACACATACACTACGGACAATTTAGCTTACCCAATTCACCTGTAGTGCATGTCTTTGGACTTGTGGGAGAACATGCAAACTCCACACAGAAACGCCAACTGACCCAGCGACCTTCTTGCTGTGAGGCGATTGTGCTACCCACTGCGCCACCGTGCTGCGTAAAGCTGAACAGTTTAAATAAATTAAATTAGTTTACCATTAGGGTAAATTAAATTAGGGTTACCATTGTGATAAAGAATACAGCTAGCCATAAGGTTGAACTGAAAAAATGCATGATTGCTTACAAATATATAGTGAATTAAGCATATGGTAGTTTGTTGATATTAGCATGTAACCATGAAGCTTTGAGTTCATATGAAGATTATATTAAAGGGATAGTTCACCCAAAAATGAAAATTGACTCATCATTTACTCACCCTCAAGTAAGAGAACAAAAGAGGATATTTCGAAGGGTGTAGGAAACCGGTAACCAATGACTGTGGTTGTCATTGATGTCATGAACCTATGATAAGTATTTATAACTATATAAATACTATAATAACTATAGAAGTCATTAGCTATGTTTCCATCCATCTATTTTTATGCGCATTTTAAATATACGCATAAAATAATTGTTGATGGAAATGCCAAGATGCACATAAATTTTGAAAATGCGCATAAAAAAAAGCATATGCGCATAACTGAGTAAGATAAACTTTTTATTCGATAAGAAAAATAATTGCATAAACTACGTTGGAAACACTTTTACCGAACAAATTCCAGTATGCACATTTAAAAAGTGTGATTTTGTTATAAGAGATCATGTGATGATGAAAATGTGTGTGAATGGGCAAACCAGCAGGCTGACCACATTGTAAAACATCTCAAATGTTGTTTTGGTAATTCTAAAACACTATAACCATTTCAGTATTAGTGTTATTATATTAATAATTATCTCCAGAATTGTCAAGAGCGTCTGTGCTCCGCGTCTCACGCCTTCAAATGCCACCATTACGTGTCGGCATTGTATTCTGAGGTGCAAGTAATTTATTAAATAAAGAAAAGATTCACACAGCTTCTCCTACCGCAGTAAATTCCATTTTTACTTTTTTTTTTTGATATTTGGCACCAGTTATTCAGAAAGTGACGATTTTGTTCTCTTTGACTCATTGGATGAAAACAGTGCTTTATTCGCACATCTTTTATGTGATATTCCAGTTTTGCGCATAAATTTAATTCGCATCTCTGGATGGAAAAATTGCTAATGGCTACTGATTTCTGACATTCTTTAATTTTCTCGCCATAAAAACTGCCATAGAAGCTGGCATGGCATAAAACTCAAACATTCTTCGAAATGCCTTTTTTTTGTGTTCAAAAGAAAGAAACTCATAAAGTTTGGAACCACTTGAGGGTGAGTAAAATTTCATTTTTGGGTGAACTATACCTTTCTAAAAAAATTGTGTTCTACTAATTTAATCATACTATAACTTAAGAAAAATGTTAGTTTACTTACAGTAAATGTTTCATGGTAATCAATTTTCACAAATGTTTTGACTATTCTGAACTTACCAGGTTTTAAAGTGGAGTTTTAGCTTGTTTCCCGAGGAAAATGACAATATTAAATATAAATTAAATATTAAACTAAATTAAATATATAAACCAATAAACTACACTATGAAAGAAAAGTTACACTGTAGTCCTGCCACCGGCCTGATTCATCCATTTACTCCACTCGACACCTATGGCTTTATGAGTGAAAATAAATACACTTGAGACGTAATGGCTTGTTAGCATCTACATTCTGTATCCAAACGTGGTTTCAAAGTGAATGGTCTGCACCAAAAGACTATCCATTTGTCTTGCGATGAACCTTGCGATGCTAGATGACACTGGCCCAAAAACCGAGTGACTGGGTTTGTAGGCATGTGACCCACAAGTTAATCCGCTTACATCCCTCCATTGTTTTTGATGAAAAACGATACATTGCACAGAGCCTTTTCAGCATACTAATTAAACGCACAGCCAACAGCTTCTTAATAATGTATAGGATTGCTGCTTTCATCTTTCATGCATCAACTGCGATATTTACAGTATGGCCTAGAAAATAAACAAAACGTCTTTTTTTTTTTTTTTAACTAGTGTGTCTAGAAGTCAGCACAGATGCGTTTGTCCCTATCACTATCTCCCTAAGGAAACAAGCGAGACCATTGTGCTCAATCCCGTTGCTGTGGAAAAGGAACGATAGATGAGGGTGGGAGAGAAAGAGATAGTATATCCGCAGGAGGGGGGGGGACCAGCTGGGAAATACTTGCAGCCAAGGAAACACAATAACAAAGAGAGGGCAGCCTCTAAAATGCATGGAAACCACCCCAGAGTGAAACGGAAGAGGGCGAATGACATAAGCGAACATCACAGACCTACATAAACGAAGTGACACAGGACGGGGGAGATGGAGAGACAGAAAGCGTGAATTCTGCCAATACACTGGCCTAGAAACAAGCACAGACAACCTGAACTAGAACACCTGCAAATAAAGTGCCACTCCTGACCTCGATTCTGAAAGCATATCCTTTTTTTTTTATCTTAATCAGATGTATTTGGTCTCTTACCCCAGTGTGAACGTCTGACCTTAATGCAAAGATAAACTGAGCCCAATGCTGGACCGTGACCTTACAAGCTCCTCGACTCAGCTCATCATACCGTGAGAAATGTACAATGTTTATTTTGTTAGCGCACATTGTTTTTCTTTAGGTTTTCTTGGTATTCTTTACTCTTTTTACTCTCAGACTCTTCAATCAAAATCTGACCATTTGCTTCCACGTTTGGAGTGGTGGTACTTCTCTGTTGATGTCAGTTTGATGGCTTCAGTCACAATATTCTTAACCACGCTGCTCTTACTGTTAGTTTGCTATCATAGATATACTAGATGTCGCCTGGCCTATTGTTGTCTATTGGAAGGAATGCGTCAATAGAGCCGCCATTTTAGTACAGGGTAGCGCTCCTTTGAAATGAATGCGTGACCAAGGTGCAGTGGAGGACTGTGGCCATCCAGAGACAGAGATATACACATATATACATATATCTATGATCGGGAATTTTCCCCCGTGGTCAGTACGCAAAAAATGTAAAAATAAAAATGTAATTATGAAAATTATAATTTTACATCACTTTTCTACATCGATGGATCAGTGACCGCACGGGCATTGTCGATAAAGAGTGTGTGTTTGTGTGCATGAAAATGTATTACCCTCCCTCCGTGTTAAATTTGATCTAATCCGTGTCCTGAAACACCCCCTCTCCTGCTTTCACTTCTCATTCTAACGGAGGGAGCGATTCGTTGGTGAATGAATCTCCGTTATGAACGACTCGTTCACTTAGCCGACAATAATACAAGTTTCTAGCACCGCAGCGTCTTGTTGTCATATTTCTTTTTCATTGTTTGCTGATTTTATTCAACAACTAGCATAAGCCTAGAATTCTGTGCAAGTTGATGCTACTTTGCCTTATGATGAGTGCAGTAAGAGACTGTATTATCATCAATAACGTTACTTGTTGAGCACAAAAGTTTGTAACATGTAAAAAACGAAATCTTACCTATGAAATGTTCTGCCTTTGTGCTTTGTTTTCTTTGTTTGCTCGTTACTACACCTGTAAGGAGCGCAAAAGTCCAGCATCTTCACATTGGCACACTGTCTTGACTAGTGCTGTTGAATGATGTTTGTCCTGGGAGCCCTGTACAAATATGGCGGCGCTATTGACGCATGCTGAGGGTCCGTATGCGATATCTAGTGTATATATCTATGGTTTGCTATGAGGAAATGATGCACAAACAGAAAGCCCCGCCCCCTACTCAATATTCCATTTCAGTTGGAAGTACATCAACAAACTGAAAATGCATCAACAAACTGAAAATTGCTCATGCAGACTTTAAACAATTTCACAGAGTGTGTCTGGGTAGTCAAATGTGCAAAAGTGAGTTTTTTATGATTTTGAAATAATTTACATGGAAAAAAAAAAGTTAAAAAAAAAATCCATATTGTGAAATTTTAATAACATTTAAGTTTACTGTTTTATCTTTAATATTCTATTTGATGTATTCATTTGATGTCAAAGTGGAATTTTACTTCTGTCTCTCATGTCACATGATCTAATATGTTTATTTGGTGTTCAAGAAACATTTCTTATTATTATCAAAGTTGTAAACAGTTGTGCTGCTTCATAATTTAAAAAAAAAACTGATACATTTTTGATACATAAAATCTGTTGTTACTGCCATATTTGATCATTTTAATGCATCATTGCTAAATACAACAATTAACTTCTATAAAAAAATTATAATTTCAAACTTTTAATAGTAGTGCATCTGTGAAATCCCAGCTAAAGGCCTAAATTATATACCTTACGAAGCAAAACCAAATTTTAAGGCATCCATAAAATCTAATTTAACCATCAAGACAGAGAAAATGGACTATATATGCTTGCCTAAGTGAAAAATATATGGTTTATCGATTTTTCATTCCAGTCATCTGCAACTTTTTTTATTATTCATGGGCTTTTAGCCTTGTAACTTATAGGAAATTGTACAGTGACGATGATTTGGAAACCATTATGACATTATGACCTCTCGAGAGCACCTACTGCAAAATCTAACAAGAATGTGTTGTTTTTTTAATGCATTTAATGTGCAAAAATATGGGATGAAGTGCAGAGTTTTCACACTCACCCTAAGAGCTTCAATGACCAGGTCTCTGGCCTCAAGTTCTCCCTCCATGATGCTCAGAAGGGTCAGGAGCTCTGGTTTGCTCAGGTTGTCAATGTTCAGCTCGCATTTCTGAAACACACAGAACAAGAACACAAGCCTTGTTACAGGAAAATGACACCGCATATCTCAGATGGTCTATTAGATCATTGGCAGGGAAGGTGTTGAGTGGGCACTGATCTCACTGAATGCCCACAGTATTAAGTTTTCACTGAAACATTAACCAACTACTTTTGAAACCTGAACTTCTGACTAGTCTGAACTCATTTGGGTAATAATAATGATCTGGACCATTTTTTTCAACAAAATCACTTAAATGATATAAATGTAAAAATATTTCTAAACATTTTGCCACTAAAAATTTGGAATTTTCACATAAACAATAGCTGTTTTTTTCAGGCTTATGTCTGAAATTCTAATAGTCTTAATTACATCAATAATCAATAAATATAACAGTTATGTTGCATCGGTGCATTCTGTACCAGTAAATATACAGTGAAACAAAACTGATTCTCATACCCAAAAACTTATTGCCTTAATAAAAATATCCTATGTCCTATTAATAAAACTGTTAATCAATTAATCAGCGTTATATGGCCATCTTTATATTATAATGACCCACAGATTATATTCTATATTATTTGGTTTTAAAGTTTATAACTTTATAATAACATTTTAATGACACTTAATAATATCATTATGTTTTTAACCATACCATACACAATAACTTAACAGCAGTGATTCAGTCATTTGATGCAATACTTTGACTATATTCCACTTAAATTAAAGATATTCAACAAAGCACACAGATTATGGGATAACATCGCAAGACAGAAAACGGGTTCTGTGAGGCTTTGATTTATGAGCTTTCGACAGCTGAAACCTAGAGGACTGTATAATTCAATAAAATGGAACAGACAACTAGACAAACAAGACCAAATTAGATGTGAGACATATTCACCTGCTATGGGAGTTACATTAGACGAATAGAAATGTCTTTTGATTCAATTTTACACATTGTTAGGGCCTGTAACTTGGACCAGTAGCTCTAGTGACCTTTCCACAAATTATGTGCTTCATTAGATGGTCTACCTTGTCAAAGACTGATTTCAAATGTTCTATATACTGTATGTAAGGACTTTAATGAGTCGGTGAGAAGGACTAACTGGCACATATGACTGATCTCAGTGTAATGGAAAATGAGAGAGTAGTGAATGGTTAATCAAATTGTGTCCAGTCTTTCAGGTCCCATATGAACTGTAACACTGATCTTAGCACAGACTTTTGATCTACCTCTAAAACTGAAGGTAAACAACTTCTGCACTTTAAACTAAAGATGTTACATGTACTCACATAAACACAGACAGTTGTGTTTTAGGTGAACATAAGCTGACATATAACAATTTATTGATTAATTTCAATCAGATAAAAAGAAAAATGGAGGGAATCAATCATTTAAATAAAAATTTTACTTTCTTATATAGTGTGTTTTCCACTGTTTTTAATAACAAATTTTAAGAATAACTATTGTGGTTATTAATGTGGTAATAATTACTAACAAATGAATTTGACTTTATACTTATTATATATTACATTTATATACTTTTATATACTTATTTTGACACAATTTATTAAGCACATTATTCACTGAATTTATTTTTGTTACTAATATAGGTTCCATAGGTACTGTTTGGTTAAAACCAAGTGTTCTTGTAATAAATTGGTAAAAATTGTAAGGCAAATTATATTTGTCTTCTCTCTTTTTTTTGTCATCTAAAAATGGGATCTGTTTAACCAAAAATTTTCACCAGTATGATCACAATGCTATAAACATATGTAAACAAGGTCAGAAAAGGTGGAGCTTGTCTACGTCCAGAGATAGACGAAAACACATTGATTGCCTGATCAGATTGCCTTTGTAGTGTCAACACTCAGGAATATGCTTAAACAATCCCCAAAGACCACCATTATGGGACATGTTATGATAAAGCAAAACTAATATACTAAACCAGATGGTTTACATTCAAAATTGTATTCGCCATCCATATCCTTTTTATTCGCTTGCTTTCCCACTTGCTCATACTCAGTGTAATATAAGTTTTCTTATTTCAATAATACTACACTCTCAGAAATAAACTTACAAAATCTGTCAATTTGTATCGTACAAGTGGACATTAGTACTTAAGGGTACACTTTAGCACATTTAAGGTTCACTTTTATACCTTTAAGGTACTGTGAGGTACACACTGGTACTTTTTAGGTATTAGTATGTACCCTTAAGGTCCTGTTAGGAACAAAAATGTGTCACTACCCCAGTTACCCACCTTTATTTCTGAGAGTGTAGCAAAAAGCACTCCTGTCAATATGATGTAGACAAAATTATTACATAAAATGGAAAGGTCTCAATGAAACCTGTACACAAGTGGTCACAAGAGACACATGTAAACACATTAAAACCAAGTGGAAATATCTTGGCTGACTGCTTGTGATCATATTGCTGAAAATGCGTTATAATACCAGGTGGAAACAGAGCAAGATCACTATGATCTTTTTGTTCTCTATTGTTTGTTCCTAAAGAATTTATTTGCAAAATGAAAATTTTGAATCCACAGATAAAGCAATACTTTGTGTGCTGAGGTTGAATAAAAAAGTCAATACTGGTCAATGGAAGATGCAACCTTTCCAGCTTAAATTCAATATAGAGTCATTAAGGAATTTTTTTCCGAGTCATATTGGATATAGAAGGAGTCCGACTACTTAATAAACAACCCCCCCCCATCACCCCCAATCCTAAAAACTATACATCGGCCTGGCTTACACACCTATGTAAGGGTATGCACCGCCCTTGAGAAAGGTGTCTGTGTAGATGCACAAGACAGAGATTTATGGCCAATGGGCTTCAGCGCTGAAGTCTGCGCACCTGTTCAACCCAACTCTAAATGTAAAGGGGCCTCAAGCAGTTAAAGCAGCACAGATTGGTTGGGTGACACAGTACTCTGAACTATGCCAGCTGAGTCACTGAAATTCAGACCGATTTAGAAACATCTCCAGTGAACACCCCCCACCTCACCCCCCATCCCGCCTCCGCTTCATTACATCTCTCTTTTCACTACATTTTTGTGCTACTCCGTGCATCCCTGAAACAGTAATCTGGAAGTATTTATTATGTGACTGGGGTAGAGCACTCAAAAGTGGTGCTCTGTCTGTCGTATGAATTCATTTAAAAAGATGGATGGTAAGATGACTAGAAGTCTTACAAATGAAATTAAAGACCACCCTTTACTGTAAGACACTGCATGCAGATCGATACATTTGAGAGCAAGGGGAACCTCTGAGGCAGCTGAGCTGGAGGGCTATATAGCATCTCTCAGGGGGGTAATATTGATTTATTTAAGGGTGGTAAGTGGGATTTATATACGATGATATGTTGTCATTAGAATGTGTGAAATTTTGTTATTATAGCATTATAATCATAATGTGTTCTTTATCTGAGAAACCTTCAAATTCATGTATATGTAAATGTACAAATATAGTGCAAAAAATTATAGAAATATATAATAAATGATGTGCGTATATGTAAAGACTTTTATCTATTAATCTATTTTACACACACAAACATATACACCTCTACACACACATACATACATACATCATACATACATGCTATATATATATATATATATATATATATATATATATCTATATAGCATCTCTC
>CAIGQV010018227.1:17606215-17654463 GCA_903798115.1 Danio jaintianensis
TATCTATCTATCTATCTATCTATCTATCTATCTATCTATCTATCTATTATGAATCATGCACCAAATGGAGAAAATATTATGTTTTGCTGTTTTGTTTATTAAATCATACACTAGAGATGATGGCTGTCTTTTATATACCAGCCACCTTTCCCCTCTGTACTACATTACACTGGATTAGCGAAAAATAATATATTATGCAGCATCTTTAAGCCAGCAAATGCCACAGATTTATCTTTAATCTTATATTAATATCTTAAATTAATTACTCACTGTCTTTGAATGCTTCAGTCTTAAATATTTTTTAAGTGGTATCAAAACCTCAAGACTGAATGCTCAAGGTTGTAATTTGATTCCTTTGTTGTTTTGTAAGATGTTTGTCCATAATGTACTGCATTGTCAGCTACTCACAATGTGGGCTCATGATAATGTGACTCATGTTTTTTTCAAAATATATGGCCATTTGCAATAGATATACTCAGCAAAGGGGTTTTAGTTTATTTATTGTAGGCTACACAATCCCATTGAAATCAATTTAATTATCAGAATCAGAAAGAGCTTTATTGGCATGTTTACATATGGAATTTGTTTTCATGACAGCAGTTTCCACAGTTAAACAGAAAGACAGTACAGGACAAAAAAAAAACTGATAATAAAGCAATTAAAGACGAATAAGAAGTAAATAGAGAATAAAAATATACAAACTGACAAATGTAGGTATTAGCTAGCCTACTATATACAATATTATAGTAATGTATTTATATAATTTATTATTCAAAATAAACTATGCGGCCATATACAAAAAATCTTTTCTTTCTGCCATAAAAGTAAATGAGTAGCTTAACTATGATCAGAAAATGGAGTCTTCGGGTTAGCATCCCCTCAGTTGAAAACTTATAGGCTATAAAAAAACAGTAAGCAATTTAGTACTTAAAGGGACTTTTCTATAAATGCAAACTTGACAAATACATAAGATATTG
Organism: Danio jaintianensis; assembly: GCA_903798115.1. NCBI lineage: Eukaryota > Metazoa > Chordata > Actinopteri > Cypriniformes > Danionidae > Danio > Danio jaintianensis. The sequence continues at coordinate 17,607,193 of CAIGQV010018227.1, forward strand.
AGTTAGACAATCAGAAAGTATTGCAATTTATAGCAGATACTGAAGTTTAAATAATCAATTAGGCTATAAATAATAAGCAGTATCCAACAAGTACATCATTGAAGAATCTGGTCTGAAATGATTCTGAAGAATTTCACTGCCACAAAATATAAAGGTTCAATTTAGGTGTACTAAAATAATAAGGGGGTGGGGTCGAATTAACGTTAAAATGCTGAATATTATTTATCAATGTGGTGCCTTGAGAGTCACATGACCCACCCATGTGTAGGAATCAGCCAATCACAGCGTTTGTTTGGGTTTCGTGATAGTCGTTACTCGGTTGCACAGCTCTGGCTTCTAGTGTGCCTGAAAAGATCATTACAGTCTTTGAAGAGCAATAAAAAAGAGTAATGATTCTTACCATCAATCAAAAGTCATCTTGTACTGTAATTTGATTGCTGAGTGTCATTTGCCTTCGCCAATAAAATGAGCCTGGCACCGCACAGCGGACCGTTTGGCGCATCACAGCAGGACTGCTCAGTCACTGCGCTGGATGAATCGTATGTATTAATTTTCCTAACGCCGTTAAAGGAATAGTTCACGCAAAACGGAACATTCTGTCATCGTTTTCTCACTTTCTTGTCGTTTAAAACTTGTTTGAAATTACTTGGACTGTGGGAAAAACAAAATGAGTTGTCAGAATGAGAACGTTAGGGACCAACAGCTAGTCCCTGTTACCATTTTTATATTTAGATGCAAACAGAAGTGCCATCTGAAATTTTCTTCTAAAATGCACTTTTCTTTTAGGCTCCTGTATGTAGGTTCAGTAATTTCACTTTAATGCAAAGAATAGTTTTTCATCACCTTTAAAAAGCTAAATAAAGCATAAACATAAGAGGCTGAGAAAAGCGCATTTTAGAAGAAAATTTCAGATGGCAGGCACTTCAAAATTTTTGCATCTGAACTCTTCATTTTTTTCCCCATGCAGTGAAAGGGGGATGTTTCTCAACACCTAACATTGTAGGTATAGTTCATCATGTTTTGAGAAACTGCTAAGCTCTGAACTTTTGTAGATTCACCAGCTTCAACCTGAGCAGCAGTGGCAGTTCAGGAGAATACCTCCAGGAAACAGATTCAACAATAATCTCACAGAAAGAAGATGGGAAGAATTACAGCATGATGACTCCTGCAGAGAAACTATCTTTTTGCGAGAGACGAGCTCAGTCTTTTGCTGATAATGAAGAGGTATGCATAGCATAATATTGTGCTCTGCAGTATATAAATTATGCTTTAGGTAACCTTATTAGTCCCCTAGCCTATCAATGATCCATTGTCATTACAAAAAAATCACACCAGGCATGTTGTTAATAATGTATTCTCTCTATCCTTTTTTTTTTAATACTTCTAGACACTTACTGATTATTGTATTTTCATTTGTCTAGTAGTTGATTGTTTTATGCTTGTTTGACCTTTGCAGTATGACCCGTGTATCCAAGAGCTTATCCGCTGCCTGGCACTGAGCAGACTGGTTCATGGAAATGAGCATTTTGCAGTGGCCCAAGCCCAGTCAAGACTGGCTAAAGCTTACTTGCAATACAAAGGTAAAATTGTTACTGGGATAGTTCATCCAGAAATTACAATTTACAGTTTATTTACCCTCATGCTGGCCAAGATTGTTGGTGCTAGATACTGAATAATTTTTTACATTAGTAACTGTCATGACTGCTATTTAGACTTTCATGAAAATACACACAACTGTCGATTAAAGGTAATTATGTTGTAAAAATGTTCAGTTTCTTGCACATTTTTCAGCTTAGTTTTTTTTTTACTCTCAAATTACTGGTAGCTGTTGATTTGCATTTTATGAATGAATGAAATCTTCTTTCATGTTCTACTGAAGAAAAATGGCATCTTTCACCTGAGTGTAAGTAAATTAATAGCAAGAAATAAAAAAATTTGTATGAACCTGTTTATATGTAATGCATTTAAACAGATATAAATAACAATAATGTACTGCAAACATGTTATTACTGAAACATAAATACTGTATTGTCATATATTTAATGCAAACATCTATAAAAATGTAATTAAAAAAAATGTAATTTTCCAGGATGGGCACATCAGGCACAGGAACACGCTTCCAAAGCACATGAAGTACTCAGTTTGTGTCAGCAGGAGGAGAGAGTGAGCTGCCTTAACTGCTTTCTTTCCATACATCAAACTCATGGAAGTGCTGCTTTGCTTCTGGGAAAATATCCTTGTTTACAAAAGCATCTTATATATTTTTATTCATAGATTTTTAAGTGCATATTTTAGGGACATAATATACAATAATTTGACATTATTAAACTTTGCCTTTGGGGTAGAAAAGAATGCATGATTCATCATATAGACTGCTGTTCCAGATAATGGTACAGTAATATGTTAATTTACCTCTTATGAGTTCTTAACTTTGTGAACTTTAGCAGAAGCCGAGTCAAGCTTTGAGAAGGCAGAGATTGTCTTAGGAGACATTGTAGCACAAGAAGCCATTGGGAAGGAGGATAGACTGGGCACGGAGTATGAAATATTTACAAATTTAGCAAGGTAAGTAAGCACTTTTATTTTAATTATTCTTATGTCTGACTATAGTGTCATAGTTGAAATGCCAAAAGGCATGATATAGCTAAAAATGAGTACATTTTTAGAGAAGTACTGAAGTGTTTGCCTTTCTTTTAACTTGTACCCTGCATAAATGTTTAAATCTAAAACTAGGACAAAAGAGATTAATTTTGTAATTATCTCAATCAATTTGCACTGTCTGTTTATGAAATAATAAACACATGAAGTTAGTTGTCTACAGGCTTAAAATCTGGCATTGCAGTCGAGTTCACATTGATATTCTCACAAACCACTGCAGTGAATCACATGATGTGGTCTATTTATTTCTTTTGACTTTCAAGTTTCAAATATCAGGTTCAGATTTAAATCCATGTTTTTCCTGGCATCACTCCCAAGTTACCACTGGTGGACTTTTAACCAGGAAAATACTTTTATATATGCATCTGTATTTGTTGTTATGTTAGATGTTGTTGTATTTAAGAGCTTTTGGAAAGCATAGGAATGATTACACAAACCTCCTCCATTTCAATAGGACTGCAAGCTAAAACTAAAATAAACAGTATAAACAAAATAAAAGATTTTACCACAAGGTGGTGCTCCTCGTCCACAAAACATCTTAACAGCATTACAATAGAATGCGAAATTTCACACACATGCCTGATTCTTGACCAGTGCTCGTTTTGAATGACAAATAGAAACCAATTTATTATCATATCAAATATATATAATATGAATTTCACATGATTCACATTCAGAAAGAAAAAAAACACACAATGGAAAGCAAAACACAATGTTGTGTGCATTATTTTATTAAACACACAAATGTGTACTACTAAGCATACAGATGTGCAGTAGGTCTGTTTGTTTAGATATTGTTTAATTATTTAGGAAATTTTTACTTTGGATGTGAAGGCTCGCATTATTGAACAGGTCTTTTGTTTCCCAAGGGTAATAGTTCCCACAGGAGGACTTGATTAGCTTGTTCAATAGTTTGTATTGATCCCAGTGTTTATTATGGCTGCTCTCACTGGTCTTGACTGTGACAATGAACGACTGTGGTTTGTCTGCCAGCTGTGTTTATTTTGTGAGTGCAGAATGCAGTAGATCTCTCTGGGCCATCTTAGGTTTTATTATTGCTGCTCTTTGTTATGCAAGTAATGGCATCTGTGTTGGTGAAGATAAATTTCTACACGGTAAAGCTCATTTATTATGTGTTTACATGATGTGTTTTTTTCACTGCTCTTAACAGGTTGTGTTTTTGTCGGTTTGTCAGCCGGCTTTGTGTTTTCAGAGAATGTGCATGTGTGATTGCGATGAAAGCTTTCTAATTCTTCTGCCTTTGACCGTAAAGCCAGTGTTGACATATTTGAAATGAGCGAGTCTGCACTATCAACGCATACCAACACAAAACCCTGAAACAATGATCCAAGCTTACAGCTTTTTTCATCCGGATGAAGGCCATGAAAGAGTGAACCTCGGAGTCAGCGTATCACTATCATACTGACATGAATCTAAGCACATATTTACATCAGCTCTCATTAGAGACCGGCTGGTTAAGATTTTTGGCCTTGACAGAACTAAATAGTTTGTTTTCTTATGTCTGTTCGCACTCAGACAAGGTTAAAACAAAGCAAAACAAAGCTTCAAAGGTCAAGTGTGTCATTTTTGCAATGTTGAATCATCCATCCACTTAACATCCACTTGATGGCAGATAGAAAATCTGATTTTTTAAGGAAAATAAAAACCTGTTTTGAAGGGATTGTTAACCCTTTATTACTTGTATTCTGCAGAACAGAGAAGTAATACTCTACAAAAAGCTGACCTAACTTACAAAAATAAAACAGCTTATACAGTCAGTTTCTTAACTTAAGTATTAACTTAAATATATTTGTTTTATTCAATTAAAAAAAAGAATTTCATGACATTATTTAGTAAGGACATTATTTTCCTTTTAAAACTATAGGTGCAAGCATATGCAAAAGGATCGTTAATTCAGCACAAATATTATGAACAATCAAATTGCGAATAAATTATAGTGACCAAATAATTTTGCTGAGAACATGCTAAATATGCTTAAACAGAAAACTAATTGTTTTTGTTCAGACAGACGACATCTAGGCATATGTTGAACGAATACTGGAGTATCTACAGTAAGTGTGCACTGTAAAAAAATTCTTACTGCCTTAAATTTGATAGTTTTTTAGAATCAAATGAACTTTTCTAGTCATCTCAACTTACATCAATCAAACTGACTAAACTGTGTATAACTTAAAAAATTTAGTTGAAACCTGATTAAATTTAAAGTTAATGCAACGTAAAAAAATTTGTCTTGATTTTTGTCATTACATTTTTTACAGTGTCACAAATAATATGTAATCAATTTCTACTATGAATCTTAAACCAAGCTATTCTTTTCCCACATTGATTAAAAGTTTCAACTGTTTTTGCCCATTTGATGAAAGAAAATATAGGATTTTTAAAAACTGACATTCATTGTCAACAAAAAATAATAATTTTTCATATAGGCTGGTGATCATGTATGAGCATGAAAATATGGTAGTAGAATAGAAAAATTTGAAAGAACTATTCATTCGTTTACACTTTTTTCTTTTTCTCACACTGAACTCTGATGCGATTTCTCTGTTAGTTTGGTTCATTTGAGTAAGTAAGAGTGCTGCTCTTTGAACTCTTGCTGTGCACTTAACTGACCCATCTTTTCAGTAGTCCGCTTCCAAATGAACTCTGGCGCAGTTTGACTGAAATATGAATGCAACACAACCCATGGATATTTAAATTAACTAAAGACATCTAAAGATGTCACAAGATGCAACCATAAAAAGAACAGAATGATTTGTTACTCATCACTTGAGCTGTGTTGTGTATTACAGTCGTGGCCAAAAGTTTTGAGAATTACATAAATATTAGAAATTGGAAAAGTCGCTGCTTAAGTTTTTATAATAGCAATTTGCATATACTCCAGAATGTTATGAAGAGTGATCAGATGAATTGCATAGTCCTTCTTTGCCATGAAAATTAACTTAATCCTGAAAAAAACTTTCCACTGCATTTCATTGCTGTCATTAAAGGACCTGCTGAGATTATTTCAGTAATTGTCTTGTTAACTCAGGTGAGAATGTTGACGAGCACAAGGCTGGAGATCATTATGTCAGGCTGATTGGGTTAGAATGGCAGACTTGACATGTTAAAAGGAGGGTGATGCTTGAAATCATTGTTCTTCCATTGTTAACCATAGTGACCTGCAAAGAAACGCGTGCAGCCATCATTGCGTTGCATAAAAATGGCTTTACAGGCAAGGATATTGTGGCTACTAAGATTGCACCTAAATCAACAATTTATAGGATCATCAAGAACTTCAAGGAAAGAGGTTCAATTCTTGTTAAGAAGGCTTCAGGGCGTCCAAGAAAGTCCAGCAAGCGCCAGGATCGTCTCCTAAAGAGGATTCAGCCGCGGGATCGGAGTGCCACCAATGCAGAGCTTGCTCAGGAATGGCAGCAGGCAGGTGTGAGCGCATCTGCACGCACAGTGAGGCGAAGACTTTTGGAAGATGGCCTGGTGTCAAGAAGGGCAGCAAAGAAGCCACTTCTCTCCAAAAAAACTTCAGGGACAGATTGATCTTCTGCAAAATGTATGGCGAATGGACTGCTGAGGACTGAGGCAAAGTCATATTCTCCGATGAAGCCCCTTTCCGATTGTTTGGGGCATCTGGAAAAAGGCTTGTCCGGAGAAGAAAAGGTGAGCACTACCATCAGTCCTGTGTCATGCCAACAGAGCATCCTGAGACCATTCATGTGTGGGGTTACTTCTTATCCAAGGGAGTGGGCTTACTCACAATTTTGCCCAAAAACACAGCCATGAATAAAGAATGGTACCAAAACACCTTCCAACAGCAACTTTTTTCAACAATCCAACAACAGTTTGGTGAAGAACAATGCATTTTCCAGCACAATGGAGCACCGTGCCATAAGGCAAAAGTGATATCTAAGTGGCTCGGGGACCAAAACGTTGAAATTTTGGGTTCATGGCCTGGAAACTCCCCAGATCTTAATCCCATTGAGAACTTGTGGTCAATCCTCAAGAGGCGGGTGGACAAACAAAAACCCACTAATTCTGACAAACTCTAAGAGGTGATTATGAAAGAATGGGTTGCTATCAGTCAGGATTTGGCCCAGAAGTTGATTGAGAGCATGCCCAGTCGAATTGCAGAGGTCCTGAAAAAGAATGGCCAACACTGCAAGTACTGACTCTTTGCATAAATGTCATGTAATTGTCGATAAAAGCCTTTGAAACGTATAAAGTGATTGTAATTATATTTCAGTACATCACAGAAACAACTGAAACAAAGATCTAAAAGCAGTTTAGCAGCAAACTTTGTGAAAACTAATATTTGTATCATTCTCAAAACTTTTGGCCACTACTGTACAGTTGAAAACCTTGTATCTAACCTTTTCCCATGGTCATGAGAAAATATTATAGTAATTTATAGTAAATACCATAGTGTTTTAAACCATATAGCAAAGTACTTACATTTTTTTTTTTTTTTAATTTTATAGCTATGGTAATACATCTATAGTAATATAAACAAACTACCAATACTGTACTAAGTTCTCTACAGCTATGTATATATTTATTTTACGACAGTGCACCCCAGTTTACTGTAATGATTGCAGTTTATCAGTTAGATATATTTAATACTATGCTGTAGCATTCATTAACAAAGGGTTGTAAATACCATAATATATGCAGTATGTACAATTTACTATAGTATGGTTCAAAAACTCTCTTATTATAATATTTCTTCATGTGGGTTTGTGATGGAGGAATTTCACTCTTGATTTTTATAAGCTCTATAAGTTCTCAGCTGATTATAATAGCTGTATTATAATACCTATATTATAATACACATAATCCTGTAATAATGTACACAGATACAACAAGCATTCATCCCAGCACACATCACTGTTTTGGATTTTTAGTAAGTTCTTTTGCAAAATATGTCCCTAAATAATTTTGTACATATATTTAGGTTCAATCTTAAAAATTACAATGAGCCCTTTAAATGAACTAAATGTGTAATTTTCTGTTTTATTCTGGACCAAATAAAAACCAAGAAAACCAAGCTACAAATATGAACACACACTTGGCTTGGCTGAAGACTAAACTTGGAGTGCTGTTCCACCACGTAATCAAGTCTTTTTTGTTACTCTGTGACTCTATTCAAACCCCCCTCTTTTTTTTTTTTTTTTTTGGCTGGCACTGCTTTCTATCAAGGCTGAAATCTTTTATACACACTCTACGTCAGAATTGGTCTGTTAACAATTACTAAGCAGAAGGCTTTGGGGACTACTTGGCAGTTCATGTAAAAATCCCTAATTGCATTACGCCCCTGCACAACGGACGGTAAATCAGATTTCTCCATGCAGATTATATCTCTCCTCCCACAGAGGATGCCTGAGAGGATGGCTGGTATTACGCTGGCACGGCGTGGCATAATACAGGACATGTTTAGGTTTGTGTACCCAGGCAGCAGAATTGGCACACACTCGATGCCCCTAAAAGGAGACCCAGAGTGTGGAATTTCTGATGTAGCCTTGAAAGGGTGCCAGGGCTTTCCAGCGTACATACAGACTACTGTGAAGAAACCTTGGTGGAGTCATGTTTAAAATCATTGCCATTTTGCAAATGTCGCCCTTGAGCATTTTTCACTGATTGCAGTAAATTTAATTGAACATTCAGATTAAGAGCTTATGATTTAATTTGAATAAAATCACAGTTGCAATCCTAAAATATATACAGCAAAGATGGAAGATAAGACAGCTCTTTATTTATTTGCAGGTCTATCATCATCATCAAATTAAAGCAGATATGCTTGAATGCTAATAAATGAAGGGTAATTTCAGTCATCTGAAAATCCGCCATGGAATGTCCAGTAGTTAAGCTGTAGCCTTTGTTTGTGATGGAACTATTATTGCTAGTCTTGTATTGATGGTCAGGGATGCTGCATCTCTCTGAGATGGGCAAATTGAGTTAGGGATCCATTAGTGTGGATGAATCTGGAAAGACTCAAGGCTTTTAACAAGATGGATTGGTGGAGCATGGAATCCCCCTGTGGTGATGGATGTGCCCATGCAGTCCTGAAAGAGTTGCATGATCTTAGGAGGAATTTATATGACACCGTTTAGTCTTTAAAACACTATGAATGAGTGAAAACCTTAGCATATATTCTGAGTCAGGTTGGCTGTTGCCAAAAGTCCTGCCATAAGTATTTATTTTCCACCCTGGGTACACCTGTTCCAGCCAATAGCAGAGCAGCAACTACTGAGGAGGCGGGGATAAAGATAGTAAGGACCCATCTGATTGGTCAAAAATAAGATAAACAACCAATGCAGAAAATAAATGTAATTTATCACACGTCTGCCATATGGAAATTGCATACTATTATCACAATAACGATTATTTAGTGATATATTGTGCAACCTTAATCACAGTCTTCAACAAAAAACAGAAAAAAATGCTTTTATGTGTTTAGGACTTTTATTTAAATGACAACAGGGTTTTGTGGCTTTTGAAAATCTTCTCAAAATGTATGTTTTGACACAATCTCCATGTAAACTTCAAACGTGAAAACGGTGATGTCATGTGCATGTGTATTATGTCAGTCTATAGGTATGCAAAAGTACACGACTGTACCAATGCAGTGCTGTACATGAGTGCAGGCATGTTGTATGTGTGTTTTTTGCAAAGTGACACCACCAAATATTGCTCTGGCATTTGTAATTTTAGAATTTTAAAGCCATGTTCATATTAAGACTGATGAATATAATGTTGTAGATATCATTCTGCTAACCGGTTACAGTTCTACAATTAAAATGTATTTTTAAATATATTAAAATAAAAAAGTTTGGTAACACTTTAAAGTAATAATTCACACTATAACTACTGGCTTACTACTGGCCTATTAATAAGATATTAACCGTTTGTTAGTACTTATAGAGTATGATCTTATTCTACATCCCTAATCCTACCAAATATCTAAACCAACTACTACCTTTTAATAAGCAGCTAATTAGTTTATTTAACTAATAGTCTTCATTAATGGTTTGTTAATAGTGTCAACTGTACATTAAAATTAAGTGTTACCAAAAGTTCTTACTCATTAAAATAATGTTTCACAATATTATATTTTTATGTATTTTTGATCAAATAAATGCAGTTTTTTAAGTACAGAGGTCCGGCCACATTTATCATTGCTCTTAAAAATCTTTGGGGTCATTCCAGTAGAAATTTCACACGAGGACAAAAAAATTTACCATGAAGATTTCAACCTGGTTAGTTTGAACATGGCTTCAATAATAAACTATATATTCGATAATAGACATCTTATATAAACAATGGACATCTTGCATGCAAAATGTTACTGAAAGTTCGCTTCTGCACCACAAAATCATTTGAATGTTTTTTTATACTATAATTAACAAGTCTAAAAAATATGTATCTCATAAACAACTCAAACAGAATTGATCTTTTTTTTTTTTTTAAGAAGTGCATTGACTCTTTACAGTGCAGTATACGTTTCTGCAGACAGCAGTAAGTCAGTCTTGTGTGCATGGTTGAGAAGTGAGTCTGGATGCCTGCAGGTTGATATAGAGAGTGGAGAATCAGACCTAATAAAGACATGAGCTCTAGTGTATTGAGTTCAGAGCTGCAGGGCATGTTTGGATTTGCTGCACTCCACATCACATCTCAATAAAAGAAACGGACCTCCTTGAAGCTTCAGAGCGGTTACCATCATCCTATGCGATACACTCCAGATCTTCCTGTTTTTAACCAGTTTGAATGAACAGGCGTCCTTTTGTTCTTCTTCTTCTTTTAATTGTTCTGGCATTACACTCTTATGATGAATCCATGCATAAGCGAGGGCAGCAGTCCGCTGTTTGTGACATTGTGGATTGATTTCATGATAAATGACGTCTTTGTGTTGATGGGATGTGTTGTGTAGGGTGCACCAGCGACAGGGAAGGCCAGAGAAGGCCCTCAGCCAGTGTGAAAGAGCCCTGGAGCTGCTTCATCATGGAGATCAGCTCAGTCGAATCTGCTTTGTTTATAGAAACATGGCAGCCATTGAACAGACTCAGGGGCATCTGGATAGAGCCATTGAACATCTCCTGAAGGTAAACATTAATCCTGCGCTGTCAATTAAGAAAAATGCACTGCACTGAACTCTCATTAAAGCAGGGGAGAGGTGAATAACATCTAATGACATCTAAGTCTGGTGAACTGAATGCATGATTCTTGCTTAAGCTTAGTATGCTAGCGTAATTACTAATGTTGGGGTATTGGAGTAAAAAGGAATTTTAGGAGAACATGAATTTTATTAATTTCATCCACCTGGGGCCTTTAGACTACACAAAGTATATGGGGCAAAGACAAGCATTTAAAAAAAGAAAATAAATCACTATCCTACATTCTCAACAAGATTTACAAAAATATAATTTTTATTTAAAAATAGTTTTTTACCAAAAGATCTTGTCAGACATATTTAGATCAATAATTATTTGGTGCCATATTAAATACCATTTATGGATCACAATGTAGCTCCAATATAATAACTAATTGTCATTTTAAATCTTCATACTTTGCCAGAATTCTTCAAACTGCTAGACTTACTCATTTATTAGAAAGAAGTTTTAAATCATTTGTAATATAATGCTATTATTTAGTATACTCACTTATTCTGTTATGGATTTTAAAAAGTGCTTCAGTACTTCAGTAAGTCATTAATAAAGTCCTGCAAAATCTGTCATAATTATTTTAAATATTGGTTAAAAAATGGTTTCTCTTCAGAGCACAAAATATAATGATTTCTGAAAGATAATGTGATACTCCAGTAATGAATGCATTGCAATCACAGAAAAAATACATATTTAAAAATGTGTTGTAAAAGAGAACAGTTATTTTATAGTTTAATAACTTAAAATAATGTGTTTTCATCAAATAAGTGTGCCTTAGTGAGCAGAAGAGACTTCTTTCAACTTTAAAAAGTCTTGCCAACCTCAATCCTTTTTTTGAACAATAGATTATACAATTTGAAAATATTAATTAAATGAAAATTCTAGTAGCAAACAAAAAGAGAAGCTCTCACTGATATTGACTTTAATAAACCATCTGAATTCAAATATTGCTTTACTATTACTTTCATGTGTTTTGATCATATAAGTGCACCTTGATGTGCAGTGGAGACTTCTTTAAACTTTAAAAGTCTTGCTGACCTCAAACTGAAATTAAATAAGCAAGTAATAATCAAATTATAATATTGGCAAATTAAACAGAGAGAAGAACTCTGATATTGATTTGCATTTGCAACCAACCATCTCAAAGTAAACATTAATCAAAAAGAAAATCAGTGTAGTTAAGTCCAGTTGGCAGATGCGAAAAAAATCTGTTTTAATTTATTAATTCTATAAAATTATGAATATATCATACAAAAAAAAAAAATAGAATGCTATTTTTTGCTTTCATTTATATTTTCCAAATGTACCTAAAAAAATCACATGGGTCAGAATGTATTTCTCCATATTGAGCTGTGTTTTAGACATCCAGTGTCAGATAGTAAAATAGATAGTCTTTAAATCTACCCCGTGGAATGTTTTGAGATTGGAACTATTGATAATGTTTGCTGTGTTCAGGCTGTGTGTGATTTATCTGTATTCACGTCTCTCTCTCAGGCTCATTCCAATGCTGTTAGTCAGAGTGCTGGGGGTCTGGAAGGGGCTCAGATCACTCACAGTTTGGCTCTGGCCTATTCCTCCACTTCAGAGCCTCAACACAATGGTGACCAAATGCTTTCACAATAATCTTGCTGTACTGGGAGTTTATTACACTCTGAGTAATATTATTATATTAGAAAATATTAAATGTGAGCTGTCCTTTAAACGATTTAGATCTGATCTAACATTTGAAGTTCGTCGTTAGTTTTCATCCAAAGTTGAGGTCTTATTTTATGTGCAAAATTAATATCTTGCATAAAACTTTTGTCCTTACCTCATTACGTCTTGGAAAACAAAAGTGAAGTATAAATGTTAAAAACAATTGCTCTGAAAGCTGAAAAAGCAGAAAATATTTTTTTTTAAATTGCTAAATAGATGTATTTAAGATTATACCAGACAACATTGAGGCTGGTTTTATGAGGTGTAGACTATTGACCTTATTCTGCAATGCAGAAATTCACTCGTATTTGCGATTGTTTTATAATTTTCGATTCAGTTGCCTATGGGAGAAGTGACTAGGAATAGTAAATGGCAGAAAACAGACAAACTACTTGACTTTACATAAAAAGTAGAATAATATAATAAGAAAATATCAGTTTGCAGCATAATGAGCTTTGTTAATGTCTAAAAATCAATGTATGCGAATGAAAAAGATTTCAATGACTGTAAACGTGTAGAATTGTCAATACAAAATCATTTGGTCACACTTTATGTTGATGATCTGTTTGTTGAATTTAAGTTACATTGCATCTACATGCCAACTAATTCTCATTAGATTATAAGTAGACTGTCAGGTTGGGGTTGGGGTTAGGGTTGGGGTAAGTTCACATCTACTTGCAAAGTTTCTTATAGTCAGTTAAATGTCTGTTAAAGGAGCAGTATCAACAGATATTAAGCAGACAGTCTACTAATACTCAAATGGACCATCAAAATAAAGTGTTACCAAAAAATTTGATGACAGGATTTCACTCCGATTTTGCAGAATTATTTAAACAACATTTGAGAAAGTGTGGTTTCTTGTTTATTCTTGTTATCCAATCATTGTTGATTGCTGTTGAGGCAAAATGGAAGGACTTTCTTGATGCTCATCAAGATATTTATTCTGTAAACATGTAGTTTTTACACACATCTATTTATCGGATTAAAATGTATCCAACTCAATTTCATTGCTGGATAAAAAAAGGTAATATTTTACAATCTTACTCTTAAAAAATACAAAATACTTTTACATTACTTTTCTTAAAAAGTAACTAAGTAACACATTTAGTTTTACTTAAAAAAAAAAGTGACTTAAGTTACTTATTTCCCAATACGGCTCAATTGTATGCAGATGTTTATTATGCACATTTTTAGAATTTATGTGTATCTGTGTATGTGTTTTTTATGCAATATCCTAAATGCTCGTAAAAATAGGTGGATGGAAGCATAGCTAATGGAGTGCTTGTATCTAAGTGTTTAGCAGGCAATACACAAGCAGATCCTTGTGTTACCTGTCCTGCATAACAAGTATACCAGTAGAGTTGAAGGTGACCTTCGGCTAATTAAATGGAAAACTTGACTGTGTTGGAGTGGCTCTTCAAGGGAAAGATGACGCCTTATATTGTATGAATACTACATTACTGTCATTATGTGCATCTCTTTTTTCTCTTTCAGTAGATTCAGCAGCACGTTATTTTGAAGAGAGTATAAGTGCATATAGAAGTGCACTTGGCCCGCAGGACAAACTCACACTGTCTGCTCAAGATGACTTCAGTCATTTCCTCCTACTCACAGGACAACACGAGGTCAGCTTCAATTCATCTCTGTAATGTGGAACAGATGTGTTTAAACTGTATAAAGCATGTACTAGTAAAATTTATTTACATTATATATTTCTGGAAACATATTAGTTTTAAGGAGCTTTACAGAAAAGCATGATGTTTATATTTATAATATAGTACCTTCATGCTTTATAGTTGCATTTAGCCGATTTAGAGTTGGGTGATAATATAGTTTGTTATTAAAAGGCTCTCTGGAATACTTGATTCTGATTGGTCAGTCACAACATTGGCTGTTTGGCGTCTTCTTGTGACTGAAAAATAAGTAGGTTATTGTAAGCTGCATTAAGACGTTTTCGTTTCTTTCACCTTTGAAGAGTTAATGAATTATTACAGCTCAGATCAATGTTTTGTGTCTAATTGTTTAATTTTGTGGCAAGTAGCAATGCAATAAGCGGTATAATGTACATATACAATACAATAAAATACAATATTTTAGTATTAGCAATAGTGCTAAAGCATAGGAGTACTAAAGACAGAGAAGAAAGCAGAATATAAAAGAAACATTTAACAAATAAAAGCAATAAAACAGTGATCAAGGAGTATTAAAAGCAAGGAGTATTATGTACATCTAGACGACTTACTTGGGATATGCTGTATATCATGCTATATAAGCAGTGTTGGGTAAAGTTACTTTGGAAAGTTGCATTACTTTTTATGGTAATCAATACTTTTTTAAAGAGTTACTTTTGCATGACTTTTTCTTACCTGGCTGAGGCTTGCTCTCTTCTGAGAACTTCCTGACCCCAGAGCTATACATTTTCTATATACAGATTAATGAAAGATTCATTTAAAACAATGTGTTTGCTACTTATGTACATTTTGTCTTATTAGTTATGTAAAATCACTGTCCATTGAGACAATCCTCTTTTCCTTTTCTTCGATGCATTAAAAATAATGAGAATACTTCCATCACAAAATGTAAGGCTCTGGCCTGCCATCTTGGTTTCTGTCTATTCCCACGGGGAGTGCAATCTCTCATTTAGTGCGTGATTCAACGTGACTATGTTAATATTAATTATACGTTCATTTTATTATAACTGAATTTTTTTAGGTAATTCGTTACTTACTCATTACTTAGAAAAGTATTATTATTACATAACTCGCTTTACTTGTAATGCATTACCCAACACTGTAAGTATACTAAATGCAGATTAAATTGGACATACTAAAATATATCAATATAAAGATTTGAGTGACAATATTGTTACATGTTGTGATGAAATAAAAATGCTACACAGTTGAGATTTGCCATAAAGTGTAAATGACAGTGGACTAGCAATCAGTATAGTATATAAAAACCCTAACCCTATACTAAGGTAAACAACAATTTTATTTATTTGTTTGTTTAAATTTAATTCAGTTCATCAAATGTAACAGTAAAGATGAAAATAATATAATGAGGGCAATTGTGGCATAATGATTAGGAGTCGGGCTTGTAATCCAAAGGTTGTAAGTTCGATTTCCAATACCATCAGGAATCAATGGGGGAGTGAATGAATGGTTTTCTCCCATCTTTGATACCAACTGAGGTGCTTTTGAGCAGGCCACCTAATCCCTAATTGCTTCCCGGGTGCTGGAAACAATAGCTGCCCATTTTGTGTGTGCGTGCGCGTGCGTGTGTGTGTGCGTGTGTGTGTGCGTGTGTGTGTGTGTGTGTGTGTGTGTGTGTGCGCGTGCGTGTGTGTGTGTGCGTGTGTGTATGCGTGTGGGTGTGTGTGTGTGTGTGTGTGTGTGTGTGTGATCTCACTCCTCACTCATAATGTGTGTGTGCACTTGGATGGGTCAAATACAGCAGACCAATTTTTTAATTTGGGTAAAACCATCACTTCTAATGTTAAGTAATCCTAATATGTTTTTTCTTCATCAAATGCTGCACTGAAAAAAATATTTTTTTTTACAGTGTAAAACTGAAATATAACTGTTCTTTACATTGATAATTGTAAAATATATATATTGATTACTATTTAGAATCTTGTAGGATGTATCATTTTTGTGGTGGTTATGGCCTTAAAGTTTCGACTACTGGTTTTCTTATAATCGCATGTTGGTACTGTATGTGTTTGTAGTTCTAAGTGAATCCTTGTCTCACATGTTGTGGGTAATATTAACTGGATCTGCACTTCTGAACATACTATAATATGGACATGCTAATTCTATTTTTGAATACAATTTAGGATGGATAGTTCAAATTGAGATGCAGTCTTTGTAAGCAGTGTTGGTGTATTTACTGTGTGTTTTCAGAGATGTGCTGAGATCCAGAGAGAGTCTCTGTCCCTGAAGAAGAGCACGTTTGGTGAGCTCAGCTCTGAGGTGGCAGAAACACTGCAGCTGATTGGTGGAGTGGAGATGACACAGGGTCACATGAGACACTCCCACCGGACACTCAAGAAGGTGAATCAAATCATCATTCTGTTGTATTCATATGCTATCATACATATTCATAAGATCCTAGTAAAACATTTATTTTTGCAGTCTAATAAATTTGGAATGAAATATAAATTGCTCTATTGATACTGTTGTGAATGAATGTCAATGAATCATTCATGCGTTTTACATTTATATGATTTTTCTTGTTTGAAAAGTCATAACTTGTTTGAAAAGTCATAACTTGATCTTCTGTTAAAGCATCTCTCACTGGTGGCATATTTCAAACTTCATTCTTACACTGTGTCCTAAACAGATGCAGAAAATGGCATTGGATTTATACTGGATTTATACAATATACTGTAAATGGATTTTTCGTCCTAACAAAATCTTTTTAAAAGATTTCAATTTTTCGGACTGTGTCTCAATTACTTAATGTAAGTGAGACATGAGTTTGAATATGTTTTCCTGAGAACTTTATTGTCATGATACCGATACCAAAAATGCATAATAATAACAACAGATCCTGAAAATATATAAGGTAAAGAAAGCATGAATGTAAAAACTGTGAATCTAATCTGAAGAAACAATTATATGTTGCATGATGGTATCAGTCACTCAGTATTTACTTTTAATAATGTTAAAATGCTTTAATATAATTTAATTAGATTGTTTGCAATGTTCACAGACCCCCAAATATGGTCATCTTTATGCAAGGAACCAAAACTGCAATAGGCATCTGTATGTTTTTTTTGCACATTATGGTTTCTGTTTGAAATTTTCATATAATAAATTGGTCTAAAAGTTATTTGGAAAATATTTAGTTTCTATTAAGTTAACTTATTTTAGTCAAATTTAATTCATATGAATATTTATTTTACTCAGATTCTTTTTAATTTATTTGAATCAAATATTGGATTATTTATTTCAGTTTTGTTAAATTATATTTTTGAATTTTTGATTATTTTAATCTAGTTTTATGTATTGGTTTATTTCTTTTATATTAATATTTGTTTAATGCTATACATTTTAAGATTTCTTAAAATACATTTATTTAGGTTTTTATGTTCTTTCTCCAAGAGCTCAGCTTGAAAGACCCTGAATAAAATAAGAAACAAACTATACACATTGCAGTTGCAGTGCTCTTGTAGTGACAGATCCTGTCCGCATGCTGTTCTGATTGGCTGTGATTTTTTTGGATTGATATTGTAATTTCTTGTATAGATATGACACATCTAATGTGGACAGACAAATTGCTTATCTCTGGAATCTTACCGCATCATGTGTGGTTAGAATACAGTATTTTCCTTTTCATTTCTTTTTCGGTTTGTCACTATATAGACCAAAACATCTGGCGCTACTTCCATTTCATTGTGACTATAAACATACATACCAGATTTGCTGAATTTGATCTACAAGCCATTCTGGCTTTATAAAATAGAATTGATCTAATATGGTTAATTTAGTTTGTTTCAACAAGATCCTTCATCACAAGTTTCCTAAAGTGTGTGCAGCCACAGTCTCCACAAAAAAAAAGATCTGAACAGCTATTTTGACCAGAGTCTCAGAGGACTTCGTGTCCACAGTGCTGTGCTCTAATCCTGGAGTGTAGCATGAATGATATTTCCACTGCTCTTCCTGATATAAACCCATCCAAAGAATAACATTGTGTTCTGAGTCCTTCTGGATAAAGGCGGCTATTTTCATGGTCTTTGGAGTATTGCAGAATGCTATTAAAAGGGCACTGAAAGACCTTCCACTAGACCTTTGAGAAGTCTCTTAAAGGGACAGTTCACCCAAAAATGAAAACGTTTACTCACACTCACAAGTGGTTTCAAACTTCAGAGTTTAGTTTTTCTGTTAAACACAAAAGAAGACATTTTGTTTGAAGAATTCTGTAAATATATAATAGCCATTGACTTCCATAGTAAGTCAATGGCTACAAGTTTCTACCATTCTTAAAATATATAAATTCAAAATTAAACAAAAAGTGTCTCAGGGATAGTTCATGTGTCGGTGCTCTTTGGATAAGGGATTCATAAAGATAAATAACGAAATCATAAGTCCAAGGCACTCAAAGTAAGTAAAAAAAATGTAAAAGCCTTTATTAACATGGCTATTCTTTAAAAACAGCACCTACGCGTTTCGCCAAAACTTGCCTTTCAATGTTCAGGTGCTCCCGGAGTTCATTTGAACACTCTATGGTCACTTGACTCAATTGAATAATTGAGAAAAAAGAGATAATAATCATGATAAGTGTTATACAACATATTTCTCAAAAAGTAAAACATGAAATGTGCATAGAAAAGGAAACCACACACAAAAAATGCATATGCATATATAAACATGAATACACACACATAAATATACATATACATACAAATATAAATATATTTACATGGACATACCGAGGGGAAAAAAGTATTGAACGCGTCACCATTTTTCTCAGAAAACATATTGGGTGCCGTTGACTTGAAATTTTCCTCAGATGTTGGTAACAACCAAAGTAATCCATATATGCAAAGAAAACAAATCTAATTAGTTTACAAATTTTTAATCAAAAGTTAAGCGTAATAAAATGAAATGATGCAGGGAAAAAGTACTGAACGCATGAAGAAAGGGAGGTGTAGAAAGGCAGTGAAAGCCCAGACAGCAGCTGAAATCTCAGTAGTTTGTATTTAGCAACCTTCTGCCCTTCGTCATTGTAAATTAATATTAGCTGCTTCAGTCCAACATCTACTTTAGCAGGGTGATGAAGATGAATCCAGGGCAGACATTTCAGCAAGACAAATTATCCAAAACACAGCCATGGAAATTCTCAATGCTTTCAGAGAAAGAAAATCAAGCTGTAGAATGGCCCAGCCAATCACCTGATTTGAATCCAATATAAAATACAAATTAAAGGTCAGATTTGATAGATGAGACCCACAGAACCATCAAGATTTTTACACTCTGAAGTGAAAAACTCACACCTGAGCAATGCACGTGACTTCATTATGAATTGAATTGAATTATCTATCTGAGAGGCATCTTTAAGCTGCCGTCACCAGAAAAGCCTTTTATATAAAGTATTAAATACATTTCAGTAGTTCAGTACTTTCTCCTTGTGTCATTTCATTTTTATTACACATTACTAATTTTTCAGATTTTGTTTTTGTTTTGTTTTATTTTTATGTTTGTATTTTTTGGGTTTTTACCAAAATCTGGTTCAATTCCATGTCAACAGCTCCTTTAGAAATATTCTTCCCAGGAAAAAACATGACCTGTTCAATACTTATTTTCCCCGCTGTACATACCTACATTAAAATGTTCTTTTGTGTTCAGCACAAAAAAAAAGAAACTCAAACCCCATTTTCATTTTTGTGTGAACTATCCCTTTAACTTACATAACGTGATAAGTGGATGGCATCGCTCCGTTATTTTCCCATTGTGTTTGTTTTGGTAACTTATAAAAATATAATAAAAAAAGAATATAAAAAGCATGACTATTTTTGCACTGGACGGTGTTATTCTTCTGCTCCAGGAGTTTCAGCACACACCGCTTTACAACCTTATTTATTCTCATCCATGTCATCTGATGCAGTAAGAATATGTAAAACATTATCCCTTTCACTTCCCCTCCAAACATCTCCAGTGTGTTCTAAATATGCAAGTGGCTTTCAGTTTATTTTGATATGGTCACGCTGAACCCACCCCTAGTATGAGATAACACCATGATGTTGATTTCTGGAAACCTGTCTCCGCTTGTCTGTAAATGAGCGCTGTTGCTATGTTTTGTTTGTTGTGGTATCGAAGGGCTCGGTTTCTGGGCTTGTGAATCAGTGGTCTCCTGCTCTGCTAACCTTTCCCCGTCACCTCTGACAGATACCAGCAGCTCATATCATATCATGTTCTTCCTCCTCCTGCAATCATGAAAGCAGCTGCTCCAGAGCAACACACTCCCAGTTTAGACCTGGGCCTAAAGCCAGGGGTTTTGTGGTTAAAACTGCAACAGGGATTAAAAATTGTGACATATCTTGTTTTAAATTAGTATCATGCAGTCTTAAGATGCATTAGCAGCTTTTTATAAAAACGCACACACTTTTGAGAGACTGTGACTGTTTTCCTGTTGAAGCGGGCCCCATTACATCATTTGTGCCTGTGGAAAGTGATGAAAACATGGAGTTTTTTCAGTCATGAAGGAAACATTGAACACTACTTTCTTTTGTTCCTTTGTCTTTTACTTTTGGAAGGACTGCTGTCATGTCGTCATTTTGACTGTTTTTCTTTCAAAGCGTTGCTGTTGTTTTGAAGAGTCGAGTGAATGTGAGTGGGGGTTTATTTGAGGAAATGAAGTGGCTTGGCCAGGTATGCTGTAATATCTGTGTGCCAGAGACACTCCTCTACTCTACTACGTCTGTGAAATCAAAGTCAAGCCTCCACTTCCTCTTGAGCCCCACACTGCAGAACACTATACTTTTCCATTTTAACATTTACAGAAATTAAAGGCACAATATGTAAGATTTGTTCATTCATTTTCTTTTCGACAGTGGAATGAACCGCCACCTAAGATTTGTTTCATTACAATATTCAAAAACCACTAGAACAGTGTTATTTTTTTTCATAAGGTTTCAAAGAATGTTCAAATCCAGAGAAATAACTAATACTTTTAAACTTATAATAGCAATTTTAGCTAGTGACAGTTTTCTACGTGTTCATGCAAATGCACATACACATCTTCGATTTGGTTTTATAGAGAATAGGGAAACACCAAAGACTCTTTAATATGTTATGAATTTTTTAGGCTGCACAGAGCAGCATTATAACAGAACCCTAAAGTGTATTTAGTATGATAAAAAAGCGCTGCTTCTTCCCCATGCAGTCACTGTGGCATAATAAAAGCTTCTCTGCTTTCATGTCATTTCCATGGCTTTCAGCCTTATTCTGCTTCATACTACCATAATAGTAATAAGTATTGGGTACTTTAGCTCATTCATGAATGTGATTTCTGTAGGAGTCCCGTAGGATGTAATTGAGACCACAACTCCCACAATTTCACACTTACGCCTTTATTTGTTGTAAATATGCACCCTCTAGCAACAAAAATTACACATTTATATACTGTTTACATACCCTGCCTTTAAATAAAATGTTTTAT
This sequence comes from Danio jaintianensis, assembly GCA_903798115.1. Lineage (NCBI taxonomy): Eukaryota > Metazoa > Chordata > Actinopteri > Cypriniformes > Danionidae > Danio > Danio jaintianensis. The sequence continues at coordinate 17,628,879 of CAIGQV010018227.1, forward strand.
ATACTTTAGTTTTAAATTTGCAAGCAGTTTTGACTATATCAAGCCCTTTTATTGTTCATAATCATAATTTTAATGATGGATTTAAAGGATGATTAAAAAAAAAAATCTTTATCAAAACTGTTCAGGGAGTCGGTGTATAATTGTTTTACTTTAATAGTCATATACAATATAGTCACGGGATATTTCTTTCAGCATGGTTGTTCAAGAAATAAAAAGCTACACGCTGCTTCAGTTAAAACATTAAAACAATTGGAAAAAAAGGGTTAAAAGAATTGTTGAGCTTATGCCAGAAACGTAAACATGCCAAAAGTCATCATTTACAAATCCTCCACTTTTTTCAAACCTGTCTGAGTTTTTTTTAAATTTTGGAAACCAGAAGCCATCGACTTCCATAGGATTTTTTTTCTACTGCATCAAAGTCAATGCTTCCAGTTTCGAACATTCTTCAAAATATCTTCTTTGGTGTTCAAAAGGAGACAGAAACTTCTGAAAGTTTGAGGCTGAGTAAATAGTAATTTTTTGGGTATTTAAATATTTGCTTAAATCCAAAGTGTCGGTTTTTGAACCGGGCAATGTACATTTAAAATACTTTCAGATGGTGTACAGCATGTGATGTCATGGCTTCCCAGATGTTTTTCCAACCAACCGTATTCTTTTTTTTTTTTTTTTTTCAGTGTGTTAATATTCAGAGTCTGCTGTATGGTCCTCAGCATAAGAAAACCAAAGCCACTCAAAGAAGCGTGGACATGCTGTCTCAGTGAGTTTCCTTTGCTACACATTTACACTAGCAGGAAGTCACAGCGCACTCTAAAAATGTGCTTTCAGTCCAATACACACTGACATTTCACCTGAACATAGTGTGTTAGTGGAAGTGAATATTATTTATAGATGAGGCGTTTAATGCTTTATGGTCTTTTTTTCTAGGTCGCCAGAGGTCAGTGAGAGACATAAAGCAAGCCGTGTTGAAACAAGGCCTCCATTCTATGCAGTGGTTGCATCTGCATCTGAGGTGACATTTAGTCTGTCTAACTCGTAACAACAGTGACCAGCAGGCTGATCTAATGAATGTGGCATACACTGTCAAGGATGTTTGACCTCGTCCTGTTTCACCCAGGTAAATCTGTGGGCTGGAAAAGAATAAGGCAATATTCCTCGAACAGCACACAAGCTCTGTTGTGTCTTTAATGTGAGTTGCTGAGTCTCAGAGTGGTTGGCAAGGTGACTGTATCTCCACTTCAGAAAATGAGAAATGTCCAGCGGTGATCTAATACATCGTCACAGTGGTTTTCTGCAAACACTCCTTGACTGGAGTTTTCTTATATTATTTCTGAGAATTGAGTTGAAATCAAAATTTGAAGTTTAAGGGTTTATTTATTGTTTGCATATAAACCAGTGTGGGCGACGCGGTGGCGCAGTGGGTAGCACGTTCGCCTCACAGCAAGAAGGTCGCTGGTTCGAGCCTCGGCTGGGTCAGTTGGCATTTCTGTGTGGAGTTTGCATGTTCTCCCCGTGTTCGCATGGGTTTCCTCCGGTTGCTCCGGTTTCCCCCACAAGTCCAAAGACATGTGGTATAGGTGAATTGGGTAAGCTAAAATTGTCCGTAGTGTATGTGTGTGAATGAGTGTGTATGAATGTTTCCCAGTGATGGGTTGCAGCTGGAAGGGCATCCGCTGCGTAAAACATATGCTGGATAAGTTGGCGGTTCATCCCGCTGTGGCGACCCCAGATTAATAAAGGGACTGAGCCGAAAAGAAAATGAATGAATGAATGAATAAACCAGTGTTCAGACAGTGAACAAATCTTTTTTTTCAACAGTAAAACAGCACACAAAACACCCTTTTTTTGTGAATTTTCCTTTTGAAAAACTACATCTGTTATCTGCCAGGGTTTCACACAGATGAGGTTTCACACAGTGTTGGTTGAGTCATAAAACCCTATGCATAGATTATAAGTGCTGAAACACCACCTGGATAGTTAAGGGATGCAGATAAACGTGACCCTGGGCGATAAAAGCAGTCTTATTTATATTGCATGACTTTTTTGCCCAAAATATACTGTAAAAAAATCATAAGGATAGTAATTAAAGATTATGTTCCATGAAAATATTTTATAAATGTCCTACTGTAAATATATCAAACTTTACATTTTTGATTGGTAATATACATTGCTAAGTACTTAATATGAAAAACCTTAAAGGCGATTTTTGAACCCTCAGATAACATGTTTTAAATAGTTGTATCTCCGGTAAACATCTATACTAACAAACCATACATCACTTGAAAGCTTATTTATTCAGCTATTAGATTATTTAATTAACAAAAATATGGACACTTGTGTCTGGTTTTGTGGTCCAGGGGTCACATACTGTATGTCTGGAAATGGTTAATGATATCATTATTGAATTAAGTGGTATAACTTATCTGTTAACACAGTACTTCCCAACCTTTTTGTATTATGGCAAATATCCCTTCATCAATACAAAACAGAAATATGTTTCTTTATCTGGTATTATACTGGATGTTGTTTAATGTTATCACTAAAGTCATTTAAAGGGGTCATAAATTGAAAAGTCGAAAAAATCTTTTGACATACAAGAGGTCATTTTGTGAGTATTAATAAGAGAGATGAATATAAGATGTTATGCATTGCCAAGATGCATTTGTGTTTGTCTATTTTATTGCCAATATTTTTTTAAACAAGGTTCAGTATGAAGCAGGTGTTTCAGAGGGACTGAAAATAAAAGATGCAGTTTTCTCAGCAGTGGCTGTTTGTTTGGAAGTCTTGAATGCAACATGCCTGTCAAAAATGTGTTTCAGAGAGAGTTAAAAACAGGATAGAAAATAGCTTATTATCTCTACGTTGTGTTTTTTAAAATATATATATAAAAATCTTGCAAACATTATAAGCAGATCCAGAAAACAACATACTGTAAAAATGTAAAATGCAGATCATGACCACTTCAAATGTGAAAAATCATATTATGACTGAGTGTCAATGAAAACCAATGTAAAAAACACAGTAAATGAAATTAGGCACCACTGATTATTATTTGGTAGCTTTTATACTTTAATAAAGTACAATCAAATGTATCCCAACTTGTTTAAGAAACCCTGGGATTACTGTGTTAACATATATTGAAGATCTCTCTTTTTTTTTTTTTTTTTTACATTACTTTAATTGACCTTTTTCTTTCATGTAAGTGTAGAAGAAGCGGTTTGAACTTCATTGGTTCAAGACTTCTGGTCTCATTCACTTTCAGTCCTAAAAAAACCAGCTTGTTAGGCTGCTTGATGTTGCAAAATTGTATTTTCTTCTTATTTTATTTTTATGTATTGTCATAAACACAATTGTTTGTAGAGCAAGTAGTTTGACTGTTTATTGCCGTTTATTATTCCTAGTCATTTCCCCATAGGAAAATGAATCGGAGGTTCTAAAACAATAACAGAAAAGAGCTTACTTCCGCATTGCAGAATAAGGTCAATAGTTCTCTTTTTTTAGATTTCTAAAATAATTTGTAATAATCAACTGACATGAAAATGAAACATTAAATGATATAATGACTTTTTATAATAATTTGACATGCTTACTCATTCTAGATACACCTTCACCATTGTTAATAGGCACAGAACAGACATCATTTTAGCATCTGATAACAATAAGTTTAGTATGTAGAAAAATTAAAGGAAACACACGTGCTTACGCATGAAATCTTCAGAATTAAGCTGTTACACTATTTTACCTGGAGGTTTCAATGGCAGAGTATGAATCCTAAGAATAGACTCTCATTAGACTAGCTGAATCCTCATTCTGCTAATAGATTGTGACACAGACTTAATAGCACCGTATAGCTATTCTGGAAGCACTTACACACTTGTGTGTAAGCTGCCTAGCACTTATTTTTAATGTGAGATTTCTGCGATCACACCCCCCCCTTCTCTTACTGTCTCTGCACAGTGTACCAGAGAATGAAAAATGTGTCGTCCTGGAAGAGCAGGATTGCTAGATTAGTCCTCGCTGGTCTAATGTCATTTAAGGATTAAGAGATCTCTGGGAGACAGTAAGGACAATCTAGTGCTTCTCGCCCTCAGTACAGCTAAACACTGACTGTGGCCAAAAGACAGAGCACACAACATCCAAATGTGTGACTGAACAAATCTGTGATCCTATGAATAATGGCAATTTAAAAAGCGCTACATTACAATTTCTGCATACTTCTATCCATCTTTTTCTCCTTTATTTAACATGTATTTCATTAAAAAAGGTTGTTTTTACAGAACAGTACTTTAACAAACTGCGTTTATATATAGTCGACAGTGTATATTTCTTTGAAAGATGATTGTTACTTGAAATGAAAAAAAAAAAAAAATTCTGCATTTCATTTTTTTCTGAGCTTAGTTAATGCGGCATTATAGTAAAAATGAAATAAAATGTCCAGGTAATTAATGATGAAAATATATATAAAGAACGAATCAAAATGGAGTATTAAAATGATTTGCTTTAGCTATTTTAACACTTTAGCTAAGTCAGACACAACATTTTGGGGTTGCTAAGATTTTGTCATTTTTTGCAGACAATATGAAACATTTCTTCTTATTAATGTTGAGAACTTAGAAGTTTAAAAGAGCAGAAACAGCCTTAACTTGAAATATTGTAAATATAATGGCTTTTATTTTTATCAATTTAATTATTGCTTGCTTAATAACATTACTTTCCTTTAAAAAACGTTTGAGCATTAGTGTATGCTTTTTAATTCTAGTCTCCAATACCTGATATCTTTTGTCCAATTCATAATGAATTTTATGACTGACATGATATTTTTAGCTATAATGCATCATTGATTGTTAGTTCATTACGGTGCTATTACTCATCTTTGGGGCTTTCAAGATAAACAGTTGCGACTCTTTTCTCATGACAGACCTTTAAGTGTGGCTCAATCATCTGAGTCTGTGAGAATTCAGAAGAGCTGCTGCTTTGCACTTCGACGGCTCCTTCGCTCGCTGATGCAGAAGAGCCGTTGTTCACATCCATCTGAAAAGTGAAAGATCTCTCACTAGGGCCCAGCTTGATGTGCTTTTCCGTCTTGCCAAACCCATCGGTTGAGCTCCACTGTTGGAACTCTTCATCGGTGGTCATCCATGGCACTTCATCCGTTTCAAACTCCTCTCTGGAAATTTTCATGGTGTATCCTGCACCGGCTGCTCCACCGATGGCCTGCTGGAGCATTGGATGAGATGAGCTCAGAGCCGCCATGATCTGTTCTTCAGATGGATCATCTTCTGCTTCTTCCAGCAGTCCAGACTCTTCCAACGTCTGGGACACATTAAGCTCTGCCACAATGGTCATGGTTCCATTGTCTGCAACTTGTTCTATTTTTTTGATGTCCACCGAGACATTCTCTGGAGTCTCTCTACCTTTCGTGAAAAATGCCAGCTCTTCCTTGAGGGCTCCAGAAACGGTGTCTTGGATTTGCTCTAATGCTCCTCTGAGCTGCTGTTCGGGGTCTAGTGACTCCTCTTTCAGGATTTCCACTATAGACTGTTGCAGAGTGGGAGAAACGTGCACCTCCTCTTCAATTATGCAGTCTTGGATATTGTCTCTCAGAAACAAGCGGTCACCATATTCAGGTGAGTCTCTGTAACTGTGACCTTCAGCAGTGGGTCGCTTTAGGTCGTCTTCCTGGTAATATCTTTCATCAGACAGATCATCCACAACTCCATAATGGCTATAAGACATAAACCTTCCGCCATCCTCCGACTCATTGTCTTTTTCCTCTGACTCTGACAGGTTCTCTTCAGGAGTGGAGACGAAGTATTCTTGTGAGTCTTGGCCATGTGAGAAGTAGGCTAAGCTTTCTTCTTTGGAAACATCCTGAAGCTGGATAGAGCCACTGTTTCCATAACGTGAGGCTTCGTAGGGTTTCGTGGTCTTAGGATCATTCTCTAGCTCCTCGATTTGGAAGGATATTGATGAGGGACTGATGCTTGGTTGTTTCGACTTAATCTCCACAGTCTCCTCTAGTTCAATTTCACTCTCTTCATCACTTTGAGAATCCACCAGTTCTTCGATTACCTCCACATTCACTGACTTATTTTCCAAACTCTCACCTTGCAGGCCAAGACTCAGCAGGTTCTCAATCATGGTTCCCGTTGGGGTTCCTTTGATGTTCTCCAGGGTGACCTTCTTGACTCCCTTGCTGAGAAGCTCCTCCAGGGCAGAATCTTCAGACAGGTCCAGCTCCTCCTCAACTTTCGATTGTAAAACAATCTGAGTCTTGGTGGTACCATCCTCTTGTTCTGTTTTCTCCACATGGTATGTGACTTTTGAGTCAGGGGATGAGCTGACCTTAGGATCTAAACCAGCTGGTTTCATGACCTTCTGAATTATTTCCTCCATAGAAACTGCATCTAATATTTTTTCCTCACCTACAAACACCTTATGCCCTACACGTTCAGACTCTCTCACATCTTTGGCTATTGATTCTTTCACATCCCCTCTTTTATCTTTTATTGATGCCTCAGATTTGTCTTGATCTAATTTGAAATCCATTTTCTTTTCTTTCAGTTTAACATCTTTCTCGCGGCTGTCTTCAGTGGTGGTCTTGCTCAAGCTCACAGTAGGTGATATTACATTCACTGGCTTTGGTTTCTCTATTTTTGACATGGTCGAGCTTGGTGTACTTTCTATTCTAGTGGGGGGAAGATCAGGTGGGCTCTTTGAAGGGTGCTGAGAGACCTCTTTTCTCAAAAATCTCTTATCTATCTCCTCTCTTTTTATCTCTACAGAAGAGACTCCAGGTTTTGTGGTACCGGAAGAAGCTGCCTGAGCAGCTTTGGTGAATGAAATCATGTCCCTTCTAGAATCAGGACTCTGCTGGGCACGATTCGATACACTGATGGGCACAATCCTGGAGGGTTCGTAAGAATGGAACTGACAGGATGTTGATGAGGTTCTCGTGCTGGAAACAGGCTCCAAATATTTAACATCGTATCCTGTGAAGGCTTTTTTTCTTGTATCTGGCCGACTTGCAGAATTAACGGAGACTCTTGGGGTGTAAGCATGGGCTGGTGTTTTTATATCTACAGTACACAGACAACAGACAGTAGGTAGAAATTAGGATTGTGAAGATTTTGTTTCTAAATATGCTAAATATTTACTTAATGATTGAATATTTAAAAATTAAATGGATGATAGTGATCAGAAATTCAGTGTTGTTAAAAAAACCCTCAAATAGCATAACAGCTGAATGAAACAAGCAAATACCTATAATTCTTTCTCTCGGATGCTGATGAGACCACATTTTAGCATGTCTTCCTTCTTCTTCCAAGAGTGCCCTATTGATCATGACAAGGGCAAATGGAAAATAATTACTGTGAGCAGAACATACAGTATCATGAAGAAGACCTAGACAAATTGTTTTCAAATTGAGAATGCTGACTACCTCAATGCTCTTCCATGATCACGGAAAAGCTCAAACAACACCGAGGACAAATAGAAAAACTACCAAGCCACCTCATGCTAAGCAGAAACACAGTTGAAGACATAACCAACACTGTTATATCCAGCATTGTGTTTAATAGATCAAACTGGTCGTTGAGTGCTTTGAACCTACCTTGACAGTGCTTTTACATGAAAAATGCGTCAGAAAACCAACGCGAAGCAGACTTTGTGGAGCTACAGACAGTATCCCTGTGAAAGTCCCCTGTGATTCCTTTGAAAGACTGATCTAAAAATAACTGCCACAATGCACTCTGTCTGTTTTCATTATGGCTTATGATGTGGTGCAGTTTTAAACAGACGAATGGAAAGACATGTCTACATCATGTCTCAGTATTATTCAAAACATATTCAGGCCAACTTAACATTTTACTTTAAGAATAAATGTTGTTTGGCAAATTACAATTATTATGTAAAATGCTTTAAAATGCTACCTGCTATGGGGGATTACATTAGTGGTGTGACATACTGTAACAAAAATGGCATTAAAACAACAAGATCTAAAAAAAATTATCTATTGTGATGTGGCTTAATTTAATAACTCTACACATGCTAAATGTTCACAAGTATTTAATTAATGGATCACACAGTTTTACAGTCTTATACAGTCAGTTTCAGTGTTTGTTCAATATACAGTGATAAGGTCAGAAAAACAGAGACTTAACCAGTCTAACAAGGCAAGAGAGGTGGAGCTGTATGCAAACTTGCCAAATGGGTGGGCATTAGTTGCTCTGTTGCTGCAGTGACTAAAAATACATTTACAAGGCACATGCTGGAGGTGGTGACTCAGGTCAAACTCAACTACTCAAATCTCTAACCAGACAACAGTCATGCATGTATATTCACATTGCTGAATAAACAGGTTTAAGATACCGAACATACTTTTGTAATGGCAGAAAAAGAGGCCATTCACACAGAATGAATTTTTGCATTTACAATTTTGAGACGTACAATAGGGAGTAGAGGCAAATTTTTCAACTTGAGTGCTGCTGTGTTAAAATACTGTATTGTTGGTGGATTACTGCAAGTATACTGGTCAAAGACGTCTGTCTAGTGCTCGATTTGGATGTTTAGATTTTAGTTTTAAAAAAGCACTGGGGTGTTAAGGATTTTGAAACTTTCAAAAATAAAAATCCACTGAGTGTTCATGACTTTCATAGATATTTACAGATAAGACACAAAATTAAAAACATTGGAAACGGCGATGAAAACAAAAATAATAGTCTTCTTATAATATTTATCTCAGCTTATAAAGGAGCCAACATGACCAAAATAATTACTAAATTATAAAAATCTACAAGACAAAAAATTTGAGAACACATATTATATAAAAAATAAATGGGAAAAAGAGGGTAATGTTGAAATTACTGAGGAAGAGTGGAAAAGTATTTTAAAACAGTGAAAATCAACATCCTCCTCAGTCTGGAGGGAATTTGGTTGGAAAAATATCATTTGTTTCTTCGTCACCCCTGAGCAGAAGAGATACTTAAACAAAAATGCAGTCTGCTGGAGACTATGTGGCTCAAATGAAGCGAATCATTCACATATATTCTGGAAATGTTTAAAAATTCAGGCATTTTGGCAAGAAATTCATAAATGTTTAGAGAATATATTCCATATCCCCATCGATTTCTCTTTCTCAACACTATACTTAGGCCTAAAAAATCCTATGTTAGAAGAAAAATCTGACAAATAACTGCTAAAAAGTTTTGCTGATAGCCTGTAAAAAAGCCATAACCAAAAAATGGTAACAGCTCGAAATACCTCAAATTAGTGACTGGTTTGACATAATTTATGAAATCTATAAGATGGAGAGGCTAACAATAAATGGTCGTTTACAGACTGAGGAGTTTAATGAGACATGGAGAAAATGGGTAGTATATATTCTTCCATTAAGACCAGATTTAATATAGAATGAATAGTGAGAAAGATGTGAATTTTATTTTGTGTATTATTTGTTGTATTGAGAGAAAACATAAAAGAAGGATAGGGAGAAGAAAAATACCTATTTAAAAAATAAACAAATAAATAAAAAACATCATAACATTTAAGATCCTAAAAGTACCATCTTCAGTTTTTTTTTTAATATGTATATAGTTTAGGTAAAAAAAAAAAAAAGGTAGACTGGGTGCCACAATATGGGTTTAAAAAAAACAAAACAATTGAATTTTAACTAAAAAGCAACAACTCAGTTTAAATCTGTTTTCTCTTTGACAATATACAAAACAATTATGAGTGTGTTGTTTTAATTGTTCTTATGATGTCCTTGAATCATTAATGTAACTTCAATATTTATTTATTTATGGATTTTTTTTGTATTTTATAATTTCATTTATTTCTACAATTTCTGGTTTCCGATGTTTGGTTGTTTTATGTACCCATTGTGGTAAACCCTTTATACTATACATCTGTATGTAAATTTGGAAACTGCAATAAAAACTAAATGAAAAAAAAAAAAGCACTGGGATGCAAAAATGACCCTAACAATGAAATATGAACATGAGACACTTTATTGGCTTTCAAGGTCTCCAGCACTAGTCCTTAGAGAGGACAAGTCAGCCCAAGTCCATGAAGCACAAGTAATTTTGGTATTCATTTTTAATGTCGCCAAGAGAACGTGGGAGGAGACTAGTTTAAAGGGCACAGAAACATATCATTCTTTCCAGCGCTTGAACTGGCATCAATTCATTGATAGAATTTCAACAAAAATGAACTTAAGGGAAATGTTACAACTTGAATAAAAAGACCTCTGGAATCGATGAACAAACGTGATTTATCAGAAAATGGAAAAACGATTTGAGCTCTTTTCAAGACTTGTCTGTAAGGCACTACATGGTCATTTTAAGGAAACCCAATGAATGTAAAAGGACTACATATCAAATATTTTTTATTATATTAATTGCAACTGTATTGCCAATGTGTAAGGGTGACCAGATATCTCAGAGTGGAATTACAGAATACACAAAGAACTACCTGAATGGACATTTTGGGCTTAAATACTATATGATTAGCTTCCATTGGTTATGCTATTTTTGTTTAAACGAACACTATTACTAGCACTCAGCATGGACACTAAGAATAGAGATAAAATAGGCAACTGTCCCAGGTAAAAAGGACCATATGATCACCCTACAATGTGTGAACAGCTTGTAACATATAAAAATAACATTTTTATGTCAAGGTGTTATATCAATGCCAATTATTCAGTCTCTTGATTCTGCGAAGTCAAGTACAAGTAATAAGTTGTTGGTTGGATTTCACGTAATGGCCACTTGTGTCACTAAAAACAAGGGTTATTGAATTCTATATATTGCCAGATTTTGTAAAGGAAGCTCTTACCTGTATGCTGCCACTTCCAGAGCGAGACCCATCTTGACCTGTAAGAGATCCTGATGGTCCTTCAGCTTATCTGAGATGCTGCTGGACAGCATTCTGCGCTCATACTCTAGTTCCTCAATTATAGCCTGTATGACAAGAAGATAGTAAACCTGTTTACTCTTATACACGTAAATACAGTGGTAGTGGACAGAATGGTGTCCACTTGCATCTTGTTGATTCAAAGTATATTTTTGGTGCTACTGTGTGATGCACCTGTTTGAGAGCTCCTACAACATCACTCCCTGCTGAGAACTCATTATTTATTTAAAGAGACAGGGGTTCTCGATCAAACAGTTATCTGTCTTATGTGCAATTTCCATGTAATTTCAGTATTTGTAGTGTCAACTCACACTGAACAGGAAGATTAGGATTTATGTGCTCATACTATATGGCCAGATTGTCATGTTGCGACTTACTATGGACCCTTTTCACAAGACAGTTAGGATGCGTTTAATGGTCATCAGCATCTTAACGTTTTTAATATTTTTTTTTTTTTTTCAAACCTATGTACATTTATAAAGCTATACTTTGTATTATATCATCTTTGCATCAAATTACACAAAAAAACGAATTACCACTTATGAGAGGTGTTTCTTATACAGTATCTATGGATGGGCCAATAAATTTGACTTTGTTCTCCTTGATAACATTATTATTGAGTTTTTCTTTTATTATTTGAGCAAATAGGATTGTAAAATGTTTATTTGTTATATTCTCCCATTCACTGCGCTCTAAGTTTACCCAACAATGAGGACTTCTGCTGCTGAGAAACCTGGAAATGTGAAAAGGGTCCATCAATATACGTGTGAAATCAACGTCATCAACCTTCGTCTTTTTTCATTTGATTTCGGTTGGCAAACCAGCATATTGTGCATTTCTGCCACCTATTGGGAGGGAGCTTTACACTTTTATCATACACTTTTAATTGTTCCTGTGCATTGCAGAATATATCCTTTAATATTACTCCCCCCCTGAACCTAGAAGTTTTTTTCTTTTTCTATTTTTGTGCAGGTACAGTGAGGACTCAGACACTGAGTATCGCCTTATCGGTTCATAGCTCTTGATTCAAACATGCTTTTCCTTCCTGAGGGTCCGGGCTGAGGAAAATTTCTGACATGTCAGAAATTCATCCGACCTTCTGTTTGCCGGTTGGGAGAGGTTAATCGCCTCTCTGTTCCCCATGTACACTGACTAAACCCAGCGTGACAAACGATGCACAAAGAAACTGAATTTAGGGCCAAAAAAAGGAGAAACACGAGTCAAAATTTGGCTCAAAATTCTGTATGCCCATCTTAAGGCTGTATTCACATTAAGCATGTTTGGTATGAATGCTCTGATGGTGTGGTTCACTTAAATAAGTGTGAATGCTTCCATCTGAACTATCCAATCCAATACTAGCACACATCTTTTTTTGTCACAAAACCTGTTTTTCTCTATTTTAGGTCTGGTTTGAAAAATGACAAAGCTAGGCAAACCAGGACTTAATATATAATTTGTTTTCTCGACCAAACAAAATATATCAAATATGAATGTAAATGTCACAGTTTTACAAATAGCTTCATTTACACTGCATATTAGTATTACACAGCACTTAATCTTTAGACTGATAAATGTCTTTGTAAATGCTTATTACAGGCCTGCATCATTAGGCAGTTTGGTAATTGCGTATCTGTTATGGATTTGAATTCTGAATATTTTGGCATGAGGCTGGTTGCAATAATATGTCAAAGCTGACATCCTCCAAACAGCCCATTCAATTTAGCCCACAGTGACACAACACTTTAGTGATGCTTGCACTTTGCTTCAGTAACTGCTCATTTGTCATTCTCCGTGGAGAGAGGCAATCATGGGATAAAGCATTAATGCTCAATTTTTCTAAAGCACATTGAGCTAGAGATGATAAACAGGGATATTGGCAGAGCTAAAGCACTTCTCACTTGTGCTCCTAAGGGGCCTATTGTAAGAACAGGTGTTTGGATAATGTGCATCTACATGAAGTTGATGACTGCTTGGTATCCGTTATTTGTGCGTTTTGTAATCTTTTACTGTAATGTCAATGCCAGAGAGTGTTACCTCAAGTAAAAAACAGACTTTTATCAGTTATATAACAGATTTTTTTTTTTTAATTAGTAAAAAAATATCTGTAAAAATATGTTATATAATATAATAATATAATATATTTTTTTAATAATAATTTCAGTTAATTTCATAGTTCTTAACTTGAGAAATTCTAAACATTTTTATATAAATATAAAAGTATGAAGTAGATATTTATTAATTTCATATCCACTAGATGAATTAATTAATTTGTTTATTCTGTCAACATTCTTTTCTATTTTTAAAAAGAAAATATATTTGAACAGAATCTAAGATTTGCTTCCAGTCAATTAGTGGCACTTAGTCTTCAGAAGTGTAATAATTTTTTTATAAATGTAAGTAAAAATGTTTTATTTATCCAGTATATGTTTATTCTAATATAATTAAATTAATTTTTATTACATTTAATAAATGTACTTAATAAAAATTCTAACATTTACACACGTGCTTTCACATATTTGTCATATACATATATATATATATATATATATATATATATATATATATATATATATATGACAGCATAAAGCATAAAATTTATTCAACCAAATAAAAATAGCAATTTACGTATTATATAGGGAAAGGGTATACAGACGTGATTTAAAATATCTCAATGCTTAAAATACCCCATGTATTTCTAGGTTATTTTGTACGAAACAGATCAAAAAGGTTATAGATATACATAACCATGGGAATTGTGCAACAAATACTTAAAATCGTCATGGGACACCAATGTGTATCGGCACAGAGATGTGTCAGTGCTGCTGCTGTCACTATAGTGCGGGCCGTGGGTGTGGCGCTCTTTCTGGATGAGCACAACATCCTTACGCAATCCCTGTTTTCACTAAGGCACATTAGGAAAACTATCCCAATTTTATTAATAGAGCAGCTTGTGTTTGGCTTCGACACGCACCTGATACTGAGTGATTTCAGCTCTGAACTGATCTTGCATGTTCACGAGCTGCTCCTCGAGGTTCATCTGCACTTGTGTTTGTTTCTCAATCTCGTCACGCAGCCTCTTGAACTGCGAAGCGTGTTCCCTCTTTTCCCTCTGAATCTCCTCCAGCCTCGCGTGGTCTGCTTTTATCGACTCTTCGATTTCCTCCACCTGCAGGCGGTACATCTCCAAAGTGCCCTGCCAGTTTTCGGTGAAGTTGTTCGCGTACTCCTGCACCTCCTCCATAGTAACCGCTGGAGGAGCGGGACGCGTTTGAGTCACGACGCGCACAGTTCTGGAGCGCACCTGGTCCCTCAGGTGGGCCACTTCCTTTCTGTGGGCATCTTCCAAAAACTTGTATTCCGTTTCCAGCTCAAAGAGACGACTCTCCAAAGCACTGTTGCCATGAATAGCGTTCTGAAGTTGCCTCTCGCAGCCTTTAAGCTCAGTCCCGATGCTTTTGCTGACCGAGGCTTCATCTGAACGCATCGCCTGGAGCGTCTGAAGTTCATTGCGCAGCTTCTGTCGCTCCATCTCCGCTCTGTTTTTCTCGAAAGATAAACGCTCCACCAGTCTCCTCATTTCCCGCAGCTCGGACATGTGCTTGCTTTCCCATTCTCCAGACCTGTGCTGCCTGATTGAGTTTATTTCGTTTATCAGACAGGTGTTTTCTTGTTCCAACTGTTTCGAGCGCATTAGGTAGTGGCTGAGTCTTTGGTTGAGCTCCTGCAGCTGGAGCTTCTCGCTTTCAAACGGTTCCCTCGTTCGAAACATTTTTCCCGTTATAATTGAGAGTATCTAAAAGCTTAAATGTGTTTCAGATTTAAGCTAATCAATATTTTGTTGTCCTCCGTGTTCTGCGTCGATGAAGAGCGCTGGGCGGAGGCAGAGTCGGACGAGTGCGGAGGATTTGGGGCTGATCCCATGTCCCGTTAGCGAGTCCTACTATGGTGACGGTTTAGTTTATGAATATTAATGACGCAACGCGACGTTTGCCCAGTAAGGCTATATGATTAGCTGAAACAAGTTGAATATTGATTAGGTTATGCCTAGACGTTTTGTGAACGCCAGCACGTTTGAATTAATATTCATGACACAGTCCTTCGCCATGGTACGTTGAAAAAATTCCGTCCCGTTAAGGGAGATGTTTGAAGGAGTACGTCTTTAGCCGTGATGGGATATGAGATGGCTCTCCCATGTGGAGAAAAATCGACAATGCACTCCCTTACTTGAGCAAACTGTCACACCAGGTAACAGCCCTATCAAGACAGTTTAGATACAGTAACGTTATCAAGCTAACAGTTACATTGTACCGCGTCGTTATTTTCGTCTTCAGCTAAATAGGCGGTACACCGTTTAGTTTTTAAAATTATGGACACTACTCGCGAAATTGTAGTTATAACAGGTATGTGGTTTCTTTTGGGTTGACACATTCTGACACATTCAAGAAGTTGCGTAACTCGTTCGTGTAACGTTAAATATGAAGAAAATGTTACTGGTTCTGCCAAAGCAGTCGGCTCTGTTACATTTATGTTCTGTGTTTGAGATGACGTTTGCTTGTTTAATTTACTAGGTTTTGGTCCTTTTCGACAATATGTAGTGAATCCAAGTTGGGAGGCCGCTAAGGTAACGTTACTAACATAAAACAAATACATTTTTGATAGGTTAGTCGTCTACATAGACCATTTAAAAGTAAACAATGAATATGACATTCTATGATTTATTGAGCATGAGCAGTGTGACCAAATTAAACGCATTATCTACCTCAATATAACATTTTTACTCAATGTCGTTGGTATGAAAAGCAAAATACAGTCTCTCTCGTAGTTTAGTATTAAAAAAGTATATGACACTAATTCAAATACTCAATCTGAAAACATCCTGTTAATTTACTCACCCTCAGGCCACCCAAAATGTAGGTCACTTCTTTCTTCATACATTTTTTTAGCTGAAACATTGGTCTTAAACACTGGTAATTCATAAACTCTGTATATGCAAAACAACATTTATATGCATGGCTCCTGATCTTATGAACTTAAATGATTGATCTGCGCAAACAAAAAAAACAACAATTACATTTACAAGGTTTAAAAAAAAAGACATTTAAATGATAATGACAAAAGTATAATTTTTTCATAACAGTGTTAAATGTGATTATTCAATGTCAGTCATTTGAGAAGGAGTTTTAATAATCAAACCTGGTATATCCCCAAATTCCACAACATGCTCCATCCAGGACCTCTAGACACCTGTTGCATTTATGGTCAGTCACAGAAAAATAACTAAAATATATGAAGAAAAGTCAGTGGTGAGTAAATTAGCACATTTTTAAAAATTTGAAATGAACTATGCCTTTAATAAAATAATTATAACTTCTTCACAGTCAGATTAAATGAATATGGCCACATTTTATTAATTGAGCAGGGTTTGAAGATGGCAGGACTTGGCTTGAACATAGAGGTCCTCATTAAGGAGATTCCTGTCAGTTATGCCAAATGTCAGCAAGTCCTCGATGACATCTGGCAGACAATGACTCCAAAGGTAACTTCAAACAGGTCAACTGCTATTATACACAGACCAGACTGATGAAACACTTAAGACATTAGACTACAAAATGCTTTAAATATTTTAGAAGGCATAAATGAGATGTTTATATATAGCATCTGAGATTATATTAATGTTGATACAGAATTAAAACCTTTTCTCCCTGCGATGGGCAGATGGTCATTCATTTAGGCATAGCCCCAGGGGCCAAAGGCATCACACTGGAGCAAACAGGGAAGAACTACTGCTACAAAGACAGGGATGTGAGTGGTCTGTGTCCTGCTGGTCACTGCTGTGTTGAGGGAGGACCAGAACAACTGAACTCCACTATAAACATGAGGTCCCTTAGCAAGCATCTAAAAAGTATGGGGCTCGATGTCATCTACTCCAGGGACGCCGGGAGGTACCGTAACAACTACAGTTACAATTTGGATAATGGATAAAACTTATTACGTAAAGGGATAGTTAAAAAAAAAAAACTAATTTTGTCATCATTTACTCTCCCTAGACTTGTTTATGAGTTTCTTTCTTCTGTTGAACACAAAAGAAGATATTTTAAAAATGTTGGAAACTGGTAACCACTGACATGAATAGTAGGAAAAGTAAATACTATGGAAGTCAGTGGTTACTGGTTTTCATCATTCTTCAGTATATCTTCATTTGTGTTCAACATAAGAAAGTCAGACAGGTCTGGAACAAGTAAATGAGTAAATTATGGCATTCCTTTAAATGCATTAATTAGTAGCTTAATAGCCTGCGCATTGGCTGATTATTACATATTATTGCCTAATTCTGAATGACCTTATTCTACATCCATAAATCCTATCCTGCACCTTCACCTAGAGATAGTTCACCCCAAAAAGAAACTTTACTCACTATTTAGTCACCCTCCAATGTGTCCAAACTTTTTTTTTCCCTGTTGAACACAAAAGAAGATATTTTAAAGAAAGCTGAAAACCTGTAACCATTGACTCCCATAGTGGGAAAAACAAATACCATGGAGGTCAACGGTTACCGCTGTCCAACATGTTTAGTAATAACTTCTTTTGTGTTTGACAGAAGAAAGAAACCCATAAAGGTTTGAAACAAGTAAAGGGTGAGGGGCAACTATCCATTTTATTGCTACAACAACCTTACACACTTTAATTAAATCAATGAATGCGTGTTCCCAAAACTAAAATGTCACCAAAAACCAGATGTCCCAGATGTGTATGACCAACAACGGTTTTTAGAAAAATAATCTATCTTTGCAAGTCTACTCAGTGCAAGTACAGTATATATGACTCCAAGAGCTGTTTAAAAATGTATAAACCCCTTTATAAATTAATAATTCAATTTAATAATGTAATAAAGAATTTAAAATGATACAGTTATTAATTGAATCATTTGCAGGTACCTGTGTGATTTTCTATACTACTATTCATTGTACCATGGGAAGGGAAAGGCTGCATTGATTCATGTGCCAGCATCAGGAAGCCTGGCAAGCCCAGAAAGACTGGTACCACAACTCCAGACAATCATCCAGAATCTGTTAGAACAGCTGGACAGCCCTGCACACACAATCTGAGGATACATGGACAGCACACGGGTAGAAAACACTGACGGTAACAATGCTATTACTGTAGTTGAAATAAGTGACACAGGACACAGACTTTCAGACTCATTCATTTTTTTTAATTCAAAATTTAAGAAAAAAAAAAAAAAAGAAAATACATGAAAATTCTTCAGATATACATTAAGCCAATGGCATGTAAAAAGTCTACTATCTCAACTGGAGGTGAGGAAAAAACTGAAAAACAGGAGGCCTTAGATACATAACTTACAAAAAGACGAGAGTACCAGCCAAACCGTTTTAACCATCAGTTTCTACCAATCAATGCAATGACACAGAGATTTTAATTTTTCCTCCTTTTTTTTGAGAAAGGAAAATAAAAAGTGTTATTAAACTCTTCAGTACAGTAGATCAAGGCCCCTTTTGAAATTTGTCGGAATGCCAAGCAAAAACAACAGTGCCTGGGAAATGATGTCTGTGAAACCTCAAGCTCATTATTGCAATTAAAAAATGCATACATGCATCTTTTCTAAACCTGAGGTTTTGCATCATGAAAAAATATAATAAAACGATAATAGTTTTTATGATAGTTGAGGAACAAAAAAAATCTTTCAGTCAATCTACCTTCAGGTTTGCAAAGATCTTGCATTTTAATAATCTACTTCTACTGTAAACTTGTCTCTTTTTATTTTAAATTCTAGTCGTTCTCTCTCTCTGTGTCATGACTACCCGTAATCTACTGGACATCGCTGTCCTATTTGTGTTTACGTATATATGCGTTTTGTAGATCTGTGACCTACTGGTAACTAAGGAAACCTTGGCAGCGTTCAATTAAAACTGACATTCACTTTTGCAACAGGCCAATGCTTTTGTCCATTATTCATTACAGAAAGAAAAAAAAGAACAGAAATAAATAGTGATATCTATTATTTTCCCATTATAAACACATCAAAATCTTAATCACTACATCTACATGTGATACACTCCCACCCATATACATACGCAACAATACAAGCACAAGGGCTTTTATAGATTGGTTATTTCGACCGTTTTGTACCACACAGAATAATATTCGTTTCTAACAATGTGCCTCTCAGCATCCCTACCAGATCTCTTCCAACGAGCGTCCTCATTTTCAACCCCTGGAGTTCAAAAGATCCAAAATATCAGTCATTTTAAGTGCCATGAAACAGAACGACCAGGGGTTGTAAGACCATGACCGTTTTGCATTGTAATCGTCTGACCCATCTGTTTTTAGCGGTTGTTTGGAGAGAGAAATCACGTTGCTTAGAACCACCACCTACCCAATGCTATTGGCAAGACTATTTGTAGTCTCTGTAAAGCAGCATGTTGTCAGCAGCAGTAGAAAAGAGAGGCAAACCGCAGCCCTTTCTCTCTCTGGAGAACAATGTCGATAAGTACGATGACAACAATTGGCCCTTTATATATGGTACTCGCTAGACATGTGGAGTGATTCTGACCAAACAAATCAGTTGGAATGTTTTTCCTGCTAGGTTTTTTTATTTTATGAGAAGGGGAAAAAAATCCACTGGTTTGTTATGAAATCCACATTATGCATTGAATTGCTAGAAGCTTTGGCCAACAATGGTGCTTATGAACCAGGTAGTTATCGGTGTACAGTAAACTTCATACTGACAGATGCAGGACAGTGATGTTGGGAAGCAGGACGATCTCTAATTATGCTGCAAATGTGTTCTTAATGAAGCTAGCCGAAGCTTAAATGGGCAGTTCACCCAGAAAAATTAAGATAGCTGTTAATTTATTCACACTTACAGTTGAAGTCAGAATTATTAAACCCCCTAAATTATTAGCCCCCGTTTATTGTTTTCCCCAATTTCTGTTTAATGGAGAGAAGATTTTTTCAACACATTTCTAAACATAATAGTTTTAATAACTCATTTCTAATAACTGATTTATTTTTTCTTTGCCATGATGACAGTAAATAATATTTTATTAGATATTTTTCAAGACACTTCTATACAGCTTAAAGTGACATTTTAAGGCTTAACTAGGTTAATTAGGTTAACTAGGCAGGATAGGGTAATTAGTCAAGTTATTGTATAAGGATGGTTTGTTCTTAAAATATAGCTTAAAGGAGCTAATAATTTTGACCTTAAGCTGCTTTTATTCTAGCCGAAATAAAATAAATAAAACTTTCTCCAGAAGAAAAAATATTATCAGACATACTGTGAAAATTTCCTTGCTCTGTTAAACATCATTTGGGAAATATAAAAAAAATTCAAAGGGGTTTAATATTTCTGATTTCAACTGTAGGTCATCCAACATGTACTGTAGGTGATTTGTGACCCTGGACCACATAAACCAGTCACAAGTGTCAATTTTTGGAAACTTATGCATATGGATATATGCATTAACTCACAGTTGAATAAATAAGCTTTCCACTGAGGTATGGTTTGTTTGGATAAAATAATATTTGGCTGTATATATATATATATATATATATACATACAACTATTTAATAATTGAATCTGAATGTTAAAAAATAAATCTAAATACTAAAAATCAAGTTTAAAGTTGTCCAAATTAATTTCTTAGGAATGCATATAATCAATGTTTTTTTTTTACATTAGGAAAATGACAAAATGTCTTCATGGAACATGATCTTTACTTAATATTCTCATGATTTTTGGCTTAAAAGAAAAATGTACAATGTATTTTTGGCTATTGCCAAAAATATACCCGTGCAACATAAGGTTTTGTGGTCAAGGGTAACATTTGTTTTTCTTTAGTAAAACTTATTTTTCTTTTTTAAAGCTGAAATTGTGGTCCTTGGTGAGTCATAAAATGCAAGTCAATGGCTACCGCCCGGTACTTTTGTGAGTAAAAAACAAAAACATTTAGCGTATGAAATGAATCAATTGTGCTACGCTAAAAACTGAACATTAATTACAAAATTGTTACCTTTAATCCACAGCCTTTGTAAGCAGTCCTGAGCATTTTCATGAAAGTTCTTTGCACAGACCAATTCCTTTACTTAATGTAAATTAACAGCAAATTAGATTTTTTGGGGTGAACTATCCTATTAAGTATCGCATTATGTTTTCAATAACAGCATCATATCTAGACATAAATGTGTTCTTGTTGGCTAAACTCTTCTTCGTCCAATCCTTTACACCAAATCTGCAGTTAATAATGAAGTTTTCCAATATAAATGTTATGAATCATATTTCACACAACCTGTTTTCATTCTGCTGCAACCATTTTAAAGTCTAAACCCCTTTTTGGGAGGGAAAAAGACTTCCAATGAAAATACCAATGAAATCTTACAGCAAGTTTGCTAGCATATGCGTGACTAGGTGTTTACTCTCCTAAACCTTTATTAAAAAAAGCTGTTTTATTGATTTCAATTGGAGTAGTGAAGAAGAATATTTAATATGAAAGAAAAACAGTGATAGCAAAGAACTATGTTTTATCTCTAAATCCATGATGATGAAACCATTGTGAATTAGACATTTAACAGGAGTATTTCTAAAGTATTGCGGTGTGATTGAGAGCAGCGGGAGCAGTTTTCTGTATGTGATAAGGGACGCAATAGACACACTATTAGAAATCCCACAGACATGTCAGTTCACACCATGACTTCCTCTCTTTCTCTCTCCATTCCTGGGAGCTTGTGCTCTGTGGTGCTTAAAGTGTTTTTAAATTAGAGACATGACAGAGGATGATAAGGTGCCCTCTACAAAAAAAAAGCGAGATGTATTTTATCATTTCATATACTTACACACTTAAAATAAAAGAGAATGAGGTAGATAGATGCTGAAGGAAATTAAAAAACAAAACAAAGAAAGTCCCCCAGTCATGACATCATGGAAAAATGCATCTAGAATTCAGAATTTACACTAAATCATAAGGGCATTTATACAGTGATTTCAACTGGTATCACGAACAAAAAGAGAATAAAAATAAATACCCCTCCAAAGGGGGAAATATCCTTCTAAGACAGGATAAGTCCTGGGTAACATTCTCAAACAAACATGGAGAAATCCTTCAAAACAAAACTTTTTTTTTTTTTTTTAAAGCCAACTAGCCAGGGAAACCTACTGTATTATTTAGCATTCTCTGAATAAACCGATCGCTTTGCTGATATAGAACCTGTTCTTATTTGGTTACAGGTGACGTTTCATCACAGATTAATAAAAATCGAGGTGAGTTGTGCGAGACGCCAAAGCAAAGATCATGAACATCTCTTTGTATTTTTTTTGTTACAGGCTGGTTGGGGTAGAGTATGTGAGAGAAGTTAAGACAATCCAATTAGCCCTGTTAGTTGCTATTCTTTACATGGATGGGTTACAAAAATAGTCTATGAGGGTAAAGAAATGTAAATGAAGCCATCTATTTAAGATACTTAAGCGTGGACATTGACATACTGTACGGTTTCCTACACTGTAAGGTGAGGCCAGCAACTTAAAAACTGCAAGGTGGAATCAGCAATGATGAGAATGTCTGGAGAACAAAACCATGACATTAACCTGAGATTGAGCTGCACCTCATGAGGAGGCGCAATGGTAGACCACTGTATCAAGGGTGCCCAAAGTTCACATGCAGAGCTAAGAGTCTGTTGTAACTAATAATAATAATTATAATAATAATATAGAGAAATATTAAAAAACACAAGGCAATGGACATGTGGCAATGCAGACAACCTCTCAGGGAGAAAAAATAAAAATAAATTGCTATTCACTTTTTTGTTCTTTTGTTTGTTTTTTCTGCAAGTAGAGTAAAAAGCATAAGAAAATGGACTGTAGTGGAGATATCATAAAATATTAAACCTGAAGGATTTCTTTAATATATATATATATATATATATATATATATATATATATATATATATATAAAAAAAACACACAAAAAAAAAAAAATAGCAGCTTCTTTCTGTACAGACAAAGAGGTGAACATCAGAACCGTAAAAAAGTTATCAAAAGTGACTCAAACCAATGATTTGTGTGTAAATGATCTTGTGGTCTAACATAGAACTGTAAGACCCTTCTTAGAATCATATGAATTGTACAGAGAGACTAATGACTAGTCTAAAAAAATACCTGCTGTGTACGATGCCTCACTCATCTCACAAAACAGATGAAGTCAAAACAGATGAAGCCCCTGTAATCAGTCTGCTTCATGACTGAGTCGATCCCTTTTAATTCACATCCATCTCTCTGCGGCGCACCGATCTCTTCACCTTCACGATTAGCGCCGCGCTCTTTTCTTTTGACTAGAGACATCGCTCTCACAGAGGCTCAGCTCACAGATGGTGCGTGCAGCAGGAACTGCCATGCAATAGTCGGCGATCAGAGCCATATGAAAAGGGGAAAGATTTACAAACTCAAGCTGATTGTAAAAGATGAGGTGCAGAAACCCCCATCAAAGACAGTATGAGAGTTTAGTCCCTCGATTGCACTACTTCAAAGTGCAACCTCAAAAAGTCGGCTGTGAATGGGGGTTTTGTAATGATAAATATCTTTTTGTTTGTTTTTTCAGAAAAAAGGAAATTTGATTTGGCAAAAATTTGGCAGTTTTTAAAAAAAGCCCACCTCACTCTGTAACAAACACCCTTGAAATATATGAAGTTGAAGGGTGGATTAACCAGTAACATAAGCAATCACTGACTGAGAACAAGCGATTGCAGCAGATCCAGTCTCTGCGCTTTCTTGAAGAGAAATGTGATGACAAATACAGTCTTAGAGGAAGAAATGTTCTTGCGTTGAGGAGGGGAATGTGTAGTTTTGTAGAAAAACACACTTGTATGCACCCTTAAAGTGTTCACGGGCTAGGCTTGCTGGCTAGTCTCTCTTGTGTTACATTGAACTGGCAGCTTTTGTGGAAGCCAGGGCCCTCCAGTGTGGTGATTTGTTCTGAAATCTTAAATATTGCAAGAGTTTTTGGAGGTTTTTTTTCTTTCAACTGCCCAAACCGTCCTCCGTCATTCCAAATCATTTGAACTGAATGATCCACCTGAATGACTTCCAGGCAGGACACCATCCATCTGGTTGTTGACTCCATGGTCAGCGCTGGGTTTTGACTCCTCGAGAATGAAAGAAAAAACACATACGACCATGTAGACAAAGGGGGGAGGGAAATGTGTGTACCCTGTGATGATCAGCAGGCCGAGGACTGAGGCAGTGGCAGCGCTCGCTCATTCTTCCTCCCGCCGTTCATGTGTGCGTAAGGCTGCGTCTCGTCAAACGCTGGCCCCAGCAGCACCACTGGCCCGTTTGCTGCTACCTGTCCTGAGTGCTTGTCCAGGACCAGGCCCGGAGAGGCTGAGGATGAGGGCGGTGAGGTGGAGGGGGTCGGTGCGGAGCCAAGTGGCGTCCCGGGCCCCTGAGCTGGGGAGAGCGGCTGCGGGCTCTGGGATTGAGCTCCTGTTTTCCCCTGAGAAGAGGGGGCCAATGTGGACGCAGGGTCCAGTGGGACGTTCTCCATGTTCTCCACCTCCATGTCCAGTTCCTCGGTGTCGGGCGGCTTGTTCTCCTCACTGTAGAAAAAGCTAACCTCCCGGAAAGGTGGCTCCAGTTCCTCTTTTATGCTGTTGATAATCTCCAGAAAAGATGGCCGCATCTTAGGGTTATACTGCCAGCACATCCGCATTAGCTCAAACCTGTAGAGTAGATACAGAACACAGAGCGTTATGATTTGGATTTAGTCATGTGTGCGTTAATAAAAATATCCTACGCTAATCATAAACATTATTTATACTGTACTGTATGTGATGCAATAAATTGACTGTCAACCACAAAATGCACACTAAAAACTTGATTATAGACAAATTACTCTTAGGAGTCATTTCATTTTAGTTAATCAAGAAAATACCATGCAACCTTTGTAGTCAACTTTATGAAAAAATGACTTATTTGAGGCTGTTTATTTTAGTGAATCAAAGACAAAAAGGTGTAGTCTGATTCCTGAACAACTGACTCTTTTTAGCGGTTCTTTTCAGTGAATCAAAAGCACACAGCTCAACCACTGTAGTTACATTCAGAAACAAATTAGCCAATTTGAGCCAATTCACTGTAGTATACAATTCTCTTTTCTCGTTCTTTCTAATAAAAAAAAAGATATTAATTTACAAATTACACTTTTGAGACGATCAAAACACAGTTTAACCAGTTTCCCAAACAAATGACTCTTTTGAGACAGTTCTTTTTAGACGTATCTCTTTTGAGCCCAGTGTGACCAGTTAATAAAAAACAGCAATGTTTGGAATCAGTCTGTATTTAAATAATATTAATTAAAACTACTCAAAATTGCTTTTGGCAGTTTTGTAATAAACCTCAAATAAAAAAATAACACTGAAAAACTTGAATGCAATTTAAAAGTGTTGCCTTGGCAACTAGCTAAGATTAGTAGAAGTATTAAAATGTCAAATGAAAAACAGAATCATTTAATAAAATCACAAAAGCTAAAACATAAAACTAAAATCAAAAAGAAAACTAAAAATGTAAAAATAAATGCATATTCAAAATGTTAAAAGGGACCTATTACTGCAGGTGACCCCTCGCTTGCTCGCTCTCTCTCTCTCTCTCTCTCTCTCTCTCTCTCTC
>CAIGQV010018227.1:17654563-17696521 GCA_903798115.1 Danio jaintianensis
CTCTCTCTCTCTCTCTCTCTCTCTCTCTCTCTCTCTCTATAAATATAAATAATATATTATGATTATTACACAGTGTTGACATTATCATTTAAAACTCAATTCATATTTTATAAAATGTACAAATCTTAAGTAATGCAGTGCAACCAGCATTATAATGTCTATAAACCCCAGGTGTTTGGCACTCATCAACAGGTGGCAGTGTTCACTAGATCTGGAGCACAGCAGAGCAGACTGTTGTTGAAAACACAGCTTCTAGAACATTTTGTGGTTGTACAGTACGCGACGCCAACACTACTGTCCTAAACACTCCATAAACCTGTCTCATGTAAACAGCTGGGAACACACAAGCAGCAACAAAAAAAAAAATCCAAAACAAAACAAAAATAAAAATCACCAAACCCATTATCACAACAGTTTGGTGTGGTACTGTTCCACCACATCATGGTAAAATGCACAAACAAGCTAAGAATAGCGTCAGCTCTCACTGGCCCACTGAAATACATTTTCAGTGACCTCCAGCCGCAGGTTCAGAGCGGAGCATCTCAGCACAAAACACAGAGGCCTTCTCGCAAAGACATTCCGGAAAGTTACACTGTTCTGTGGGTTAACCGTCTGAGCCATTCCCTAAAAACAATGGCATTTTCTTTTCTGGACGTACGCGAGTAACCTGCCTGTTTGACATCGGTCGGAGCACAAATTCATAGCAGAGCCCATCTGTCATTACTCACTGAAGTAAATACAATCCCAATCAGAAAACATGATAAATCCTGCCCTGAGGTTTGCACTGATTATCTCTTTTCCAAAACCTACTGAGCTACTGTCCTGCCTTCTAAAGCAGATCCTGACTGAAAAGACAGCTCACAAGTTACTGATCTGGAATGGTCTACACAGCCAACATCTCCACAAATAGTGCTTAGCATGAAAAACTGGACTCAAACTCAACACCAAAAAAGTTAGCATGTTGCAAAGCTAAGGGTGAGAGACTGTATATAAAGCCATAAAATATACATTGGCCTATTTTGACTACTTTTGGTATTTATTTTACATTTTATAATGAACATATTTCTTGATCATACATGTTATTTCATCGAGCTTGCATTCTGGGACTGCCTTTTTTTTGAAAGATACATGCAGCTTAAGTTAAACTGACAGAAAAAATTGATTTATATTTTAAATTAATGTAATAAATTTTATTATAACAATATAATATAATATTAGAATAATTTCAGAAGTTTGTGATCATGGCTGCTGAAAATTGAGTTTTGCCATCACATCAATAAATTACATTTTATAATATAAAACAGTTATTATTAAAAATTGTAATCCTTTCAAATAAATGCAGCATTCTCTTTGCATGATAATGTCTGACGTCTAGATAGACAACTCACTAGATTTTAAAATGCAGTTTTGATTGTCATGAAGGACAACTGATGAAGCAAGAAACCTGCATGCCTTTTTCAAATAAACCTAAAACAACAACACTGTATCATGATAGCACATTTTAAACGCTATTAAAAAATAGAGAAACAACAAGCTCTACAAAATGTACTAGCAAATCAACATTCTGTGCACTATTTCTGATTCCCTGCCCTTGTACTTGATCCAAGTTTTGCTTGAATTCTCATGATGTCACAAAAATGTGAGCGACATCCTGACTTGATGATGTTTAGCTGAGAGCTGTGATGAGATACAGATGACAGACTCTGAGCGTCTAGATGTGCAGCGCAGCACAGCACACGCTCGGCCCTCCTCTCTCGTGCAATCAGGACATCTCGCCGTGGCTGCCATGGAAACCCGGGGTTTGTGTTTCCATAACAGTCGAGACAAGAACGAGAGACTGCAGGAGAAAGAGGTCAGGAGAAACAGACAGATGCCTCGCTGCTGACATCAGCCCAGAAAAGGAGAACGCCACAGCAGATAAGTGACGCAAGCAGACGATGATGTGAAGATTAGTGTGTGTGGAGCTCTTAAGGCGAGACACTGCAGGTGAACAGGGTAAACAATTAACTAATGCTTATCGCCATACTTCCCCGGTGGATTGATTACTTTGAGAGTTGCAAACATTCTTTTAGTATTATACATTTTGTAAACTGTTATTTAAATATGCAAATGAGGCAATGCTTTATTAAAGGAACGCTTTTTTTTTTTTTTTGGAAATGTAATTAAATGGTTGAGTTTTAGCATTTTTGAATACATTCATCCAATCTCTGGTTCTGGTGGGAATGCTTTTAGCTTAGCTTAGCATAAATCATTGAATCGAATTAGACCACTAGCATCTCGCTCTAAGAAAAAAAATTAATAATTTTTGATAATTTTTCTACTTAACGCTTGATTTTTGCTAAGCTAAGCTAAAAGTGCTCTTGCCAGACCCACAGATTGGCTGAATGGATTTAAAAATGGTATAACTCTAGGGGAGTTTTCAAGAAAAGTAAAGTGTTCCTTTAAATATGCACAAATTAGGTTTCATTTGACCTTTTTTTCCATCTTATTAGAGTCTAATATAGAGGGGATTTTGGGAACCTTATTTTATCAGTCTGTATCACACCAGGCAAATTAAATATGACCATATATCTCTGTACAAAGCTTCAGAATAAAGGTATGATAAAACTGTTAAGTTCGGTGTATATAATTTGGTGCAGATGAAACAAATGACTATTGTATTGAAATATGTATTGCAATTGAAATCTGCAGACACGAATTGATAGAGTGCCACAAAAGAAATGCTTAAAAGTGTATTTTGGATCTTTTCTTTCTATCAAACTGAAATAACACTTTATCAAAAGTTAAAATGTCCAAAATCTCAAAATTGTGTTTGTCTGCAGTGTCTTGCTTAACTAACACTAGGGGAGTCTGGGTCACTGTGACAGTCGCCCCCTTGGGAAGCAAACATTCTGCCTTCTATGGGTGGGAGGCTCCCTGACAACATGATGTCACTTGTCTCATTTTAACCCGTGACGCAAATGACACCAGTCGGGCTTTCGCTTGGCCTGACGTTAGCAGCAGCATCTGGTGACATACTATCAACATTTTAACGTGATATCGCAACCCTAAATGGACAAGAGTCAGTTAAAGGACAAAGGGTTAACATTGTAACGCAGTCTGCCAAATTTGGGAGCAGCGTGCAGTTGGTGGACTCACAGCATGTCGGGACAGTTGTCCGGTTTATCCAGAAGTCCTCCCTCCATGACGAAGCGCAGTACCTGCTCGTTGGACATGCCCTGGTAGGGCTGTTCGGCTAACGTGGCGATCTCCCATAAAACCACACCAAACGACCTGCAAAAAGAGGAACCGGTTACACAAATGCATTAAGAGTAAATTATACTACATTTGTCCAGCAACTGCACATATCAAATAACTCTATTCAGTCAGATGAGGACAAGGAAGAGGAAAGGAATTAAGGTCAAAAGATGCACGAAGAGACAATTGCAGAGCCTAAAAGAGGGCTATACTAAAAGTGCTGCGAATGCATCCTTGTGTTTTTTCTAGCCTGGAACAACAAAATGCTCATTTTCAAAAACAACGCAAACGCTGCATGAGCCGCTGACCTGAACTTTTCTCCTTTAGTGTGGTGTTTTTGTTAGCCCTGTGTTCCTCATTAATGAAAATGAGTCCATATATTAGCCGGCGGCCGGTGAGAAAGTGCAGCGGCGGAGCAGAAAGTCGGCAAACCCCAAATAAAAAGCACACAAAGACTGCACTGTTGCCAGTCGTTATTCATTAGCTCTCGGAGGACAAATGTTCGACATTGGCCGGGGATCTGAGACAAAGCTCAACACCCTTTAAAACAGGACCATTACAACAGTGACTTGCATCTAATTGGCTGCAACATCTGCGTGTGGAAAGACAAAACCACATTTTTTTGGGGAGGTGGAACAAATAAAGACACCTAACAGCGAGGTTTATGGGAGTACGAGATGGGAGCTCGCAGTGGCTCTTTTCATCTCGGGGACTTCAAAAGAGGCAGATACGGACGGAGGGACAGGGAGGCGGGTCTGCGCTTGCACACCAACCCCGTCATTACCAAACATCTGGAGGAGGTTAAGAGCACACAGAGTGACAGAGCTGTGGGACGCTGGAGATTGGGAAATGGAGTCGGTCTATGGCACCGTGACTCTGTTCTACTGAACCGCTGCTGCTGCTGCTGGGACTAAAGCTGTGGAGAGACAGTCTGTCTGAGACAAAGACACAATGTGTTTGGGCACGTTTCGCTTGGCTGGGACTGGAAGAATGTCTGGAAGTGATGCATTCTCTCCCTTGACACGGAACATCAGTAGAAAAAAACATTAAAGGGTTTTCACCTCTTACAGGCCTATGAGGCTTCCTGTCGTATTAAGAAAAATAAAGAGACCGTTTCAATGCTTTCTGGACAGTTGGGGGGCCTTTGCTAAAGAAGAGCTACTGGGACTCTGATGGGACAGCCTGCTGCTCACATGGAAAAACCCCAGTCACAATTTGGACGCACTTAAAACGTTCTTTGGATCTAAGAGATTATACCTAGATTCTTTAAACTAGTTTTTTAAGTGGAATCATTTTTACTTGAAAATTAAACGTCTTAACTAAATGAATTAGGGTTTTTTTAATATCATGAATACAATTTGTAATATTACTTTCCAAAAATATATATATATTTACGTAAATTTAAAAAAGAGACCATCATTTTTGGGGTCAAAAAATAATTCATATAAAATTTGCCCAAATATTAGGCAGTTAAAAACAACAACAACTATGCACTCCATATCTAGAAGCATATCAGAATGATTTGTGAAGAATCACTTGACACTAGGGCTGCACGATTAATCTAAAAAAGATCGTAATCTCGATTCGACCCTACACACGATCTTAATTCAGCTTTTCTACAATTCAGCCAATTATATTTTCAATGTCAGGAGAGAAGCATAAAGACGGTTTCACAAGTCTTCACATGGTGTTGAAAGTGTCACAGTGTAATTATAAGGTATACTTCACCCAAAAATGTAATTTCTGTCTTAATGTAATGACGTATTCGTGGCCGCACATGACTGACGCACTGTTTGTTTACTACTGAGAGAACACGCGCGTGCCCGTCAATGATGGCTACTTTAGTGAACAGAACCTGCATAGGCTGTGAATAACAGGTAATACAGTTGTAAATAATGTTCAGTTTGTTGCACAGAGCGATCGTTTGGGATAGGGTTTTTTTCTCAAAGTGACGGCAGCCATGACTGCACTCGGCAGTGAAAGTGCAACCGAAAGCGTGCACATCATTTAAATGATCGTATCGCATTTTAGAGTTATGATTAAGACAAGCATTTGATATGTTTTTTTCTTTCATAGCAAACACAAAGTGTGCATGAAAAAAAATGTTTAACAGTGTCAGTATAACTGCTCTAGCCTATATAATGTTGAATATAATGCAGGAGGGAATCTGATAATGACAAATGTCTCATTTTACCAGTGAAAATGATTCTAATAATGTTGACAAATGACAAGCATATGTTTCAAACATAATTATTGAACTTTAGAAATACCAATAGCTGTATTCTGATGTCATTACTTTACTGTGCATTAACGACTAGGACAAATTTAAAGTCTATTCAAGTCCACCGTTTCAAGTCTATAAAATTTAGCATTTTAACCAACAGTAGACCTACACATAGGCCTAATATTATTATTGTTGTTTTATCATATGTTTGAAAAATAACAATAATAGCCTACTCATATTAACCTTTATTTTACATCTACAGAATCGTGAAAAAATCGTGATCTTGATTTTAAGCAAAACAAAATCGTGATTCTCATTTTAGCTAGAATCGCGCAGCCCTACGTGACACTGAAGAATGGAGAAACGGCTTTGTCAGTTTTGCCACTACAGAAATACATTTAAAATCTTTTAATGCAGCCTTGGTGCTCAAAGAGGCATGCTTATTTCAAAACCATTATTACATTTGTGTAATACTTTTGAACTGTAGTGTACAGTACATCTAAATATTTGACCAGCTACATACAAGTTCATTTCACACACACAAAATAAAAACACTTTACAGAGAAGCAACATAAAGTCTTAATTATGAGTCTGTGTGTGAAGCTCGTACCAGACATCAGAATTAGTTGTGAAGACGCCATCTTTCAAAGACTCTGGAGACATCCAGCGGACCGGCAGCAGCCCTTTGCCTCCTTTGCGATAGTAGTCAGTCTCATAGATGTCCCTCGTCATGCCAAAGTCTAAACACAAGAAGAGAGCAAACATGAAGGGCCACAAACACTTCTCAATCAGTTCTTCTTAAGATTTCCTGATTAAGATTTATGTACTGTGCACAACTAAGAATTACCTCCGATTTTAACTGTGAAGTCTTCAGCAACCATGCAGTTTCTGGCAGCCAGATCTCGATGGACGAACTTGTTGGCATTGAGGTACGCCATCCCATCCGCTATCTCACCCGCCATCTGAATCATCTTCTTCAGCGGAGGCAAAGACTGGCTGCTGGAGCCCTGCTACATGTCGAATAGAAAAAAATAATCCTCACTACCGAATTGCCTCTTTTTCTACTAATACAACCCCTATTTGAAAAGCTGACTATAAATCTGAAGGGAATAACACTGAGCAGAAGAAAAATAATAAAAAAATAACAGTATATTTTTAATCAGCCAGTATACTGTTGTATGCATGCAAAGACAGCAGGATGATTGTGTACCTCTTTGGAACGGAGTGAGCGCAAGTGGCTCTTCAGATCACCCCGCGTCATCAGCTCCATTATAACAAGAGTAGGCTGTCCTTGTGAAACCACACCCAGAAGACGCACCTACATCAGGGTACAAAAAGAGACACCTGTGTCTAGTATATAAAACTTTTAAGAAAACAACAATTTGTTTGTAGTAGAAGTGCATCATACAGGTATTTAAAGTTTTTTTTTTCTTTTTGAAATATTCTCTGTGAACACACTACCTGAACTATTTATACTTCAAAACTAGGGTTGCGCAATATATCATTTCATCATTGATATCACATTGTGAGCATCTGCAATAGTCACATCAACCAGGTTTGACCACAGTTGACAAGGAGTCAGTTTAGAACACATAAGATTTGTGGAGTTACTGCAAAGTTTAACCATAATAGAGTGAAAGTTTATCATATGCATGTGTTTTTAAGGCAGGTGACTGCGTGAGCATTTAAAGCATTCAGGCGCACCTCTAACCCTAACCCAACCAATCTAAATGGATGAATGAATTCTTTCCATATAAAGCTTTTACTTCACTTTCTAAGCCTAGAGAGGAAACTTGACTTCACCTGGATCTTTGTGAAATTTTCCGATGAAATTGTATACATATCGCAATATATATTGCATAAAAACAAAATATCGCAATTTCCAGATTTTTCCAATATTGTGCAGCCCTACTATAGTGGATTAGTATGCAGATGTTTTATTTGAACAAGTTATTCATTTTATTTTGAGAATATATTTTAGTTTGTGTTCTTGTATGTTTTTTTTTTTTTCATTATATCAAGGCTTACCAGTGAAAAAAAGGATATGAAAGGCAACTACTAATTTAACTAAGTTTTGGTGTATGGTTACTGTATTTATTTAGTGTCATCCATTTGTGATAAGATTGATGTACAGTAAACACATCTTAATATCAGGTGTAAACAGGGCCTAAGAAACCTGTTTAAAGACAATCATTATTTTTCCCATTTGTATGGTGGCACAGAAATAATACAGTACACCAAATAACTAAATAGGCTTAGGACGATAACCGGTTACCGCAGTTTGGAAAAGTCACAGTTTCAAGGTATATAAGGTATACGTTTTTGTCGCCAAAGACTACTGAGCTACTGGTCAACCCACAATTCAACAACAAAAACAAATCACTTACACACCTAAAGACCAACTATAGAGCTGAACAGTGCAGTGCCTTACTTATATGAACAGAAAAAGAAAGATATCCAAAGGTGCTTTTATAAGTTGTAAAGAAATCTGTGTTTTTGAAACTAATGAAGATAGCAGAAGTTAATGATTTATTTTAATAATTTAGCCTGACATGTTTACTGTTCCAAAATATTTGAAATGTTTCCTAAAATAAACTATATTGTGTTCAATGGAGGAAAAAAACGTCTTGTTTTTTTACCCAGACATTTAAAAAACATATTTTAGAGCAGTAATCACAATACTGTGAAACCGTGACATTTTTTTCCCAAGGTTCAGATCATATCGTCAGAATCTTATACCTATAACTAAATAAACCTATTTAACAATTTCAAAATCAACTGTATGGTGAGATTCTGCCATTTCTTACCACATGGTGACAGTTGAACTCCTTCATAACTGAAGCTTCGTTCAGGAACTCGATGCGTTCACGTACGCTGGCTGATTCGTTTACAGTCTTGATGGCCACTCTGGTCTCAGGTTCATCTTTAACGACACCCTTTGCAATGCCCTCGTACACCATACCAAAAGAGCCCTGGCCCAGCTCACGACACATGGTGATCTTCTCTCGAGCCACTTCCCATTCATCTGGCACATACACTGAGGTGGCAGAAACAGAAGTGACAAATTTCAATGCATTTGTAACATATACGAGAGTAGCAATGAAAAAACATCAGCCCAAACGATTTGGCAAGAGTTTCGTGATGATTTAAAATTAGACAAATCTTTATTGCTGTGACAAATAATTCCACTAATACGGATTGCTAGGAGGTGCAAAAACCAATAATTAATCATTTTCTTGATGATCCTATGTATAAGTTTTGCACTTCAATGAAAGCATCCAAGTCGATATATAATAAAAAAGAAATAAAAAGAATGTATTTGGTTTTACGAATTATTATTCATCAGTTACAATTCTCTGTATTATTTGGACTTAAAAACATCTGAAATACTCCTGGTTTATGAACCTAATACTCACTTTCAAATGGACTGAAGTATTCGGGGTTCACAGAAGCATACAGCACACCATTTCCTATCCTGTCACTATTCCTGAAAGGAAACATGCACAAAAACACAATGAAAAACAGTGCTAGACAGTGGAAGTAAAAAAAGAAGTCTCATTTTTAATAGCTGGGACATCAACCTCTTTTTGGTCACAATGATGACAGCTGCGATCACGGAGAGTAGCAACAGTAGTACTATAACAGGGATAATGATGGCCACGTAGAAGGCATTATCATAATTCCCTGTAAGAGAGAAGGACAGAAAGATAAACAAAACATTAGACTGAATGTTTTGCATCACAAAAGTTCCTTTGAAGTGAGTCATCAGTAAGCAAAGCATACATTTTTTCTTAGGGCTAGACGATATGGCCAAAACAATTTTACATTTTTATCAGTCAATAATGATTATTATCACAATAAATGTCAAATATTTCTTTCTTTCAAGTTTGAAGGCAGATTTTTGCCCCTGAGTGAAACCAGAAAGCCAACTGCTCATTTAAACTAATCTTTTAGACTACTATATTTTATAATGATAACAACTATATGATGTAATAAAAGTTTTATCGTGTAAATGTAAAATATTTCAAGAGTTCACACTTAGCTGATGATTGGTAATAAAGCTTGTTTGGCATGCTGTCCCGGGAGAGAGCCCTGAGCTCATGAGATCCTCGAGCCCTGGGCTCCCTCCCGTTTGCAGGGCGAGAGGGGAGTTTGAGCTCAGGTAGATCTCAAAGAACTCCCCAGACTTATTTCTGGCTTTAATAGAATGGCTAAGAAGAGATGTACACTGCCACAAGCTTGGCTATGGTATCGATTTGGTATGTTCAATTTACTTAGAATGCGTGTTTTTGGACTGTGGGAAGAAACCGGAGAACCCGGGGAAAACCCACGTGAGCACGGGGAGAACGAGCAAACTCTGCACAGAAATGTCAACTGGTTTAGTAGGGACATTAACCAGAGACATTTTTGCTGTGAGGCAACAGTGCTAATCACTGGGCCGCCGTGTCACCCATCTGGAAAGGAGGGGGAAGTAGGGGTGGGTAGGGGGGGGATTCTTTAAGACGAAGGAACTGAGATAAGAAAACTCTGGTTATTTATAGTGGGTTAGGAATCATCTGATTGGTGGATCAATCATGAGCTGATGCGGGACCAGCTGTGAGCAATCATAAGCATCTGATCCTCTCGAAATTAGTTTATAAATAAACTTCACTTTTGTAGTGTTTTATTTTAATTTTTTATATATAATATAATTTTATATATATTTATATACAGCGGGGAAAATAAGTATTAAAGACGTCATCAGTTTTCTCAGACAGCATATTTCTAAACGTGCCGTTCACTTGAAATTTTCCCCGGATGTTGGTAACAACCAAAGAAATCCATATGCAAAGAAAACAAATCTAATTAGTTTACAAATTAAGTTATGCGTAATAAAATGAAATTACGCAGAGAAAAAATATTGAACACATGAAGAAAGGGAGGTGTAGAAAGGCAGTGAAAGCCCAGATAGTAGCTGAAATCTCTCAGTAGTTTGTATTTAGCAACCCTCTGTCCTTCGTCATTGTAAATTAATATTAGCTGCTTCAGTCCAACATCTACTTTAGCAGGATGATGAAGATGAAACCAGGGTGAACATTTCAGCAAGACAATGATCCAAAACACAGCCATGGAAATTCTCAAATGCTTTCAGAGAAAGAAAATCAAGCTGCAGAATGGCCCAGCCAATCACCTGACTTGAATCCAATATAAAATACTAATTAAAGATCAGATTTGATAGATGAGACCCACAGAAGCATCAAGATTTTTACACTCTGTTGAAGTCTGTGAAAATAGCCTTTTATATAAAGTAATTTCAGTAGTTCAGTACTTTCTCCTTGTGTCATTTCGTTGTTATTACACAAAACTAATTCTTCAGATTTGTTTTTGTTTTCTTTTATTTTTGTTTGTATTGTTTGGGTTTTTACCAAAATCTGGTTCAATTCCATGTCAACAGCTCCTTTAGAAATAGAAATACTCCCAGGAAACAACATGACGTGTTCAATACTTATTTTCCCCACTGTATTTTATATTTGTTTCTTATTTTTGTTTGCATATGGTTGAATATTGTTGAATAACTATTGTAACAGTAATAATGTGAAAGATGCATTTTTTTTGTGGTTAGCTTTTTGAGAGTTTGTGTATGTGTGTGTGTGTGGGTGAATTGTGTTGTCTTGGTTTTGTATTTACTTTATTGTATTGATGATTTATTTCATTGATGCAGTTGTATTACTGCACTGCTGTATCTGCCATTTGTGTATATATTTGTGAATATTGAGGACCCCCTTAAAAACAAGATGATTTATCTCAGGGGGCTTATCCTCTTAGTAATAATAATAATAATAAATTTGTGTAATATATTTTTTTTGTTCCCTGAGTTTTAGTACACAAGTCAGATGTAAATGTAAAACATCAATATCAAATCTTTTTCATAGAAATATTTTGAATATTTTTATATTTAAAGAATTTAAATATTCAATAAATCTAACAATATCATACATTCAGATCGTCATACCCATTGTTAAAACCATGCATATAGCACCACATTACCATTCTGTGGTAACTATGTAACAATGTTGTTTCTATGGTGATTTACAGACAGACAGAATACATTAAAAAATGTATTGCACAAATTCTATAACAGCAATTACAGTGATTATATTCCATTACTCCTTCAATACCTTTAACATGTCTACCTACCATAATAAAATGAAATTCATATGTATAACACCTGACCCTGGCCCATTACCATGGTGTAGTTACTGGTAGTAGAGTAAACCCATGAAATAGCCCTCTACCTGGATTGTTGGCACAACTGGCACAGTATTTCTTAGTGGTGTTTCATCAGGCTTTACACTAGAGACATTGTGTTTTTCACTTAATTTAAATGCTTCACCTTGGAGCTGCTTGAGTGATCGGTTCGACGCAAATCCACATGTAGACATACTTAAACTTGAGCTACACTGCTATTGGGGACAATTTGTTTCAAACAAGCAGCAGCGTTTAATACCACTTTGAAGTATAACCACTATATCAAATATGTTATCGTTTAATCAAGTGAATATTATCATGATAATTATCGTTATCATTTTTAAAAATATTTATTTTTACCTTTATTATGATAGGACAGGTGATATTGACAGGAAGTGAAGTTGGAAAGAGAGTAGGGGGGTGGGGTGGGATTGGGAAAGGTTTGATTTGAACTTGCACTGTATGTCAGCATGTTGACCACTAGGCAATTTAGGGCTGCACGATATTGGAAAAAAACTGATATTGCGATATTTTATTTTTCTGTGATAAATATTGTGATATGAATACAGTTCCACTAGATAGTTTGAATAGCACCCATTTGAACAATATTTCTGGGGAGGCTAACCGTATTCAGGCACCGAAATTGAACAATCACAATGCAAAAAAATGCTTTTATTACTTTGCTTAGTCTCGTTTCTTGTCCAAATATCAAAAAAATCTTAGATCAAGTAAAAAAATATTGTTTTGTTTTTTTCAACTTCAGAAGAAATAAGTCAAAATTAAGAACTTTTCCTTAAAGGTGCAGTATGTAAATTTGACACCCAGTGGTTGAATTAGGTATTGCACACCTGGTTTAAAAACAAACGCAAGCGCAGGTTGCCAGATTGACGACATAAACAGGAGTGTGCCTGACTATCGAGCCTAAAGGCTGATTTAAGGCTGATTTAAGTCGTGTTCTAAATAAAAGCAACAGCATGTGAGTTTTTGTTCTAACCAACACCTGAAATGTATATTTTAGAAACGGCTTCTATTTCTTGCAGCTGAACAACAGGATAAACTGAGAATGATCACCTTTATTCAGTGTTAAATGCTAATAATCTGAGTTTGAATGCCATTTTACATGACATTTATTGCCATAATGAAAGCAGGAGCAGATAGTTCACCTCAGATTTTGAAAATAAACCGTTTGAAATTGAACTTTAGAACTGTGACTCAGTGCAAACCAACGCATATCAGTGATTCAGCATGTACATGCACATTTAATAATGTTAAAGGTTTAATAGAGGTTTAATATGTATTAATTCGATTATAAACCTTACCATTTCGTTAAGTGCAGTAAGTGCACTATTCTGTGCTTCTGAATGGCTGTATTTAAAATTCTGTCGTGTTTCGTCTGGTGCAAACAGCCCAATTGCCCAATCACTGCAAATCTCATCACATAGCGTGTTGTTAGGACACAGGTTACTATGTAACCTGCTCACCTAATGTTTACGCTCGGAATATTTATATTATTTGCTAATTAATAACCACCTCATGTGGAACTCTGAATCTGCGTCTCATTTCGAAGTCTGCTTCTGTCCACTGGAGGTCGCATTTTGGTCATTTTTATGCTTTAGAAGAGTCAAAAACTTACATACAGCACCTTTAAAACAAGTAAAATTATCTGCCAGTGGGGTAAGTAAAAAATCATGTTTTCGCTTTAAAATGTAGATATTTAAGTAAGATTTTTTTCATAAATCATATAAATTACGTAAAAATACAGTAATTAAATACAATTCTGTAGCTCCTGGTCTACTATAATTCAGACTCAACATTACATATCATGCAATGTGACTATTGTGAATTTGCACATTACAATATCGATAATATATTGTGCAGCCCTACAACTATCGTTATTATTTTAACGTCAAACAACACTTATCCTACAAGTAGGTCTCTGAGTGCATTTCTTACTTTTAGGGGGTGGCACGTAGAAGGACACTGGTTCAGTCCAAGATCCATTTCCAGCCAGAGAAGTGGCTCTGACTCGAGCTGAATAATTTCCAGAGGCCAAATTGCTAAGCTGAGCTCCTCGTAGCACTTTGTACTGCTGCCGCGACACACATTCATGCTTCTCAGCCTGAAACACACACACACACACACACATACATAGTCAGTTAGTTTGTGGCTTTGGCTGAAGTTATAACTATTTCTTAATGGTGTATGAGTTAGTTGTCACACTAACCTCAGTTCCCAGACGATATTTGATCTCATACATGAGGATCAGTCCGTTCGGGTGAAGAGGTTCAGGCCACCGCAGAAGCACTATTCCTTCTCCCTTCTCATCCCTCTCCTGGGTCACAGAGCCGGGAATATCATCCGCTTTATCTGTGGAAGTACATAAGTGTGCTCAAGGCCAGTGCTTTCTTATAGTAATTCAATAAGGTTTAGATTGCATTCAGGTTTAATTGCATGAACAGGAAAACTAATCCAAAAATCATGCTTTAGGCACAGTGGATATTAATATTTTGCTGGCCTGGATATGCAGTGATTTGGTTTGTTGGTTTCTGCTGACCTGCTGGTTTGGTTCTGGAGAACACAAAGGCCGCAGCACTGCACCGGTGGACTTCATAGTTGCAGGCGTGGATGTCAATGCGGTAGACAGTGAAGGGCCGAAGGTTGTGTATCTCCATGAACTCTGTGTGGACTTTGCCTTCAGAGAACGGGAACTCTTTTTCTGGCAGCTCTTGGTGAGTGATGTTACTGTCCAGGACTGAGATGTTCCTGCTCGCACCCGACACCAGTGTGCTGTTGGCCACTCCAATCAAGTCTCGACGCTTCCTGTCTGGAGGTCTGAAATGGGGAGCAAAAGAGTTAGAGGAAGTAGAGTAAATTTGTAAAGAAAGGAAGCAGAAAAAGGAAAGAGGAAAAGGAGAGTGCCATAAGGAGAGGAATGTGAAAATTCTGCACTGGTTTAAAAGCATAATAGTTATTTACTGTGCACAATTACTCTACAACACAAACTACTTCTTTAAAAACGCAGGCCTGATTCTATAATGTCCTACTAACAGAACTCTTAGCAGCACTGGCATTACTCTACAACCTACAGAGCTCCTCTTTGCTCTTCTGGATCTTATCCATCATTTATCATCCTAAGTGATGAGATCTTTTAAATTCTTATGAATGCTCTGTATCCTGCTGGGCTGGGATGGATCCCTCGTGGAAATGTGGTAGATTTCAAATAAAAGGAGAGCGTGTTTCGGAGAACTGTTAACATTCTCTTTGCTCTCATTTAGATTTTTTTCCTTCTGTCCAGTTGTTAACCTGCGGGTATTCATATACACTATAATTGCCTAACTTAAAAATACTTTCTCTGATGGCAGAGATGATGCATGAGGAGATAAGCAAACGAATCCTCTGGCAACAGGTCAACCCTGACGCCACTAAACGCATTCAGTCAGCGGCAACCACAAGAGCTTACCAGACGCCAGCAGACCCACTGCCGCTGACAGAAATGACTGCCTTACCTAGAGCCACTTTTAGGAGATGCGTAACGATTTGCTCGCTCTGGATCTCTGTAAAAATGTCAATAGTCAGACCAATGCAGATGGGAAAGACAGGATGGTTTGAGATGAAGCCCAGTGTGTCAAACAGGTACAAGAGAGGAAAGACATAATGTGACTGACACACAGACTGACAAGAAAAGTGGACACAGACACATTTTAGCTTTTGTAAGAGAAAAAAAAATGGGTTGGGAATTGTAACTAAATGTAAACGGATGTATTGGATAACTGATAATTGTGGATGCTTGGCTTATTAAAAGTATTAGCCTTTTTCTGACAGTTTGAAATTTTACCACTAAGTTCTTTAAATAACTCCACTAAATCTACTGCAGAGAAAACACTCAAGATGAATCTGATATGGCATTTAGATGCATTTACACAGACTGTTGTGTGATGAAGCTCAGAGGTAGCATGAATGCATTTACATTGGAAAATGACTGCATAATGTTATAAGATTTCATTTTATATATATTTTTTTGCACACAACACTCGTAGGTATAGTAGCTGGTTGTTGATTGAGTTGTTGTTGATGTTTGTAGATGTAGATTGTTGAACAATGTCACATTTGCAAAACGGAACACTTGGTCACATGATGTTGCTTTTCAAATGACTAAGTTTTTTTAAAGGTTACTTTGTGTGCTCATTTGTCTGGATTCATCCACAAGGCTTCTTCAATTATATCAAATTTATCATTTAAAAACAACATATTGTTGTAACAAAGTATCTCACATGTTTAATAAATATGTAAACTAAATACATTAATCATGTGAGTGTTTTGCTCCCTAAGTGCAACGGCAGGTGTTTTTCAAATGGCACACAGTTAGAAAGACTTATGTTTGAGTGTCCTATTCAATAGTCTTCAATTAGACAATTTACAAGCAATTACAAACTTGAACCACAGACGATTATGAAAGTTTAAACACTACTATAAGCCTTATTCTGCCAACTCGAATTAATCAACAGAAGACTGACAGTAATGAGAGAAGATATTTGTGTGTGTTTGCTCTTGTATATGTGTGTGAGTGGAAAGTTTTAATAAAAGCCAACTCAAAACGCTGTAGGGAGGAGCAATCAAATCAACCCTAAACACATTCCATGTCACTTCCAGTGAATAGCGTTCCATGATTTATGATTGGATATTTTGGAAGCAACTGGACAATTTTAATACTCACCAACTAGGGATTCGGATCAACCTTGAGAGTGTTTACAGTGGAAGATCAAATCAAATCAACGCCTTGATCGATGACTACAACTACCAGAAAGAAATACCCATATATAACAATTAGTAAATCCTCCTTTGTAACCTTTAACCCAGCCAAACTCACAAACCCAAACTGTCTACAGCCATTAGCCCTGATTTTAACCCAAGTGCTTTTGGCACAGACTGCTAACTAGGAAAAGGTCAGGCTCACATCAAGAAGGAAAGAGACACACAATGTCCTGAGGGAAGATTTAACACCTGCAAAACTCAGACAAAAAGTCATAAAAGCAGGTGTTGACCCAGCAACACTGACAGCAGCACATCCAGTCTTCCTTTTCCCAGGCTTACGTGTCAATTGTTAACTGATGCCTGGAAGAAACTCAAGTCTACCAAAGCAAAAGGCTCAAGAATGAGTCCACTTCCATTATACATGCCCGATCAGCTGTGTGGGAGTTTGAAAGAAGAGAAGACACGTCCACACCTCTCTAGAAGATCCTCCTTTGGAGTTCATTAACATTCCACATAGGTCTGCTGTACATTTCCTGGGAGCCGGACACTCCAAAGCAAACAAAGAGCACGTCTGAGGAAGGAGGGAGAGACGGAACGGACGGGAGGAAGAGAACAGAGAGACGACCGTTGAATGGAAAAACATATCCGGCTTCACCAAAGGGTTTAGCATCTCCACTTTTTTCTCAGACTCGAATGGATTAGGAGGCCACTTTCCTCGCGCACAGCT
The DNA here is from genome assembly GCA_903798115.1 of Danio jaintianensis. Lineage (NCBI taxonomy): Eukaryota > Metazoa > Chordata > Actinopteri > Cypriniformes > Danionidae > Danio > Danio jaintianensis. The sequence continues at coordinate 17,671,732 of CAIGQV010018227.1, forward strand.
TTCAAAGTGTACTCAACTGCAGATAAACACAGATGGACTAGTTCAACATCTGTGCATTAGCATCTAGAGAACATGTTTGGTCTAAACATCTGCACTGTGTGGACAGAAACTGAGTGTATTTGGACTCTGCTTGTGGATGTCTGTGGAACGACACATATTTTTCTCTCCATTTTAGCCTTGCGTATGAGGCTAAGATTTTTGTTTTCTTCAAGGAATGCAGAACTCTATGAAAATGCTCTTTGCAGTGGATAGATCTGAAAATGCCATTTTCATATTGTAGTGTGGACTGTGAAAACAAAGCCTTTCAAAACAATGCATTTTTAGTTATGTCATGTGTCTCTGGTTGAGCCTGATTGCTTTCGGTGTTGTTGTTGTTGTTGTTATGAGTTTTGTGAAATTGTCCTTACTGTGAAGTTAAGCTGATGACGTGTTCTCTGAAGGGGTCAAATATTTCACTGTATTTGTTTTAGCATGTTTCCAAGTCTATATTTTCACCCTCTTTTTGCAACATTATACACACTACCTCATCGTCTGTCCACAGTGTTTCAAAGAGGCAGAAAGTAAACAATTGCATCAGAGAAATGACAGCAGTTGTGCAGTACACGGGCATAAGCTTTTTCAGATGTTTTAGTGTGGATATGATATTTTCAGAAGATGTTTGAAAACACTAGTATGAAAAGCCTTAGTGACCCAGCAGGCACACAGCGTCATAAGACGTTAATATTAGGTTAGATTTAGGTTGTAACACCAGGTGACCAAAATTCAATGTCTAGCCAGCGTCTAAGAACAACAGAAAGTGAGCCAACGTTGAGCCAACATCTTAAACCATCATTATATTGACGTCAAATACTGACATTTATTCGTAAGGTATGGCAACTAAAATTCTACGTCTGATAGACGCCACAGTGGTAACGTCCACACAACGTCAAGCTGTAACATCATTAGACATTGATATTTGGTTGATTTTAGGTTGGATGTTGGACATTGACGTCGGCCTGAAGTTGGGTTCTGACTTAAACCCAATTTTCATTTCCAAACAAATGCAACAACCCCACGACTTTGGGGTATAATTTCAATCTGACGTCATGATGACGTCCTGTGCCTGCTGGGGAGGCTCTGCTCTGTGAGTGACAACCCTTTTGCCCAACCTCCAAACCAAAGCAAGGAAGGGAGCTCAAATCATGGGGCTCCCTGGGGTCAAGATGGAAACATAAAGTCATCAGTAATGGAGAAAAGGATGCTTTATGAGAATCCTGTTACTGTGGGAAAGCATATTTACATTTAAAAAGTCTGTTTTCCATCGATTATAGACGGGAGCATCATATTGTCCCTGAGTGAACTGCAAACCATTACCTTGATGAAAAAAAATGGAAAATACTCCTAAAGCAGTAGTTTGGGGAAGCTAAGTGGTAGAAGATGTTTGGCGACATCAATTTGCGCATCAATACTCATGACTCAAAACCCCAGCCCACCCCAAAACACACACACTTGCAACCAAATAAACAACCCCCAAAAAAACCCTGATTGGAAGATGTCCTGAAGGAACCCGCGGAAACTTTTAAAGCATGTGCTATTAGTAAACCTGAACTGATTCCTGTGTGCCATTCTTCGCCCGCATGAGACAAGAAAACATCCGATGCCACAAGCAAGGTAAACAAATAACACAATGCAGACGTCACTCCTCGTTTCCTAAACAAAAGCCTAACATGGAGCGAGCCCTCAGCCGGCGGCTGCTTTCCAGTCTCATTAATCCAGTCTGCGTCTGTTTGTGCATCCCAAATTACAGCCTACTGAAGTCTTAATATGCAACCGCCACCGTCGCCCCAGCAACAAACATAGTGGCCACACAGGCCTGGATTTGCCAGTGCCGTACCTTTCCCCCACTTGCCATCTGAGTCTGCTCCAGCCTCCGCTGCTGGCACCAACCCCTTCCCAAAACCTCATGTTCTGATCTTGTCAGCTCCATGTCGAAATAATTAGGCCTCGGTCCGACCTCCAGAATTCTGGTTTTGATTCCATGAAATCGAGCCGCCTCAAGACTATGAGCTCAGACCCGCTTTGATAATCGCTCTCCAGGAAGACTGAAGAAATTAAGGGCTTCAGACCACTGTTGTAAACTGTGGCAGAAAGTGCTGGGAGTTACCCAGCCTCTGGTCCTACCGAGAGTCCACTTAACCTTTCCAGTAGTTTTCCATCAGAACTCTAGATTTATAAATATGGCGAATCAATGTAGTACCAAAATGGTTTATCATACAAAATGAAAATAAAAAACTTTTCTTATAACTTTTATACAAGTAAAAAAAAAGGGTTGAATTTGATCTATATAGACATCCAGCTATATTTAGTTCAGAAGGCACATAGAAGATGTTCTTTTGTGGCTGTTTGTAAACATTTAATCACATAAGCATCTGTTCTACAAAGGAAATTCAAACACGTGTTCCGCTTTCGGCCAAAAATCATGTTTATGCATTCTATGTGTTATAAACGCGCTGTAAAAGAGAGTATTTAAATGTTTACAGGTCGGTCTTATTTGCTTTCATTAGGCTTTCCTAGGTTTTTCCCAAGAAAAGGATAAACATCAAAATTTGTGTGGTAGTGATTGCATTGTATTGAATGCTACATATTTCGTAAAGATCAAATGTTCAACATTTAACATTTGTTGATCAATATTTGAACTATAAATTATTTGAAATAGCTACTTAACCAAACAGACCTGTAACATACTGTCCTTGACACCATCTAGGAACTTCAGAAAGTGCCATTTGTGCATATACCTGGGTGTAAAAATAGAGTTGTGCAGGAAGTTCTCAAAGACTTTGCGGTAAGATCGGTCTTCAGCTTCCGCCTTTAGGTCCTCCTTGGTTTTTGGGCAGGGGCAGCAACCCTTCTCACCCCCGGCAACATCTGATTTTGTGGGCTTTGTTTCGCTCTCCATGTCTGACAAAGATGTGGCTGAGATGCGGATTGGGATCTTTAGCTCTGTAATGGAAAACAATCACACACACTGAGCTGACTGAACAAACGGAAGCAATACACATACAAATTTTTCATAAATATAGATATTATACAGTTCCCTTGAATACAGTTGTCCAAATGTGCCATTGGACAGTCCCAGTTGGACAGTTACAACATAGTTCCACAAGTTTTTGGTCTTTTCTTCTTTTCACATAAAAATAAATTCATTACTCAAATCTGTTTACTTACTTGGCAACTAGCCACATAATAATAATAATAATAATAAGGTTAACTTTACAGTAACTACTGTATGGAATTTACCTTGGAATATCACTGGCCAAATGAGCACTCACCTTTAGAGCAGTAGTTATGCTGGTAGAGTTCACCGTCTTCTGCCTGCTGCTGCCAACGGAGAAAGTAGAATGTTTTGTTTCCGTTGGGAGCGATAGGAGGAGACCACTTCACCATCAGGGATGAAGAGGAGTTGGCATATGCACGGGCATCAAGGGGCATTGATGGCGCTGCGGATTATCAAGATATTAGTTGGAATACAAAATCATATTGTAGACTGGACATTGAATTTTGTAGGGACCTATGATCCAGTCTTAAAAATGGAATTTACTGTATGTTCAGAGTTCACAATTGGCTGAACTCTGTATGGCATGACATTTGGAAAAATGAGGATAAAGAAATAAAAATGTCAGCTATACAGGACACTTAATCACGGACCAATATCTGTTAATATTAGACTAAAGCAAGAACATAAATGTTCTGCAGTAAGCATTATCAAATGATTTTTCTTCTATGTTTTGAATTAAACAATTAACCCGTGTCATGCAGAATTTCGTTTGCCTACAAAAATGGGGATTGTTGACATTTTATTCAACATTTTAAGCATTCATTTGGTTATCATTGTTTTTCTTTTTTAAACGTGCAGTACCATATTTTTTGTAAAACAAGCCACTTTTTCATTTCTTCCGCTATGTGTGACATAATTACAGTGCTACTTTCCCTTTAAATTATTTCGTTTATGCTTAACATTTTTATAACAAAGGTTGTTTATAGTGAATGTCACTATAATTTCTGAGCCACTAAAATACATCTTGATAATTTTTTTTAAACCTTTCAACTTGTTTAGGGCTACCATGGCCTATTTTACATATTTATGACTTGTAACACTTTGCAATAAGGTTGTATTTGTTAATGTTAGTTAATGCATTTACTAACATTAACTAACAATGAACATTTATTACAATATTTGTTCATGTTAGTCAACGTTAGTTAACAGAAATAAAGTTGTTCATTGTTAGTCCGTTAACTCACAGTGCATTAACTAATGCAAACAAGAGTGATTTTAAGAATGCATTAGTAAATGTTGAACTATGATTAATAAATGCTGTACAAGTATTGTTCATAATTAGTTCATGTTAGTAAATCATTAACTAATGAAACCTTATTGTAAAGTGACTAATACACCAGTTTTTTTCAGCTTTGACTCATTGTGACTTCTATTCAAGAAAATCTTGCAAATCATAAAAACCAGAAACCAAAAAATGAAATCAGGCAACCAGAAATGGCATAAGGGGCTATTTTTGTTAAATTACAAAAGTAAAGTTTCATGAATTCATTAGACATTAATTCAATTAGACATTCTGTTTTGCTAATTAACATTAAATTAAATACTTTTTTCCCCCTATTTTTTTTTAACTTGGTGGATCATAGAGGGTAACATGTGCAACCAACCTGATGCATTAGTGCGTATATAGGCCACCTCACTCTTAGCTCCCCCAACATGCTTGTCCTCTACAACCAGAGTTACGGCCTTCACAAAGATGGCATACTGAGTCCAGGGTTTAAGAGGGGACAGCAGTACTCCAGGATCGATAGATTTTTCCTGAGGAAGGTCCACATCCACCATGTTCCAGCTATTAGAGCCACACCCGTCCTGTCCGTCGAATTCGGTGATGTTCTGGAAGGGTCTACATGAAGACAACAACACACAAACATACATTTATATAACACTCCATCCTAACTGGAAGTGAATAATATATCTATAATAGTAACTAGTACTTACGCCTCCTTGTAATACACAATGAAGCTGATGAGGTCTCTGTAGTCTGGCGGTCGATATCTCTCCCAAGTGAGCTTTATCCGAGTACTCTGAGTGTGGTTGGATCTGAACTTAAGAATATAACTCTCACCTAGAAGAGGGGTCATAAGAGAGATTTAACTAAAAGCACCCCGAAGAGTTCTTCAGCTTGAATGTAAGACATCTTTCCATCTTTCATGAGCTTCTAGGAATTGAAGTGGTATTAGAAAAGGCACTTCTGCTAATGTCTCACCAGTCTACAGTCAGAGCAATTACATTCTGCAGGAAAAAAAAATACGAGCGCATTGGCTGAGCCATTATCATTGTTCTTCAGAGCAAATTCACTCTATGCGGAAATCTGTCAAATGCACAATAGAGAAGCAGATAGAGAAGGACTACCGGGACACCGGAGGAGCAAACTGCATTTTAAAAGGCTTGAGTAATAAGATAACGCTGCCGTCTACCAACCTGTTCAAACCTTACAATGGCTGTAAAATGTATTTGGATGTTTAAGCCTCAATTACAAACAGCGCTGCATAAAAATATCAAACTTTTTGATAAGAATAACACGTTCAGGCTTGAACTGAACATTCTCAAAATAAAGATTTACACTTTCTTAGAACTGACTTTTTACACCTAGTGTGCTAAACATTACACTGGAGCAAATTGGTTAAAAGTGATCACAAAAATGGCTCAGAAATAAAAATTACAGTACTTCTAAGATCATTTTTAGCTTCATGTGTTTGCAGAGGCAATCTGAATTGATTTTTTGATTAAGAGTAAAAAAATGTCTAAAAAGCAAAGTTAGATGATGATGTCAGATATACACCAGATCCTGTCAGAAAATATTCATTTTGTCTGGTGTTCAAACAGTCAGCTGAGTTGCCTAATATCCAAAACCCATTAATAGCAAGTCTTGTCTACTGTCCGTGTAGTACCAGAAGTGTATAAACTTTAAAGGAGCCGACTGTAAAAATCTTGTGAACAGCTTGAGAGTCAGGAGACCCAGTAATGATGATGATTATAAATGAGTTTACTGAATACGCTCTTAAGTATATTTTAATGCCCAGACTTCATCTGACCAACACAAATCTGATAAGTCTTATTTTAGCACAAGCACAATAGCAATGGAAAAGTGATAACATTGTCCACTGATAACTCTTGAAACCACACAATTATAAGATTAGATATTTTGATCAGAATAATAGCATGCCCTGGAAAAGCAAGATACATCAGAATAGAATAGAATAGAATTTTATTAATTGTCAATTAAATTCAACAACAAATGATTATTAGTTGAATTGATGAAATAATAAAAGCATCAATAAAAATGAAATGATCATATATGATAAATGACATAAGTGGATAAAAAAAATAAAACAAAAAATAAATGTAGGATTGCTCTTGAGAAGCAACACCCACAGGTTATTGTAAAAATCCATCAGCAATGTTATAGTAGTTTAATAACTCATTTATTCATTTAAGGATTGTTTTAAATGTATAACATTTCAATCTACCTTGATTTTAAATTTGGTAATTTATTACAGTGCTCAGCATATATAAGTACAGCCTAAGTACAGCATAAGTACTTATATATAAGTACTCACAAATCACTAATTTAAATGAATATTTTCTATAGGATGCTTTACAATAATATATTTGTGCATATACATTAAATTAGTCAGTATTAAATCCAAACCTGGAGCTAATCTAACAAAATAATTTACGATAACGGTCCAAAAATTTATTTTTTTTAATTTTTAAAGAGCAAAAGTCAAGAGAAACAAAAAAAATTTGTTGCAATTTTGTAGTTTATTTTTTTGCAATTTTTCACATGAATTTAAATGTATCTAATTTAAATCTTTCTATTTCTAAAGCGGTTCAATGACTAAGATATTATTTGAATAAATATATCTGTTTAATAAATCTGTTTTGCTCAAATGCACCAAAGTATACTGGCCATATTCACTGAGAAATGGATAAAAATATTCATTTTCAAAATGGGGTGTACTCAATTATGCTCAGCACTGTAAGTGATCTTGAAAAAAATCTGTGTATTTGATATTAATACCTGCTGTTGTCATTGCTAATGTACAGAAGAAATCATTTACTCATTCATGTGTATGAATGTTTGTTAAATTGCTGCATGTATTATACTAAAATTAATTAAAAAATTAAAGAATCATTTTACTGTTGAATCGTCACCCACTGAATTTTACTCTTCTAAAAATTCACACCTCTAGTCACTGCAGAAAATGCTTTGTCTACTCACAACTTGCTCGCTCTCCGTTGCTACGAACATCGTCTTCTGCCATCTTTTCCTCAACGCTGGTTTTCTCCCACATTTTCCGGATCTCAGACATGCAAAGCTTGGGATTGAAGCGGAAGTATAGTTTCCCTGTTTTAATGGTCAAATTGTGCTGAGTCCAGTCCCAGAGATACTGCAAGTTGTGGTTGTCCACTGCATGGAATGCGTACGTACTGTAGCCAGACAAACACACAAAGTTACAAAGATCATTTTTAATATAAGAAAAATGGAAGCAAGGAAAGGAATGAGAGTGATCAGATCTGATTGTACACATGACGAATGAGGTATGTGTGAAAACAACAACTGAAGCACGTGCACAGATTGTATTTCAGTAAAGCCCGAATGGAGATCAGGGCTCAGAAGAGGGTTAAGATGATTTCTACAGCTGCACCGAACAGCTCAGGAACGCAGAGAATGTCTGCACCGCTTTACAAGCATTTCTGGAGACGAAACTCAACCCTAGTGAGATCACAACACAAGAGTTCCCAGAGCCTCCCTCACACATCCTCCACAAAACTCACGCCAGGAGAGCAAACATCTGACAGAAGCTGAACAGAAAAAATAACCATAATGAAAAAGTATATATACAAAAATATTAGCCCTTCTGTAAATTTTGTTTTCTTTTTACAGAGTCCTGTTTAACCAAGACCAGGTTTTTTCAACACATTTTTAAACAATATAGTTTTGATAAATGATTTCTAATGATGAATTTCTTGTCTTTGCCATGATGACAGTACATACCATTTTTTTTTGTTATTTTGCAAGTTGCTAGTATTCAGCTTAATGGGCAATTTAAAGGTTTAATTAGGTAAGTCATTGGACAACAGGGGTTTATTCTGCAGCCAGTTGAAAAATATATTTCTTAAGGGGCTAATAATATTGTTTCAAAAAAATGTACAATCCCTTAATTCCAGCCAAATTAAAACAAATAAGACTTTCTCCAGAAGAAAAAAACATTATAGGAGTTACTGTGAAAATGTCCTTGCTCTGTTAAACATCACTTAGGAAATATTTAAAAAAGGAGGACTAATAATTTTGACTTGAAAAAAATGGGAAGACTGCCCATCATTTTGATATATTGAATTTATATATATTTGAAACTATTTGAAAATATTGAACTGGTTTTGCTTTTAGCAACATTATTATAGTGATTCAAATATTTCAGCTGGACAACAAGCATTAATACTATTCTAAACTTAGAGTGACTGTAAACTTGACACAACACAAGTTCATTCTGAATGGTTTGAATTCGAACACACTTTTATCGTTGTGACACTGACACCCCATGACACTTTTTGCATTATGGTTTTGAAGACGATACGGCTGTCATGTCAAGTTTTCAATGCTATATAATAAATATTGTGTGCATGAGGCTCCGGTGAGGTCACTCTTTTTCTCTTTAGAATACTGCATCATTTTTGGTCATACAGATACAAGTGAGAGATCTTTTAATATTGAATAGTTTTTAAACATTTTACAAAATGTTGAATGTACCGTATGTTTAATGGGTCAATTACAGTTATCGATTTTCATTTAAATCAATTCCAATTAACCTTACAACTAACCTTACAATCTTGTTGACAATGGTAAATGATGGGTAAACAAGTGCTGTATATCTATTAGGAAAAATGACCAACTTCGAGATGTTTTGTTCATATGTAAAATAAAGCTGAAAATAAAAATACATTTTGTAATATTTGCTTTGTTCATATTTAGCTTATTCAGACTCAGTCACATTTTAGTTTTAGTTTTTTGCTGATGTGCAAAATGTGAATGTAATTAAAAGTTATTAGAAGGCTGGGCAAGTTAGCTGTTAATGTCACATTAACATATTAGTTAATTACAGCTAACAATTGCTTTATAACGCATTAATGCAGTTTTTATTACTATTACTATTATATCATTATTATTATTTTAAAAAGTCATACAGACAAACCATGGGTCACATGGGTGGGAGGTGGGTGGTTGCGTCATCATAAGTCATAAGTTGAACCAATGAGAGCATTTGCTGTGTGGCCTGACTACTGCACTACTACAGTGCTCACATGAATGGCATACTACATAAAAATAGAGGAAGGTACCAAACTCTTTAATGATTGTTTTCTATTTAAATCTGTTTTACATGATGGAGCTAATAGAACCAAAAAAATGCAATGCTATTGATCGTGATAAAAATGCACAATCCTAGTAAATGAATAAATAAAATGACAAATAATAATAGCTTATGGCAGAAAGTCTAACGCAACCCCTGAGATGGAGAGCTGTCAAATATTTTCTTAATTATATCAACTTATAGATCAAACCATGAAATGATCTTTACATCAATGAAGTGAAACCAGCCAACAAATAACTGCTGTTCAGCGAGACATTTAGCATGTACATGACACCTGTTTTCCAGACATTGCTCTGCTCGGTCCACAATCAATCATCCAAATGTCACCACAATAGTTCTGTGCTTTAACTATTTACTTACTGATCCACAAGCTCTTCTCCAAGAATGTATCGCAGGCTCTTGAGGAAGGACAGAGAGCCCAGAGTATGAGTGTGCTTGATCCTTACATATCCAGTCACTGTCTGGATCAGCCCCATGAAACTCTCCAGCTCTGATGCAATGTTATCTGGAGAAACAGAGGCAGTCAATTACATTAATCACCTCATTTATTAATCATTTAACAAATCAAATGACTCATGCTTACTGGATGTTGATTACCTGTTTTAATTTATAAATAATAATTGTGTAATTGAAATTACAAATTTTGTAGTGATTTGTATATTTGTGTATCTAATGACAACAGAAAAAAAATGTTGCAATCGTTTACTGTACAGATGTCTCCAATTATTCCTTAATGTATAGATATACAATATGTTGTTCTGAAAATAATTAACTGGATTTTATATTGTCATTAATACTTTATATTGTACCTAACTTTATTAAATCTTCACAATATATTGTTTTGTAAACATTTTATATAACTAATATTTTGAGTTAATGTGAACTTTGACATCCCTAAAGTATATTGTACCAATTGCAAAACTAAATAAGTTTACTTCCAATATAGTTTTACAAAACAAAAAAAAACTTACAAGTTATACAGCAGTCAACATTCGAAGTTAATTAAAAATGTTTTTCAAAATTGTCCTAGGACAAGAATGGGTGCTGTTCAATAGTTTTAGGACAACTTTGATGAAAGGTGATGATCCACTTCAAATGACTACTGTGTATAGCATATATAAAATATATAGCAGAGTACAAAATCATATATTTAAAAAAAAAAAATTCAAATTTTTGAAACATTTCACAAAAAGCAAGAAAACACTATTTTAATATAAAAATATCCAAAGTAGTAACAAAGTTGAAGCTACAGAGAACTGACTTAAAGTTACTTTTATTCAACCAACAATTGTTATTTGTTTTGACCGGAAATGACACAGGCTTCTCACAAAAGATAATAAGACGATGTACAAGAGGCATCATTGCGGGAAAAAATATTTCTCAGCTTTTATTTACATTTGAACAAAAACTTTAAGTCAGAATTTAGGCAAGGGTATGATTAATTTCGGGCTTGACTGTATATATAGTTGAAGTCAAAATTATTAGCCCTCCTGTGATTTTTTTTTCTTTTTCAAATATTTCCCAAATGATGTTTAACAGAGCAAAGGAACTTTTCACAGTATTTCCTATAATATTTTTCTTCTAGAGAAAGTCTTATTTGTTTGACTTCAGCTAGAATAAAAGCAGTTTTTCACTTTTTCCAAACTATTTTAAGGTCAATATCATTAGCCCCCTTAAGTAATATTTTTTTTGATTGTCTACAGAACAAAACCACTGTTAGCCTATACAATGACTTGCCTAATTACCTTAACTTGCCTAATTAACCTAAATCACCTAGTTAAGCCTATAAATTGGACTTGAAAAATATCTAGTAAAATATTATGTACTGTCATCATGGCAAAGATAAAAGAAATCAGTTATTAGAAATTAGTTATTAAAACTATTATGTTTATAAATGTGTTGAAACAATCTTCTCTCTGTTAAACAGAAATTGGGGGAAAAATATAGAGGGGTGCTAATAATTCAGGAGGGCTAATAATTCTGACTTCAACTGTATATATATATACATGTACGAAACAATAATTAAAAGGCTTGGTGATGAGATGAGAAACAGCCCTTATCAGCGGGTGAGAGTGAGAGTACTTACTGCCTCGGCGGATGTTGATTTGCAGGTTGCCTCTGATGACTGTGCAGCCCTGCAGTGATTGAGCCGCGTCCACAGAGTCGATTGTTTTAGATTCGCAGACTTTATCGCACAGGCCGTCACATGCGCTGCAAAACATACTGCAGGTGGTACAGACAGAGAAGGAGAAGAGACGGAGTGTCAAGGACAGATTACAGACACACACACACATGTGCACAAGCATAAACACATACACACACACACACACACTCCAAACAGGCAAATGCTTGTGAACCGTGACAGGATTATTGTGTCTCAGCAAAACATCAAGTATATTTAAAGCTTGTTTTTGACAAACGCAAGGTCACTGCTTTATGAGGTGTTTGCGCAAGTCCTTGCTTGAACTCTGGCATTTATGTGAAATGTAGGATCATTAAACCAGGTCTGCTCCATTAAAAGACAAAACAGACTACTCTGCATGTAAAAAAAAAAACTAAAGCTGCATAGAAAAGTACTTTTGTGAGTTTTCTCTTAATATTGCAGCTATAATGTGCAGGTGTCCAATTAAAGCCCAGATCTGGTCTTAACACATACTTCTCTGTGTTTTGCTACCTGAAAGTGAACAGGCCTGGATATTGAATATTAAATATTGTAAATAAATCTCAATCTAAACCTTTAAATCTGCTCATACATCCTAATACAGCAATATAAATAACAATTATTTCAGGTTAATTTTTATGTTTTTAAAACTCAAAACTTGAAAAGTAGATTTTTTTACATAGTTTTAACACCAAAACAGGAACATATTTGGTAAATTGTTTTTAAATATATATATTTTATACAATATTTTAAATATCTAGCAGATTCAATAGACCATTTCAATGTGGTCATGTCATTGGCCCATGAACATTTCCTGCTTGTTATCAAACTATTTCATAACTGTAACAAGAGGCAATTCAATCATAACCTAATGTTAAAACAGCTATCATAACATTATTTATCAATATGTGGCTCTTTTTGGACTCTCGGAAGCTATAGAAATTAAAAATATAAAACAGGAAATGATTTGGGACCATTGTGTTTGTTTACATCCCTCAAAATGGTCTATACTTTAGACCAGATAACAACTAAAGGTGCATTTCTGCTACTAGATACCATGGTGTAAATGTGAATGGAGGATCATTAAAGCAGGACTGCTCCATTTAAAGACAAAACAGATTCAAAATGCAATAAGCAAATCAGATCACTATTTTCTTAACATTTCACTTTTTAAATGCACATGTGTTTAAGTAGCTCCTAAACACATTTTTTATTTCCTTTTGTACTTAATCATGAACAGGCCTGGAAATCTCAATGCAAGCCTTCAAATCAGATCATACAAAACAGACAAAGCTGTTGTTTATGGACTGATTGTGTGTTAACATTTGTCATTTTAGCATGGTAGAATTATGGTCAAGAGGAACATTTCATCTAGTCTTGCAAATCATATTGCTAATGTAATGGTAATTTGCCATTAGCTGGTCATTATTGAGAGATAACCCCTGAAGACAGTCATTACACCAAAATATTTAACCACAGAATGCTATGATAAACCAATCAGAATTATTCTGTCATGCTATTTTGATTCATTTAAATGACTTGCTAAATCAGTTGGAGCAGTCGCTGAATTAACATCTGACTCAACTCACTCAACCACAAGTCACTTCTAACTGGAAAATAAACAGCTGTGTTATATGTGACTGGTTGTTTATTTTACAATGTATACTTTAAATGTAAAAAAAAAAGCTAAATATTAAAAAATGATTAAAAAAATTATGTATTATATTATTGTATAAAAATGTTTTTTATTGTAAAAAATGTTGTTTTTTTTAGTATATACTGCAGTTGGAATACATTACGGGGATAGATGCCTTGGTGCAAAACTTAAAAATTTAATACTTTAATACTTAACTGTCAATTTAGCATTACTAATACACTTGTACAGCATTTATTCATATTTAAATGAGCCTTTATTTGTATATTTTTCATTTTAATTTTAGTTTTACATTTTTTCAAAACAAAGAAAAATTGCCACGGTGGCATTTCATATTTTATTTTAACATCATTTCAAAAGTTTATAATAGTTTGTTTGAGGTTTTTTATAATGAGGTTATAAAATTTATGAGGTATTCCCATTTATGAATTAAATAAGGTCTGTGGTTAGCATAACCTGATGATATTGCCTATTGTGTCTCTCTAAAACATCCAGAATCCCACCCAAACCATTTTTATGTAACTGCTTATTACAAACATGCATTTTTAAAAACATATTTATCTGCTTCAAAATTTACGTTTTTAGTATGGGTGCATGCAAATGATATCGTAGAGCAAAACATCCAAGTATTGTCCATTGTCCAACCTGATTAACTTATTAAAATATGTTAAAGCAACCAAAATATTTGCTGTCTTGACTTTTTGTCATAAATTTTTTACCGTGTTTTCTGTTTTAATGGCACGGCAGCGTCACTGTATACTGTAAAAAAAACACTCCTGATACCGGCATCTAATAAGGCATCTAGTTCTAGTGTCGTACCTCTGAGTCTCATTTCGGGTAAATCCGGGTGGGCAGTCCGGCATACACTCTCCGTTGTGAATGACAAAGTCCACCTCGCTGGGTAGGTGAACACGGGCACACATCTCCATGGTGATGCAGCGCCATCCTTCAAACTTGTAGGTATCTGGCGGGCAGGCCTCAACACAGCGGTCCTCGTGAAAGTAATGCTGGCAGGCAGCACATGCTTTATCATTGTCTGCTTCTGTACAGCTGCCCAGGCACTGGGGGTGACAACACTCGCCCGCATCCGTGCACGCTCTCTTCTCACACTCCTTACGACACACTGGAAAAGAAGAACACAAATACAGAGAAAATGTCAATTGCTGTTACAAAAGAAAAGTCAGTTTCAGTATACAAGGAAACATCATAAAATCAATTAAAAAAAAAAAAACTTTAAGGACTTGAATGAGAGATAAGAGACTATTTATGCTCAAAACGTATGTGTTTTATTAATATGTATCCTCCTATTTGTTTTTCTACACATTTAAAACGAGCTGACGCATCATAAACATTTGCAAACTGTCTGGTTCGGTGTTAAAACAAATTAAGTAGTGAAAAAATAATTCAAGGAGCATGTGTGAACTATACATCCATTGATTATGCAGTTAGAAAAAACTTGTATGTATGGAAGGCCATCGGGGACAAAATATGTGAAATTTGATTGTCAACATGCAGTATTATCATGTAGACAAGCAAAATAGCCAATGGAATTTCAGCATTTGAGAAATTTCCATATGTGATACAAAAATACAGTTCTTCTGAATATATGTACACAAATATCAGATGTTGATTTGTCTGCAAATATCAGATGTTATAACTATGCATATCTATCCATACTAGGGCTGCACAATAAATTATTTCAGCATCGATATCGCAATATGCAAATCTGGAAGTCACATCGCAGAATTTACATCTTTGCATTTAATTACTAAATAGCTGTACCTCAATATTGTTAGACTCCGCCAAAAACCATAAAGCTGTTTATTTGATATTTATCTTTGTTCTAT
The DNA here is from genome assembly GCA_903798115.1 of Danio jaintianensis. Lineage (NCBI taxonomy): Eukaryota > Metazoa > Chordata > Actinopteri > Cypriniformes > Danionidae > Danio > Danio jaintianensis. The sequence goes on from CAIGQV010018227.1 coordinate 17,686,859, forward strand.
AGACCATTTTGAGGGATGTAAACAAAAACAATGGTCCCAACGTATTTCCTGTTTTACATTTCTATAGCTTCCGAGAATCCAAAAAGAGCCACATATTGATAAATAATGTTATGATAGCTGTTTTAACATTAAGTTATGATTGAACTGGTCAATCATAAAAACTTGTTACAGTAATGAAATAGTTTGATAACAAGCAGGAAATGTTCATGGGCCAATGACATCACTACATTGAAATGGTCTATTGTTTTCATCCGAGCTTTAATTTGTTTATTTTATATATTTTTGGATTTTTAAAAAATATTTTATGCAGATGCACTCCCCTACAAAATTATCCCAATCGATGTACAATTATGAATTGCTTACAAACTGAGTTTTTAAATTATATTCATATATTTTGCAGAAAAACAAAATATTGCAATGTGATTTTATATATCGTTAACATTAACATAGTCAAAACATGCATGTTGACATGAACTTTAATAGGTTACATTTAAAGACTTTTGGCATTAATGGCCTTCCATATGCATTGCATACACTACACGTGCGTTGTTATGATGACAAAAATTGCTTTACGTGCACTGAATGTATATCCTAGAACACACGTAAAAAACTAAATACAATTTGGGTTGATATGTCTCTGTGTGTGTTCTTGGGAGGCTAGCTATTGGATTAGTTGATTATAAAATAACAATGGCAGAGTACAGAGGAGAAGGAGGAAGCCCAGTGTGAAGTCAGAATGCAGGGGTTTTGTGCAGGGCCTGGCGCTGCTGTGTGCCAGTCTTGTTAGTAAACTGCAGCTCTGGACTCTCTACAGCTAAATATTATTACTGTTTGAGACTGTTGAGGGAATTTAGATGGCGGAGAGGAGGGGGAGAGGACGAGTAGAGCGAGAAATTAAGCCAAAAAGTCTAGCAAGCAGATGGACTGCAGTTTGGACTATTAGCCTGGGAAGCATCTAGTCGGGCCAGGCCCAACGAGAAGCCGCAGTCCATCTGTGGCAGGCTTTAACTGAGCTGGAATGTGTCATGATGAGATACACCAGCTAACAGTTACACAACAAGCCTCAGATTTGATTGGCTGTGTGGCAGTCCATGAGTGCTGATTAACAGTGCAAAAGCAATGGGACTTGTGACTGTCACTCTATGGATCAGTGTGATTTTCAGTGACTCTTTCTTAATATTACAACTTTACACCAGTAGGTGGCGATAAGTGATGAGTGAGTCAATGAATCAACACATTTTAGGTAATTTGTTCAATGACGATCGTTCCTTCAGGAACAAATCAAGGAACTGTCATCATGAGGTGAATGAAACTATTTCATTCAACCACACAGATTCTTTCAGGCATTAAATATGTATAGGAGCATGTTCACTGAACTGAATTGTTAAAAGTCAAACTGAATTGTCAGTTTCCTTACTTATAATAACTTTAGTTATTATCAATCAACTTATCCACTGAGCTGAATAGTTTAAACACACTAATCCATCCAGCATCAATTAAGAATAGGCCAAGTAACCAAATTATTCAATTAACTAATTCATTCAAATCACTGGCTAAACTGATTTACTCAAACACACTCATTCATTAAGCAACGAACAAGCGACTAACTTTATTAGCAAGCTATCAAATCATTCACTGTACTCACTCATTCAAACAAACCGATGCATTCAGCAATGAACAAGTGACTGTCTTTGAATCACCGAATCATCCACTGAACTGTTTTATTCAAACAGAGATTCATTGAGGGATTAATGAAACAAATGAATGAAAAGTCTTCATGAGAAAGTTGTGTTCATTCTTTAACTTTGTCTCAACCAAAATAGTACAAAAACAAAAGAAATATTGCTTCAGATGTAAATGTACTGCTGACTGACAGCATAATAATTCTTTTCACTGTACAAACACATGCAGCACAAAGCAATGCATTATGCCTGGGAAAGTACAACAAGACAGCGCAGATTGATTGATATTTAGAGGTATTGTACACGGCATAAACAATTTCTTTTTTAATTGAAATGCTTGTAATTGTTTTGTCTGCATCTTGTCTTAACATGATTGTTGTCCTTTCAAACAATACCTTTGAACTGTACTTTCATACAAACAAAGGGTCCTGTTTGTAGACTCTCTGTAATCAGCTCTTGACAAACAAATCAGTTCCCTTGTGGAAAGGTCACTGACATCATAATGTAACCCGAAATGCTCCATATGCCTACTTCTATGAGAGATCGGCTTTTGTCAAAAGCGTGAGAAAGTCACTTTTATGCTGTGAAAAAAAAGAAGAAAGAAATTGGAGCGTGTTTCGTATTAAGTTTTCAACAACAAGCCATATTAAACACACTTGTTTGCTGAAGAGACTCAAGCACACTGTTGACATATGTGCAATCAATAAGCATTCCAATGGATTCACTTGCGTTGAGTGAGCAATAGGAGACATGCCCTGTCAGTAATACGAGACGCACGAGACAGAGAGAAAGGGTGGGAAAAACACAAGAGGAGAGCTGATAGCTTGACTTTGATAAACAGCTAAGCAACAAATGCTAGGGTGCTATAAATTGTTGCTAAGTGGTCGCTAGGTCACCTCTAAGGTGTCATGAATGATTGATTGGCAAAATAAAAATAGCCAAAAAGTCCATATTCGGAAGGAATTGATATTTTGGATGATTTTGGATAATTTTGGACAACTAGTGATGATTTTGGACAATATCGATAAATAAAAATCTTGATATTACTTTTTCTGAGTATGATTACAAAAACTAAATGCAAACATACTGGACAACTGCTTTTATTTTATAACCTTAACTGCAGAAACTGCTAAAAAAAAAAAATTATGTTGGCGGCAATGATGTGGTTAGTACGGCGACGCGAGTTCGATTCCTGCCTCGAGGTCCTTTGCCAATCCTTCCCTTCTCTCTGCTCCCCACACTTTCCTGTCTATACTTTCCTACTGTCCTATCAAATAAAGGTGAAAAGCCAGATATATATTTATCAAACTTATTTATTAATTGCAATTCTGGTGATTCTGAAGGCACCAATCAAAATCCTCATGGCCGATAGCACAGATTTTAAATAGATCAACAATTGAAGTAATCCATGATTTAATGGCAAGTACTTTATTTTCTTATCAGGCCAATAATGATGATAATGGTATTGAATATTGCCCGATACTGATATGGCTGCCAATATATCATCCATCTCTAGCCCTTGTATTCAACAGGGAATGCTTTGACTAATAAATTGTTCTGTCTAGGTGTCTTGTGGTGTGACAACTTTCAAGTTTTGACAATTCAATGCGTTTATAAATACTACTTTAACAGGCATTAAATGGAGAAAGAATGAAAAAAGAAAATTGCATACAAATTGTCAGTTCCATTCAGAGATTAATTCATTGATTGACACAAAACAATAGAAAATAAAAATCACATGAATGGCTTCTTTCAGTATAGCAAAAAGGATGCAGGGATATCATTCATGTGTGCAGCAAAAAGTTTTTAAACTCGTGAACAAAGGAAATGTTCAAATCGCTAAGCTAAATATAGCAAAACAGCAGTGCTGGCCCTTATGAAATGGGAACACTAGTGCAAGAATCTGACAGTGGCTCTTAGATAAGCATATGTGTAGATACCATTGAAAGGTCTGCCTGGGTGGGTTGCCGCCTAAGGTGGGACTCCAGGCGCTAACTAGGCAGCCATCAGCTGAACATGAGGAGGTAACTATGCCGCATGGCACAGCACTCCTGGTCACCCAGCAACAGACTCCTGGCACTCAGCCTAGCAGACACAGCAGGCACAGCCAAAGAAATGTCTACATGGGATTTCTCCCCTTTTATTTATGAGCTCAGATCATGCAGTATGACATTACAGGGGAAACATTACCGTTTTGTTTATTTGTAAAATTAATATGGCTTATGACACACATTTGGTTGGTATGAGCGGGATTTGAGAGGACGGAGGTCCCCTCAAATAATCAACGTCACTGCTCAAATGGCTGGCCTACATCCAGATTTATGACGAGAGCAGGTGGTCAAGAGGGAAGGCAGGATCGCAGCAGTGCCCAACAAGGCACACCTGATGCGTACTTCATCCTGTCTATGCTGCCATAAATACAGCAATATGTCTCTTTAAGGTAATGTTATGGCACAAAAAAAGCATCATGAGCAACGTGGTAAAATTAAGAAAAACTAAAGGCCTATTGTCAACAATACTATTGTGATGCTCACAAGTTTGTTACTTTAAAACCAAAACGCTTTCTGCTGGTCAATGCAGAATTTGCAGAACTTGTTTTCTTTGGTTGGCACCAATTTGCTTTATAAAAGTATAAAGAAACAGAATGGTGAAGGTTTAATTCTAGCTATAAAGTAATCATTTTCAACAATATGCAAATTATATTTTATATGCACAATATGCCTTTTATGTCAAAAATACAAAATCTGTGTCATCACCACAAACGTGTGAATCATGTCAATTAAACCATCTTTCAATAAAAAATATGTGAAAATATGAGGAAATATGAGGTGAATATGAGGTGAAAATATGAGGAAAAGTTTCCTTGCAGTTTCCTGCAGTAAAGGTCTTTAAATAGACTAAGTCATCCACTGGATTTATTTGAATTCTTCTTTTTAAATCAACCTACTTTAATGTGATTGGCCCTCAATCATTTTGACATTGACAAATATTAGAAGCTTGAAGTAGACCAACCTAAAAATGTATCTTTCAAACCTTTGTCATCCTAACAACAAAAGCACTGTGTAATTGAGTGCAGGAAGAGAATAAGTAGTAAAACATGATGTGGGGACAATTTGGGTTCTTGTCATTATGACCCTGTGTCAATTTCAACCAGTTATGAAATGAGAATTACCACTGATAATTATTTCGCCCTTACACAAAATTTCCTTTGAAATGACTATATTTCACCTGTTTAAATTATCCTTATAGTGTTAAATGTGACACGTGTCCCCTCTGCACAGCACAACCTTCATTGCTCCCATCACAAGGACGTCTCTCCATAACAGGGACACTTTCTCTCTTGTTTGTATTTTTACTTCAAAAAAAAAAAGCCTCTCTGAGGAATGCTAATCTTCCTGCGTCTGTTCTCACTCCCATCACAGTGTGTGTGTTAGTGCTTAGTTGCCTATCAGCTTACAAGCAAAAAGAGGTTCACTGAGGAGATCCCACAGCACCAGGACATGATTTTACACACTCTCCACAGTGGAACAAACATCAGCTGGGACTTAATTGGCCTGGGTGGAGACACTTTTCCTTCTCCTGCCAGTTGAGATGCTTAACATTCTTCTGCACATTCTGCCACATCATAAGCCACCCTGCAGAAATTACTAGAACATTCCTCAGTTTAATTCCTTAGTTTAGTGAGAGGAAAACAACAAACAATTGTGAATGTCTTCCAAAACAGCAATTAAGCACATCCAAAACTGTAAAAAAGAATTAAACCTACATTTAAAGTTTCTGGCTTTGAAAAAGATGTGCTTATTCATATAAAATGCTAAAAAATGTTCTTTACTCAGTTTCTGTCTTCAAAACATTACTTGAATTAATTTTTAGTTCACCCAAAAAATGTACAATAATAATATAAACAATATGTGTTAACAATTTAGAATATTTACTGGATTTAAAATAACCATTTATTTAACATTATATATATTTTAAGTATATTTATCATTTAATCTTCAACTTAATATAATGTGTCCAAGAGAGAATAGTTCAGACTTAAGATATAAGAATATTAAGATATAAAATATAAGATTTTTGCTGTTCCAATATGTTCCAATAAGTGGCATTTTTACAGTGTATCTATTTTTTGGATGCACATTATAGCTAATAATATGAATGATAACTTTGTGTGCTTATTTTTTTATAGTCTGCCAATTAACATTCAAACATCTTTGTTTCATAATTCACAATCAAACGTATACATCAATAAGAAAAAAAGATCTGTCCCTTTTTTATTATCAAAACTTTATAAAGGAAATCAATTTTGTTATCACTTGCTGCTTTATCGTGTCCACTGAGATAATGCTCATCTTTCTAAACCTCGATATTTCAGTATTTGAGAAATTTTTAATCACACGTCACACATAAAACCAGGCATAGCACAGAGCTGTAAATGAGAACTGCATTTCCTTAAATAGCCACATGGCCCTTTTATGGCCTATTAATAGCAGCACAATTTCCAGCTCTAATTCCAACCCTAACTGACTTGTTCACGTCTCCTTAAATATCCCAATGTCCTCTAACTACCTGAGAATTGAGTTACACTCCAGCTAAAAAGCCTAAACATAAGCATTCCTGGCTCGCAAGTGTTCTCTAATCCTTTTAAACACACAGCCATAGTGAGTGGAGGCAGGATGTTATTCATTATTTGGATTGCCACCAAAAGGGGGCACCCAAAGCAAACTGCTCCTCCATCCCCACACAGAGAGATGATTCCTCAATGAGGAAATATTTCAGACATGCAGGTCTTCTGGTGCAAAGGAGGACGCTTATGGCTGACTGAAGAATGAACCAGGAGGAAAACAGAAACACAGCATCCCGATCAGGACGATAAAGCAAGAATATGTTCTTTTATTTATAGTTGGTGGCAGTGGCGCACCTATTTCCACACTGCAGGGCTCTACGCTCAGCTATGCCAGGCATGGAGGATTTCCACTACGTCACAATAAGGCTGCACTGCCTAACTAGGAAGTTAATAGCGCATCAAAACACACTACATCTAAAGAACACATTTAAAGCAACATTTAACCCCAAAAGAATCATTTGCAGATTAACATCAGGCCATTGGTTATTTTCCTCTTCAGTAGAACATTAAGGGTGACCTATCATCCTCTCAATTGCCAAAAACACCCTAGCAACCAGACTGCAACACCTTAGCAACCACCTAATAAAACTGAGCAACCGCCTAGCAACCACACTGGACATCCTCGCAACCACAGAACACTCTAGTAGCAACCACTTACAAAAACGTACAAAAGTAAATTCAAACGTCCTCGCAACCTCCATGAATACCCTAGCAATCGCATAGAAATACCCTAGCAACCACCAAAAATACAGTTAATTTTAAAAATATTCATATTATTCAAGTATTTTGATATTTTAGAAATCAGTCACAGAGCTTTATGGAAGTAGGTGCCCTATCTGATTGGTGGAATTTGTTGCAGCATTGTGGGTAATGTAGTTATCCACCACAAAATCAGCTGTCAAAAATGTACAATTTTCAAATAAGTTGTAATGTCGTGAACAAATGGAATCAGCTGCAGCATTGTGGGTAATGTACACTCACCGGCCATTTTTTTATGTACACCTCACTAGCAACCCCTTTTGCCTTCAGAACTGCCTTAATTCATTGTGGCATAGATTCAACAAGGTACTGGAAATATTCCTCAGAGATTTTGGTCCATATTGACATGATAGGATCATGCAGTTGCTGCAGATTTGTCGGCTGCACATCCATGATGCAAATCTCCCGTTCCACCACATCCCAAAGGTGCTTTATTGGATTGAGTTCTGGTGACTGTGGAGGCCATTTGAGTACAATGAACTCATTGTCATGTTCAAGAAACCAGTCTGAGATGATTCGCGCTTTTTCACATAGTGCGTTCTCCTGCTGGAAGTAGCCATCAGAAGATGGGTACACTGGTCATAAAGGGATGGACATGGTCAGCAACAATACTCAGGTAGGCTGTGGCATTGAAACAATGCTTAATTGCTACTAATGTGCCAAGACAATATCCCCCACACCATTACACCACCACCACCAGCCTAAACCGTTGATACAACGCAGGATGGATCCATGCTTTCATGTTGTTGACGCCAAATTCTGACCCTACCATCCGAATGTCACAGCAGAAATCAAGACTCATTAGACCAGACAACGTTTTTCCAATATTCTATTGTCCAATTTTGGTGAGCCTGTGTGAATTGTAGCGTCAGTTTCCTGTTCTTAGCTGACAAAAGTGGCATATCAGCAGTTTCTGAAATTCTCAGACCAGCCCGTCTGACACCAACAACCATGTCACGTTCAAAGCCACTTAAATCACCTTTCTTCCCCATTCTGATGCTCGGTTTGAACTGCAGCAGATTGTCTTGACCATGTCTACATGCCTAAATGCATTGAGTTGCTGCTATGTGATTGGCTGATTAGAAATTTGCGTTAAAGAGCAATTGGACAGGTGTATCTAATAAAGTGGCTGGTGAGTGTAGTTTGTGAACAGATGCCCTTAAAGCATTGTTTAATGATGTCTCAATAACTTATCATTACAAAAATCAGTTTTCCTATAAGGAAAATGAACAGAATTTTTACTTCTGGAACCAGCCTGTCATTCTCCAAACCACGAAAATAACTCTAAACATGAAGGTTACACATTATCTGGCCTGTTTATTGAAGCGGTACACTAGCGCAGGGCCCTGTGGCATGACGGTCCTGATGTGACTGACCCTGTCTGCTCTTTTAAACAGTCATGAGGGACACAAGCACTCGCTGACCAGCCCTCCCTTTTCCTCCTGTCTGTGAAAGCCGACGCTCAGACCACATGCACACTGCACCACGACACAAACGTCCTCAGAAATGACGTCTGGACTCATTATATAAAAGGTTAAACACAATATCTTCTGTATGGACAATTTTTTTTAAGAGGAATGTGGTCAAAACAGCGTTATTATCCCCGCACGAACCCACTGACACACTTGGATGGCGCTCTGTCTTAGAGTCTTAACTCAGTGGGCTGTGTGAAGAATAACTCGAATGTTGAAAACGGGTAATCTCAGAGCAGAATGTTAATCCTCTTGGGCTCGGCACCAGCCACAAAAACACATTTCAGGACAAAATACAAAAACAAAAAAACAAATACACGAGGGATATTTTGCTTAAATGATATGATTGCTTCACTAGTGCAATTTATTGTTTTGTTTCAACAATGCCAGCCATTTCTTTCTCCTTTTTTCATTAATGCATCGTGTGCTGCTTGGATCACAGTTTAATGTGCTTCAATAGCATTCCCTAAAGCTGAAAAAAAATATGCTTGTGCGTCATGCTGCTATAGCACATACGCATGTAGGGGGAAAAAAAAGGCTAACCAGTCTTGAATTCCATAACACTCAAACGCAGCGCTGGAGCGAACGCATGCCGTATGCCTAAATGACAGATTCATGCATCTGGAGCCAGATTTGACTCGAGGAGGGCTGAGGGATTTTTGTAATCTTAGATTTGGGATAATGTGACCCGGCGGCGAGAGGCCCCGGCGCAGGCAGCCTAGCAAACGTCTCCTCTATGGTGCAAAACAAATCCACTGAGGGGAGGCACAATAATGCAGACAGCCGCCCTGATGCTGAGGCAAAGAGCGTGTGTCTAGAGTCGTGCACGATACACGTTTTGCAATAAAATATTGAGCGTTGCTTAAATGGATATTGCTTCGCATCAGTTTTTCTGATCATGCAAGATGCAGATGGATTTGTTAAGTAGTACTAGGATGTTTATAAAGGCTAAGGTGTCTAGACTGCAGCCATGCATTTCGAAATCTAGATTTATAACAACATGAGGGTGTCTAAATGATGATGTGGAAGAAACAATTATGATTATCAGTGAAACTGTATATAATGGTCTTTCCTTGACATACATACATACATACATACATACATACATACATACATACATACA
>CAIGQV010018227.1:17699650-17711108 GCA_903798115.1 Danio jaintianensis
ATATATAAAATACAGTTTAGACTTCTAGATACATTAAAAATATATTTTGTTAGACCTAAATAAACACATGAAAATATATAAATAAATGTAATTTCATTATATTTATTTAAAATGCAATAAAACACTCATTAGATTTCCCAAATAGCCAAAAATGAAAGACACTGAACATATTTATTTAAAATGCTTCTTGCTATTCATACAGATTTGCAAATGAGTAAAAACATATAGCAGTTTAATATTTTATTCATAACAGTTTTTATAAGCACAAAACAGAACAAAAAATTATACAATCTCTAATAATTTTTATACAAATGATAACAAAAAACTATTTAAATAAGTAAATTAATAAAAAAAAAATAATAATAATAATAACAATAATATTTGTTTTTAAAACCACAAAAAAAACACAAAAAAAACAAGCACCAGTTCATCCAAACATGCAGTATGATTTAAATGTAATTAGATTATTTAAAGTGAGCTTTGCATACTATCTCTATCTCTAAGTACAGATTTCCTCTATATGTAGTTTTCTGCATCCCCGCAGTCAGACAGTGCTCAGTGCCAGCGTCGCGCCAGGCTCTTACAAACCAGGCAGTTCTCGAAAATTGAACAGACACCACAGTCTGGCTGATTCAGAAAGAGGGGGAGGCGACGAGTTTTATTTTGGTTTTCCACTGCTTTTTGGAGGTGTTTCCTCTCAGCGCAAGAGTCTGCTAAAAATACCCCACTTCCCAGATTTGCTTCATTAAATGCGCAGTGTTTCCTGGCAGCCCTGCGCTGCCGCTCGCTGACTGCCTGATGCAGAGTTAGAAAATACCCCAGTGCTACCCGGCACGCTTCACAAACCAACACACTCATACAGATACACAACTACAGCATTTTTGGGAGTATAACATGGGGTCTTTTATCATTTGAAATAGGCGGTGATTTACATCCGGTTTTCATAGATTGAAAATCTTGATATACCTAGAAGGCATAGCTGAATAATAAGAGTTCAGTAGATTGAAATGACATTCTGTGAGCCTTAAACACCATTGTTCATTCTCATGTAAATCCCACAAATGAAAATGCATGGCCACAGAGTGTTCACAGATTGTCATAATGCAAAATGCGGAATATACGGATTATACATTTATTCAGCGCCATCCCAGGTATAAGGTCATAAGGCATAAGGTCTATTTAAATGTTTATTTTGTTAGTTTAACATGTATATTGTAAAATTTGCCACATGTTTGTAATGAGGCAACAAACACATGTAAACTCCTAAATATATGTGTTCAATTAATCTTTATATATTATCACTCAGCTCTTACTGTCATTTTTCTTGGCAAAAAGTCTTTATAAAGCTCATCTGTTTATGCAGAGGTTGCACTCACAACCATTCCAAATATGGTCAAAACCAAACTTTTCATTCTAGGGGTAATTTCTGGGGTTATAATATAATTTGTTTTTGTTCTGGAGAAGGTTTTTATCCAAATGTATTAAATATCCTTGAAAAAAGTACTAAAAGTAAAATAGCTTTGACATATTTATAACAAATATTTGATGTTAGACCTAAGTAAGCAATTAAAAATGTAGATAAGAATTGATGTAATAAATCTTTAAATGCAGGTTTCAAAAGATATAGCCTCTGAATTAAGCCATAGCTTGTCTTTATGAATGATTAATAATTCAATCAAAAATAAGCTCATTCAGTTACTAAACATCACAGTGTTGCTCTGGGATACATACACGTTCTGCTCCGGCTTTCAAAAGTGATAAACACAATTTATTGGTAGAGGATAATCATTGCACACCCATAATGAGAGCATTGAACATTCTAACTTAATTTGGTCACTAAAAAAAGAGCAGCGTGAGCATTCTGCTAAACTTCTGCTTTTGTGTACAAAAGTCAGTTATATAGGACTTACATGAGGATGAACATTGAGTGAATTATACTTTACACACACACACACACACACACACACACACACACACACACACACACACACACACACACACACACAGCCATAACGAGGGTCTTGTCTCCTCTCAGACTTAATGAAGAGTCGCTGAGTTCGACCAATCACATCCGTCAAGCTCCATTTCTGCAAACAGTCATCAGTAGCTCAGCATAACAACTTCAATACTGCTGGCACACTCTTCATCCTGGCATGAACGTACCAACACACATTTTTCTAGCACAACATCTGGAGTCAAAACGCCACATCCACATTTTATGTTTACTTGAAGGAGACGGTAATCCAGTGTTGAGCACATAAATATTTGGCCTGATGTTCAAAGTGGATGTTGGCGGCAGTCATTTACCGGACTCTTCCTTGAACTAGATTAAATGATGCGGCAGCTTTACCCTCAAAAACTGACAAGGTCATTAGTGACCTGCTAATCTGACAGATGGTGGAGAGCAAATCTCCAAATTGCGCTAAACGGTTTGTGGATGTCAGAGTGCATGTAATGTGCACAAGCATGAGGGAATATGAAAAAAGTCCAAATCAAGTGTGTGTTGGGGGGTGGGGGGGCTTTGTTCAATGTTGAGAGAGACCAAAGGACAGATTTTATTTGATTATTACCACTGACACATCACAATATTCAAATGTACAGTATTAAAATAACACTACTTTGAAAATCTGAGTTTGAGATTTGCTAAAATCATTTGCATTTAACAATGCATTAACAGATCGCATTAACAACTTCACATTTGATAGTACTTTATCATATAAACTTTGAATTTTTGTTGATGAATAAAATGGAAAATATATTCAAAAAATATTGCAACTAATGATAAACCAAATGTTTTTTCTTGATCGTTTTATCGGTTGTACTCATTTGTAAACATTAGCTTATATGATTAACTATAAACACTATATTTTTACAGCGAGTATTGACTCATGGTAATTAATAAAATCAGAATTGTGACTAATGTTAGTTTACTAATGCTTACAGTTTGCAAACTTTATAAGCAATGTATTAGTGAATGCAGAAATTAACATTAAGATTGAACAACACTACTACAGTATGTACAGTATTACTGTTAATGTTAACCAATACAGTTTACTACTGTTAAAAAAATGAAACCTTACAGTAAAATGTTTATATTTACAAATGACATTTTTTTATACATTTAAAAAAATTACAGTTTGTATGAACAGACATACTGACAGATCTATTTCTCTTGGTCTCGTCTGGTTTAGTTTTGGGTCGTGGTATTAAATGCGTTTCTCTGGCCAGCGTCCCCGACTTGAAGAGGGTGACTGGTGGCTACTTATTCATCATCTGGCACAACACACAAACACACACACATCTATAAGGCCTTCTCTGCTCCCTTATTTATTTTGGGAGAGGAGCAGAGAACTGGTGTGTGTGTGTGGCCCGTTTTTGTTCTCGGAGAGGGACAAGACCTGCGGCACAATTGCCCTCAGATTCAGCAGCTGCTTCAGTGAGCGGAGCAACATCCACCTCCTCTCTGCCTTTCACTGCTTTGTTTTTCTGGCCTTTCATGTGAAATGGACTGATGAGATTCTGTCTTTATTGATAAGTGGGACACAGAACCGCGGGTTCAAGCCCAGAGCCAAAACGCCACAGGCCCAATTTCAACATGAAAGCTAATGCGGAGATCTTATTTCGCCACGTAACAAACGCTTTAGGAAAAGCTTTTGTTATGTAGAAAGTTTATCTAAGTTCAGGTCAAGTATACTGGAATATAGAAAATTAAGGTACAGATGATATTTAGAGGTGAATACGAGTGAATAATTGTTAAAAAGATTTAGCTGGTAAGAAATATTGAGGTCATTTGAACAAACAAGACAAAATTAACATGAAAAAAGCTTACTATTCACCTGAAAATAAACTAGAAATGGTAATTTTGATGTAGAAATCGCTGTGATTATGTTATTTATTTTGTTTTCTTTTACAAATTATATACTGTTTTATTATGTACTAAAATTAGCATAAATCAACACAAAACTTCCATGAAACAAATACTTATACATTTTACTTACAAAATGTATTTATTAAAATAAAATAAAAAAAATTTGCTATGAGAATTTTAAATAATATGATAATTTAGATGATTATATGAGTATCGTTATTATATCAGTTTTACATTTATTATTTATATTTATATTATTTATTTAAACCAGCATAAAGAACAAAACTACCATAGTAGAATGGATTATGGTGGTAAAAATTAAGTAAATAAATGGTAATGTTATTGTTTTTATTGTTATTTTTATTGTTTTGTTACTATTGCAAATCCTAAATTCCATTTTCTTTTACAAATGATAACTAATTGGATTATTTATTTAAATTGGCAGTAAACCAATGACAATTAAGCATAAATGATTAGAAATTATAATGTAAGAAGTCTTATTTTATTTTTCAAAGGGTTTTGCAGGCAACTAAATCTAAAATTAAACCAATATATATAATAATATATATATACACACACACACACACACATATACTGAACGCGTCATATTTTTTCCTGGGAATAATATTTCTAAAAGAACTGGTTTCCACCCTGGTTTCATCTTCATCAGCATGCTAATGTAGATGTTGGACTGAAGCAGCTAATATTAATTTACAATGACGAAGGGCAGAGGGTTGCCAAATGCAAAAACTACTGAGAGATTTCAGCTGCTGTCTTGGCTTTCACCTTCCTTTCTTCATGTGTTCAATACTTTTTCCTGTGCCATTTCATTTTATTACGCATAACTTAATTTGTAAACTAATTCGATTTTTTCTCTTTGAATATATGGATTTCCTTGGTTGTTACCAACATCCGGGAAGAATGGTGACGTGTTTGTTTGGTGATATCTGTTTGTTTACAGATATGTACTGATATATTTTCCCCACTGTATGTATATATATATATATATATATATAAATATAGGAGTGTGTAGGAGTGTATGTATGTATATATATATATATATACATACACACTCCTATTTTATACATATCATTTTTTTTTTTATTCTACTCATTCATGCCATTGATAAGAACTACAATATTTACTCACTGCTACTAAAAAACAAAATGGGAAGAGAGAAATTATTTTCATGAATTTAATCTCACAATGCAAAACTTTTTATCATTTTAAAAAGGTATCTTTACACTAAATTAGTGTAATTGCCCTAATTGCAACAGTTATTGCCCACTGTTGTTAAGGAGGACAGAAACCCCCCCATCAGGCTTACTGTTCGGATTAAAAGATTTGATTACACAAAGCAGCTGTTTTACTGTGGTAAACAATGAGCCTCATAACAGATTGTCCTCATTAACTTCACAGACAAATAAGGCAATGCAGTTACACATGTGCAGCCGACTGTGGGAAAACAAAGTTTATGGTCTGAATTAATTCAACTCTGTGTCAAACCTCTTTAGTAAATGTGAAAATAAAAATAATAAAACACTCATAGCGTCCTGTTCAGTCAACATTTGTGTTTTCTCTAAGAGATATGTTTTACACAGCATGTTTGTACCATTCAATTAATAACTGACAATTTATAACAATTAATATTTTGTGCATCACTAAAGGTATCATAATAATCAAATAAACCAAAAAAAGTTGTAATAAGTTTTTTAAAAATCATCTTCAATTTTATGTTATTCAAAATTTGTCAGTTAAATATAATGCATGTAATGTAATTGCAAAAAAAGTTAAAGAAAATAAAACAAAAACTAATTTTTACAGTTATTAAGGTACAAAAATAAATACAAAATATTTATTTCTGGAATAACACTAGACACTCCTATGTAATGTTACGCAGTCATGTGACATTGTAACACATATGTTTCAGTTTTAAACTATTTATTTATTTATTTATTTATTTATTTATTTTTAAACACTATGTAGTGTACACAGTGCAGTGAGTATTCCATTCCAAACATAGCCATGCACAGTGTGTGTGTGTTCAGTGATGAGGTTGGAGCAGGACAGCTGACAGCCCTTAAATGCTCTCTGGTGCTCACTGCTCATTGGCCGACGGTGACATCATTATTCTATTCTCCTCTTTCCACAGTTTGTTTACTTCTCCCTCTCTCTCGATATCGCTTTCTCACTCATTCTCCTGTCAGAGTCACTACAGGTCCCATAAACCACAAGACGCAAGGGAAATCGAAAGGGCTAACCTAATAACCACAGCAGAAATAAAAACCAGGATGCAGATTCTACTTCACCAAAAGTCATTCAGAAGAATACACTCCAGTCACAATTTGATGCTAAACTCACGATACAATGTTATCTTGATATTTTACACAAAAAATAGCTAAATATTATTTCTAACACATCAAAAAAAATCAATAAAGTCATTTAAGGGCTGAATGACATATCAAAATTATCTATATATCTCAATTATACATAGCCAGATGATTTCCGATGAATGAGCAATTTAATACTAAAGTGTTTTTGCGTGCCTGTCATTGTCATTAAAATTCAGAAGCTCTATATACATATACTCTGCATGACTCTCGTAGCATTTGCTTTATAAACCTTCTAAAAATCTTCATACTTCTAAAACGCGACATGGTGAGTTTAACAATATGTGCATTTTCATCTGTAAAACTGAATTTTTTCATCTTATAAATGTTGCCAAACATATGCTATTAATGTCTGATACGGAAAAGCTTATTCATGCTTTCATGACCTCTCGGTTAGACTATGGTAATGTGTTACTAGGCGGTTGCCCTGTAGGCCTAATTAACAAACTTCAGCTGGTTCAAAATGCAGCTGCTTGAGTGCTTTCTAGAACAAAGAAATATGATCATATTACTCCAGTTCTTTCATTATTACATTGGCTCCCTATTAAATATCGTATAAATTGTACAATTTTATTGACTACCTACAAAGCCCTAAACGGCTTAGCTCCCCAGTATTTGAGGGAGCTCCTGGTGTATTACAGCCCCTCATGTCCACTACACTCAATTAATTCTGGACAATTGATTATTCCCAGAATATCAAAATCAACTGTAGGCGGTAGATCTTTCTCATATCTGGCACCTAAACTCTGGAACAGCCTTCCTAGCACAGTTCAGGAGGTAGACACACTCTGTCAGTTTAAAACTAGATTAAAGACACATCTCTGTGCATTAGCATACACATAAAACACAAATGCTTTTGAAATACAAATCCTCTAAAGGATTGTTAGGCTGCAATAATTAAGGCAACCAGAGCTGGGAACACTTCCCAAAAGACATTATAATTTGAACGGCATCTACGCTTATGCTAGTCTGTTTTTCATTATCCCGAGGTCTCCATAATCCTAGACCAGGCCGTATCCTGAGCAGATGCTCTGGCAGTCATGGAGGAGTTGAGTGCATGAGATGGATTCCTGAAAGACCCCAGTGACAAACGAGTCTCCGCATTGATCCCGTGGGTCAGCCTGTATACCCGCCGGTGACCTGCAGCTTCTCCACGATAGACGTCTAGCGTTTTCCAGCCCGGCGCCTTGGTTTTGGGACTTGTGGAGCTGCGCATCAATGGATTTGCTCTTCAGTGTTTGGACTTCCAGCAGCGAAAATTAAACCACAATGAAATGAACTAAACTGAAATTCAACTTTAATTCAAATTTAACTGGACTGACACAGTTTCAATTTACTAGAACTTCTATGTTAAGCTGCTTTGACACAATCTACATTGTAAAAGTGCTATAGAAATAAAGATGAATTGAAAATTTAATTTAAATGAATTTCACTTGCTAAAGTGCTCATCCAGAGGAGTATATGCACTTTAAATGATTAAACGCACTGCAGTTCTTTTAGCTAAGTGAATAATATCACTATTTCTAAACTTGAACTTAAAGGGTTAGTTTGTCTAAAACATTTACTCATTTTGTTCTCACACAATGTATCCTAGAATGTACATGTAGATCTGTCATATAATGCCATAGTGTCTCTTCAAACGACTTGGGTTTGGATTAGACTGCTCACTTGATTATTTTTATGATGTATTTATGACCTTTTAGCTTTAGGGGAATGGACTTTAAATGGAAGGACAGTAATCTTAAGTTACATTAAATAAAATCCTATGCTGGGAAAATCTTACAGGTTGGATATGACATGTGGGTGAATTTACATTTTTTTAGGTCAGTTAAAACTCAACATAAAACTAACTCAATATCGCATATCATATACATCAGTGATATGCATCGTCACAATTTTATATCGCAAATGCAATACTATTCAAACTACACCCCTATTCAAAAAGCGCATTAAACTACGTACAGGAAGTACGTGAGGCTATATGCTAGGCTATAGGTGATTCAGATAGGCCGTCCACCACCGCAGCAGCATTGATCTCTGCAGCAGACAGGTGTCTCCTGTCTGGATGATGGATAGACGGATGGATGGATGGATGGATGGATGGATGGATGGAGGGAGGGAGGGATGGAGGGAGTTTGACGGAGTGAGTCAGCCAGTCTGGTGGCTCTAAGCCCCGTCTGGCCCCCCTATCCCAAAACAGATTAGCCCTTAGTAAGATTAAGGAGGAGCTTTTGCGAGAGCTCTGTGTAGGGAAGAGGTGAAATGTGCTCGGAGCACGAAAGGAGGAATCAAGGGGTTAGAAGCACGCGGCCGCTCATGGCGGAGGGGGTAGAAAAGCAGAGCAGGACAGATGGCCACCTCTTTACTTCACCACACGTCTGCACACATTTGGTTGCTTTTTCTTATCCTTATGTCGTTCAAAAGGTCTTGACTTTTCTGATGTGGAACAGAAAAGAGACTGAACAATTGTATGGGTGGTTGCAAGAAATGCAGGCTTCAAAAAAGGAGAAAAGCACAACTAAAGTATCTTAAAAGTAGACTCAAAAAATGACTTTTGCTGCTTGTTCAAACTACTTATTTAAAATGAGCTGAAGCAACACATTTCTTAAGGTTTTTTTTGAGACAATGTAATTGTTTTATGTTCAATCCAATTAAATTTGTAAAAACGAGTAGGTTAACTAGGACAACATGAAAGAATTGTGTGGAAACCAGCATTTTTTAGTGTGGTCTATGAGCCATGCACGATGTATAAAGTTTTCTGATGTCATATGAGGGCAACTGTGAGGAACATGCCAACATTTAGGCTGAAAATCTGCATGTTCATCATGACACAAGGATTCAGAATTAAGTTGATCCACTTCACAAATTGGTTTGTGAAGTAAGCCCACTTTGGTACTTTTGCATATGCTAGGGCAGATTTCATGTAAACAGATTGATGTTTCATGTCAAATAATGAGTGATGTGAACTGTAATGAAATTACACTTTTAATTTGTTTTCACATCGTGACTGCCGTTTAGTGTTAACTGTGCAGGGCTATTTTCTGGGCCCTTATCTTGAATTTGTAGGCATTATTGTCGATTTTTGGACAAACTGTGCCTTTAAGCCAAGGAGGAGACAAGTGAGAAGCAACATAAAGACCAAAACAGAGATGAAGCAAAAGAGATTAAAAAAAGAAGAAGAGAAAAACAAAATAAATACAGAGAGAGAGTGAACAACAGACAGCCACAGGAAAGCATTAAGCACCCTCCACGTTGCAAACACAGAACTTCCAGAAATGATTGAAACAGAATAGCCTCCGCTTCCACCCCCCCAACAAACAAAAGCCCCCATTGTGCAATGTTGTGCCACGAACACAGCCAGGGGAAACATAGGAGCAGTGAAAAAGCACGGCTGGAACCCCTATCCCCCCTCCTTCTCCACCCCAGACCCGCTTCTCTTCTCTCCCTCAACTGTGACACTGACAAGGCAAAGCAGCACCGCTGAGCTCCAGCCACTGAAGGGCCTCCAAACTGAAAAATATGCCCTTTGTCTTCCCTGTAGACGAAGACCTCACACACACTCAGAGCAATACCCGCTTTCCACCAGACGGGGGCCGGGGACGCTCCAAAACTAGAGCTTCACTTCAGGCAACTGCACTGTATCATTATACGAAGACTGACAATAAGAGCTTAAGAAAAACGACTGTGACTCAGAACAACGTGGAGGTGTTTATGACTAACATGGATCACCCCTGAGGATAGCTTATGCCCATCCCAGATCAACTAACACACACAAATGATTCTGGAACATGATATAGAGGGCAAACTCTGCTCCGACTATACAAAACAAGTGTGAAGATTATTTGCATGCAGACTGTAAAAATCGCTGGGTTCCATGCAATCAATTTGTGTTGGGACAACATGAAGGAATTGAGTTTATTTATTTTTACAAATGTAAGTGGATTGAACATAAAACAATTAAGTTGTCCAGAAAAACCCTAACTCAAGAATTGTGTTATTTCATTCATTCGTTCATTGTCTTTTCAACTTAGTCCCTTTATTAATCTGGGGTCGCCACAGCGGAATGAACTGCCAACTTATCCTGCATATGTTTTACACAGCGGATGCCCTTCCAGCTGCAACCCATCACTGGGAAACATCAATACACACTCATTCCTACACATACACTACGGACAATTTAGCTTACCCAATTCACCTACAGCACATGTCTTTGGACTTGTGGGGGAAACCGGATCACCCGGAGGAAACCCACGCCAACACGGGGAGAACATGCAAACTCCACACAGAAATGCCAACAGACCCAGCCGGGGCTCAAACCAGCCTTCTCTTTTTTAAATAAGTAGTTTGAACAAACAGCCAACGTCACTTTTTGAGTGTATGTGCTTGTTGACTTTACCAGGTTATACTGCATATACAATACAGAAATGCTGCTGGAAAATAGGGTTGAAAATCTATAAGAAAATGTCCGCATTATTTAAACTTCAGGCACATTTAACTGGCAAGTTTGATTGATTTATGTAAATCAATTCAATTATTTGAATTATTTGACCTTAGACGTGATTCTTCTTATAGTTTGTAGCATCACTCAAAAATGGTCATTAGATTTTCTATATTACAAATATTTAATAATGAATATTCAATATTTGCTTTAACTTAAATCAATTGCCAACTATAAAACTACATAGACAATATTTTTAAAAATTCAATAAATAAAAATGACCAAAATTAAACAAAACTACTAACAATAACAAAAACAATCATAATAATATATAATAATATAAACAAATCTACCTATTAATAAAATACTAAAATAACATTGGTAATTACGGGGTGTATTACTAACACGAAAACAAAAATAATTAAAATACTGAGACATTTTCAAAAGAACAAACTAATACAATTGACAAACTCAAATAAACACAGTGAAGTACAGTGGTATATTACTCCGCTCCATCGTCCAGTCATACTCCACATGAAACAAATAAGAGTGTGTGTGTGTGTGTGTGTTTGTGTGTCGTAGTGTGACTGTTTATCCGAACTCACTTTAAAGCAGAGCAGCTTCTCCGCTGGGAGTTTGATGAAAGCCTGAACACTGTTCACCGCCTGCAGCATCTACACATTCATTCATGCTTCCCAATCAATGACTGAACCCGACACACACACACACACACACACACACACACACACACACACACACACA
>CAIGQV010018227.1:17721588-17737920 GCA_903798115.1 Danio jaintianensis
TGGTATTTCCACATTTTTTTTACATTTCAGTACCGATTAGTACAAAATTTGGTACTTTTGGTACCAAGTTGTCATCATTATACTGTAGTTAAAGCATGAGGGTCTATGGACACTGAGTGCCTGTAAACAGAAACACCTCCAATTCCTTCTGATTGTCGGTGATGAGCAGTGTTGCGTGTGAAAGTTGAAGTTCTTTTAACTTTACACGGTATCTAAAAAATGTGGCACTCATGTGCATGATACTTCAAAAGACGCAAGACTTCAGCATAGCATTCATACATGTCCGTCAAGCACGTGTTTACATTAATAAAACAATAGAAGTTGCACATTGGAAATGAAAAAATGCATTCCGTGTGAACAGCCCCTAAGACCAAAAAAACCCAGCACTCAGTGCACGGCTGCCACACGCAGCGTGATGTAGGCCAGAGCTGTCCTTGTATGGGGTCTGTATGGGCACAGAGCTTTGTAATGAGATGTCAACAGTGTGACATCTGAAAAATAAGACCAACCGTCAGAGCCAAGACCCCCTTGCTGGATCTATACATGACAAAACAAACAGTCTACACCCCTCTCATCAGGCCACAAAATATAGCATCGGAAACAAAAACTGAGCACATCCACACTTAACAGAAGAGAAAAAATTTGCGCAGTGGAATTGCTTCAATCTGTAGTTACAATTTCTAGGTACTTCACCCCCATTTCGAAAGACACTCAATCAACCTCGCTGTTAGGTCATGCTGGCATCAAAACAGAAGCAGACTGATCCCTGACTGACCAATGAGCAGCGTCGCGGGCCTCGAGAAGAGTTAATGGGCTTAGAGTCTACTCCAGACCAGCTACTGCTCTATTAAGCTTGTTTGACCAGCTGTCGATCCGTCTAAGAGCTACTTGAGATCTCAACCAACCAGAAACCTTGGGTGGGGGTGTGTGTTTTGGTTGGCAGAATTGTTTGGGAGCAAATAAAGAAAAACAGCATTAATTAGTAGTGTCATGCACCTGTTTGTTTGTCCTGCATTCTCTTGGAAAATGTGTAAAATTGGAGGTGTAGTGGTCCAACAGAGGTCACGGTTTGCACACACAGGGTTCATTGTGGTAGGTTAAGGGGCCGATCACACCGAACGCGCTTTTACGTTCCAAAAACGCAAGGTACACCACACTGCCTTTTTTGTTGACAAGAAAAAAAAGAAGTGCAGTGCGCTTTTTACGTCACTAGGCGATGACTGAATCAGCTGCGTATTGTGCGAGAGTGTTTGTGATATTCAAGATTTGTAAAGTCATACAGCTCTGGATAACTTGAAACATCGACTACAAGTCTCTCCTCCATCTTTGAAAGTCTCTGTAGTCGTCTTGACAACACAAACACTGCTGTCGCCTCAACAGAAACCCCGCCTCTGCTTTCATTTGATTGGAGAATGAAAAAGACGCGACTGACGTAACGCACTTTTCCGCTCAGTTTACTTTTTTCAACTGCGAGCGCACATCGCGCAATGGCAAAAACGCGAAGCTCATAAGCAGTGCGCAAAATGCTCACGGCCATTAGTAAATCATTCAAAAAAGGCACCTCTCAAAGCAAAAAGCGCGTTCGGTGTGATTGGCCCCTAAGGGTACAGCTATTATTAATTTTCAATTGGCTACAGGACAAATCTCTGTTATCCAATGACTTGCCTAATTAACCTTACTTGCCTAGTTAACCTAATAACCTTGTTAAGTCTTTAAATTGCACTTTAAGCTGAACACTAGTGTCTAGTAAAATATTGTTTACTCTCATCATGGCAAAGAGATTAGTTATTAGAAATTAGTTATTAAAACTATTGTGTTTAAAAATGTTTTTTAAAAAATCTACTACATTAAACATTAATTCATTCTCCAACGGCTTAGTCCCTTATTTTTCAAGGGTTACCACAGCGGAATGAACCGCTAACTATTCCGGCATATGTTTTGCGCAGCGGATGCCCATCCATACACTCTCGCAATTTACACACACACATAAACTACGGCCAATTTTGTTCATTCAATTCACCTATAGCGCATGTCTTTGGACTGTGGGGAAAACCGGAGCACCTGGTGGAAACCGGAGCACCCGGTGGAAACCCACGCGAACACGGGGAGAACATGCAAAGACCACACAAAAATGCCAACTGGCCCAGCCGGGACTCGAACCAGCGACCTTCTTGCTGTGAGGTGACAGTGCTAACCACTAAGCCACCGTGCCACCCTACATTAAACATTAAACTTTAAATGCATGTTATATTTCTTTTTTTTTCAGGTTTAATGGTTAAAATAAGTATTTTACTGAATATTTACTGAATATATAAGTAATTAACTGAACATTTAAAATTTAAAAATTTAGGGAGAATCTAACAAAAATAAACATTTTAGGAACCCTATGACATAAGTTTTTTTTTTTTTATCTCTGCTTATATTAAAACTTTAAAGAACAAATTTATAATTATTTTAATTGTTATTATTACTATTACTACTGTAATACTTCTATTTTTATGAATGGACTCTACCGTTTGGTCTGTGTGTTTTTTTTGTTGTTGCAAAAATCCATCATATTGTAGATCATTAGATCACCATGATGTAATGAATTGATTTACTTTTTATTTACATTTATTCACATACAAACACATACACATCACTTAAAGATGTGTAGGTCACACAAAAATGAATATTTACTGACTATTTACTCACACTCTTGTGGTTTCATATCTTTATAAGTTTCTTTTCTCTGTGAAACACAAAAGAAGATATTTTAAAGAAGGTTAAAAAGCTGCAACCACTGACAAACCGTAGTAGGAAAAAAACAAATACTATGTATGGCAGTGGTTACAGGTTTAAATCCTTCTTCAAAATATATTCTTTTTTGTTTAACAGAAGAAAGAAAGTCAAACAGGTTTGGAAAAAGTGAAGGGTGAGTACATGTAAATGATGACAGAATTTTCATTTTTGTGTGAACTATCCCTTAACACAAAAACTGAAATGAACATGATGCACTTCAAACCTCACTGGTTCTCATGCATCATGCATTCGCTTATGAGCTTCCATGTTTATTATATGTAACATGCTCTACTTATGTGTGTTAATCATTGTTTAGAGATAAATAAAAGCCTAAATTAATTCTTTACAAATCAGGTTTTAACACCTTCACGATGACCTTTTTAGATTTTCTAAGTTTTGGTTAAATGGACTTTCATTGAAGGGACAGACACCACTTAGATCTCAATTAAAAATATCTTGTTTTGTATTACAAATGCTAATCATGTGCTGTGGTTTTAAGACAAATAAGAACATATACTGATGAAGACAAGTATGATGTACTGTTCATTGTAGTGCATTCAATGAAAGTCAATGGGGTAAAAATAGAGCACATCTCTGACAGACAAGAGGGGTGTCCTGTAGTGACAGGCACAGGTATTAGGGTGGATAATGCCATGCTCCTCTCATTTATCTCTCTGGACTCTCAGATTCCTGCAGCTGCTGGCTTGAGGACTTCAAGAGATCATTTCATTGCAAAGCTGAGAAGGGTTTAATTGATACACACACATACAGGAAATAAGTCATTCATATATATGTTAAAGTCACCCTCTGACAAGATCACTTCTCTATAAAACATTATAACAAGAAAAAAACATCATCAGCAATAAATAATACACAAGATAAAAAAAATCTAAAACAATTTTTTAAGGTTTACTTTTGATAAAAATTTTGAAAGATTCCCATTTAAAAATATTTCTTTTAAAGTCTCTCCAGATAAAACTCGTTGTCTGATAACATTAAAAATAGGGCATTTCAAAAATACAAGTTTACTTGAATGAACAAAGATTAAAATCTACAAAATGCATATTATTATGCTGCAACATTTCTAATCGAATCTGTCAAAATCTCAATTCTGTGGCTCAAATATAAACACATCTGCGCACTGAGTACTTCTAAAATAAACCGGCGACTCGGATCGTTCAAAACAAATCTAGTTCATCGTCGCACAAATGAGGGTTGAGTTTTGCTCTCTCCACTTCAAAGAGCTCCTCCGTCTAAACATTTGTATAATATTTGTGGAACGCAACACAGCTAATTGCGCCTGTCCCATGAGGACGTTCAGCACGATTACTCTGACATCCAGATGATACAGAAGCTTTTATCTGCTGCTATTTCAGAGGTGGAGAAATCTAGGCCTGTCTTTATTTACAGCCCAATTTCCTGAATGGGCCACACAAGAATAGGTGGTTAAACTAAAAAAAAATTTAAAAACAGAGAGAGGGTGTGCAGGCATCTCCGCTTACACTATGCCAGGATCAGAAAACAGAGTGAAATTCATCCGACGTTCACCCACACATGCATTCATCACGAGAATGTGGTTATTCAGAAGACACAAACAGACAGGCAATAGAGCTAGTGCTGACTGATTCACAAAAAAATGACTTGAATTTTTATTAAAAAGTCTGTACACATTTTTAGAATTAATAGTCTGAAGCAGTTTGAATCCTGTATAATTTAGCGCATTATCAGAAAGAAACTGACTTTCATATGTAACCAAAATGTGTGTTGGTGAATATACACACACACAAATATTTAGACACTGTCCACATCCTTCAAGTCCATTTATGCATTTCCTCTCATTCTAGTTTTATCATTTACTTCCCACACCATCGATCGCAGGTCTCATGAACAACAAAGCAGCATATGCAGCCAATTTAACACACATTTAAGGATCATGTATTATTTATTTATCATTTACTCATCATGTGGTACCTATTGTTTATTTTTCTATATTATTATTAAAAAAACTAAAGGCCATTTTGTTTGTTGTGGATGATTCTCAGTTCTCAAAGAGGTCAAATTAATGATCATATTGCATACTTTGTTTGCATTTGCAACCGGTTCTGCAAATTAGGCATGGTATGTCTTAATATTAATATATCTATCAACATTCAACTGATTTGAATTGAATCGAAATCGTATTACAGAAGTTTTTAAAATACAGACGAATATTGTATTGCTGGTTAAGAGTATCGATACCATATCGCATCGTGAAGATAAGTCTGATTCACATTAGGCCTGTCACAATTATCAATATATCGACTTATCGCACAACACATGGATAATTTTTGGTAATGCAATATATATCGCACATACATAAATACCAATTCTAACCACATTTTGGCTGATTGCGCAGCCTCTCTATCTCTATTGGAGGTGTCAAAAGTTTTTTAGTGTTAAAAAAACACTATAGTATTTATATATTTTCATGTGGGTGCCTGATGACTGAAAATAGATCTGTTACTCTTTTGTAGTTCTTATTACCTTGGGCATTTATGTTAACATTTATATTATTATTATTTATTTGTTTTGGATATCTGTTTTCACATTCTGCTTCTAATACCTAATTATTAAATTGTTAAAATTACTATAATTAAATGAAATATTCCTAGGAATAAAATATTATGTGTTCTTTGGAAGAGTGTACTTGCATAATGATGCTATTAGTGTCAAAATGTATACAATAATACTGTTTATCATGTATCGTACCACAAAAAATAGACATTGTGACAGGCCTAATTCACATCCCTATGTTTGTACAATTAAAATGAAAGTCTAAAAAAAAGATTTTTGCTGCTTGTTCAAACTACTTATTAAAAATGAGAATGAAACACAATTCTTACGATCTTTTGAGGACCACTTAATTGTTGTATGTTTAATCCACTTAAATTTGTTAAATTAATCGATTTGTGTTAGGATGGATATGTGAAACCATGCATTTTTTATAGTACATTAAAAACACAATAAAATAAAGTGAAATAAAGGTGAAAAAAATTATATAAAAATTACAAAGTAATACGAAAGACAAAAACAACAACAAAATTACGTCAGCACTTAGCTAAGACTCTTTTCACATTGAATTAGTCAACAAACACCACCAATCCTAGCAGCCATTCTGCTTATAATTAACAGTTTTAAAATTCATAAGATGGAAGGAATGTGCCAGAAATAACTGGATTTGTGCAAAGCCCAGCGTGTAAATCCTGCCCACTGGAGTAGCGCAGAGAGGTCGAAGATTAATTGAATTCCACTTATATTTCATCCAGTGTTTCTCGTGATCATCTCCTTAATGCAGGGGACGTCACTGGACATCTCAAGACCTGCTTACTCAAGCAATGACCCGGGACACGCGATACGTAACGTCTTTTCAGTCATTAGGGAGCAGTAGAGCATCTGGTTGTCTGCTTTAAGTAATAGAGGTGAGACACAATGTTACTCATCAGCTGTTTTGCAGTGTACAGTTTGGTCCATCCGCCCTTGATATTAATCTTTGCAGTTCATTAAAACGGACAAATGCGTTTGTACTTTCCGCTTCAGCTGTGAAAACAATTGAAAGGGAACAAACTGTCAACGACAACCATAAGAGGATAAGAGTACAGATTAGCGTTTTTAAGAGAAGGAAAAAAGGGAATAGGATGCTGGTGGAATGCATAAAGTGCATACTATTCTACCTTCTTTACAAGTTGTGGAAAAGCAGGAATTATGCGAGTCAAAAAAAGTGATGTTTATATAATTGTGTGCAGATTTTTATCCTCACTAAGTTCAAGATAGGCCTACAGGATGAACAGAGGCCTTCAGAATCACAGCTGTTTTACAAAAAAATTAATTAATAAAAAAAAAAAACAAGAAACGAATCTTCTTTTTACATTTTTTTTTTTCTCTGCAACTGATGTGATTGGTGATTTAAAACAGCACTTCTCTGACATCCTATTAAAATGAACGAATTGATAAATAATGTAACAGAGAAAATAAACAAATACAGAAATAAAAATAAATATATTGCAAATTCTCTGCGCATAACCTGATAGGTCAGTTACTCCTGTATTTTTATGACAGCCCTGCACCAGCCATTTAAATAAAAGCAAAAAGTAAAATACAATGAAATGAAATAAATTGGTAATTTACTGAAAAAAAGTTCTCCAGCATCCTATTAAAACAAAAGCCATTTAATTGAATGGCAAAATTAAAATACAGTCAAATATGCCTACAAAAATATATAAATAAATAAAACAACTCAATAAATGAAGAATCACAGCTGTTTCTCAAAGTAATTGAGAATAAAGAGGATTGGAAAGATTGATTTATATTCCACAAAGAATCCTTTTTTCCCCCACTAAAATGACTAAAACAAACATTTCAGCAGCTGAATTTCTCAGTTTGTGATCTACAACTAAACGGTGACATTGTGATTTATGGAGCACTTCAAGCAGAGTGGTGTGAAACAACAACAGGAAGAGGAAGTGCCAGGAAAACATTTCCTCTTAATAACACTGGCATGGTGTTGTTTTTCCTGGATGCGGTGATGTAAACTCAATTAGAAGATTTGTGTTTTAACCAAAACTGCACAGAGAAGGGCCTCGATTGGCCTGTTTGAGTAGTGGCGGGAACATTTTTAAATTTCCACTTAAATAAGTACTCCCAAGCGTGGTCTATTCAAGCTTTGGGAATTTTAGGAAATACTTAATGCCCCGTACTATACTACAGGCTCGCTGACATGGATGACAATTTGAAGCACATGAATATGAATATATCATTGATTTTTAATGACAGTTGGCAATTACCAAGCTTATGAGTGACAGACACTTGACTATGCAAAAAAGTTGAGTAGAGTTTAACAATACGAAAATAACCAGCAACACTATTGTAAGAATGAGTGCTGTTTACACCTGCATTTAGCATCTTCCATGATAGAAACGTAATACTATACCAATATACATGGGGCCTTACAGGCAAATCTGAAGTTTAAAAATATCTTTACTTTCTCAGAGGAGGTCTAAATGTGTCTAAGGCCCTGTTCACATGAACATTGGTATTTTCAAAACCGCACTTTTCGATATTTGTCAACACATACAAGGAGTATTGGGTGACTGAAACCGAAACTTTCTGAAAACTCTGACCAGGGTGAAGATTTTCTGAAACTCAGTGTGGTTGTGCGGACACAACAACCTGAGTTTTTGTCTCAAGACATCAAAGTGCCTGCTGTTATGTTGGGTTCACACCAAAAAAACAAAAAAAAACATGTTACGCATTCTGCTTCATTCGCACCACAGAACGGTAATTCGACTTTGTTCTTACGTTTGCATTGACTTGTATGCAATTTACTTGTGCAAATCCTTAATTCTGTGTTTGGTGTGAACCCAGCATAAAAGTGTCATTATTGGTTCGGCTTGCCCTTAACCTTTTTGCATTGTCATGTGGATTATTTTTATTTTATTTTTAAATGAAAGCGGGGAAAACTCAGTTTATAAAAATATGTGTGTACAGTACATGGCCTAATTCATCTGAAAATGTCATTCTGAAACCAAAATTGTCATGTTTAATCTAAATGATTAACTTGCCCTTAATGTTAACTAGGAGCAAAAAAACGATATTTAGAAACAGTATGCAGTATTTCTTTTTTGAAATAAGATTCAGGCATGTAACATCCACCATCAAATCTATTCCTGTTGGATCAAAGTTCACGTTCGCACCAGCTAAATATCCAGTTTCACTGGGAAAGGTTATGGAAGTGAAGTGACTTGAAAATGCCAATTCACTAATCTCAAAGTCTCATTGTTCCTCTTCCATAAATTACAGTCCAAAGGTTTGGTCAGTAAGAAAGAAAAGAATACGTTTTATACAACAAGGACACGTTAAAGTGATAGCAAAGACAAAGTTACAAAAGACTACTATTTCAAGCAAATGCTGTTAATCAAAAAACCCAGATGACTGGATGTCACCGTTTCCACAAGAGTATTGACCAACACACCCTTTTCAGCATCAACAGTAATATATAATACACCAATTTCTCAAAGATGATATATGGACTAATAGCAGCTGAAGCATTCAGCTTTGCCATCATAGGAATAAGTTTTATTTTTAAATGTCCAATTTCCATACATGACTCACGCTGAGTGAAACAGCCCATGAAAGTCATCTTCTGTACTGACTTGAAGAGCCAATCTGATTTTCAATCTGAAATTTAAATCAGAGACAACAAGTACCACTAGAAAACAGGGACAAAAACACTAGCCTAAAGTTGCAAATAAACATCCTCCTGATTTCTGCAAGACAATATCTGTGGGGTCCCACTCACAGAAGTGGTCGCACAATGAAACAGCAGCATTCCCTGATGAGAAATGCCTCTGGCCTGTGAGAATGCCCGCAGCCCATCCGGGAGACGGATGCCAAGCAATTAAAGCAAAACTTGCTCGTTGAACAGACACGGTCTGGAAGCGTTTTAATAACCTGGAAACTATTTAGAAAATGGTTGACGTTCGGATGCTGACAGCAAAACAAAGGGCTGCATTGTAAAAGAGAGAGAGAGCGCGTGTTTTCTTCACTGATCAACTCCACCGCCGAGTAGCAGAGCGACAAACCCAATAGCTGTCACTGCCGCTTTCATCTCTTCCAACTCAACCTTCAGGGGGGAAAAACAGATGCCTGATGAAACTGTCACCCATGTTGCTTGCTTCATGCTGAATGCCATGCTTGTGTTTTGACTGTAGTAGTAAAAAAAAAAACATTTCATTGCGACTTCAAGCCAAATGTGTAATTTCTCTGGGAAGCCGATTTGGTCAAAACCATCTGAGATTCCTTTGTCGGGTGTGTCACTACATGAAAAAAAGGAGAAAGAGAGAAAGAAAATGAAGAAAACACATATGCTCTCCTCAGCACAATACCAGGGCTACAATTACGGACATGGAGTGCCAGGAAGACAGCTTTCTGTCCCATTACTCCCACTGGTTAAAGGGACAGCTCACCCAAAAAATGAACATTCTGTCATTATTCACTCACACATATGTGGTTTCATTTCTTTTATGACTTTCTTATATGGAACACAGAATATAATGGACAAACAACATTGGACTCAATTGAATTTCATTGTGTGGAAACATCTTCAAAATCTATTTTCTGTCCGCTAAAGACAACTGATACTACTTTATTCAGATACTACTTTTTAATGGGTTTTGTCTGTACAGTGGCCTTTAAAGGGATATTTTGGGTTGTGATATGGCTGTGATGTACAGTCAATTACCAAAGCACGAATAATCTCATGTCATTCCTGACACATCTTTTTCATCTACTGGATACAAGTGAAAATATGTCTGCGATTACATAAATGTAATTGCCATTTTTAGCAAACACCTTTTATGGACACCAAACCGATAAAAATGGTAGAAAATTGTCTCCTTTTGTGTTTAACAAAAGAAAAAAAAAAGACATAAAAAGTTTAGATCACATGAGAGTAATCATCATTCTTTAGTAATCGACTGCATCTCATAGTCCTGTTTAACCCAAAACACCACTTTAAAATTCATTGTATAGACACAAAAAGCAATGGGATCTTCTTTTGTGTGTAACAGAAGAAAACACATCCATGCTAGGAATGACATGAGATTCAGATGATATAATTGCCATTTGCAATCATATTCCGAAACATCCCTGTAACATTCATAGATGTTTTCAAAATATCTCTTTTTGTCTTCAGCTCACGAAAAAGACAAAGTACATGATTGAAATGACATGGGAGTAATCTACATTTATGGTAAATGACTGCACAACACACTCATAACACAAAACATCTATTTAAATGTAGGTCTATGTGATTTCCGATTTCCACTCTTGCTTAGTGCATCCAATCCTCCACTCTTAACATTTCTCTCCTCCTTCCTCTGCCTGTCCACCAGGACGCGACCCGCCCCGTCCGCTCTCACTCCATAAATCACATGCAGTGTTTGGGGCGGCGTGGATAGACTTAAAAAGACGCTGTGGCGCTGTCTAACTTTACATCCCTCCCCTGAGAGGCCATTTCCTCCCACTGCACTGCCTCACGAAGGGGCAAAACACGCTAGCATGCGGCACTTTCCAATACCCGTGGACAAAAAAAAAAAAATCAGAAGTTCACTGCTCTGAAGTGTTTGTTTCCATGGCAGCAGCTGAGAGCACGTTCACAGGAGCACATACATACTGTATAGGCGAGTGGACCCACTCTCTGATATTACCATACAACCCAGTGAACAATGACAAAGCTGGTGTTGTTGCACTTTCTAAGCTACAAGCTAAAAGAAGGAAAGCAACTTAAGCCAGAAAGTTATGTGGGATTGTTCTGCTGTTTCAAAGCCAAGTGATTCAGTTCTTATGAAACCCGCAGACCGGAGGTTGACCACCTTTCAGATGAACAAGATTTGGAAGATTTTCAAAAATCTTTAAAGCTGAATATGCTGAACGAGTTCTTATCCTCAACTTAAATGAAAAGTCTCTAAAGCGTCCCAGGAGGTCGGAAATATTTTCAGCGCTTAAGCAGGTAGAGCCGGTGAAGTTTTATAGTCCATTAAAACATTGTTAAGTGTATCACATGTTAGCAAAGGGAGGAAAAAAAAACTTCAATGGCATTCCATAGCAGTGCATTACCAGATCGGCTCATAGAGGCTGGATGGGTCTTTTCAAATCCAGGCGCCCACCTACGGCACATAGGGCTAAAATAATGCTCCGGTCATAATGACCGTAACTCAACTCTTTCTTTAACCTGAATCAAAGATGAAGAAGAGCATAGACAGACAGTGAGAAGAGAGAGAGAGAGAAAGAGAGAGAGAGAGAGAGAGAGAGAGAGAGAGAGGAGTTTATGGGGAGGAGCATTTTTCTTCACATTCCTCTAACCAATTTCCCAGGCTGCTGAGTTGACTGGAGAATTTAGTCACATTTTGACTCTAAGCAGACATGATAAATGATACGAAAACTTTAATGTCTTAAACAGTCACAAGTGCAACAAACAAGGAGTAATAGGACATTTTGTTGATTGTTTGGTTTCTATGCTTCACAAAACTGTATATTAATGGCTTGGTGGAGCTTTTAAAAAGACTGCTGTTAGATTGGTTTTTTGTTTGGGTTGTTTAATTAATGAAATAGATGCATTAAAGTGATTAAAAGGGACAATGCATTTTTCAGTCTTACAGGAGATTTATATTTCAATGCTTTCCTGTTAAAATTCATTAATGAATCGAGGAAGAAATTATTTCAATTTTTAAAAAAATGCTTTTTTTACATTCATTTTAGTAAAAAATGTTTCTTGAGTGCCAAATCCGTTAATTGGAATACTTCCTGAATGATCATGTGATCATTTCCGAACTTAAAGATTAGATCCCTAGTATCCAATTGGCAGTGGGGGAAAGAGTACTGAAAAATCTTACTTAAGTAAAAGTACCATTACTTGCCCAAAAATGTAGTGCAAGTAGAGTAAAAGTATCTGTTGTAAATATCACTCAAAGTATGAGTAAAAAGTAGCCCTTTTAAAAGTACTCAAGAGTAGTGAATGTTACGATGTGCAAGGTTGATGCGTTTACATGATATTTGTGCATGTGTGTGAAAACATAACATTCTGTAGGTAATTTAGTTATTGGTAAAGGCCATTTAGTGACTTCAGTCCTCATACAGTAAACATCCTTCGTCTTCATCATCT
The DNA here is from genome assembly GCA_903798115.1 of Danio jaintianensis. Classification (NCBI taxonomy): domain Eukaryota; kingdom Metazoa; phylum Chordata; class Actinopteri; order Cypriniformes; family Danionidae; genus Danio; species Danio jaintianensis. The sequence goes on from CAIGQV010018227.1 coordinate 17,734,067, forward strand.
TCTAAACAGTCTCTCTGTAATGATTTTATGTAATCTTGGACACTTTTAATGCTTCCACACTACATGTTTGCTGCATTTATAAAGCACCCGTGTCCTGAGGTTGTACTGTACGATGCAATTTTTCTAGACGTGATTTGATAGGAATCACCGGATTGATTATTCAATTAAGTATAAAAGTAAAATAAAGTAAAAGTAAAAACTAAAAATGTACTCAAGTGAAAGTAAAAGTACACATTTTTAAAACTACTTAGTAAAGTACAATTCCTAAGAAAAACTACTCAATAACAGTAATTTGAGTATTTGTAATTTGTTACTTTACATCACTGCCAATTAGCCTCCCAATGCTAAGTGCTATTGGCAGTTTGATGATTGACATTTCATTTCACCACTTGAGAAAGAAGAGTTCATTTTGACATGTGACGGCATGGCATGTTGTCAATGTATATTAAAGTGAAATATTAAGAGAACATTAACATTGTTTGTAACATGAAGAACAATAAATTTTGTGGTCCCACATTGTACAAGACGTAAAGAGCAGTTTATAATCAATCAGATTTCTATTTCATTAAATATATTATTACATGATATTTGCCCGACATTATTGTTAAATGTACAAAACTTCACCCTAGACTGTAAGAGTGTGTAGACATTTATCAGTTAGACATTTATTTTCTGTCGATTCAAGCAAGTATAAAGGATTTACTCACTGCTTGCATTGTTTTTATAGCAAAGCTCAGTTGTGCACATTTTTTTTATTCTTGAAACTAACTTTTTGCCTCTATGGTAATTGGATTGAGTGATTAGATTTTGAGCTATCGCCTTCATTATGACATGACGATGAGTTGTTTATTGGGTTTAGCAGTATAAGAATGCTTATCTAATGCTGGGTAATGTCCACATCTGCCACACTAAACCTGTGGTTGCATGATTTATCACTGTTTATCACCTAAAAGCATGATCTATTAATATAATGAAAAGTCATATTTGAGGTTGCGCTTAATTCTCCACAGGAACACCAAGAACTCTCCTGGTGATCCATGGTGTTGTCTGATTGCTTGACCAGAAGAAAACACTAAACTTCTTTCTCAAGCCCAATCGGCACAGGCCGACGGCTACATTCTGAATCGACCACATGGCCTGCTGTTACAGTAAAGCTCAGTCCAGTGGCGATGGCTGTGCGAAACAAAATGTTCTGACTGGGAAACCATCCTCTGCTGTTCCACATGAAAGACTCTCTCCACTGTCCCAAAACACGGCAGTTTCCTTAAAGTCTGTACAAAAAAAACATAACACAGCCCTCAATTTTGTGTTCCTGCATATGCACTGTCAATATTTCCATTAATTAACAGTTCCTGTATTTTGTGATTCATGTTTGTTTGTTCTTGTTTATTTATGCTTTCGAATTGCATTACAGAACGTTGATATCTGCTGTAACAACTTTTGATATTTAAAAATAATTGCACCTTTTGTTGACATTTTTAGTAGTTCGAAAATAAAGTGTATACAGAAGTCAACATTCGAAGTGAATCGAAAATGTTTTTTAAAATTGTCCTAGGACAAGAATGGGTGCTGTTCAACAGTTGAAGGACAACTTTGATGAAAGGTGATGATCCCCTTCAAATGTTGACTAATGGATATAGGGGTATGAATCATTTTGGGTTTGACTGTATATATAAAGTTGAAAGCAAAAGTATTAGCCCTCCTGTAAATTGTCTTTTTTCAAATATTTCCTAAATGATGTTTAACAGAGCAAGGAATTTTTCACAGTATTTCCTATAATATTTTTTCTTCTGTGGAAAGTTTTATTTGTTTTATTTCAGCTAGAGTAAAAGCAGTTTTTTTTTTTTTTTTAAACCGAGCAATATATTTTTTTCAATTGTCTACAGAACAAACCATCGTTACACAATGATGTGCCTAATTAATTACATTTACCTAGTTAAGCCTTTAAATTGCACTTTAAGCTGAATACTAGTATCTTGAAAAATATCTAGTAAAATATTATGTACTGTCATCATGGCAAAGATAAAAGAAATCAGTTATTAGAAATTAGTTATTAAAATTATTGTTTAGAAATGTGCTGAAAAAAAATCTTCTTTCCGTTGAACAGAAATTGGGGGAAAAAAAATAAAAATACACAGGGGGGCTAATAATTCAGGAGGGCTAATAATTCTGACTTCAACTGTGTGTGTGTATATATATTGTTTTCAAGAAGCTAACTGTCAAAAAAAATCACTTTGTTAAAACTCAAAATTGATGTTTCAACATCAGTCGACAGAGCAGAGGTCAATGTCCTACAATGCAATTTAAAAGCATAAATAAAAAAATAAAAAAACACCAGTGAAGCGGCAAACTGTTTATTAATGGATGCTTTCTACAGTGTACACGCTTAAAATAAATCGAGGGTGAGCAAACGATGACAGGAAACTTTATTTTTGAGTGAACTATCCCTTTAAAAGGCAAAGGCAAATAAATCAGTTGGCCAAGAGTTACACTGGGCTGCTTCGCAAAATTGCACAGTGGAAACCCTGATACATGTCCTCTGAAGTCTAACACCTGCTTTATGATTCATTGTCTTGTAATTTCCTCTCACATCTATCTTTTTTCCGTTCCTTTTTCTCCTCTCCTCCGCTTGAGGCCATTATAACCTGGATTACGGGAGTATGATGGAGCCGTATGCAAACCGGTGAATGTGAATGACAGATTGATTTAATACGGCCCCTGCAGGCAGCGACTGATCCCTGCCACACAGACAGGAGACGCTAACAGGCCATATGGGAGAAACAACACCACACTGAGTTCCTATCCGAGCGCTGAATGAAAAGTCCAGAGATGGCAATCTGTCGCATATCCGATGTTAACAAGCAGAGGAAACGGTGGAGGGCGAAAGGTCAGCGAAGGGGCTTAATCTAATAATCGACTCGCAACAATCCCCCATTTATGCAGGAACAGCCTGACCATCTATGGACCTGCCAAACAGCCAATCAACTTGTGCTAATCGCAGTTAAAAGCAAGAAAGGAGGGTAAATATGTGCAGCACAGATGACTGATTTGTGTTAAAAAACATCTAAAAATCACAATATCGCAAACAAAGCTGACTCTGTCTTGCACAAACTCACACACACGGTCCACACGATCGCAGCTCGGGGAGCCAAATTTGGAGCCGTGCTTTAGATTTATATGTAAACACTCCCATGTAGCCATAATGGCTGCCACTCTCAGCTCTCAGCCATTTAGGGGAAGGGTCTGCTGGAAGGTACACCGCTCTGTGTGAGGGTTTAGAAAGGGCAAAACAAAAAATAAGATGTAAACAGATTCATTTAGGCCACACGTGCTTTTTAAGGAAATCTGCTATCCCCGTTGCTCATGAGGAAGGCATGCTAACAGTATGCTGAAGTTGGAGCGTTACGCAGGGTGCCCTTTCTCTACAGTTTCAAAACAAATAAAAATAGAAATGTGGTCAACCTGGGATGTTATCGGCAGCAGGCGGAGAGCAAGTGAGGAGGGAGACCCGCTCGGGTTGTTTTATCAGCAGCACAAGATTTGTTCCCATTCCAAACAGTGTCAGAGTGTTTACATTAGAAATGGGGACACACAAAAAAGGTGAACGTATCCAAAGGTGCCTGTGAAACGTCGAGCAAGTGAAAGGGAAAGGAATGTCCAACCAAGCTTGTTTACAAGTATATACATGTTTGGCTTGGTTTGCATCCAAATCATGTCACATGAGAAAAACAACAACAAAAAAAAACATATTCAGTAAGAACAGAGTAAGTATATATGGAGTGGTTTTCAAAACAATAATGTTAGAGAAAGAAAGAAAGAAAGAAAGAAAGAAAGAAAGAAAGAAAGAAAGAAAG
>CAIGQV010018227.1:17738485-17749975 GCA_903798115.1 Danio jaintianensis
AAAGAAACAAACAAAGAAACAAACAAAGAAACAAACAAAGAAACAAAGAAAGAAACAAACAAAGAAACAAAGAAACAAAGAAAGAAACAAACAAAGAAAGAAACAAACAAACAAACAAACAAACAAAGAAAGAAAGAAACAAACAAACAAACAAACAAAGAAACAAACAAAGAAAGAAACAAACAAACAAACAAACAAACAAAGAAAGAAAGAAACAAACAAACAAACAAACAAAGAAACAAACAAACAAAGAAAGAAACAAACAAACAAACAAACAAACGAAAGAAAGAAAGAAAGAAAATACCCATTTTTATAAATATTTTAAACTAAAATAACTAAAAATAAAATAAATAAAACTTTAACAAATTCTGTAGACTGTAAAAACTTTAAAGTTACATCAGAAAAAGCACAACAAAAGTATAAAATCTACAATATTTGCTTTACAATTCTAACATAACACAATATTTCTCAAATGAAAAGTAAAATGTTTACTGAACAGAATTGAGTGGAAATGTGTCTCTATGAAACACTAACAGGACTTTGTGACATCACCTTAAAATAAAGTTTGTTATGAAGCAAAACAAATTTCTTTTATTTAGAAGACAGATCATAAAAACAATCTTTTTTTTTTTTTTACATTGATCTAAAACAAACAAAAAACATCATTCCCAATAAGAACAACTGTAATTAGGGGGAATATCGATTTCAGTTTTGTTTTTTTTTATCAAAGAAAAAAGCAATATAAAAAGTAATAATAAGGTAAAATATGAAAGAACAAGTGAGCTGACATGAGCTTTTTATTATCTGAGAGGAGGAGACATGAGCTCTCACATACACATACACTCATTCAACACACATACACACACACCAAATTACATCTTTGTAATTGATGATAGAGAAGGGGCAGATTTCAAAGGTCTGCAGTGTGTTTATCTGCCTGCATAGTTGACCCTCAAACTTAAGTGCCAACATAGATGAAAGGCAGCCTAATGCACCTCCGGCCCCCCGAGCAGCTAATGGTTGACAGAAAACACAGACGAATGGGGATTGGATGGGTATATGTACACAGGATGCTTTAACTGCATTATCTTCTTGGTCTCTTCGCATGTCTTATCTCGCGAGATTTCGAAATAGACCTGCCAACCCTGTACTCCACCACATATAAGAATGGCCAGAAGCTCTTTAAGATTGCTTCATGAAATTTATTGGGCTCGAGATAGCTTGATCAATATTTACTGAGGCCCAATACTGATACAATCCTGTGTGCTACTAAAATGGATGTGGAACTGATGTCAGAACGACATCATAAAGCCAAAGCAATATTGTTTTCCAGGGACTGATTTATGTGTAAAGTGTCGGATGGAGATGCTGAAGGGCCACATCAGAGATGGGTTTCAGACTGGAAATGAAACAGCGCAGCTTTAGGTCAAATATCCTTGATAGCACATTCAGTTAATTCCAGTGCTTCTGACTGATTCTTTCACTTTTAGGCAACTGCTGCTGTACTTTGTCACTGTTTGAGTTAATGCAGGTGCTCTTTTTCAACCCTTCATAGCTATGATTTTTTAGGGTCTTACTGTTGCATTACAACTAGATGCATCACAGTTAAAGGGATAGTTCACTCCAAATTGAAAATTTACTAATTCTTAAGTGGTTCCATACCTACAATACAAAAAAAAGTTATTTTGAAGAATGTTTGAAACCTGAAACCGTCGACCTTCATAGTAGGAAAAACAAATACTATGGAAGTCAATATGGAAGTCAATTATGCACTCCTGGTTAGACCTAAACTGCATTTCATTGCCTAGCACTTGTGTAATGACAATAAAGTTGAATCTAATCTAATCTAATAGTTACAGGTTTCCAACATTTTTCAAAATAACTTGTTTTGTGTTCAATAAAAGAAAGAAACACAAAAAGATTGTGGCAAGTGAAGGCTGAGTAAATGATGACAGAATTTCCAGTTTTGGGTGAACTATCCCCTTAAATGGAAAGACTATAAACAAATGAAAGTAAACTACAAAAAAGGAATAATTTTTTAAAACTGCACAAAAAGGAAGTAATTTTTCACAGAAAAAGGGGACTTGACGTTAGTATTGGTACTAATATAATGATGCTAAAAAAAGAACTGTTGATTTAACTGGCAGCCGTACGACATGCTTTCATTCTTATGGCACATAAAACACAGTCGGCCACAGATCAGCTCTCAAACTCAACAAATCTCCAACAATTTCAGTCTGAAAAGTGGATGATTCCTGTGCAATCAATCCTTCCGAACCTTCGCCATTCATCACTCTGTAAATCACAGATGAGCATATTAATAAAAGAACACTACGAAGGCTGCAGACGAGGGGGAAATTCACCCATAAAGCCCTCTTTCTTTCACTTGAGCGAGCGGTGGATATAGCTGTGCTGTTCTGCACTCGAGAAAACATCTAAATTTATCTGACACAGTAAATGGCCAAGCAGACGGTTCTCAGAGAAAGTGTGTGCGCTGACACAGGAGCACAGCTGTGATTCTCCTGACCTTTATGTCGCATGGTGGGGTTGTCCCGCGTTCGGCACTCTCTCCCGTGGGAAACGAAGACATCTCGTCCTAGACAGAGCGCTGGCTGGCCGTCAACACCACACACATAGACGCACACTCTCATAGCAAAGTTCAGGATATTTAAGGACACATGAGAATGGATTATCACTCTCTAATGAAGCATCCAACATCTGGCATGCCCTCAGAGTCACTTCCCTCAAAAACTAAAAATATGGCTAAGGTAAGAAATGTGTCTGCTCTGCTAACGTCTGTTGAGCCAGCCTCCTAAAATGAGCAAAAACCTGGAGGTAACCAGGTAAATCCACATCCACCAGACCAAAGATAGACAGGAACTCACCCTTGGCAAACGAAAGCATAGTCACGTGCCAGCTGGTGATTCCTATGAGAAGCAGAGACCAGCCAAGGAAGTCCCCATCTGGCAGAGGGGGAACTGTGCCATACACACACTACCACCTGTGCCCATTCAGCAGGATGCTGACAATAACAGACAGACTACAGATGATATAAGAGCACGAGAAACACACAAAGAAATAGAGGGGCATGTATTGACCCAAGGCTTCTATCGGTGTCAGATTTCCTTTTTGCAATTAATTGCTAAAGCTTTTATCACAATATATGGTATTATCACGGTATTGACCTAAGCTGCAAAAAAATTACTTCAACAGGTATTATGACAAAAAAAATACTTCTTGTATTGCTTCATTGTATGTTTATGTTCATGTTGAATACAACTGAATTTTATTAATTATTAACTTCATTTAATAAAAGATTAAAACTATTATTAACTAATAAATTAACATCACCTTAAGTTGTCATTATATTAACTTTAGTTGAATTAAGTGATGTAAACAAACGGAACCCTAGAGTTAACAAAAAAGGTCTATAAATAGTCATAGAATTTTAATGTCGTAAGTCAGATAAACGTGTGAAAATGTTAATGTTTTGAAAATAAATTCTAAAATAGGTTCTATCAAGTTTTTAAAAAAAGTGTAAATATCAAACAATTGTTCCCTGTATTTTGATGTGCCCATGATATTAATAATGTGCATGTTCATTATCACGATATATATTGTATGATTGAATATCGACATATGTCCGATTGACACTGATGTTAACCCTACAGTATATGTCACTTTTGTTATCTATTGATGTTCTTGAAAGTTCAAAAGTTTGAAAGGAGCCTGTAAATGCATACTGCAAATTTTTAATTTACAAAACAATGTGGAGTTTCTCACAAACTAGTGGAGAATGTGGACAAGGTGGTGCAAGAGGTAGACCTGCCTGTAAAAGTACACCAGACCTGCCCACAGCAAAAGTAAAGAGCACTGCTGTAGAGACAGCAGTCCCAGATAGGTGGATCAAGGTAATGTCTGTCTCCCTCTGGTATCAGCAGCAGCCTGCCCTCTGAATAACCACTGATAGCCAAGGTCATCACCACACACAACCATACCATGGAGAATGTGAAAAGGAAACAAAACATTGCCAAAACATTTCATGTGACTTCAGCTGAAAAAATGACTTTGTTCACCTATGTTTTCTCTTCCTCATCAGGTCAGGGTGCATGTTTATGACAGGCAGTGCGACGTATTGCCATGAGAGCCAGCAGTGCAACATATAAGCTTTGTACTGCCCTTAGTAGACACAAACCCTGACCTGACAAAGAAGAGAAGATAGTAGTTGCTTTTACAAAATTTTGGTCCACAAAACTGTTCTTGGAGCTTCATATGATTACAGTCGAACCACTTAAGTCACTTTGAATATTTTGACAGTGTTTTTGTTTTCTTTTCTGGACTTTGAACGTTTACTTAATCATCATCACACACTGGTGAAGAATGTGGGCAAGATGGAAGAAGAAGGAGGCGAAAAAGGGAGCTGTAAGTTAGGATGCTGTATGATAGGTGGTATGTGGCGTTACATCTGCCTCCCTCTCATGTTGACTGCACCCCTTCCCTTTGAATTGACTGAAGTGGTTGTGAAAGTTTGTGCATGAACACTCATGACTTTGTGGGTCAAGAAAGAGCTATGGAGGGACTTACATGAGGCCAGAGGTGCTTACCGCAAATATGGATGAGAAGGGTATAGACCAGGGATGCCCAAACTCGGTCCTGGAGGGCCGGTGTCCTGCACAATTTAGTTCCAACCCCATTTAGACACAGCTGAACTAGCTAATCAAGCTCTAACTAGCATAATAATAACTTCCTTGCAGGTGTGTTCAAGCAAGTTGGAGCTAAACTTTGCAAGAAACTGTCCCTCCAGGACCGAGTTTGAGCACCCCTGGTATAGACAGAGGTCGGAGCCAGCTCCAAATGGGCTGGTCAGCTCCAAGTACCACCCACTTGAGCTCCAAGTGGGCTGTAGAAACCTCCTCGAATTTTCATCTATTTAATGGATTTGCTCTTCAATATTTGGACTTTCAGCAGTGAAAATTGAACCACAATGAAATGAACTAAACTGAAATTCAACTCTGAAAATTGGACTGACACATTTTCAATTAACTTGAACTTCTATGTTAAGCTGCTTTGACACAATCTACATTGTAAAAGAATTATAGAAATAAAGATGAATTTAATTGAATTTAATGTCTTGTACTTGACACAGAGTCCAACCTATTGTGTTTAAAGAACATCTACACCTACCCCAACCCTAAACACAACCTCCCAGTAACCTGTTGTGTTTTATTAATGTCTACTACATCTATACTAACCCTAAACCAAGCCTAATTGTGCAAGTCCCTCCCATCTGGAGGTCATCCAACCTACTTGCAGGGTAATCCCTCAAATTTGGAGGTCTCCGGGTTGCAGCGATACCTACTTGATATGGATTGGAGAAGCATGGAAGATAATATCACTATTCTCTTCATACACCATGGCCTAGGCAACATAAGCCACTGTGCTCCCATTCCAGTCCAGCATGTGCATCCACCAGAACCAGTCTCCTTAGCTAGACCTCCTCCTTATGAACACCACCCATCTAACACTTTCAGCCCTTGGACACTTTATTGCCCTTTTTTGGAAATTTGTTTGACTTTTACATTTAATAAAATAGTTACACCTACTGCAACTGTCTTGCTCATCCACTCCGAATGTAAAAGATACAAAAATATTGAGGCAAGGCAATTACATTATCGTCAATGACTCATGAAAGGGTTAAAGAAGGATTAAGCTTATCAGAGGTATTTCAATGAGCTGAGTAACTCCATATGATTTCCTTTGTAATTTTATGGCTGCCTTTCATCTTCACAGCACGTACATGCCTGCGGAGACACTGAACTCCCTTACACTTCCAGCATGCTCTAACACAATAATGAGCTCAACTATATTATTTATGTTCAGGCACACCACATGCACATACTATGAATCGACCATGTGGCTTTTCTCAAAAAAAAAAAAAAAAAGTAAACGTTAAACATGAAACACAAAAACGATATATAGCTTGACTTTAGCTCTACATACATTGGTACTCTTGCAAACACACTCGAACGTGTGGATTTTTAGCTTTTAGGATGTGCCACTGAGTTATTCTAACTGATAAAAAATATTTTTAAGAAGCTCTTACCCACTTCATTCAGAAAGAAGAAATGAGCCGAATGAAATGGGAGCTTCTACTCCAATAGCCTGCAGAATTGGACACTTTGTGATGCAATTCTCCATCGGGTTTCCAAAAGTTTTTAATATTTAATATTTTTTTTACTTCACTTCTTTCACAAATGTGCAAAAATCATAATTAAACCTGTGTGTAAATACAAGTAAATAAATTCATTTATCCATTTATACTGTGCAAATGTGTGGGATGGACACTAAGTTTTACTAAGGCAATAATTTGAAAAAAAAAAAAAAAAAAAAAATAGAAAATATTCTGAAATACACTGCAAATTGAAATCTCTATTTTCTAGTTTTGTAATTTAAAATATGTTTATTCCTGTGTTAGCAAATATTTTAGCATTGATTACTCATGATCCTTTAGAAATCATTCTGATATGTAAAACTGCTCAAGATATATGATTATTATTATTAATATTATTTATAATTTTTTTTAAACAGTTGTACAACTACATATTTTACAGAATAATACATTAAAGTTCATTATCTTTACCATTTTATTGCATCATGCTAAAAGAACATTTTCATTTCTTTAATAAAAAAGTAAATAATAATAATACAAATCTTTCTGTTCTGCATATCTCTATTTCAGTAATATATTTGTATATTTCATATTATGCATTTTAAAACTTAACACCTCTCAATTTCACAAAATACGTTTTATTTAGATTTCTCGTAGAAATGTCAATAAATTTATAGTCACAAACAATAGTATTCTTTGGCATGTGAAAAGTGAAAGGGTCTAACGGAAGAGTGGCAGTGCTGGAGGCAGTCAGGGACACTGGAACTAACGCGAAAGACAGGTGGCACCATACTTAAGAAAGATACGTGAGTAACTTCACCCCTGGTCTTAACTCCTTCCTGTCAGCTGCTCTGCCCTCTCGATCTGCACGAGTCTCGAGAACCACCTCCCGGTCCTTCAAATCAGGAATCAAATCTCTCTAACTCCTCTTTCTGACAGCAGAAGGTCACACCATATCCATTAAAGACGCAATCCATCACTGGAGCAACTGACAGGACACTTGCGTTTTAAAGACAGCAGGTGCCATCAGACAAGAAGAGTGCTTTTGGGTGGCCAACGTGGCTCACATTGGCCTAATCCTGACTGATTTTATATAAATATTATTTAAGTATTTATATTTTAAATGATATATTAAAAAAATAGCATAAAACAATACAAAATGAATAAATGATGTAAAAAATATAACAAAGCAATACAAAATCAATATATTTTTTAAAGATATCTAAAGGAGATGCATTTTTAAATAAGCAAATAGTATTATGGGGGAAGTAATATTAAATTTTTTCATTTTTTGTTTTAATTAACATTTTAAATAAACAAATATTTCTATTGGGGTGGAAATGTTTTATATAATTTTTTTTTTTAAGAACACAAAACATTGAATGGAAATTTTCTATCACAGTTTTCAACACAATGCAAATTAATTGAAGTTTTTTACCACACTGTAATAATTCATTCATTTTCTTTTCGGCTTAGTCCCTTTATTAATCTGGGGTCGCCACAGCGGAATGAACCGCCAACTTATCCAGCATATGTTTTACGCAGCGGATGCCCTTCCAGCTGCAACCCATCACTGGGAAACATCCATACACACTCATTCACACACATACACTACGGACAATTTAGCTTACCCAATTCACCTATACAGCATGTCTTTGGACTTGTGGGGGAAACCGGAGCACCCGGAGGAAACCAACATGAACACGGGGAGAACATGCAAACTCCACACAGAAACGCCAACTGACCCAGCTGAGGCTTGAACCAGTGACCTTCTTGCTGTGAGGCGACAGTGCTACACACTGCGCCACCGTGCATGCCCACTGTAATAATAAAAATAAAAATTAGCAACCGTTTTCTCTAATTAATCTTTTTTTTTTTTTAGAATTGTGAGTTTCAACCTCGCATTTACAAGTTTTAAAATTAGAAAGAAATAAAGACTTAAAATTGTATAACTATATAAAGAATAAAATTGTAATATGTTACTGCACAATATAAAATCTGATTTAAAATTCTTAATTCTACGTTCCGATATGAAACAATCAAAATCTGCAATTTAGAATTTTGAGTAAATCTGAGTTATTATAATTTTCCCTTTATAACCTGCTACACCTGCTAGAAACATCAGAATAAGTAAGTAGTAAACTCAGAAGAGGAAAAAGTCAGAATTATGTGGGGGAAAAAATCCAAAAATCTCTTACAATTTTGAATTTCTCTCTCAAAATCCTTGGCTCTTTATCTTAACATTGTGAGAAAAACTCAGAATCGTGAGGGAATTTTCAAAAAACTTTTAAAGACATTTTATCCTGTGGCAGAAACAAGCTTACATAAAACTCATAGAGAGATTTTTTTTCAAATAAATGCTGTTCATTTAAATGATCGTTTAAAATCTACTCAGACAATATTGTGATTTTACACAGATTTCCAAGACACTTAGTTCGAAATAAATTTCTCTTCAAATAGACTAAATTAGACGATACTTAGATCAATATATATATTATTTATTAGTCTTTATTTCAGACTGGCCAATATCATTTCTAGCGGTCCATAGCATAAAAAAAACGAAAACCCTCGCTTTACTAAACAGCCTCCATTTCCATAAAATAACGTGTGTAGTTAGACCCATGGCGCCACATTATGCCAGCTCTGCCAACTAGCAAAGAGGACACCCACAGCGGCGGAGCGAGAGCATTCGTCATTCCTGCCACGTAACCTGGACTGAGAAAAATCTGACATGTTGTGGACATGCCAGAGCCCCTGAGCGCTCCAAAAAGGAAAGCGTAGTATTCGTGCTGCTTTTTGTGAATGAGTGTGGAGAGCGGTGGATGAATCACGACTTCTGTTCAGCGCTAGCCAGAAGGCAGCAGCCAGATCCACACACAGAAACACAAAACGTATGCCTACATTCACCAGCGTCCACACACAAAGCCACCAGACAAGACACACACACACACAAAAAAACCACACAGGAAAACGTGTGAGGTGGAGATATAGGTCTACTTGAAGAGTGTGGGTGCATGTCTGTGTAGATTTCGCAGTCGACAAAACAGAGAACACGACCTCGACTTACTAAAAATAATTCCCAAGATTCTCTTCTCTATATTGTACAAAACTCACAAAGCCTGGAGCTATTCGCACCATTTTGCTACGTTTAATAGGCTATAAATTCAGAAGCACGACTATGTATATAAGGCATTAAATATGTGGAAACTCATGAATGTATAGAAGGCTGGTTTATAGCTCCACAGCTGCTTTAATCACATGGCAGCTGCCATAGAAACAAATGCCCTAGTCGTTTCATTCTCACATTGGTATTCATAAAACTGAAAATGTCCTTTAGAGCTATACAATCACTCAAATTAATAACATGCAAGGATATGGCTTCGATTACAAGCTAAACGGTTTTTCATGTTTTCATGCTTTAATATAGAAATAATTGCATTTTTCAATTTAGGTTATTTGTCGATGCATTACATTTTTTTTTACTATGATGTTAAGTCTTTCTTTTCAAGCACATTTAACCAATCACAGACCAGTAGCTGGTTTTATCAACCACTTAGGCTAATCTTAAATGTAAGTCATGATGTGTTTTTCCTTCAGGACTGGACATAGGGCTGGGCGATATGGAAAAGATGCAATCTCGATAATTATTTTCCATATTGAATGATAACGATGTAGATTTCGAAATAAGTTGTTAATGTTTCCAGATTTAAAAGAGTACCCCAACAATGACTGAAGCAACAAAAAAGGTCCATTAAATGGCATAATATATTTTTAAATGAAAAATTTTTGGTGGCCGAATATTCGGTACATCTCTAATATCAACATACTTTTAGATTCCTATTATTGCACATTTCTGATGTGTGATTGGTTTTTAGATCAATATAGAGTAAAAAAGTCCATAGCTTATCATTGTTATTGACATTAATTTTATAGCAGTACAATATAATATGGTTTATCGGCCCAGCCATGACTGGACATAACTTTTATAAAGTCAGTTACAAAAAGGTTGATCACTCTAATCTGGATCTGAAAAGCTATGCTGATTACTCCTTGGCTAACTGGTTAAATTATTTTGCCCAGATTTAGGTATTACACACCTGGTCGGAGCCTAATTTGCAGATTTTATTTGACAATTTTTAGTGAAAGTCACAAAGTGCGAGATTAGTTCTGACAACTATTTCCTCCATTCAAAGGAAATCAAACATCACAAGCAATTTTAGAACTTTCTCTTCATAACGTGAGACTAGTTTCGACTTTAATTGATTTAATAAAAAACCTGGTAGCTTGTTATCAGAGATTTAGTGTTCTGTTCTCTGTAACCATTTACAGTCAGCAAAGATATGATATCTAGTGCTTTTTCTTTTAGATTTTGAGTGGTCTAGTGTATCCAAGCCTTTAATTTAAAGTTTCACATTTTCTTTACCAAAGTAAGCGCTGAAGAAGCATCACCTCACTCATCAAAATGTATAAATGCTATTAAACACCAAAACAAACGAATGATGAAAAATGAATGCTGTTGTCTTTAGTGAGGAGAGTCCAGTTCGTTCACAGCAGCATCTAAATAAAGATTTGATCAGATTGCTGAAGGGGATTTTTTTTTTGAAAGACAGAAGTACAGCATGTTTGTGACAAGAGAAGGACAGTACACCAATTAATTTTGTTTACTTGGAAAAAACATTCATTAGAAAAAAGTTTGTCTTCTCAGGAGATGAAAAATGCAACCTGTTTTCCCCATTTCTTCATCACAAAGAGCTTAAGAAAAGCATTAGACATGTAAAACCTCCCACACATGTCTGGGCAAGGCCGGTGATTACACACAATCTCCAGGGATTTGACACAGGACACAACATCCTTCTAACAAAAACGGACAGCCCTCCTCAACAGCCCCAGGTTGTGTCTTGTGCTTCTCTTTTATCATCCTGAAATGCATTGACTCTGACTGCTGAAGTCTATTCTAACAGCGCTAACACATCCTGATCTTCATATAGCATCGTGTGTCTGTTTCTCTCATTACAGAAGTCAAGTGAGCACAGTACTCTTTTAGGATTTCTAAATTGACAAACCTCTGCAAAACTATGAATGTCTCGGCCTCAGAGCCAAATTACTCCACTTGGTGTACATGCCAAATACTAAAGGTTTCTTAATCGACAAACAGACAAATAGATAGATAGATGAAGGGTCCAAAAATAGCATTGGTTAATTAAAATAGAAACATTCTAGATAAACTTGATTTTACTTTTTTCACTAAAGTAAAAATTTAGAAGATCCGTTGATTAGATAGATAGATAGATAGATAGATAGATAGATAGATAGATAGATAG
>CAIGQV010018227.1:17786282-17813782 GCA_903798115.1 Danio jaintianensis
AAACAAACAAACAAACAAACAAACAAACAAACAAACAAACAAACAAACAGTTTACCTAAAATTAAAAATGTACTTCCCCTTGGGGCATCCAGGATAGGTTTTTTACTTTAGTACACGCTCATGACCATTTGCTGAGCCTGTTGATTAAAGGTAACATTGTTATAAATAATGTTCACTTGCACAGACCTATTGTTTCAATTGATAAATCTTTAAGGTTTAATCTTCAGCGGTTATTCACTTTGTATAACCTGTATATATATATATATTTTTTTTCTTTCAAAGTGCCAGTAGTCACAGGTTTGTATTTTAAATTATGCAAATTTTCTCTAATGCTCCAATGAATAAATATTATAGTGTGAAACATCCTAAGTGCCCTCTGCACTTTAAAAAAATTAATGAGTGATTTCTCCTCTTTACCCTTCAGAATCTCTAGATGGCGCTGTTCTGTTTAGAAACATTCAAAGGTCGACTATCAAAATGGAATCCGGCTCTAAACTGGAGAATAGTGGCGAAGGTAAGACATACAGACATACAGGATTTCCTCAGTTAATTACCCAAGCATTATCGAATTTCAGTATGTTTAATGGAAACTTTTAAAAAGGTTGTTTTTTTATGTAAACAATATCACGCAACTGTTCTGCTACGTCACTCAGACACTTGACAGTTTACGGTCACAGAAAACCTTACTAAACAGTGACATAAAGCCATCATGGAATTAAAATCTTGTGTTATTTACTGTGTAAACAAATGTGGTTTTCTAGTGAAACCCTACCCTGTGGATCTACCAGTGGAGAATTATGGTGAGCTGAGCATAGGATATGACGACTACCTGTCCAGTGTCCATTCAAGCGGTGCCACACATATTACCCACACAAATGGAGAGAAAGTGAGAACAAATACAATATACCATTCAATACAAAAAATAGTTATACCCTGTCATTATCTTATTGGTTTTACACAGAAATTATTCACCCCAAAACTGAAAATTTAGTCCGCAGGTTCAGTCTGCACACAGAATCTGCAGACTTTTTTGTTTGTTTGTTTGTTTTATTGCTCGATTGAACGATTTTCACAATACAGGGGATGAAAAATTAACAAATAAAATGAAAAAACAAAACGTTTAAACTATTTATAATGCAAATCCAGTTAGAACTACTTGTATACAAAGCTTCAGAAGGTTACTCGCATCATAGAATAAATCCACTAAAAGAATGAAAAATTACATTAGAAATTGTATTGTACACAAATAAAATAAACATTTGCATATTTTCCAATAGTATAACTGAAATAAATATGTATAAAATGAGTAAATATGTACATATTTATGCACACTTACATGAGTAAATGAATTAATTGACAGGCTTCTCAACAATCGGCAGAAATAGGCAAGCAAATATTCCATGTGGTCCTATTCACTATTCACACAACCTCATGTTATTCTAATCTTGTATGTGTTTCTGTTTTCCTGATGAACACAAAGAATATATTTTGTAGCATGTTGTTAACCAAAAGTTTGATGGCCCCCATTGACTTCTATAAAAGTATAATATGGAAGTCAATAAGGACCAGCAGTTTGATTACTTACAGGTTTAGAATAAATGGAGTGTAAATGGAGTAAATGATGACATAATTTTAGTCTTCAGGTGAAACTATCCTCATTAAAGTGTGATATTTGTGATTGCAGGTTAAAGTAAGCAGTGAGAACATTGGTCGGCTATTGTTTCTGAATGATGGTGATTTATCACATTTTATTCTTGCTCTCCACACACCCAAGGATGAATCTCAAGGTCTGACTCACTCCACACAATGCTACACTATCCCTCCAATACCACTTTTGAGTCATTCAGCCTATTTGGATAATATATAAGCTGTTCTTTTAGTGGTTGCCATGTTCCTGCAAGGCAAATGGTGGCCTGTTGGTGATGTTTTAAAGACTTCAAACAAATCCAGATGTGGACTTTTGTTAGTGAGTAGCACAGTTTGACAGACTACATGTTAGTCTGCAATATTTTGAGCAGAAATAAAATCATCATTTCCACGAGAGCTGTGACAGTACTTGTCATCTCAGGTGGAGTCTCTGATGGAGAGAGTCGTGCTATTCCTGCTCAGTCAAGTTATATTTGGGATTTTGGAAAGGCCTCTTGAAGATGACCTATATTTTTCTGCCTATTCTTTGTGGGAGCATGGCAAAATCCTGTGGCAGGATGGAGAAGCTGTTGGGTTTTATACTGTCAAGAAAAAGGGTAATGTATTTTTAAATGATGTTTTTAATAATGTGAATGAATTTTGTGGTGGTTTTAAAAAATGTAGCACTTACTTTTTTGTGTTTTTTTAAATAGGCAGTCTGTGTAATGGCGGCACTGGCCAGAGTTATCGACTCCCTGTGTTGGATACTGTGTTTGTTCGCTCTTGCTGGAGAAGGACTGGACTTGCTTTACAGATGCTGGAGGATTTCTGCTCATCTCAGCCCTTTGAGTGCATTCTGGGAATTAGCTTTCCTATGTCTCCTGGCATGTATGGTGGTATGTGTACACTATAAAAACTATTTTTAAAACTATTTTTAAAATAATTATCTTATGCTTAGCAAGTGTGCGTTCAAGTTGGTCAAAAACACAGCACAAAATTGAACAGTCATCACAATTCTAAGTACTACTTTAGTATATTTTGCAATTTAATGTATTCTTAGGATGAAAAAGCTGATTTATTTAGCAGCGATTGTCTAGCCTTTAGTGTCAAATGATCCTTCAGGGATCATTGAAAGATGCTGATTTGGTGTTTAAGAAACTTTTTTTTGTATCATCAGTGTTGAAAAGTTGGAAAGTGGAAAATGTTAGATGGTTTTTCAGAATTCTTTCAAGGGATAGTTCACCTAAAAATATAAATTTTGTCATAATTTACTCACACATCTAAACCGGTTTGAGTTTCTTACTTCTGTTGAACACAAAAGGAGATATTTTGAAGAATGTTGTAAATATGGAGGCCATTGACTTCTGTATTGTCTTTTTCTACTTTGGGTGTTAATTCTTTGAAATTTCTTGTTTTGTATTCAACAGATAAAAATAAATGTATAAAGGTTTAAGGTGAGTTAAATTTTAATTGTTGAATGAACTAGAATAGAATAGATTAAATCGTTGATTAGAATAGAAACTGATACTATACTATAATTTTCAGTCAATAATGCAGACATTCTGAATAAAAATATGCATTTCTTAAAAAAAAAAAAACACACAATATCATATCTCATAATAGAAGCTTTAGGAGTGATGACAGCATTTAAGTGTCAGAGTAAACCCTTTAAATGATTGTACCATGTGTGTGCAGAAAACACAAACAACTCCTATTTCCCTCATTGGTTTATATTGACTGTTAAGTAAACCACTCTTATCTGTTATTATTAATGCAATGGAAGCCTGTCACCAAAAGGTTACACAACTTGTTTAAATAATTGTTTACAGTGTGCAAGAAGTATCTCGCGGTCCACCAAGAAGAAAGAGAGCGTCTCTATGAAGTGGAAGCCCCTGGTGAATGGTCTCAGAGACGTAATGTGTGGTTGAGTATCCAGCTGCGGGACCTCCCAAAACACTGTAAGGTTAATAAAGCAACATACTCATAGCACGTGAGCAGGGAGCTCTGATTAGAATAGCTTACTGCACTTGTGTTTTATTGTGCCATATAGGACTGTTTATCTCTAAGGTGTTGTTTTTTATAGGTGGAAACTCAGAGCAAGGTCCACACAGCTCATCTAGTCACGAAAGAAGCCATGCTGATTTGAAAGAAGAGGTATGACGTTTATTATCTTGCATTTTTTTAACCTTATCTAGAAACTGTTTACTGCCTATTACCGTAATTTTTTCTTGGTAAGTGATGCTTGTATCTGTAAAATTTTACATGTATTTCTACAGGGCATCCCGCAACATTATGGATCATCAGTCAAAAACACACCAAGCTCTGGAAAGAAGCGACCAGCTGATAAAACCAACACAGGGGCTAACTTTAAAAAAGCTAGGACATAACGTTAATTTATTTAATGCATCCAGAAAGATCTCAGACAGGCAAAGTAATTTCATGTAGTAACTGAGAGACTAAATATTCAAGATAATGTATGTCCTAAACAGTTATATAGATGTTGGCATTAAAGGCATAGTTCATCCAAAAATTAAAATTCAGTCAATTTAGTCTATATTTATTCATCCTCCACACAAAAGAGGATATACTGTAGAATGTTTGAAAAAAGCAGCCATTGGCTTCAATAGTATTTTTTTCCTACTATGGATGTCAATGACTATTTTCTCCCAACCTTCTTCTGAATATCTTGTGTTGTTTTCAACAGCAGAAAGAAATTCATAAAAGTTTAGAACCACTTGCATGTGAGTAAATGCACATTTTAATTTTTGGGTGAACTGTCCCTTTAAGTGCTGTTTTTATCTGAAATTTGCCTTGTAGATAAATGCACAGTCTCAAGCACTATGGAAATTTTATTACTTACAGATATTTGAATCACAGTTTGAGAAATAAACAGTCATACCAACTGTAATGTGGATATCAGATATTAACATCTATATACTTCCAGAAACATTAACGTAACAGTTATGAAACAAAAGCAAAACATTGTGTCTTATTGGCCACCCTTCATGATTACAAGAAGAGTGATTACTGATTATCCCTGTACATGAATATATGATGAGTTTCCAACAGAAGTGGAATATTGTATGATGTTTTTTGTATTTAATTATATTGTATGTGTGTGTGTGTTTAATTTGTAGTCCTTGTGATTTGTTTTATTTCTCTTTTATGCTATCTTGTAATGTGCATTTGTGTACATTTTATTGTGAAATCAGTTAAATTTCATAAAGTAAAACATATTTCCATGAAATACAAATATTGGTAATCTGCTGGAGTTTTTCCAAATAGGTATTGATCAGACTTCACCCAGGTTATATTCCTATTAACTCGAAAGTACTGAGTATTACTTAAATACAATACAATAGAAATATTCTGTATATTTGCCCAGTACATATTCTACAAACATTCGTAAATCAAGACACATTTACTTGAGAAGTGAAATTGCATAATATATAAATAAATTCTTGTTTTCTGAAAAATGTTAAGTCTATACAAAAAGTATTTTTTTGTAGTACACTGACTTTTATTTTCTAGTTTTAATCATAAACTCACTTAACTGCATTTTTTTATACATAAATAAAAAAATATTTCATTGTATTCAAATATGTTTAGATATTTGTGCTAGAATAGATGACAACAATACCATGTAAGAAAATCACAATTTGCAGAATATAAAAGTATATATAGCTTTTAGAAAAATACGTTTTCAGTAGATGAATAGACATCCAGACCAATAAAAACAACATAAAATTGTTGAGCGCTGTTCAAATGGGCTATATTTCCATATAACAAAAAAGTGTTTTTTCATATTAGCCACCATTCATCGGCGATTTTTAAAACAAGAAGAGACACGTTGGATGAATACTAAAATAAAATATGTATTATGTAACAATTATGTAACACGAGTACAAGCACACATTATTTACAGAAGTGGTCAGATATTTCCTGATGACGTAAGTAACCAGGAAGTAGCTGAGCTTTCGACGAAATCCAAATCATCGACTGAAGAGTGAATATGAGTCGTATTTATGACAACACTGCGTTGTTAAATAAACCTGTGCACAACGAGAAACTACCCTTCACGTGGGATCCAATAGTTCACCAGAGGTAATACAATAAAAGTGTATGCCTTTTTTTTTTACAAGTCGACTTTGGTTTCGTTCAGAGATACTAATATTATTAACGTGGAAAGTCATAGCACTCTCTAAATACCACTGTTACTGATGTAGTTCTGTGAAACCTAATGAACGATAATATGTGAACTACTCCAAACTGAACTGACACTAAAATCTATCACTCAAATAGTTCTTCATGCGAAAAGTATCACTATTTTTGGTCATTGTAAATTTCTCATGTGTTTATGTGTTATTTTCAATTTCCAGTGGTCATGGTTTGATTTTAGAGGGGACGGTTGTGGACTTTTCACGCCATACCATAGCAGATGCGAAAAACAGAAAGGTGAAGTGTTTATTTATTTACTGAGCACAGAACAGTTCCTCGTTTCAGGGTCTCAGATAATGTGTTCGTGAAAATGTACTATATGCTTTACAAAGTCTGGGGTCAGTAAAATCACACAATTATGAACCTATTTCAGATAAAAGTTGTTTTTAAAATGTACTATTTGTAGAAAGTATGCCATAAGAATATTAAATAAAGCGTTTTCAACATTGATAATAATAATAATTTAAAAAATTATATTAGAATCATGGGACATAAAAGAAAATTGAAGTCAAGTCGAGCTTTATTGTCATTCCGCTGCATGTGTGGACATACAGAGGAACGAAATGTCGTGTCTCGCAGGACAACGGTTCTACATAAATGAATCAGAAATACAAACACAACACTGGATATAAGAGCTATTTAAAAAAAAACCTATGCATAACTAACATACTATAAGATACTTAACTATACACATAAGACAGACTATACACGTACTTTACATTTTTAGTTTTGGCATCACAGAAAGAAATTATTAAAATTGATTTATTTTATATTAACATAACGTTTCACTATAATATTTTACTGTGTTTTTATCAAATAAATGCAGCTTTTCTGGCATTAGAGACTTAAAGTTTGCCGACCCTAAACTTTTGAAGTTTAATCTGTTTTGTTTTTCGATGATAAATCTTTTCATCAGTAATATTAATAATAATGCAATTTTTAAAATGCTTAATAACAATGCTTAACAATAAAAAAAAAAAAGCTTAACAATTTAAAAAAAGTTTTTATTGTCTTGCATATTTGTGATTTTATTTCTATTAAAATATTTTTGTTTTCAGGAGCGTTATAATGTTTTGTACATCAAACCAAGCCGCGTCCATCGCAGAAAATATGATTCAAAAGGAAACGAAATTGAACCTAATTTCAGTGATACCAAGAAGGTCAACACAGGTTTTCTGATGTCCTCCTACAGTGAGTAACCATATTGTGCATTTATTCAGATTTTAATTTAATTTAGCAAGTTTTATTAATGTTCTAACATCTTTCAGTTGTACAATGCAGTAATAAAACCTTGAATAACACTTTCAAGTTAGCTGATTTATTAAAAAATGACCTTGTTTTTTCTGTTGCAGAAGTGGAAGCTAAAGGTGAAACAGATTGTCTAGATGAGCGCCAGCTTGGTGATATTGTGAATAAGGAGCAGCTGGTTAAAATGACCGTAAAACATTGTCCTAGTGAGGCCTTTGCGTTCTGGATCTCAGAAGAGGAAATGGACAAAACAGAGCTTGAGCCCGGCCAAGAAGTCCGCCTTAAAACAAAAGGAGACGGGCCATTTATATGTGAGTAAATACTATACGAGATGTCCCATTTTGGCGTCCACATCAAACTCAATTTCCAAAAGTAATTTAATATAATGTACATATAAATCATATTAAATGCATGGAGTTTAAAATAAAATGTCAGAATATTGGTGAAATAATGTTCTATCATCATTCAGAATTAGAGAGATATTTATGAAAAATGAAACAATATACATGCTGACCAGTACTTAAAATATATAAAATAATATGTGATAATTCTGAATCTTACTATGTTTTAAATGATAAAAAAAAGAGTAAAACCCAGTTGTTTGAAAGATAGAAGTATAAAGATTTAAACTGAAATCCTGTCATTATTTACTCATCACTCACAAACCTGTTTGAGGTTTTTCTTCTGGTAAACACACAAAAAAGTTATTTTGAAAAATGCTGAAAACCGGTAACCATTCACTTCCATAGTATTTGTTTTTCTTACTGTGGAAGTCAATGGTTACAGTTTTCAAACATTCTTCAAAATATCGTCTTTTGTGTTCAGCGGGAAAAAGGAAAGTCATAAAGGTTTGGAACCACTTAAAGTTAAGTAAATTTTGAGTAAATAAATTTTTTGAGTGAACTATCTTTTTAAATAGAGTCTTTTAATATGACATGCAATGATTTTTGGTAAATAAACCACATTTTCAGTAAATGACTTTAGTGTTTTTGTTCTGTAAATCATAATAAAAATGTATAGTCAGTTTTAGCGAACAAAACATGAAACAGGACAGATAATAATGAACGAAAGATCAATTAAAACTTTGTTACACTTTCTTTGAAACTCCTGTTCTTTCTGTTTTCATCTAGTTTCCTTTGCCAAACTGGACAGCGGCACGGTAACAAAATGCAACTTTGCTGGAGATGAAAACGCTGGGGCATCGTGGACAGACAAAATAATGGCAAACAAATCCAACCAGGAAAATACAGGGAAAAGTGCTGCTCAGGGTGAGGTAGCGGACGATGATGAATGGGTACGTTTTTCTGTTCAACTGAATATGTTTTGATCTGACCACATAAAGGATTCGTTCGAGACATGGGTTGATCATGAACAGATGTGTAATCTTTGTACCACTTCCTGTTATGAAATCAAACCAATTCAATGATTCAATGGAGGATTTGTTGAAGTTTCATGCAAACTCTGACATCTGTTTTATGTTGTGTTATCTCCTGTTTTCAGGATGACTGAAGGACACCCTTGAGCTTCCAGGACTGCATCACAGTGCCTTATCTGTGTACTTACACCACACAGTCAGTATTCCTTTATTAGCATGTGAAAATATTACAAATAAACAGCAAAAGTGCCATTTTATAATAACAACTTGTATGCATTAAGTATTTTATATATGTACAGCGGGTAAAATAAATATTGAAGACGTCATGATTTCTTCTGTAAAATATATTTCTGAAGGAGCTGTTGACATGAAATTGACCCAGATTTTGGTAAAAGCCCAAACATAAAAATAAACCAAAACAAAAAAAGCCTAAAAAGATTGTTATGTTTAATGACAATGGAATAACACAAGGAGAAGGTAGTGAAATACTGAAATGTATTTAAACATTTTTGGTATTGACACCTTCAAGATGCCTCTTGTATGGAGAATGGAGTCAGATGCATCCCCCCCATACTTCAACAAAGTCTTCAAATCTTGACGATCCTTTGGGTCTCTTCCATGAACTCTGATCTTTAGTTCTTATTTTGTATTAAATTCAGTCAGGTGATTGGTTAGGCCATTCTAGCAGCTTTATTTTCTTTTCTAAAAGGAGTTTCCTTGCCTGTGTTTTGGACTGTTGTCTTGAAATATTCACCCTGGTTTCATCATCATCCTGGTAATGTAGGTGTTGGGACTGAAGCTGCTGTCTGGGCTTTCCATGCCTTCACAAAAAAAAGATACACTGAAGAATATTGGAAACCTGTAAGCGTTGACTTGCATAGTAGGGAAAAATCAAATACTATGGAATGGTTACAGGTTTCCAGCATTCATCAAAGCATCTTCTTTTGTGTGAGTAATGTGACGTATGTGAGACAAATGCAGACAAATGTGAGTAAATGATGACAGAATTGACATTTTTGGGTGAATCATCACTTTAAAAGGGCTTATATGTTAATGTCAACTTCTGAAACCATTGTTTTTTGTGACACCAGTAGTCGATAATGAACTCCAGCCAGCAACTTGCACACATAACTTACAAGAGCATGAATGTGATTTAATGCCCAAATCTAGTCCTATTTAGAAGTAAGTTATCACTAGGCCCACACGGAATCTGTGCACACAGAAATCCGCAGATTTCCTCAGATTTTTAGCCCATCATTGATTTACTGTATTTACTGTCTATGTATTTACTTGTGTAAATGTGTGTAAATTTAACATTTATTAATTTATTTTAAATTAATTTCACTAATATTATTGTGATATAATAATAGTAATATTAAAATGTTCATATGATTTATTTACAATACGATTTGTAAAGTAATATTTTCTGTCTTATAGTAGATATATTATATGAGAGACTTGCTTTGTTTACCAATTAAGTGGATCTAATTGGATTTGCATTGTCAACATTAAATAAAAGTTAAAAATGTATTATTTTTTATTTCATATATTAAGTTTTTAGTTATGATACTCCTAAAATCATTCTGCATAAATCCGCAGATTTTTTACAAAATTCTCCACAGAAATAGCAAAAAATGTCCACAGATTCTGTCTGGCCCTAGTTATCACCTTTGCAGTAATACACTGATAAAGTATCTCCACACTGCTGAGAGAAACATTTAGATGAATGTATTAATATGTGCTGCACGCTTCCTCCTTAGTAACAAAATAAACAAAAATGACAGTGATTACATGAACAGTTAGGATAGAATCTGATCGTATTGATATGGATGTGTGCAATTCACCGGCATCTTGTCAACAGATGAGGCCATTTAAATATGATGTTGTTATGATATTTTGATTATGAATTGTATTTGAGACTATATGGACTATATAGATTGGGCTTTGTGAAACTGTTGTTTGAATTAATTCCCTTTCTTTGCATAACACATTGACAAATTCTCAGCATGTAAATGTCACATCAATTTGATTTTCCTGGCAGAAACGTTCTGAATCATTAACAAAAATTTTTTAAATCAGTCTAAAAAAATCTGGTTTTCACAGACAGCCTAGGAAAAGTCTGAAAGTTCAGCTGTTAACAGTAAAAAAAAAAAGCCATAAATATTTTTTTGCATACAGTTCATAATTTAAGATTATGAACCGCTATTGTTGTTATCGCTGTAATACACCTAAATATATGGTTGATAATTGAATAGTGGCTTATAGTAAAATTTCGACACCATTTTAAAATACAAAAAAACAACAATTTTAAATGCATCAAGGAAATTTAGACATCACAATATTATATTGTACAGTATATTTATATATTTTTCGTTTTTTACTACTGTGCTTGTATAAGATTTTAATTTTAATGTAATTGAAGCATGCACAATCAAATATCTTATATAGTTACATAGTTGAAGGCCTTCTGTGAAATATTTGTTTAACGGAGATTTTTTTTATTAATTACAAATTTCTGCTGTATTTTCCAAGATGACAGTACATAATATTTTACTAGTTATTTAGCAAGATGCTAGTATTCAGCTTAAAGTGCAATTTAAAGAATTAACTAATTAGGCAAGTCATTGCACAACAGTGCTTTGTTTGTATAATATAATATTGACCTTTAAACAATTTTTTTATGAATTAATTAAAATCTACTTTCATTTCAGTCAAACCTAGACTTTCTCCAGAAGAAAAATGTAAGATGAAACACTGTTCTGTTAAACATCACTTTAAAAAAAAAGATTAAAACAATTTTCACACCGAGTCCTTGTGTGTTGTGCACCCCTAATCAAAGATATACTATAAATAGTATAAATGCATCAAAAGAAACAGTTGTGTAAAAAGAAGACACTTTATTTCAATAATTACATGTTTGAAGTAATAAAAATATTTAGACTTGAAAACTCCTTATCACAAACTTTGCTATTCACTTCTCAATATCATTAATAACAGTGATCAACAGAATTATGCAGTTTTATAAAAAGTCAATATTTCAAAACAACATGCTTATATAAATGTTCATATGTTATCTGATTAAGCTATATACAAATAAAAACATAAAATACAGTGCATTGTGCTTATGTTTTTTTTTTTTTTTTTGGTTTGTGTGCTCATGTGATTTCATCACTGTAAACAATACTGAACCAGGAAAACTACATCATATTAAAGCCAGCAAAATTCAATTTATCCGTAAGGTTTGACATACATTTTTGGCCTTTTCTTAATACACTTTAGATTTGTCATGAACTACTTCACATAGCAAAGGGAAAGTGTCATGCAGCCATTTTAAAAAGCCACATTTTTTGTTCTTCTCTTCCAAAGCTTGTGTAATTGTCCAGTAAAAGTCTAATTTGGTTCAAACCCATCTGAGAACCACAGGAGGGTGTTGCTTTTGTTGTGGAATGCCTTTACATCTGTTTGTGATTGTATTGGCTCCGCTTCATATACTCCGATTTTGCAGGCTCACAAAAAAAATAAAACTACAGCTCTGCAATAAACCAGTCCTTAACAATCTGCTTGTTTTCTTTCACCCAAATAATGTTGGCCTCTGTCCTTTCAATGACCTGCTCCAAAGCTCGAGCTGCGATCCACTTATCATCCTGTATCTGCTCCCTCTGAAGCTGCTTTAGCTGCATAGAAACAATTTTGAATGATCAGTGGCAGAAGCACAATTTTGGATTGAGATATTATCAACCATTACACTTTATCATCTACAGTAATCAAAAAACTAAATGACAACAGCACCTCTTCGAGTTCGACTTCTGTGGAGAATCTTTTGGTCACAACATCTAATAGACTACCTAGGGATATTATTCCAGCTCCATACCTGCGTCAGAAAAGATGCTTGTTAGTCACAAGTCCATATATTTATGGTTTCCATGTAACTGAGATAAATATGAGACGTTCAAGACAATTTCTGACTATCGCTCATTTATAGCTGAAGGCAGCCTTTGGACTCCAAACTACTGCTGATCTTTGATCCTTTTATGTAACTTGGCTGTTATTGCTTCCTTATTGCTGTGGCAATTCATATTTATATTTCATAACTTTCAGTTCAGGCCAAAGAGACCGACTGAACATCTTCACGTTTGCTGAAAATATGCATGAAAGAGAATACACTCAGAAAATGACTTTTGCTGCTTTTTCAAACTACTTATTTAAAATGAGTTGAAACAACACAATTGTTAAAGTCTTTTTGAGGACAACTTAATTGTTTTATATTCAATCCACTTAAATTTTTAAAAATTATTAAGTTAACTTAATCGATTTGTGTGGAACCCAGCATTTTTTACAGTGCAGAAAGTAGTCAAATGTACACTGTAAATATACATCTGTTAAGTCTACTTAATTGAATTGCGCAAACTCGTTGCTTTAATTTAATTAAGTAATTTTAACTTTATTGTATTGAGTTTTCTTACTAATACATACAAATATTTCTTACTTATATTGAGTGTCATTTACTTTAAACCATTTAAGTTTTGTTAACTTAACTGGATCTGTAATCTGAATTAGTAGTTTACAATGTTATTTTTACAGAAACCTCTGTAAATGTCAACATAACACAACATTAAAGTCTAAATAATGTCTCCCTATGTTAAAAAAAATGCATAATAACATTTTTTTACATTTATTTTCCAGTCACAAATCTGGAAACTAGAAATCTGCATGGTTAGGTTAACTGATTCAGTTTAAGTTCAGTCTAATACAATCGAATTTTGAGTTCACATGACTTGTTTCTATTAAGTTCAATGAACTTTCATTGAAAAGAATAAGTCAAAGGAAACTATTTTCATTTAATTAATTGCGCTGTGTATGTGATATGTGATATCATTTGCCTGCACTATTTACATTTTTTTTATGGAAGCACTTTTTAAAATGAATAAATAAAAAAATGGAATTGCAATTTGGACATTTATTCATTCATTCATTTTCTTTTCAGCTTAGTCCCTTTATTAATCTGGGGTCGCCACAGCGGAATGAATCGCTAACTTATCCAGCATATGTTTTACACAGCGGATGCCCTTCCAGCCGCAACCCATCACTGGGAAACACCCATACACTCTCCCATTCACACACATACACTACGGACAATTTAGCCTACCCAATTTACCTATACCGCATTTCTTTGGGCTTGTGGGGGAAACCGGAGCACCCGGAGGAAACCCATGCGAACACGGGGAGAACATGCAAACGCCACACAGAAACGCCAACTGCCCCAGCCGAGGCTCGAACCAGCAACCTTCTTGCTGTCAAGCCACCGTGCCGCCAATTTGGACATTTATATCTCGCAATTCATACTTTTTTTCCTGAAAATATAAATTCGCACTGATATTTGCTAGTTATTAAGACATAATCATAATTATTCAGCAGATTCTTGCAATTGTGACTTTTCTATTCCAATTCCGACTTCCTTCTTTAGAATTGTAAGATATAAACTCACAATTGCGAGTTATAAAGCTACAATTGCATATTTATATCTCATCAATTCTGACTTTATAACTCACAGGTGTGTGTTATAAAGTCAGAACAGGATGTATGAAAATTGCAAGATTTTTATATTTTGTTCAGCATTGAAAACAAGCTTCCATAGTTGTTTTGTGGTAAACTGACCTGAAAGTATTTTATTTTTGACACCAGTGTACTCAACTGTGTCCTGGTTTCATGCACTAACGGGTCCGCGTGGTCTTAAAATGTCTTAAATTTCAAAAGCCAAATTTTAGGCCTTAAAAAGTCTCAAATTCACTGAATTATTGTCTTGTAGGTCTTAAATCTCTTTAAATGGGTCTTAATTTTTCTTTAGTTTATGTAAAGCTACCCATGTTACCATGCTACCCAAATGTTGTGCGTACATTTATTTTATAAAGTTTTTTTTTTAAGTTATGTTGAAAAAAATTAGTATGCATACAACTAGGGTCTGCTTGTTTTGACACATTATTTAAAATATGTGGCTAAGAAATAACCAATTAGAATTCATTTTTTGATGGGGCAAATAAAAAAAGATATTCTGCTGGGCCATTAAAAAAATCCTTAGCGTTCTGCCTTGTATAAGTCTGAAATTTTAAAGGTCTTAAAAAAGTCTTACATTTGACTTGGTGAAACCTGCAGAAGCCCCGACTAAACTGAAGAATATGTTTTGCTACTTACTCATGAGTAATGTAGGACCAATGACCACGAATAAAATCCCATGCGAGAGGCTGGCCGGCGACATTTTGGGCAATGTAGCTTATGGTGGACACCATATCCATCTTTCTTATCTTTGAAGGGTCAAGAGTATACTGCAGATATCTGTGGGATTATAAACGCCAATAATATGAAAATGAAGTAAACAATGTGGCTGTTGAGGTGATATAAAAGTCTTATCTCCCCTCCTGACCTGTTTAGTAGCCAGATTTCTTTTGTACATGACAGCGCGTATCTTAATTTGTCTTTCTCGGCAGCGACCGTGGCTTTTTGGTATTCTTCCCAAACATATTCCCAATCGTCCTCGTCGCCAGAAGCTACTGCACTACAATAGGCTGCTCTCCTCAAATTTGGATGAATCCTAAGTGTAAAAAGACAAGATTCGTTAAGCTTTCAATTCAGTATTGCTTATGTAACGTTGTTTGTCTTGTAGAACAGTCATTTTGTGCAATCTTAAAGATGGAACTTACGGGTTTGAGCCATTTTTATAATCACTGAATAGATCTTTAGCCATTGTTATGCACTTATGAAGACCATTGCTGCAGGCCACGGTAATAGCGTTTACCTGGTTATACCTGGGGAAAAGAAAACACACATTATTGATAGATGTTCAGCAAAATATAGTTTTATAAGCCCTTCTTTTTTTTCTTTTTTATATTTCCCAAGCGCTGAATATTGGAGTGTTTTTTTTCAACACATATTTAAACATAATAGTTTTAGAAACTAATTTCTAATAACTATTTTTTTTTGTCTTTGTCATGATGACAGTCCATATTATTTTCTAGTTATTTTGCAATATACTAGTATTCAGCTTAAAGATCTGTTAATTAGAAAATTCATTGGACAGCAGTGGTTTGTTCTGTAGCCAATCGAGAAAAAAAAAATCGAATAATAATAATAATTTTTAGCTTCACAAATAATAATTGACCGTAGCAATTTAAAAAAATATTTTTTTTTATTCCAGCCAAACTAAAAGAAATAGACTTTCTCAAGTAGTTAAAAAAAGAAATAGGAAATACTGTGGGAAAATCTCCTTGCTCTATTAAACCCTAACTTTGCATTTAAAAAGAATTCAAATAATTTTCTCTTTAAATGTATGTAAAGCAAAACCAAAAATGACGCTTACTGGTCAGTGTGTTTCTTGGGAATGGTCCCGTTAATTGTGTACTCCTCATATTCCTCATATAGTTGTGTGGCCATGTTCCTTAGGTATTTCTAGACACAGAATTGTAAAGTTAAAGCTTTCATGGTTTTTGCTGTGTACGTATTCAGTTTAGACTCCTTTCCTTATGCTCACCATTATTGGGCCATAGACTTCAGACCGATCAAACATAAGGATGAAATAGTCCAGGTTTTTCAGTGCTGATTCCCATGGGATATACTCGAAATCGTTTAGCAGGTATTTGGTTAGATTTAACGCAATAGTGACGTTGAGACGATGAGCCCTTGACAGAAATATTAGAGATTAATATACAGCAACAAATCATGATTAACCATACATTCCTTTACCGTATTTGCAAAATGAAAAATTTACCTTGCAAGATTGAAAGCGTCATCAATGAGTTGCCCTCGGTTAATGAGTGGAATGACCTAAAGATAGAGTAATAACATTCAACATCAGAGACATTGTTTTGGATCTCTAAATAATTTGTTGTAATTTTATTTCATGAGCATTTTATGTATGCTTTTATCCAACGTGACTTACAAAAAATAAATAAATAAAACAATGTACATAAACATGAAAATAGGTGGATTGTTCTACACAAGATCAAAATTTTACATTTCTGCATGAATACAGCAGTTAAGATTTGAAGTGGAACAAGAACCTTTTTCAAAATTGTCCTAAGACAAGAATGGGTGTTGGTGAATAGGTTTAGGACAACTTTGATGAAAGGTTTTGATCTATTTCAAATGTTTATCACTGTATATCTACACATCACATACATCCCTACACTCCCTAAATAATTTAGCTGCTTGTTCAAACTACTTATTTAAAATAAGCATAAACAACACAATTCTGGAGATGTTTTTGGGAAACTTTGGGAAATTTTTATATGTTCAATCCACTTTAATTTGTTATGTTAAATTAATCGTGTAAACCTGTATTTTTCTACAGTGTGTATTTACATAACAGATGCACTGATAAAGACATTTTGGTCAGTATAGCGATAACCGATAACTTTTCAGATTTGGAAGTTGTTCAGCTCATATCTCAAATCTGAGACTGATTACATACATCAAGAGCAAACAAATACATTGAACAACTGATTTTATTTTAAAAGCAAAAAAACATTGCTGCCCTTGTGTCACCTGTTGCTTTACATTCCTATTGATTTATTTAGCAGACGCAGTATCGGTTGCTGTGTTCTGGTTCAATGGCTGCAGCCTTAGACAAATACAGACTTTGTGTAGCCTCAATAAGTTATGTTAAATGTTAACTGGAGATTTATATTATATATACACACTCAATATTTTCAGTTAGTTTTAAATTATACTTTTTAGCCCTTTTTTACGTTTGTCCGTATTTGACCCAACATTGGGTAACAACAACCTAGTATTTTTTAGTGTATTTACATATTATATATTACATAGCAAAGGAGGAGTTCACAGTTTGCAAGCTTTGAATTGGGGGGGTGTCTATTTTTTTATTGCAACTTGCTTGCTAGAATAACAATCCTTTTAGAATGTTGCCCCTTTCGTTTTAAACTGTAAGAATGAAAAAGCACACATCAATAAGGTATTTCAAGCCAAACCACATGAACACAGTAAGAGTGTTCTGCATTTGTGTACTAGCTCATGTTATGTTGCTGCCCTTGATTGTATAAAATGATTTGAAATGAGACTAATAACAGATATTTTCTTAAAAAAAGATACTTACGCGATGATTTCTTTGAAGTTGCGTAGTAAGCCTGTTCCAGTTTTCTTCATCGTAGTTCACACGATAAAAGCCTGTGCAGTTGATGTTGGCAAGAAGCCAGTTATCTTTGCCAATTTTGAAATCTGGGATTGGATCTGTAAGAACGCAGTTGCAGGGTTATTCATAACAAAGAATGAAGATTTTTTGTCAGGTATTATTCTTACATTTTTAAATGAACCATTAATGTTTGTTTCTCACCTGGACCTTTATCTTTAAAAAAATTTGGAAACTCTTTTACCCCCGTCTTAAGTGTCATGTATTTGATTGGTATATGCCATAAAGAGCTGTTAGGAACAAAATAAAGAGTCGAATGAATCATTAAGAATCAGTTTGACTAAAGAAGACCAATCATAGTGAAATGTGCAACTGCAGCTAAATTCTGTTGTCATTTCAGTCATTTGCAGTGGCAAAATCAATTCAACTCACAAATTAACTACAAAAAATGCAGGTAACATTTAAAGAATTCTACACATTGTACTCTGTGTTTGAAGATGTGTCTCTGTATTTACTGGTTGAATAAAAACCAGCTGTCTGGAGCAAGAAATCATATTTTAAGCTTTCTGTGGTCTCATTTCAGCTTGTTAAAAAAAAAATCACTTAAATTCCACATCATTTAAAATGTTATAATAATAATCAATATAACTCACTCATGGCCGTCTTCTTTCTTTAGTAAAAATTGTTCCTGAGACGTGTCTCCTGTGTCGGTAATAATGGTGAGTACTGGGTAACCCACTTTCTCAATCCATGTTTTCATGAACTCTTCCACTTTAATATTTGTCTCCTGGTCATTGTGAAAAAAATACTTGCCGTTATCTTCTTATATTATTCCCACTTAAAAGAAATAGAGTATATGTCCTTAAATTACCATATTCAAGCATTCCCAAAGATCTTTGGGCACAGTGTTCTCAAACTGGAACTTGGTGAGATACATCTAAAACATATAAATGTAGCAATTAGATTGTGAATCATGATCATAGTTCCAATAATAAAGCATGTTTGCTTTTTATTTCAACTTACATCAGACTAAAATATGACGTTAAACTTTGTATAGATAAAAAAATGTAGTTGAAACCTGATTAACTTATTAAAATAAGTTAAAGTAACATAAAAACATTTGTCATGACTTTTTGTCATATCATTTTTTTATAGTGTAGATATAACCAATAAGTTACTGCCACTGTGTAAATCATTTATAAATATGTAATCCATAAAAAAGTAACTGTAATCTGATTAAGCATGAAAAGTACTCAACAATATTTGTATTCTGATTATGTACTCCAGATTACGCTCAGAAAATGACTTTTGTGGCTTGTTCAAACTACCTATTTAAAATAAGCTTAAACAACACAATTCTTGAGGTTCTTTTGGGGACAACTTAATTGCTTTATGTTCCATCCACTTAAATTTGTAAAAACTAATAAGTTAACTTAATTCTTTCATGTTGTCCTGACATAAATCGATCGTGTGGAACCCAACATTTTTTACAGTGTACATGTAATCAGTTACTACCCAGCACAAACAACCAATGAATCTTTAAGATGCAAATATAGGATTTTGTATCACATTGTTTTTTAAAACGTAATTTAAATGTCATTTTGACATTTAGATTAGGCATCACAGGAATAAATATTAAAATAGAAGGACATTTTTTTAATAACACACTGCTTACCTTAACTCCTTTCATAAATTCATTCTCACCCATGCGTGTGGCCAACATTCTCAACACAGCAGCACCCTACACAACATATAAAAAGGGTTTTAACAACATTTTCGACATTCGCCTCTAGAATGGCATTGAGATGCCATGCCAACCTTGCTGTAGGTGATGTCATCAAAAAGCTCACTGATCTGAGAGGAAGTCTGAACATCATATGCGTTCATGCTGAGAGGATGGGAAGTGTTTAAGGAGTCCACTTGAAAGGCGGTCTGGATTTCTCTGAGAACGATTAGATCTTTCTGAAATCACAGATGAATGATTTCATCAGGGGAGGCTGCGTCATGATTAAATTCATGAAATTAATTCTCTGACAACAAATGACAGCCTATTGTGGGTAATCATTATGGTAAAACAAAAACATACTAAATCCCAGCCAACAACTTCCACCCCTTTGTATGACATGTATGTGGCAAATCCTTCTTTCAGCCACAGGTCATTCCACCAGCTCATGGTCACCAGGTTTCCAAACCACTAAAAAATAAGCACATGCAGGAAATGTAAAGATTATTTATTTCAAGATTTATGATATGAGGGGTTGTCAACCCTAGCTTATGATCTAAGATGTTGGGTTTTGTAGATCTACACCAGAGAAAACACAACGCAGATTGCAAATAATAGAATGTAACATAGAATAACAGATCAAAGGATAGAAAGTAAAAAAAGTACAATAAGTGTAACATATAAGAAAGACAAATTTAATATCTGTGGCTTTTGGCGAACGTCTTATAAAGCAACTCATTTTCTATTGAGATTTTCCTCTCACATGTGATATTCTAACACAGTCTCACGGCAATTTATAACTTTTTGATTTAGTGGCTAATTTGTATAATGTTATTCGTACATTTTAATATGATTTGCCCATCCCCCGATGATTGTGGAGGTCATGCCAAAAAATTGTACTCCGTATGAATTCGTATGAATTTAAACTTTGTGAGAATGAAAATGATCACCCAATGTACTTTAGTCAGTGATGACTTATACAGTGTCATATTAAAGATATGATTATGTTTACCTGATGTGCTAATTCATGCGCGATCTGTGTGGACACCCATTCTTTATCAAAGGTGGATCCTGTCTCTTCATCATACAGCAGTCCGGACTCCTGATATGAAATGAAACCCCAGTTTTCCATTGCTCCGACAGCAAAGTCTGGCAAGGCAATCTGATCTGTAAAAAGGATTGTGTTGTTTCAACTCATTTTAAATAAGTAGTTTAAACAAGCAGCAAGATAAATTTTTTGAGTGTAAATACAGTCTCAGAATGTTCTTGTTTAGGTTGGTTTTCTGGGTATAATGTCACAATCTACGGAAAATAAACTAGCAACTCTGAAAAAAATAGGTGAAAAGTGTGACTTTGAGATCTCTTCTTTTTGTCATGTGTCCATAAGTGCTTTAAATCAACATTGGTACCAATTTTAATTGTATTGACAGAAAAAAGATATGTTGTTTCATGACATGTAAAGGTTTTATTGGCCAATAAAATTAAAGTTGGCGTGGTTTATGTTCAATCCACTTAAATTTGTAAAAAAGTAATAAGCCAACTTATGTCCTTCAGGTTGTCCCAACAAAAATCGATTGTGGAATTGTAGAACCCAGCATTTTTTACAGTGCTTGGAATGCTGTCTCCGAATTGCAGCATTTTAGAGCTTTCGCATGTATAGCCTAAGAATCATTGTGTGCATCTTACAAAATAGGCATATTTGCAAATTCAAGTTCAACTAATTACTTTCAAATAGAGTTACAGCCATATTTTCCTTGGTTCTTACATTTCTTAGTGCTTTATCCACTTTTTTTTTCCTAAGCCCTATGAGGGTTTGATTGAATTATATCCCCCCCAATAGTTCTTTTCAATTGACTTGCCTAGTTTTGCCATTGGGTATCGAAGTCCAAAAATATCCTCATAGTGGCTTAGAATCGTTTCAGTTGTTTCTAGTGCGTAGTCAGCATGGCCAGCATCAATAGCCTCTATTCGACCATGTACCTTAGAAACACATAATAATGATTAGATGTGAAATGCTTAAAATTGTTATAATAGATATATATTTATATAGCAACCTACATGTATTTTTGTCCGGGTTCCTTTATATATATATTTGAAATCAGATATAGTGAAGCCCAACAGATACGAAGACATTTTTTTGGTGGGCTTAAATGTAGTTCTAATCCAGTCTGTTCCGTTAATTTGTATTGTACGTGCATCTGATGATAAAGCAAAAAACAAAAGTTATCCACTGAACATAAAAACATCGATTTCCTTCATTCATTTGTAAGTGGTTTGCAAATTGGCAGTCTTAATTTGTCAAGTTTTGAATCTGCTTCCTGTTTTGAGATTTATATCTGTATTAGATACATGAGTAGTAAATATATGTCAAATAAATATTTTATCAGTTTCAGATTTTGCTTTGGTTGAGTTTGACAGTTAGCTTATTGGCAAGAATACTAACCTCCTTCTTCATTGGACAAGGCTCTAGTCTCTGGCCTGTGAATAATGGTGATGGTAAACACAGCCTTCATCGCCGGCTCATCAAAACATGGGAAAACTGTCCTGGCATCCGTCGGTTGCAACAGGCTTGTAGCGAGGAATCTGGTTGTGGAGACATGTTTACACATAAACAACTGAATTCAAAATTGATTGTAAAAACAATGAATGTACATAATGGTGATTTCATAGAGATACAATTAGATCAAAACCTCAAGCGGCTTACAAAGAATAATTTATTGGTACCAAATATGTATATTTATGCATTCACCCCTCAACCCGGTTGTTAAAATCTGTTTAAAAACATTATTTTGTATTTAAATATTTAATGCTTGAATGATACTGTTGAGAACCACTCTCTAAAATCGATATGACAT
Organism: Danio jaintianensis; assembly: GCA_903798115.1. Classification (NCBI taxonomy): domain Eukaryota; kingdom Metazoa; phylum Chordata; class Actinopteri; order Cypriniformes; family Danionidae; genus Danio; species Danio jaintianensis. The sequence goes on from CAIGQV010018227.1 coordinate 17,808,464, forward strand.
GCACATTTTAATAACATAAGGATCTTTTGGGTGTTTAACTGAACAGAAAACATATTTGAAAAGTAAAACTAGAACCCAAAAATATAACATACAAACAGAGAAAATCTATATTCATATCATATCATTTAAACTAATTAAAGTTTTTATTCCACTACATACTATTTACATTTTTAGCTATTTTTTTATTTTAAGAATCTATTAGCCTTTAATGTATTGTAAATTTTTACCTCTCTTCATCCTCATCGTCTGCTCCCTTCTCTGAGTACCGGCTCGCATAAAACCCAGTCAAGTCCTCAAGAAGCTCGCCTTGAAATTCAGTAAAAATATCATAGGTCCCATTTTCTATCATAATAACCTCAAGATGGATGTCAAGGAAATTTGTTTCATTCTCGAAAATTTGATATCCCTTCAATGCTAATTTCTCATTGGAATCCGATTTTCTCACTTCCACGGCCGTCACATTAATGTTGTGAACATGTAGAAAGACCCTGCTGGAGTTTTTCATACAGTTCACCCTTACAGTTGAGTTCCCGGTGAAGAGGTAGGATTGTTCGGTATAGTTGTTGGTTATCGCCCCGTAAAGGTACGGTTGGAGGAGAACGTTGTAGCTCTCAGGAATCAAGCTGTCTGGAAGTCTAAGAGAGTCTGGAAGATCTGTTGGGAGAGGCGTAGGTAATATTGGCTTTGGTGGAGGCGTTGGCTCGTTGTCGCTTATCTGAATTTGGAAAAAAACAGCCATCACCACTAAACCACCAACAGAACAAACTGTGATCACCCCAATGCCGATTGCCAACGCTTTGGACATGCCAGTTGGTTTGGCCATTTCTGATCCTTCCGAGAAGCCCCCTCAGGTATGAAGTGAGCTACTGGAGAACTTGCTGGCTGGTTTTAGACTCTGTACCCTCTCGCAGATCTTAACAACATATGCATTACTGAAGGCGTCAAGCACATCTGCCACACCTCTGAGTGCTCATTTCAAGATTACACATTAACCAGCACGGAAACAAATAGGATGGTAATTCACACTGTGCACTGTCCCATCGCTCTTTGCTCCACATCTGGGATATGTTGTGCTGTCAGATAAAAAACACACAATAATGATGAAAATAAATAAAAAATAAATAAATAAAATACATTAATTCATTCATTTTCTTCTCAGCTTAGTCCCTTTTTTAATCTGGGGTCGTCAAAGCGGAATTAATTTATCCGGCATATGTTTTATGCAGCGGATGCCCTTCCAGCTGCAACCCATCACTGGAAAACATCCACACACACCCATTCACATACATACACTACGGACAATTTAGCCTACCCAATTCACCTGTACCGCATGTCTTTGTACTGGTGGGGGAAACCGGAGCACCTGGAGGAATCCCACGTGAACACGGGGAGAACATGCAAACTCCACACAGAAATGCCAACTGACCCAGCCGAGGTTCGAACCAGCGACCTTCTTGCTGTGAGGCGATCATGCTACCCACTGCGCCACCGTGACGCCTAAATAAAATACAATAGAATGTAAATTTTAAAAGTAAATATGTGTAATCACCAGAAGTGAGTGGAGAAATCCAGTGCAGATCCTCTTGAGCTCCTCTTATGTTCTTCAGACCTCAGTGATGAGACTTTGGAAAAGTTTCTGGTTCACCTTTGCTAGAGTAACTCAGTGAAGTAGAAAATACTCATTGACTGTTTTCTGAGACTGTAGTAAAATCGGTCTGCCTCTCAGTGAAATTTGCAGCATGTGGTTTTTTTTTAAGTTAGAGGAGGGAACTCTTATTTTTGCTTTTTGTTGAAATGGTAGAATTGAAGAGAATATGAAATATTGAAAAAAAGCCTTTTTATCTTAACTTAATACTAAATTCTTTGTAAATAAATCTAAATAATTAAAATTAAGTATAATTCAAATATATTGCTTACTTAAAATTCTTTTCATTTAAAAATAAATGATTTTACAAAAATTAACATTTACATGTTAACACTCATGGGCAAGATCTGAAAGCAGCAGTGGTAAAAACAAAGTGTAAAAAAAAAAAAACTGCATTTCAAAAAGAAAACAAACCAGCACAAAGGCAATTTAGTAAAATCATTTCAGTTTATTGTAGCTGTTTCAAATCCAGCCAGTGCACAAAATGTATTAATCACTGCACCAAGGTATTTCTCAACATTTTCTATCTTTTTTTTTTTATCATTTCATCACAGCACCACTGCAGACCTTTGTTTTAAGGGTGGCAAGAAACAAAACAACACAGCTAGAAAATAAAATGGTTTGTTGCCATCATGTGGGCGAGCATGAGGTACTACACACAAATCATTGAGTTGTTTACAAGGAAATGAACTGCTAATAAAACAAAACAAAACAAAATAACTCATATGCACATAATAAATCCACAAAAAATTAAGACTTGGTCTATTGTTTTTTCAGGCAACATTGTCATTTCATAAAATAAAAAGCTATCATTAAAGGCACACTGTTTTAAAGGTAGATTTACATTGATGCTTATGTATGCTTGTTCATTTGCCAGCTGATGTCTCATAATTTAAAGGATTTCCTAGCAGTTCAAGTTAATTACTTAAAAAGGCCCTAAATTTAAAGGTTAGTTCACCCAAAAATGAAAATTCTGCCATCATTTGCTCACTAGTTCATAATCTGTTTGAGTTTGAAAAATGCTGGTTGCTGAGAACCATTGACTTCTGTGGTATTTCTTCAGCACTCTTCAGAAAAAAAAAAAAAAACAATACTTAAAAAGTGTTCAACAAAAGAAAGAAACTCAAAGGTTTAAATCCACATGAGGAAGAATAAACCATGACATCATTTTAATTTTTGTGTGAACTCTCCCTTCAATGACTGTTTAACTGAATGTAAATTATCAGGCCTAAATGTGGATACACACATGCAACAAAATACATTTTCACATATGAGAAAATCCTTAAAATACTCAAGCCTATAGGTTGGGAAAATAATAAAATCCTTCTATTTCAATTCCAGTTCATGTAAGTATGTTTAAAAGTTTGACACAGATTATCAGGAATGTCCACTTTTGGTCACAGTTTGCTGAAAATTCTGTAAAAAAAAAAAAAAAAAACATATTTGGGGACAAAAACAAACAGAAATAAGGCAAAACCTCTATTTTTTTTTATACTTTCCACCGAAACACACAAGAACTGAAATGTTTTAAGGAATTAAGAGCTCTCGTCAAAATGACCCACACTCCGCTGCTGCAATCCGCTTTATCCTCCTATTTGCACAATAGAACAATTTTCCTGAATTCACCTATAAGCTCCTAAAAAATGCACACACTTCAGCCAGGAATGTAAACCTCCGCAGCACAAAATGAGCCAAAACTCATTGTACGGTTAAGAAAACATATGTATTGAAATTTAATCCACATAAGCAAGCAAGGGGTTGGCAGATGAATAATTCAATTACAGCTATTTGTAATTAGAGAGGATCAGAAATGTGTTTTTCTTTCTGGTCCATCAAATGGTTTTCTTCAGGAAGCGGTCGTGTCCCTTCAGGCCATCATTTGCGGCCTTTCATTACTTCAGTCTGAGCTTCACCAGAGCCAACTGTCTAAATGCTTAAGACAGTAGCAAGACTGCTGGAGGATTGACGTCAGCTCCCTGTAGCTTTGCTCTTTCCAGTTCGGAAGGAGTCTTTCATTGTTTAGGGCTTGGAGTTTGGGCGTCCCTTCGCGTAAGACCTGATACAAGCAGGGCCATCGGCTCTGTATCCGCAGTCGAGTCCGCCGGTCCAGAGTAATGCCCCGAACAATCTTTTTAGCTCGCAGCTCTCGTAGCGCTGGAAGGTTGAGTCTGGAAAAAACTAGCCCGCGACTGGGCGACACATCTAAAAACTCGAGCGAAAGCGATTCGAGAGTGTACGAGATGCCTAAATTTCGAAGCGGTACGAGAACATGCAATGTGAGGGATTTCAGATTCGGGAGAGATTTGGTCAGCGTCTGCAGTGTGTTCTGACTGACTCCTTTGAACACCCAAAAGTACTTGAGTTCTAATACACGAAGGTGTTGAAACTGAGTGATTAGCGCAACTGATGTTTCGGACCAGTCGAAGTGCAAGCGCATTTTGCTGATCCTGGGACAGCTGTGGACGAGTCTGGCCAGGAGGATCTGGAAGTTATTGACCTGGTCCATCTTGGTGATGTTGTCTTGATGGGAACTAGAACTGGTGTGGACGCGAAGGTCAAGGGGCTCCAGGAGTGTAAACGTCCAGTTCAGGTCTAAATGACTGAGATCCCGGCAATGCACGTTCTCTAGAAGGTGTGACAGGAGTTCGCCCCATTTATTGCACTGGTCGCCTAGATCAAAACTGGCTTTGAGAGTGAGCAAACTAGCACCGCGGGATATAAGATGATGGGTGTAATGGTGAACCCAAGATTTCCAGCGCTCAAACTCGCGGTTGGATACGAGTAGACCCTCTTGGCCCAGATGAAACACCCCGCGGCGAGAGTAGTCCGCAACTCTCCAGAGCTTTCCAGAGCGCACTAAGCAGCTCCAGCTCAAGCACACAAGGGCAGAGTTGCATTTGTCTACCTCGCTGAGGAACGAGAGCACGTGGAGCTGGCATTCCACCGGCAGGGAGTTGAAAGGGAAGTAATCATTGTCTGCTTTAGCCCTTCTCCTCGTATTAATGGGAACAAGGGCTCTCTTCTGCTGAGGCATGCTTGTCAGTGCTTGGTTAAATCTTCGAGATCATCCTTTTTTATCCTGCTCTCTCACTGAGAGATGTTTGCCTGCAGCTTGCGGGAAACAAAACGTCATTTATAATGTGCTCTCGGTTAACTCCAACACTGTTACAGCTGATCCAATTCAATTGGTGAAACAAATCATTCATTCAGTTTATGCAACCATGACAAGTGTTTTAATAAAACCATTTTGTTCATAAATGAAAGCGTTTGTTAATATGCAACTCAACAGTAAAAGCACTTATATATGCAGTATTAAAACACTGATCATCTACACTTTCTTTAATCTGCGATATGGTCCTGTTTACGCCTGATATTAAGATGTGTTTAGGTTTCCTTTCAGGGGTTTACAAAAGGGTTGTGTATATGTGATTTGGTCTTTTGTCGTCATTTTTTATATTTCAAAATTAACCTGCAACATTTATATTTAAATGTAAATGTATGTATAAACTATATTGGTGTGTTTTAGTATGGGGGTTGCATTTCTCAAAAGCATCGTAAACCTAATTTGATTGTAATACCAATGTGGTACGATCAACAATGATTTTGAGAAACGCAGCCCTGGCTGATAAAAACTTGCAATTTTTGGAATCAGGAGGAGATGTGTTGGTCATTTG
>CAIGQV010018227.1:17818782-17831035 GCA_903798115.1 Danio jaintianensis
CATCTCACACGTTTCAAGTGAATTCAAATTTCATAGCTTGGTGGTAATGAATTGAACCGATACTGTTTGTGTTGAATTTTTTTAAGGATTTTTAACAATATAATAATTTCACTATACATGCAAAGTACATTAATGATGTTTGTTTTGTGTTTTTAAAACAGGTTAAGTCAAATCTAAAGAAATAATTGAAGACGACAGATCAGTCCTTATTCCCGTTTGATCTGCTGTCTTCTTGTTGAATGGTTTCTCACAAGCACACAGAAGCTCAATGCGCCTTCTCCATACCGCCAGCTGGTATGAAGTAGATGGGAGAATCCAAGAACATGGTGCTGAATGGCAGGAGACATGGCAGAAAGTTCTCCAGTAATCAGCCCGTAAGCAAATCCAGGCTGCAAAACACACAAAGATCCCATCTTCGCCAGAACAAGGGCTCCCCGAGTGCCAGAAGATGCAGTCGACGTAAGTTGATAAAACAATTTATTGGATTCTACCAATAGTTAGTTTCCCTGTTAGTTTTAAATATCAAATATTCAAACAGGTTGTGGTGGGGCGCCCCCAGAGGCAGAAAGGCGTCATGTTCCTTCATCGGGAATGACTGCCAAGGAGTTGTGCGAATATGATGATCTGAGCACCAGTCTGATTTTGGATCCATACCTTGGCTTCCAGACCCACAAGATGAACACCAGGTTTGTGCTTGGCAAATTTGCTTTCTCAGCGTTTGGTTGTGTAAAAAAAAAAAAAAGGTATATTAGTGTTAATGTGTGTGTGTGTCTGTTTTAAAGGTTTCGACCAATCAAAGGCCGGCAGAGGGAGCTGAGGGAGATCATTGAGCTTTTTAAGAAGCATGACAACCTAGAGAAAGCTTTTCAGGCTCTGACATCTGGAGACTGGACAAGACATCATTTTCTCAACAAGACCAAGTCCCAGGAGAAGCTCTTCAAAGCACATGTAAATTCCAGTTAATGAACATTTAACCATATTTCATTTCATTTTCTTTTTGGCTTAGTCCCTTTATTAATCTGAGGTCGCCACAGCGGGATGAACCGCCAACTTATCCAGCATATGTTTTACGCAGCGGATGCCCTTCCAGCTGCAACCCATCACTGGGAAACATTCATACACACTCATTCACTACGGACAATTTAGCTTACCCAATTCACCTATACCGCATGTCTTTGGACTTGTGGGGGAAACCGGAGCACCTGGAGGAAACCCACGCGAACACGGGGAGAACATGCAAACTCCACACAGAAATGCCAACTGACCCAGCCGAGGCTCGAACCAGCGACCTTCTTGCTGTGAGGCGATTGTGCTACCCACTGCGCCACCGCGTCGCCCCTTAACCATATTTTTTTATATCTAAATTACTGCATATTTATTTTAAATGTAAAGATGAGAGGCTTGTTTGTGTAATGCAAGGTTAATAATTTATAACTTTAATGTTTGTATAATTACTTCAAATATTAATGTTACATTAATAGTACAATAATATTAAAATAGATTTTTATATTTAATAAAATAAAATATATTATTTATTTATACACATTTGCTCAAATGTAACATTTTAAAATGAAAAATTTGATTTAAAATAAAAAATTTAATAAATTAAAATTAGTATATATATATATCTCACACGAGTAGTAGTGATGGTGGGAGGAGTGCCTTAGTGTCCCACCTGTAACGATATACAGCCACATCGCATTGCTAAGAGTGTGATCTTGCGTTTATACAACAGTTCGACGGCATAATCGTGAGTATAAAAAAGAAAATAAAACACGGAGAGTCTAAAAACCCTTTTGTATGAGGAACTACTTTCTTCTGCCATTCCTTCACATCTGCAGCTGACGTCAGAACAGCAGGAACCGTTGCTACTTCACACACGTCACTTTGGAGCTAGTATTTGAATGATTCTCTAGCGTAATATTTAAAGTGATGACAAAACAGGTGATTTTGCTGACATTTTAAGATTATAAGGCTGAACGGCATGAAATGCCATCAGTCTACAGAGTAGACCCAGTATTTTTTGCTATCGGGATATCACAATAGTTAACCCTGAAAAAAAGCAGTGCAATCACTACCAGATTTCTGTTGTGTTTGCGATAAGGAAAAACAATAAACCCATGCGGGCATTTGCTGATATGCGAGTCCCATCTCACACTAAATACACTACAATTATATGGTATAAATACAGCACTACAACATACAAAAGGGAGAGCGACTTAGAATATGACTTACCAGTTTAATAATAATTTGTTCAGCTGTAGTTAGAAATTGCGCGGTTTTATCTTCTAAGGGCTTATTATGTGGTCTCTGTCGCCATCTTGTGGATGGACAACGTCTTTGCTCCGCTCAATGATAGGCTAATGGCCGCCGACGCGCATATACACATATATATGTATATGTGTGTGTATATATATATGTGTGTGTATGTGTGTGTGTATATATATATATGTATACATGTGTATATTTATATATATTTATGTATATGTGTATATATGTATGTGTGTGTGTATGTATGTATGTGTATATGTATATGTATATATATGTATTTGTGTTATATATTTATATATATATGTATATATATATATATATATATACACACACAAATGTTAATTTATTACACTTTATTTAAAATCAAATATTTAAATATTAAAATAAAAATTTAACAACTTCAAAATTAAAGCAATAAAAAAAAAGTCACCATTTTAATATGTATTTATATATAGTTTTATGTTTAATTATGAAATGCAATATCAGCATTATATATTTGGTGTTTTTTCTTTCATGTCTCGACAGGTGTTTGTTTACCTTCGCATGTTTGCTTCAGACAGCGGCTTTGAGATCCTTTCTTGCAATCGCTACTCCTCTGAGCAGAATGGAGCCAAAATTGTAGCAACAAAAGATTGGTGAGTTAACACTTATATATAATCTAATTGTCAGCTTAATTTGCTGCTGTTTTTCATCATATGATTTTAATCTGCACGTTTCAGGAAAAGGAATGATAAAATCGAACATCTTGTGGGGTGCATTGCTGAGTTGTCTCCCAGTGAAGAGCGGATGTTGCTTCGACATGGAGAGAATGATTTCAGTGTCATGTACTCAACACGCAAAAACTGCGCACAGCTCTGGCTGGGACCTGCAGCTTTTATTAACCACGGTATGTCTCCTCTAGATTCTGATCAATATGATGTGATCAGTAAGTTAACCAATTATCATATGTTGTCCTTAATAGTAAAATTTATATAATTTTTTAAAAATCTCTTACAGATTGCAGGCCAAACTGCAAGGTAAGTACATGTGTTTGGACTCTGCTTTCTCAATAATGAAGATTAATGAGGAACGGAAAATTTTTTCAAAACAACAGTTTTGCTGATGTGTGGTGTTTGTTGCAGTTTGTGTCAACAGGCCGAGATACCGCCTGTGTAAAGGTTCTACGGGACATTGAACCAGGGGAAGAGATCTCCTGCTACTATGGAGATGGATTCTTTGGAGAAAACAATGAATTCTGCGAATGCTATACTTGTGAAAGGTATTATGTGCTGCATTCCTTTAGTTTCTGAGGGTCCTTTTTGTGTTGTTGGTGGGAATTAGTAACTTTAACAGCAATTTATATCTTATATGTTTCGAATAATTATGTAAAGGAATGGTTCGTATTAACATGTATATGCTTGATGTAGAAATGAATATACATATAATTTATTTTTAGTTAATATTAAATGTAAAATTTTGCACTCTGTAAACTACTGATATCTTTTCAAAATAGAAATTTTCTTGTGTATGATAATAATAATAGTGCCATGTTTTCATACACCCTTGTTTTTATTTTTAGCCAGTGTTTGTACTTGGTGAGTTAAGAAAATAATATTTGATTGAAGAACCCTAATTTTTCAGTCACAACTTATGAAATCATGTTATTCTGACCAGTTGTCATTTTTTGAATAAATAAAAAAAATGAGGAAGAAAATTCTAATAACAATAAATCTAGTAAATCAAGAGAAAATGAAAATTCAAGTGGTCTTTTAATTTTTTTCCCACCAAACCTGTATTATATATACTTGCCAATAGGGTTTTTTAAGCATAGCATCTTTGCTTTATTTTAATATGTAATCTATTTGTTGTTATACACTGTCACACAATTGGATCATATAGTCATCTATTGAATAAAATTTTTAAATCAAGTATTTGTGTTTCAGACGTGGAACTGGAGCTTTTAAGTCGAAAGCAGGGTTACCGGTTGAAGCTCCAGTGATCAATAGCAAGTACGGCCTCAGAGAGACAGACAAGCGTCTGAACAGACTGAAGAAGCTGGGGGAAAGTTGCAGGAACTCTGACAGCCAGTCTGTCAGTTCCAATGCAGAGGCAGACTCTCAGGAACCAACCACTGTACAAACATGTGAGAGACCTGTAATACCAGACATTTGATGCTAATAATACTGTTACGGCTCAAACTCATTTCTTTTCTCTTCCTTTCATGTTTCTCCAGCATTACATAAGAGAACTTCACAGTCCTGTGTCAAAAAGCACGGAGAAGCTAAGGCTATAACAAGGCAAACTCTGTCAAGCACTCCTTCTTCTACCTCATCCTCTAAACGAAGTCAAGCGAATATTTCAAGTTTACCAAAGAGACATAAGTCAAAGCCCACACAGACTTTGTCTAAAGGAAGACGACGCTGTCGAGGCCTATGGACGAAAGGTCCTAGCCGAGTGAGCGCTAGTCGGAGTCTCAAAGAGTCCTCTAGACGAGACACGGACAGACGTGGTTCTGCAAGCAAAGGCAGTGTTGCGCGTTCATCAGAAAACAATCAGAGCTCTTCAAAGGGTGCTTCCCCATGCAAGGACAGCATACTTTGCCCTTACAGAACTCGTAGGTCCACGAGGACTTCTCTTGGTGCTCAGGAGGCTGAAGGCACACAGGCTTCAAACCGCCCGTCGAGCCCGAGCGTCGTTCTCAAGTCAGAGCCTGGAGAGCTCATTCCTGTGACGCCTGGGCACCAGATGAGCACCCCTAGTTTGGAGAACAGCTGTCCCAAGAAAGGGACGTGTCCTAGACGCAGAAGGACAGTAAAACAGGAAGACTCCTACGGCGAGTCCTTCGTCCAGGAGGGCGTTCCAGATCTGCGGCACACGGTTCGGGCTGCAGATGTAGCAGAGTGTGGGAAGGTGGTGCTCGGCCTTCCAGACCGCCACCAGCACTACAATGGCTCCACTAAGAGCAGCAAGGCCCTCCGTCGAGGTAAAGGCAAAAAGAAGCGACAGATCACGCGCTACGACGCTCAGCTGATTTTGCAGAATAACTCAGGCATCCCCAAGATAACACTACGCCGGCGTCGAGACAGCAGCAGCAGCAAGAATGAGCCCAGAGAGACCAGCTCCTCCAGCTCCTCCAAAATCAGCATCAAGTTTAGCAAGGAGCACGAGAAGGACCGGAGCAGCTCGTACGTAGCCAAGCTCAACAACGGCTTCAGTCATGGACCCCACAGCAGCTCCACCAAGCTCAAGATCCAGCTGAAGCGGGAGGAAGACCCTGCTGGCTTGCACCGCTCTTACCCGGAAGACGTCACCTTGGGCATCGTGAAGCGAGACGCCGGGGACATCCTGGATCACAAGGCGGCTGCTCAGGTAGGTCAGAACATGGAAGTGGAATCGATGTCCTCGGAGGATGAAGACGAGGACTACTTCGATAACGAGGATGATTTCATCCCGCTCCCACCAGCAAAACGTCTGCGCCTCATCGTGGGCAAAGATTCCATAGACATTGACATTTCCTCCAGACGGCGAGAAGATCAGTCGCTCAGACTCAACGCATAAGCTGTGTAAATAATCCATTGTCTCAATCATGTTCATTTTGAACAGATGTAATTTAAATAGAAAATGCAAATGTACAATTAAATCATGGCAAAATATCTTTCTTTACATTTTAGTGATGGCACTTCTTTATTGTTTCCTCACTATGAATATAAATATTGTAGAAAGTGTACAGGTTATGTATGAATTCTATCCACGTCTGATAACGTGCAAATGTTTGTTAGCATTCTGTCTAGCTTAACCAGTCTATTCCATAAACCTCTCGGCTTTTGTTTGCAAGACGTTAATCCACTTGGGAAACATATGCATGGTTTCACCTCTAAAGGTTGACACTTCATATTTCAACAACAGTGTTCCCATGCACAAGAATCACGTGTCTCGCTTCTCAGCTTGATCTGGCTAAAGGGAATCATTGAACAAACCGCGTGTAGGGGAGCTCAAATTTATACAGATCGTTCCGCATTTTTTTTGTATCAAAATCCTTTTTATCATGTGGCAGATGTTTTGGCCATGGAAGGCCGTGGTGCTCATTGTGGTGGCCTGGTGCTGGTCCATTAAGATATTGGACGATTGAATTAATATTCTGTGAACGTCAGACCTTTTTATGTGTGACCTTGGAAGTCCATAGAGAAGTGTGCCTACGGATAAAAGTCCTCAAGAGTTGAGTTGTACTAAATCATCATCAATCAAGAATCTATTTTGTTTTTCTGAATCATGGTCATTGTGGTATTCAGTACATCAAATTGACTTTGTGGCTTTGTGTGCATTTTGTGCTCTGCCTAAAAAATTTGTATAAAAATGGACAAAAAAAACAAAAAACGCTAAGGTATTCAAAGCTGTTGTTTGTGTTTCCATTGTTGACCCTCTAAGTAGGCAGCTGCCATGTTAGGCTCTTTTTATTTGTACCCTTTTTTTTCTATCTTTTCATTTGCATTGCATACTTTACATTCTGTAGTGTCAAAAGTCTGCCATCTGTGGGCTTAAAGAAGTTATCAGCTTCTTATCCTAACGATCACAAAACTCCTATGGTCTCAAGCTTACAAACTGACTCTTAAGAGCATCATGACAGTAACAATGTAGGATGTATACATAATCTGGGGGCATACTGTTCACTCTGTATATTCTGGGACTTGTTTTTATTTAACTGTTTTAAGTACTTGAAAACTATAAAAATCATTTTCAAGATATTCTCTGGTCTAATGTCGTTATTAGATGTATCACCTGGTTGCAGGCTATTCGGTTACATACCCTGCAAAGTTTTTAACGACGATGGTGTGTTGGATTTGAGAGTACCATTAAATCCAAGCTGAATGCATTAATCAAATTATTACACACACATGTGTATGTGTGTGTGTTTTGCTTATAACAAGGAAACCAATAAGCATGCTCTGGAGAATTAGAACTAATTAACATCTAGAATTGTAGAACTAGATGTTTTCTCATAAAATCACATGCAGAGTTGAGTATTGCATATTATTTGTGCTTTTTTCAGTAGTGTTTCCGATTCTGGTCTCGGGGAACCACATTCCACATTTTGTATGCATTAACACATCTGATTCAGGAGCTAAGAATGGTTTCAAAACCCTATAGTGGCCCCTCATCACGGCCCAGAACAACACTCCCATTTTCTTCTTACAGGTGTCTTACTTAGCTAGTTGTTTGTGTAAACTGTTTCATTTATTAATTATTTATTTCATTTATTATTTCATTCATTTATTTATTAACATTATTTTAGTCTAGTCTTTCTTTTCCCTAATCAATGAAATTAAGCTATTTTATTTCCTCCCTAATAAAAATAGCTTCACTTATTTTGATATACAGTGACAATTTGGGGCTTTTTGGTTGCTTTTGACGACCTGCCAGAATTATTTTTGAGCCCAATATGTTTTTATTTCCTTTTTGCTGAAAACGTAGGTTTCACGTTTTTGCGTAATAAAAAGGTACATTTCTGCATCTGTACAGTTAATTAGATTGCATACAGTTACCGTTTCATTTGTATTATTTCCAAACAAATGGCGGCGATACAGTTCACACGTGATTTTGTGTTCATTATGTATTTGATAAATCCAACAAAAAGTGTTCTTTTTTTTTTTTTTTTAAGTTTTAATAAGCCTACACTAAACAGAAATAATAGTAACTATATAATATAAAATATATATGTAGCCTTACATAATTTGCATGTTTGTCCTTGGCTTCATCACCTGTGAAAAGTAATCAAGGTTTTACAAACAAACAATAAATAAACAAACAAAAACATAAACATGGTCATTAATGGTAGGCTAACCATAAATTACTCACGGTTTTGCTACACTAACCATAGTTTAAACCATAGTATTTGTAGTTCAACTCTGGTTGTCCAAATGGTAATCAATCTGACAAAAAAACTCTTTTCGTATAGGTGATGTAAACCCAAAGTCAAAGTCTTGATTTGATCAATAATAAATTGATGTAAAACCAGTCAAAATTAATTAAATTATTCGTTTTTGTTTTTTTATTATTATTTATTTCTTTTTCACAACATTCTTTTGAGATAAGCTATGGAAATGTATTACTTTCCTATTATGAAAGTTGAAGGCAGTCGGTTTCCAACATTCTTTAAAATAGCTTCTGTTGTGTTCAACAGCAAAACAAATTCAGAAAGTTTTGGAACCACTTCAAGTCTGAGTGATGAGTAAACTTTCACTTTTGGATGAACTCCCTTTAATCTTGTTTATCAGCATTACATGTTCCCCCTGAAAATCCTGTATTACCAAAATAATCTGTAAAACTGACGACTTTTTTTTTTTGTAATACTCTATTTTAAAATATATACATTAACTTACTTAATATGCAACTCTGTAACAAAAAAAACAACTGTATTTAAAAAAATAAACACATGAAATACATCAAAACTCACATCATCAAACTGTAAATGCACGTTTCACAGATTTACCCACATGTAACACACACACGCACTACACTAAAGCTGTGATCCTAATCTGCATTTCTCTGGCTTTGTTTACCGCTGTCGTAGCGCGAGCTCGGAATGAAGGGGACGTGACTCCGCTGTCCAATCAGAGAGCAGAATGGGTGTGGTCCGGTGACGTGAGGTCAAACCCACTCCACTTTAACATATTGCGCACGAATAAACGGACCCAAATCAGTGTGCTCGTTATCATCTTGCGTTCAGTCATATACAGTATTTCATAAAGTGGCCCCGTTAAATCTGCGTTTACCACATCTGACCCTGCATAGACAACCTACGACGCTATTTGTTGCCATATTTGAATTATTTACGTTATCAGTGACCAAGAGCAAAACATGAAGACTAAATTCATCAATGGCGTTTCTTCTTCGCCTTCAATGTCTCTGGGCTTGCTGGTGAATGAAAGCGTTCTCGAAGTCCAGCCCGACAGTGTGAACGACTGCAAAGACATTATCCGACCGGATGAGCCCGACCACCAGACGAAGCATAAGGCGTATCTGTGGTGTAAAGAATTCCTCCACGGAGCCTGGAAATCCATTGATGAGGAGGATTTCCAAATCTCAATCATCAGGTATTCTGCTTTAGGTGACTAATAAATAATTAGTCAGACTGTTTTTCTTTGTGTCATAGATGGTTTTGGGAATTTTTTGGAAACGCCTGAAAATGTTCCCTGATGATTTAGTACCGTACTGTACGTTACATGGTCATGAGGCGATTGCTCAATCTTACAGTAATGTGTTTCCATGACCACGACTGACTACCTATAACGTCATGTTTATCAGCATAACGTTTTTTTCTGTAAAGATAATTAATTAGTAATATATATAACTTTGTCTCCTAAAGAATTATATTTAATTGTAAATGTTCATTTATCTTGATATTTAGGTGTGAGTCATCTAAATATAGCATAAATAGTTTCAGTATTATTTTTGGCATTAATAGCATAGAAAATATTTGACAGCAGTTATAAAGTCTCCTTTTCCTCCCATACTTGCTCATGCTTGTTAATTCAAGTTTATCAGCATTATGTTTCTTCTTCTTAGTAGCTTGTAATGTCAAATTAATATGTAAAATATTTTTTGTTGAAGCTTGACGTTTCAATAATGCAACGTATTTAAAATGCTTAAATTCTAAAACATTTTGTGACGTCATCTGTTTGCTAGTTAATTCAAAGTTATTTTATTTTATTTTTTAGAGGAGGCCTCAGCAACAAACTGTTCCTCTGCGCTTTGCCAGGGATGCAAGCAAGCCTTGGAGATGAACCACGAAATGTGCTCCTTCGCCTCTATGGAGAAATTCTGCAGGTGTTTTTTATTTCTATTTTTTATTTAGCTTTTTACAATGTTAAAGTATGAATTTAATGCCATGTTGCTTAGTCAAGTCTACTTTAATGGCAAATAGTGTGTAGGAGCATTCTTGATTTATAAATATTTAGTAGCATTTTAAAACGTTTATCTACCTTAGTGCTTAGAAAGAGCCACACCTCTGCCTTAAAGGGATAGCTCACTCAAAAATGTACATTTATTCACCATTTATTCAACCTCAAGCGATTCCAACCTCAAGTTTTTCTGCTGAACCTAAAAGAAAATGCTGTGTTCCACACAATCGATCTGGGTTGGGACAACATGAAGGATTTAAGTTAACTCATTAAGTTTTACAGATTTAAGTGGATCGAACATAAAACAATTAAGTTGTCACAACAAAAAAATCAATAATTGTGTTGTTTCAGCTCATTTTAAATAAGTAGTTTGAACAAACTGCAAACGTAATTTTTTAGTGGAGAAAACTGGTACACTGATACCGAAAACAAATACTATGGTAGTCAATGGTTACAGGTTTTCAACATTCTTCAGAATATCTTCTTTTAGGTTTAGCAGAAGTAAGAAACTTAAACAGGATTGTGACAAGTGAAGGATGAGTAAATGATGGCAGAATGTCCAGTTTTGGCAGAACTATCCTTTTAAACATTCAGTTTTACACAGTTATGTTCACTGTTAAAGTTTCCATGAATGTTGAGATTATGTTTTTGTGTTATTTTTCTGTAAGGTGGGAAAGACTCATACATGCATGCATGCATGCATACATACATTCATATTGAATTTTGCCATTTAGTCTTGGATGGCAACTTGAGTGCTAACTTGGGTTACAGTAATTTCAGTTAAATTTACTAAATACCATTTGTGATCATTGTTTTGTAAGAAGTAATGATTGTTGTGAGCAACATACCTAGTTTCATTAGGCAGATGGTAACTCTCCGGATCAGAAATCTCAGTTTAGAATGGGTATTAATCATAAAGAGGCAGTTATTATTGGGTGATGTACCTCCATGGCTGTACTTGCGTGTCTTCTTTGCCGTAGGCTTGCCAAAGGAGCACTCTTGTTTCCAGGTGATCCCAGCATACCATTCACGGTACAGTATGCGATCCCTGAAGCCACAGCATTGTCTTCAAGTTTATGCGCTTCTCAGGCTTTAAAATCTTTTGAGAACTACCCTCACGACATGCATTGCTCTGTCTGAAGTATTTTCTGCCTCTGTCTGCTTATTTTCAACACTTTACTCCTTTGAAAAACACATTGGTTCTGTTTACAATAGCAAAGGATGTAATTATATTGTGTTGGTATTGCACTTTTTAATGGGTTATTTATTGTTATTTCATATTACTTTTAAAGGGTATGATTATGTAATATAAATTTAATATATTAATATAATTAAACTTATATAAAGTTTTTGGAATCTTCAAAAATATTCATAATATTTTTAAAGTAATATTTAATATACACTACCACTCAAACATTTAGTAACATTTAGAAAGATTTGTTAAAGAAGTCTTTTTTGCTGTGTTACCAAATTTCATTTTTCTTTATTCATGTATTTTAAATATTAGTTTATTCCTGTGATTTAGTTATTTAGTTTATTCCTGTCAAAGCTGAATTTTGTACATCATTATTTCAGTTTCAATGTCATTTCTATTAGAAATAATTTAATTTAATATGCTGTGATCAGTTATTATTGGTGCTCAATTTTTCATAATGTTTTTTATTGTTATAAATCTTATTAAAATGTTTTGATAGAAAATTAAAATACATTTTGATCAAATGTATGTAACAATGTACATTTGAATGGCAATATATCACAATTTCCTCAAAAATAAACAGCATTGTTTTCAATATTGATGATAATGAAAATAGTTTTGGACAGGGAATCAGCATATTATAATGATTTATGAAGGATCATGCTGAAAATGTCCCTTTCAAATTACAAGCATAAAATAAAATGTAAATATTCAAACCATAATACTTCACAAAAATACAGTGTTTACTGTGTTTCTGATAAAAAAATGCAGTCTTCCTGATCAAAATACATCAGTTTTCAAACTTTTTACCAGCAGTGTGTAATATTATATGTTATTATATATGTATAATATTATATACAGTGTATTATATTATATTATATTATATTATATTATATTATATTATATTATA